>CM032454.1:54633850-55181682 GCA_019049505.1 Pachyrhynchus sulphureomaculatus | reverse complement strand
CTAGTTACCACCACACAGCTTTACTGAGACCATACAATTTCAACCTATTTTCTATTTGGAATGTAATGAAGCTTCCTACAACCCAAGTACCAATGGGGTTAAGTAAAGAAGGTTTACCTTTGGGTATACAAGTAGTAGCTGCTCCTTTCCAAGATAGATTATGTATTGCAGTGGCTAAAGAACTAGAGAGGGAATTCGGTGGTTATGTACCACCTTCTATCGTCAGCGATAAGTAATTATGATTGAGAATGGACAAAAGTGCCGCAAAATGCTGGGGATATATCTAATCGTCAGACTCCTGTAGCAGCTTTAAACGAATTGTGGTCGTGTAGTAGCGATCCTGCTCTTACGATTACTTTTATCTATCATTAACGATTCGGTTGTGGAATAATTTTAGAAATTAGGATAAATTATGACTATTAAATACCCAGTAATTAATTGGTTTGGAATAAATTACCATTTCTCAGTTACAGTGGTGATGGAATAGTATTATTTTAAAATAATATTTATATTAAAAATGATATTCTTATTTCCCTTACTAAAGGGAATGATTGTATTTTAATATATTTTATATATTTAATAATTTACCACTTTTTTTATTGGTCACTACTCTGCCTCATTATCCTTTTTATACCGTTTAGTGGCACTTCTTAGGTAACTAGGTAGTTTTAACACCGGCGTTATTGCATTTCTACAATTACTACCGATCCGCTATCTATAACAGCCCTAGCTCCGGGGTAGACTTCCAGATGGAGGTAGTGTCCTTCTCGTTCTCGAGTGGGACGCATATCTGAACTTGAATAGATCGACGGCCTTCGCTAACATAAATACCCCGCTGCGTTATCAAGAAGACGTTCATGTAGTCTTATTTGGACATTTCAGGGCACGGGGCCCGCAAAATCAACGTTAAAGACTTTTATTCGACTCGTCCGATAGAATGAACAACTAGGCAGACGGTTAGTCGATAGGTCAAAATTTCGGGTTGCCCACCTAGTCTATATGGTATATTGTAAGTGACAAACGAAAATCAGCATTCTGTTTAATATCATAACCAAACTATCATTGATTCTACAGGCTTGATATTCTCTTATTTTTATATACTCATATGAAGAATATTTTTAAATTTTTCCTAAATAAAAAAAAAAACGATGGTACGTTTTGGCACTTTAAATAGGCAGCAAGTAAATTATTGTGTTTAATAATAAAACAAATAAAAAGTAGTAAAAAAATGAATATATATTTACTCAGTGTTTATTAACAAAATTATGACTGACCCATGCATATACATAAAAAAAACTATTTGGAATGTCGAAAACCTCTTAGAAAAAAAGGTAGGTTTAAAAAGGTTATAAAGAAAAGAATAAACTGACAAAATATGATGAAGCATACACGTATTTTTTTTTAGCTTTTTCTTTTCCTAGTACGTCTGTAACTTGGACCAGGTTTATTAATATCTTCAGTAGATTCTGAAAATGAAAGAATAAATAGTAATGATGACATGTTAATTACTTAATTAAGATTTTATAAGCAAAGGTTAATGTTAAATGAACTTTAGGACTTAAAAGAACTACCAGAAAATACGAGTTGCAATTTTATTTGAATGAATAAAGAAAATGAATAAAATTTGTTAGGAATGGAGAATGAACTGGCAATGTCAATACTTTATAGTCATATTTTCTCTATAAATTGCATACAATAGCTGTAAGCATTATTATTTTTTGATAAGCTGATGACTCCAGTCTCACAGCAGCTCACATTTGTTAATGGCCTTGGGATATATTTAACCATTTCATAACAAATGAAGAGGAGGCACCAAATCGAAGGTCGTGTTTATGTCAGAAATAAATTAAATAGTTACCATTTTAAAGAACTGTTGAAAATGTTTGATTGGGTAGATTCAGTTGCAATTAGAAGATATAACAGATTCTAAAAGAGTTGAATCCTTACAATTATTTCTCTTGACTTATATACGCCTAACAGGTGGCTTGAATTCCTACAGCAATTAGGTCTTTTAAAAGGTGCACCTGCTTCATTTTAGGATTATGGAAGGTTAATGGTCTTTAAAGACAGCAGCTTTCTTGGTTGAATCCCCTTAATACACTCCTGGTCCAAAATTATCAAGGACCCGAGGTAAGTCTGTCTTGCTCTTGTGATTACCAGGTAAGACATGATTAAATAAATCTGTCTCTGAGCACCATCTGTAATCTAAATCATCTTTAACTTTTATACCAGTTAGGAATCCATTTAGGTGGCAGTGTCCTGAAAGGATCCCTCTCAACACCATCAGCTCTTTCCTGTTTAATTTCAGCACAGTCTTGGTATCCTGTGACTTATCAACGCTAGTAGAGTTAGCGTTTTAGCATCTTTTTTTTGTTTACAGAATGGCAATCATAAAAATAATACATGACGCAATCTATTTTAAAATAAACATAACACTTAAGCAATGAAATAATATATATATATATATATATATATATATATATATATATATATATATATATATATATATATATATATATATATCGTTCGCCTCCCTGCCTGAGTAGGGATTTTAGCCTTTTTCATATCCCAAGGATATCGGCGAGGAGGTCGTAATATCCGTCAACGTTGTCCAAGTGCCGTAACATACATTTTTGTATTTCACAGCATCTTTTAGACAACGCGGTAGTGCTGCCATGGATGTTATTGCATTTTTTCAAACAACTACTACCTATGTACGTGGTCAGGCCAAATATACTTAAATAAATTAATAAATAAGCAACCGACCTGCCGGGATTTTAATCCGAGGCCTTTCTGCACCGCAAGCAAGTACTACGCCACCGACCCACGGGCCGCCAGTTTTCATGAATTTATATTTCATTCATAATTATGTAAAATTTCGAAGTTACTTTGAAGTATTATTCAGAAATGTCACTTGTACAGGGTGGTCCAAATTGGACACTTTTAAAGGTAAACCCCTTTATCTAAAGGAGATAGACGAAAACTGATGTCGGTGTCTGAGGTCAATTTTTATGATAAACTCAATGGTGAAAACCGTATATCGATATCTAGTACTGTTTCATATATACAGGGTGTTTTTTCAAAAATCTGCATTTTGGAAACATGTTTGTAATTCTTTTCCTATTGAAAATTTTTGATTTCTGTAAAAACATTCTCAAAGCACTTTTTCACGTGGATTACAACAGTGTAAGTTACGTCGTTTTACAACTAATATTTTAATAGTTATTAACGCAAAAATATATTTTTTAAATGGGATACCCTATATACTTTTTCCTTATCCGAATAGAGCTTTAAATTACCATTCTAAAAATATAGCACACTTTATATTTTGCTTAAATCTACTTCAAAATATAAAGGTTTTCAGTTTTTACGTGAGTTTTAAATGCACTTTTTGTGAAGTAGGCTTTGGGCGGAGCTGCAATAACAATTCTTTTACCGATAGCAGTCAAATCGTAAAAAAAAAAAAAAATTCCCAGAAGTAACTCTAAGAGTCATAACTACAATGAAATTTACTAAATGCTATAGTACTTTAAACTATGTAGAAAATAAAAACAAAACAACAATAAAACAACTTAATCCGAGTAGAGCAAACTAAAACAAAACAATTTTTTATAAGAGACGTTCGAAATGTCGACCAGTTTCATTTACACATAGGCTGCACCTTTTCTGGACACTTCTTACCGAGTTGATTAGTTCAAGAGGAGTGAGAGCTGCAAAACTGTGTATCATTGCGACTTCTAACTCTTGCCTGGTGTTTGTCGGCAATTTAAAAATTAGGTCTTTCAATCTTCCCCAGAGATAGAAGTCTATGGGTGTTAAATCCGATGACCTTGCCGGCCAACGGTTCACACCTTGCTTGGCTATCCAATTATTGTCGAAATTGGCCGATAAAAAATTACTGATAATTGCAGCGTTATGAAGGGGTGCCCCGTCTTGTTGTTGTTGAAAAAATATATTTCTAAGGCCCATTAAAGGCAGTTCATCAATAAGAGGTTCTATTTGCTGCCTTAGAATTTCTAAATATCTCTGAGAGGTGAGTGTTCCTTCATAAATAAATGGACCTATAACCCTGCGTCTAAAAATTCCTGGCCACACATTAAATCCAAATTTGCCTCGATTTCTTTGCTCCACAACTAAATGAGGATTTTCTTGTGCCCACGTATAAGAATTGTAACGGTTAAAAAATACCTGCATTGCTTACATAAGCTTCGCCTGTCCAAATGCAATTTAATGAAAAATTCGGAACATGGCAAAAATCCATTACGCCGTTGAAAATCTCCGTCTCTAAGGTGATGAACTTGTCTTGTCCTATATGGCCTGAATTTGTGCTTCTTTAAAGTACGACTTACGTTAGTTCTTGGTAGTCCAGTGGATTCTTTTAACTGTCGGGTTTAAGTGTTGGGATTATTTCTGATAGTTCCTAGTCGTTTCTTTTCAAACTGGCCACTATTAGCTAGGTTCTGTCGCAATCGATCGAAGGGTTGACGCCTCTTTGGATACCGTTCGTGGTACAAATTACTTGCCGCTTCCGAATTTTCTCCGGTTTGTATGAAACACACTATCATATCCGATTTTTCGTAATTTTCAAACTTCATTGCGATTTAATTGACAATTCAATAACATTATCCTGAAGTAAAATTTGATAACTACGAGTAAACAATTGAATTAAACCATATGGCCGCTCCGTCCAAAGCCTAGTTCACAAAATGTGAATTTAAAACTAGCGTAAAAACTGAAAACCTTTATATTTTGAAGTAGATTTAAGCAAAATATAAAGTGTGCTATATTTTTAGAATGGTAATTTAATGCTCTATTCGGATAAGGAAAAATATACAGGGTATCCCATTTAAAAAATATATTTTTGCATTAATAACTAACAAAATATTAGTTGTAAAAAAATGTAACTTATACTGTTGAAATCCACGTGAAAAAGTGCTTTGAGAATGTTTTTACAGAAATCAAAAATTTTCAATAGGAAAAGAATTACCAACAATTTAAAAATGTAGATTTTTCAAAAACACCCTGTATATCTGAAACGGTACTAGATATCGATATGCGGACAATTCGGACCACCCTGCACACGCTTTTATTTTCTCTTCTCTTCTCTCTTCTGTTTGTACCTTTGGTATCTGTCAAAAAGAAAAAACAAAATTACCTGATTATTTACCCAGTATTTCCCTTGCAAACACTTAGTTTTAAAATAAGTATTATTTTCACGCTAAAGAATAACTTAATCCAGGCACTACAGGTCGATATTATAGGTTATGACGAAGTAGAACAGAGGAAGAGTTTCAAAGATATTTACATCTGAAACTTGCTATTTCCTTCTACGTACTGATTCTGTTAAAACTAAAAATAATGAATAAATGACATACTTTTTTGATTCCTCATCTTCAACAGTACTGAAAAGGATGTATAAAATGATCTGTATGCAGCAATCCTTTCCCCCTTCTATACTTTATTGACCCCTACAGCATTCTCCAACCCTTTAACTCTATATGTGACTATAAATAATTATGCTTAAAAATTGTTAATTATGGCAACCAAAACTCATCATTAAATTATCATAACAAAACAATACACAAAACATAAACAAAATTTATCGACACTCCGTTTTTCAGAAGCACAATCGTCCAAAAACCATAGGTTCCATTCTGACTTCATATGTGTACCAAATTCGAAATTATCTCATTTCATTCGAAACTCGTGCCAACAGACCGATGAAAATGGCGGCCGTGTTTTCTATGATTTAGAGACCCTGAAACAACCACAACAATAAAACCTTGGAGGGCCATGTTCTCAAGGGAAGTAGATGTATGAAAATTCGTAACTGTTTAATAATTCAAATAAACAGGTGACATTTGGAGGCTGGAATATTCCATCACAATGTTACCAATGAAAGAACAAAATAACTTGCAACTAACAGTTCAACAGCAATAATTATTCTTTTCGTCGATACGGACATAGAACGTTAAGCCTTTCAACGTTTATTTCTAATTACCAATGCCCCTTATTAATAAGATGACAGTACGCTTATCTCTTCATTCACTTTGAACGCTCGGACATCGGCTACTCAGGCGAATATCCGCAGACAGCAGGAGGTCGTTCAACTTAACAAAGACCTGAAAGAAATTCTATCTTGAGGTGACAGTAACCAAGTGGAATTTAACGCTACAAAAACCCAAGCGGCAGTTTTTTTTTTCTAAAAAAGTTAACGTTGCTGAACCCGACATAGTTATGTCGGGGCCCTCCATTCCCCTAGCATCGTCACTCAATTTGTTGGGCGTTAATTTGGGAGCAAATATGTCCTGGCATGAACATGTTGCAGGCATAGCAAGGAGAGCTTCTCAAAAGTTGGGACTATTATTTCTAACCAGAAAGCTTTACACTCCACAACTGTTAATTCTTTACAAAGCTCAAAATTCGACCAACTATGAAATACTGCTCCGCTCCCAAACACACACTGCATTTGTTGGATTCTGTTCAGAGAAGAGCTGTTCGACTGATTGGAGACCCGGAACTGACCGGCGGCCTTGATTCGCTGGAATATCGAAGAACGGTCGGCGACTTGAGTCTGTTCTACAAGTATTTTCCTCTCAGAGCGGTGCATGTTAGAAATACACGTCGCGCTAATACTTCACATTCGTATGAGGTTCAGCTTGTTACTCCGCGTATAACGCTTGTCAAGTAGTCTTTTATATGGAGAATATCATACCTTTGGAATAATTTGCTCAGGGCTGTGTTTCCCACCGAGTACAATTTACAGCGGATCCAAGAACAACGTGAATCGCTTTTTCCGCACCCATGCCGCTCCTGGAGCGCTTTAGGGACTTCCCTGTAGCACGTCTGCAGACCCATAAAAAAAAAATGAAATTATCAATAACTTATCCTTACCCTGACTTGTAGATGGTGTTGCTTGTGTTACTTCATCTTCATTGTCTGTATCTGTAGCTGCTTGAATACCTTGTAATTCTTGTGTTGTTGGTAACAGCATGCCATTGGTATGTTCAACCCATGGTGTTTTGCAAGATGGACATTTATCTTGATTGGCTAAATATTTGTCCAAGCAGTAAGAATGAAGCAGTTTATCACATGTACCACATCTTCGTCCCTAGTACAAAAATATTTAACAGGTAATCTCACAATTGGGCTGAGAGATAGTAGTACCTTTTCAGTATGATTTTTAATCATAAGCCTTGTAACTTATTAATAGAAATGCTTGCATCAATGTGTAGTCTACCATTGAGCTGATTTTTGCTGGTAGTGATAGTTATCGAAAAAAATACATATTAAGTCCAATGTAATACTTGTACGTGGAGCTATTGGTATAACTTTTAAATTTTTGAGCAAAAAGAAAGTAATTTATTATTATCAGTTGATTCCTTGCTAACTCCCTGTTTTTATCAAAAAACTTTCAAAAATGTTGGTCTGAGACTGAGATCATACTGTGGTAAAAAAAAAATGGTTTCTGGGAGGAGTTATGATTTGTTACTGTATGAAGTGTATAATTTTATAAAGTGTGAACAAACCATATTATTTATCGGTATATAGTAAGCATGCTGTTTTTTTTGCTCAAAGATTTACAGGTTAAGTAGTAGGCAGATAATTTGGCATGAACAAAAATCGGCTAGTAATAAGTCATACAAATCTAGACATTTTTTTTTATCTTTATATTATTTTTTTCATATACAAGGTAAGACTAGAAAATAGCCAGGCTTTTTATATTATTTCCTGGTTAACATTGTAAACTTCAGGCATTTTATCAACTTGCACAATGCCTTTAATGTTGAAGAAAAGGATCATCATTGCTTTAAATTCTAAATTTGCTCATTTGTCCTTTCTTTTGTAGTGATGAACTGGAACTTTTCCAGTGCATCGATTCATAAGGTTCTTTGGTACCATCTTCAAATATACTTAGTTGTGTTAAACCTTTTATGTAAAATCTGTTGCAACACTTTTTATATGATTTCCTTCAACTCAACAACTGCTCAAACGATGATTTTCTTGCGTTATTTTACGGACTGTTTTAATGTTGTCCGTTTTTTATGCGCAACGCCTACCAGGAGGCGGCTTATCTGTGATCATGTCTATTGAAACTTTACTACTACATTAATCAAAAACTTGTATTTGTGATAAACATTCATCACTATACATTTCTTTCAACAATGAACAAATTTCCGTTGTGAATTTTCCAAGTTTAACAAGGAATTTCACGTTAAAACGTTGCTCCATGTAAACACACTTCTTTCGATACAGGAGAGGAAGCTTTAAAAATGCAGGAGTAAAGCACCTGTTTTTGTACCTGCTTGACCTTGGCGCGTTTACCAAAAATACTTGTCTGATCATTTTCTAGTCATATGCTCGATTTTCATAATTTTATTAGATAAACTATAAGGTTGCTTTCAAGCAACCAGAAATATTGTTCAACCACTTCACATTGTAGGCATTTTTCAGATTCAGTTAAATGATTAATGATTATTACTTTCAGGATCAAAATGATCATAATCCACATTATTTATTAAAATTAATAATATATTTAGTTAGACTGGTTTTTTTACTTACTGTAAACACTAACTCTGAGCATAATTTGCATATTTGATCTGGACGATGTAATTTTAAATAGGAAGTAAACTCCATAATTAGACGAGTGCCCAAGTAAACAAAATCTCCTTGTTTAAGAAAATAGCCGCCACTAATCCATTTTTTTAACACTTTTTGTCCATTGTCTCTTGAAAAATTAGCTGTTAATGTTGATGTAATATTCAAAACAACAACAAAAGTAAGTCTGTTGTTTTCAGAATTTAAAATTTCCTGTAGGATAATGTGAAAATATTCTAATTCTATAGGACTAAATGTTATCTGTAATTTTGATATGTCATCATTTTTAGTATTCAACCAAATTATAAGTTCCTGATTTGTTACTTCACATGTTCCCAATGCTATTTTGAAAAATTGTTGACTGATTTCTCTGTTTATGGTATATATAAGTAGCTTTAATTGGGTTATATCATTAACAGAACCTACAAATATTGGAAAATATAAATATTCAAAATTGTTTTAAGGAGAAATTAAAAAAATAACCGGCCAAGTGTAAGTCGGACTTTCGCAATTACTGTTTCGTATGTTGATTGCTTTTAAATAAAAAATAAAAATATTTGTTACGGAGGTATAAAATGATCAATGACTTCACAAAACACACTTCAAAGTTTGTTTATGAACTTTGTTGAAAACTGATGACCATGAAATTTTTGTTTTTTTTATATACCAGATAAATTATTGAAGGTAACGCACTCGTGATAATTTTCGTTCAATATACACCCTGAGGAAAATATTCCAGAATTTTTTCAAAATTTTTTGATTAGTACTTTTCGAGATAAGAGGGGACAGCGATTTTTGGCAATTTTTTTTAATATAATACATAGAAAAGGGTACGCAAGTGCATTATATATATTTTTGAACTGTTTTTTTACAAGATTTCATTTGACTCGATGACCTGGTAATTTGTAAAATTTATTTATTTGTATTCACGTTAAGGAGAGTGATTTCTATTAACTGCATCAAATGTATCTTCTAAAATATAATATATTTTAATACCTTAGTATGAAGTCCATATGATTACATTCACAAGATCTTTGTCGTTAATACTCCAACATTTTGCACTCGCTTAGCCTAATGTTTACCCCAAATGGACCTCGCCTTATATACTGTGATAAGATAAGCCGGTGCTTCATGCTGGACTAGGCATATCCATAGACACAGAGGATGGACTGAGTGTTCCGCATCTCGCTGTGAAGTAAGTATAGACGCAAAAGTGTGAGAGAGACAAAGCGAATGAGCGGCCAGTAGTTGTCTCTTTCTAGAAAGCCGTTAAACAACGGCGCTCTTGAAAATAATGTTTCTAAGTGTTCTATTTGAACTAAAATCGGGTGGGGGCTTTTCTCGCCTTGAATTCCGTCTCGGGGTACTGTGCTTTGTTTATTACAGCCCTAGAGAAAAGGGACAGGTATCGGCCGCACAGTCGCTTTGTCTCTTTCTAGAGAGCGGTCAATTTTGTAGGGTTAATGCTCAGTCCATCCTCTATGTCTATGGGTATATCCATAGACATAGAGGATGGACTGAATATTCCGTATCCCGCTGTGAAGTAAATATGGACGCAAAAGTGTGAGAGAGACAAAGCGAATGAGCGGCCAGTAGCTGTCTCTTTTTAAAATGCCACTAAGCTATAGCTCTCTTGAAAATAATATTTCTAAGTGTTCTACTTGAACTAAAATCGGGTATGGGGCTTTTCTCGCCTTGAATTCCATCTCGGGATACAGCACCTTGTTTATCACAGGCCTACAGAAGAGACAGGTATTGGCCGCACAATCGCTTTGTCTCTGTAGAGAGTGGTCAATTTTATGAAGTTAATGCTCAGTCCATCCTCGATGTCTATGGATATACCCATGTCTCTCTCACACTTTTGCGTCCATATTTACTTCATAGCGGGATACGGAACACTCAGTCCATCTTCTATGTCTATGGGTATATCCAAAACATAACCTGAACTAATCAAAACTAACATAGGCCTCAGATAGATATAAGCAAAAACTTAACTAGATGTAACCTAAACTAATATGAACTAACCAGGACTGCCAATACAGGCTCGCCGGCGTATTGGCAGAGATGTTTGTATTTCTTAAATTATTTCAATCAAACACTGTACCAAATAGGCGTAATGTACTTTTAGATCTGATTTTTAGCAGCATCCGGCTCACTAATGTCAGCTATCCCCGGATAGTGCTCATCATGTTCCTCTTGAATTTGAAATTATTGTTAGGGAGTATAATGATTTTATGAGACAGGATGAGTACTACCGTGATTATAAGAATGTAAATTTTTTGGCACTCGATGAATTTTTGGCGTCGGTGAATTAGGACTTGGGGATTCGGATGTCTGCTGACGTTGATAGGGCGGCTGAGTTTCTCTATTCTACAATGAACCAGGCGCTTAATATGTTTGTCCCCAGGAAGCGCTTTGTTTCAACCAACTTCTCTACATGGTACTCACCAGAGTTGAAAAAAATGTATATTTAATAAGAAAACCGCTCATAAAAATTTAAACAAACTGGTGAACACCAATACTATCGAAACTTTACTAGGTTAAGATCGCGATGCAGGGCGCTTCTTGATGGATATTATGCCGTGTATGTTGATAAATTGAATGGGTCTATACATGATAATCCGCGGAGGTTTTGCTCTTTTGTTAATGGAAAATGTACGATTAAAGGGTGTCTACGGAATATAATCCTGGATGGCACTGAGGGTAGTGAGAACTTGAGTATTGCTAATCTTTTTCAAAATATTTTTTCAGCGTGTTTCAAAAAGATATGGCACCAACTTTGTGCTATAAAAATTTGAGCAGTAATTCAATAAGTATTGATTGTCGTAGGATTTCGGTGACCGAGGTATATGATGCTACCTGCCTGTCAAAATGTCTGAAGCGGGTCTTACGGGGGCCATCACGGATCTGTTCAATAAGTCACTGGATGAGGGTGTTTTTCCAACAATATTTAAAAAAAGTTATCTGAGTCCAATTTACAACTCTGGAAACAGGAATGATAGAAGTGTATGTAATCAATCCAGTATTCCTAAATTGTTTGATTTCCTAATATATAAGCAATTATCTTGGTCCTGCAGGAACGTCATCTCTTCGCGGATTCGTCTATGGATTTTCATAGGCAAAATCGACGGATACTAACCTCGTTGTTTATGAGTCATACTTGTTAGAGGTTCTGGAGGAGGGGGCCGAGGTGGATGCTGTCTATACCGACTTTTCCAAAGCATTCGCTAAGGTTAATCACCACCTATTATTAGCTAAGCTTGAGGTATTCGGATTCAACGATTCTCTCCTGGGTTGGTTAAAGACATATCTGAAAGGACGTGAATATCAGGTTAAAATTGGCAATGTGCTATCAAATATTTTTGTTGCAGTTTCTGTAGTGCCACAGGGCGCCCATTGCTCTCCGCTCCTTTTCAATTTGTTTGTCAATGATATTTCCGGTGAAAACCGAGCTCTGATTTTCTTATGTCTGCCGAAGTGTTTAAGACGGTTTTGAATGTGCAGGACGTCCGGGACATGCAAGCGGACTTGGATAGATTTGTAAATTGGGCTGAGACAAACTGTCTGCAGCTTAATACATCTAAATGCTAGCTTCTTTAGGAGACATAAGAATGTCAATAGTAATTATGTTACTAATGGAACAGTGTTAGACAATTTGGGCAAAGTGAAGGGTCTAAGAGTAATATCTGATTATCTCCTCTCTTTCTGTGATCATTACATATATATTATTAACAAGTCCAGTAAGATTTTGGGACTGATATATAGAAATCTCAGGGATTTATCATTGTCATTAAGGGCCCCTGTAATGCACGTTGGTGAGGTCTGTTCTGGAGTGTTCAGCGGTTGTCTGGTCACCAATGTTTGAAGTACATAAGTACAATCTTGAAAAAATTCAGAACAGGTTTCTACGACTGTATGCTTATAAGTGTGATATAGGAATAGCTGACCATGATTATACTATTATTAGGGACCATATGAACTTGAGTCTGTTAGCTCATAGATGTTTGGTGAGTGATCAGTATTTTCTATATAAGATAATTAACGGGTTGATAGATTGTCCTACTTTATTGTCATTCGTAAAATTTAATATACCTCAAAGACATTTAAGGCAAACTGAATTGTTCTTTACTGGCTTCCATAGACCTAATTATGGTTATTATTCACCACTGCTGAGGACTATGAGATTCATGAACCAGTGCCGGGAGCTGAACATTTTTTCAGGTTCCCCCTCTTCCTTCAGAAGGGATGCTCTGGCGTTGATCGCTTCACGGCAGGAGTGTAGGCCGTTCTTGTGTTTCATTCCACATTTTCTGTTTTTGATATGGTTATACTGTAAAGTATTATACATACATTGTAAAAAGGGGTGTACCCATATATTCTCAAATAAATAAATAAATAATATAGGCCTAGCAGGGTGGACTTGTACTTGACGCGAGTCTTGACCTAATTAAAACATAACCAGAACTAATCACTATACTTCCGATTTCATCCTCCAAAACTAACCCTTTAAGTCAAAATTTAACTTTCAAAACTATACAGCTCTGATGGGGCCATCAATTCATAGATTAGTGCCAAATTTCAACTTTCTATGTCAAATAGTTTCAGAGAAAATTAGATGTGACAGACAGACAGACACTGAAGTAATCTTATAAGTATTCCATACAGAACACTAAAAATCTATATCTATGCTATCTACCAAGAGTGAAGACTGTAACTTAAGTTCTGTGGTGGTTTATAGTTAATCTTGGATCGATAAGAAATAATTACATATATAACGTTTCAAATTTATTTTTCATAAACTGCAAAATCTGCCTAAGAGGCAACATATATATATAATACAATAAAAATTCTTTGTTTATACAATTTTTAAAGTTGACAACAAATTAATAAGAAATAAACAAAATTCGCATAAAAATTTGACAATGGTCTCTGGACATTAATGCAGTTCATCATTATTTCTTGCAGTAACACATCTATAAGCAATGAGAATACCTTCCTGTGTACTATTTTATAGCAACGAATGTTTTTTAGTTTCTGTAAGTATATTTAGAGCAAAAACATATATAGCAACAGTGCACACCAAGAAAATATTACAAAAATAATAAATAATTGCCATTTAACACGTAAAAAACTTGTGTTAATGCCAAAAACCTTAAAAATGAGTTGGCTAATTCTATTTTATCTCGCTGCTCCCCTCGTGTTAAATTTTACAGTTCTAAACAACTGAAACCGGAATTGTATTTTTATTTAAGCAGGTTATGCACTTAACAAGTTATGGTTCAATTTAATTGGTAAAGTGTTTTTTCAAGTAACATGGTATGTGTAAACGGGTTGAGTTATGGTCAATAGTTTGTGGTCTTCAATTTTTCAGGGAATTTTCAATAACCATTATATTTATTATGGTTGTTAACACTACTATTTTTTTGTTAAAGCTAGCTGTAACGGTGTTTAATTAGGTTAAAGCATATTAAAAATCATGAGAAATACTCCTATCGAAAAGAAGATTAACCTTCTTAAAATCAAGTTTCATTGCTGGTTTGAATCAGTAAAGATAGTTAGGTGTGCAGAAGTTTAAATTCTTTTAATTTTATATATATATATATATATATATATATATATATATATATATATATATATATATATATACACATATATTTATTAAATAAAAAAAAAAGCTAGATGGCGACTTGAAAAAGTCAGCTACAAATATGCCAGTACAGATGCTTTCTTTTGACAATAAACGTCATAATAAACTTGCTGGATAATATTGTAAAAAAATATCTTTACCTTCACTTGCTACCCGACAAAATTCTAAAGCTTTATCCAAAGGTACGGAACCATTTTTTAACATATACTGAATAAAATATCTGTGTTTAATTTCCATTTTTCAAATTATACCGGTTGAATATTTTGTTTACGATTTGTTTTTTAAGGTTATGGTTTAAATCTGTTTTTCTTTTTTTCTCGCTTTTTGGGCTCTACCCTAGATCGGATAATTTACCCAGCTTATGCAGCGGGGATAAATGACGTTTCACCTAGGTGAATTTACCCCCTCCTCCTGTAAAGGGTGATTTCTGTATATTAATTGTTTTCTTTTTGACGGTGTATTATAGATTTTAGGATGGATGGTTTCCGATTTGTGGTTATGCTAGTTAGATTATTTAAATTGTATCTTGTCTATATCTAAGTATTTGTATAATTTTGCTCTATTCTCATTTAAGCTAGCTAAGATATTGCATATTTCTAGTGGTGTTTGTAATCCTGTTTTGACTAGTTCTTGATATACATTAAAGTGATCAACTTGATTTTCCGGACATTCCAGAATTAGGTGATTTAGAGTACCTATTTGTCCACGTTCACAATATAGGTTATCTCTTACATTTAGTCTGAATAGGTGCATCGGTGTTGAGCAGTACCTGTTCGCATTCTGAGTATTGTTTTTGTGTATCTTCTGTTTTTTTATATGTAAGGAAGTTAAATGTGGGAATTTTATTAGGTTGCCTTACGAATTTGGAATAGAATGTCCCTTGTTTTCTGGGCCAGTATGTTTGTATCCAACTTGACTATATTTCTTTTTTTAGGTACGGTGGGTAGTTATCCTTGTTTATTTTTGATTCCGATGGATTTTTTTAAATTGCGTCCTATATTAACCAACGTATGTGCTCTTTATTTCCTTTGAAATCTGAATGTCCGGGTATCCAGGCTAAACTGATATGTATATTATTGTTTTTGGTTCTATTATGCCTCTTTTGGTTAGGAATGAGATATGTTCTGTTTCTGTTGCAAATTTAGATTTGTTGATTTTCATTATCGTTGCTTCTGAGTCTGCAAAGATGATAAGAGTGTTTGATATTTTTTTTTAGAATAAGAGAGAGAACCTTGTTTATTGCTATTATCTCTGCAGTACAAATCTGAGTGTGTTGGGATAGTTTGCTTGAGTATGATAAGTTTATCTTTGGACTGAACACTCTAAATCCAGCCTTTTCTGATGGGTCATAAGATCCGTCTGTAAAGAATTTAATGTAATTTGGAAATTTTTCTTTGGTTAGATTGTACAACTCTCTTCTCTCTTTGTTTCGAATATTCGTAATATGGAAAGAAGGTCATTATGATAAATATCCGACCATGATTTTAGTCTATTCATATATTTGGTTTTAATTGGATTTGTTCTGTTTTTCCAATATTTTCTTCTGTTCTTGGATACTGAACTTAGTAGGGTTAACGATTTTATTATGGGATTGTTGTTGATTTGTAAGTTCTTCAGTAAAAATTTATATGTTAATCATTCTCTTCTTATTTGTAAAGGGGTTTCTCCACATTCCGATATTATTGCATAACTCGGGTGCATCTCATATTTCCAGTAACCATTCTTAGGGTTTGAAGTTTTATTTTATTTAATTTTCTTAATTCCATTACAGAACATGGTCCAAACACATAACAAGAGTAGTTTAAATGACTTAAAATTATTGCCTTGTAGATTAAGAGGAGGATTTTTCGGTCTCCTTTCCACCAGGTACTTCCTAGTGTTCTGATTATATAAATGTTTTTTTTTTTACTTTCTACTTGATTAAAATGGGCTTTCCATTTAAGGTTTTTGTGTATCACCATTCCTAAGGACGTTTGATCTTTCCATTCCAACCATTCCCAGTCAATTATTATATCTGTTTTTTTTTATTTTATTATTACTTTTACTGAACCGAATACAGGTTGATTTGTTATTGAATAATTTAACATGATCCTTTAGCCGTTGGGAAAAATCTGTCCAAGACTTCATTAAATTCCTTTCCTGTTTGCTTAAGATCCTTGCCTTCTGCTAGTATCGTTATATAATCTGCGTACTGTATTATTTTAAAGTGGGAGGGGATTATTTCAAATAGGGAGGGGGATGTAAATATTATATAGTATTGGGCTCAGGGGTGATCCTTGTGCAATTCGCTTATTGCTTAGAAATGGACTATGTAATTCTTCTATCTCATCTTTAATTTATATGGACCTATTTTTAAGGAATGAGATTATTGTTTTGGAAACATACGTGGGAATTTTGAATTTTTCTAATTTATTTTGAAGTGTTTGAATATTTACAGTCATACGCCGAGTGGATGTCCAGGAATGAGATTAAGCATGTTATGCTCCCAGTACACGCCTTTCTTCTTCTAAACCCAAGTTGAAGCGGGTGTAATAGATTGTTGTTCTCCATGAACCATTCCAGTCTATTTTTCAGGATTGTTTTTAGCAATTTCCCTATGCATGAGGATAGGGCTATTTGTCGATAGCTGGAAGTTAGGAACTGACCTTTATTTGGTTTGCATAGGGGGATTACTATGATTTCTTTCCAGTCTTCTGGTATTTGTTCCGATTAATAGAATTTTTTTGGCTTTTTCGGTAGGTTTTGTAGCATTAAAATGTTATATGGTCTGGAATAGAGTCTTTTTTTTCTTTTAGTATGCTAGATAATTCCGCCGAGGATATAGGTACTTTATTTTTGGATTCTTGATTGTTTATTAATACCTCTGCAATTACATGAGAGTTTATTATGGATGTTATTTCTGGGATTTATATGGGAGGAGGTAACCCTAGTTCTGTCATGGATTTCGGTCCAGAAATTTTTAAAATTTTCTCCTAGATTTTTTTGACTGGAGTGTTTTGGTTGAGAGAGGCACAAAAGTTTTTAAAATTAGATTTTCTCTTGGCTTTGAAAAATTTTCTTGTAAATATTTTTGTTATCATATGATTCATTCTACCAAGGTATGTGGTATTTAGGGTTGTTATTTGTAGAATATTCCGGGATAGCAATGTCTGCTGCATTTTTCGATTCTTGAAGAGTCCGCTTTCTTTATATTGCGTCTTAACGGGTTTGTTGTGATGAGGGATTGTTGGATATCTCAGATAATGAGTAGTGATCACTGAAGCCCGGATCTTGTATTGTTTTCCAATTGCTTTTTAAGGTAATTTCTAAGGAAGAAAAAGTCAAATCTACCACTGATTTCCCTCCTCTTTGGGCGGTGATTCGAGTTGGTGATTCGTCATTTAGGTATGTTAATTTTGTTGTTTCCAGTAAATTGAATATGGTTTGCCCATTGTGGCTATTTGTGGAACTACCCCAGCTTTGGTGGTTGGTGTTCATGTTTTTGAAATTGGCTTATTAATTGTATCTATCCCTGTTTATTTAGAATATTATCTGATGGGACGTATAAAGTAATGTTACTTATTTTATATTGTGAAATGTGGATTGCTTTTGATTGAATTGACGGGTGAAGAATCTGATGGTTTATATCTAGTTACTTAAAATTTATGTTATTTTTGATTAATATGGCAACCCCTCCGTATCTATCTATTCTGTCTTTTCTAATCATCCTATATCTTATGCAATGGATAGCTCTAGCAGGGTTAAATCATGTCTCATTAAGTAAGATAATTTCAGAGTAGTATTCTTTGGTCAGTACTTATACGTTATCCATATTTTTTTTTGACTTGAAAGTTTTTAAGATATTGAGTTGAAAATATGAATAATTATGAGCTTATACCCTTTTTGGCAGCAATATTGATTGTGTGTTAAGTATTTTACATATCCTCGTCCTCCTCTTGAGAATAGAATGGGTTCGAGTTCCCATCGCAGTGTTGCGAGTGTGATACATTTTCTTCGTCTATTAATTGTTTTCTATTTGAGATTCAATCATTTGTTGTTTATGTGTGCCTATAATTGTTGTTTATATGAAGTTCAGTCTGTTTTGTTTTCAGGAAGAACTGATATGGCTTGGCTTATGTCTCTTATGATTGTTTCATTTTTATCCTTATATATCATCTCCTTAGTATATTGGGATGATCCTTCATCTGAGCGATTGATTCTTCCATTGGAGTGTAAATTATATGTGTTAAGTTCCTTTTTGTAATAAATAACCTATAAATTGTTGTTTTCGTTTTTTACTTGCTGGGGCCCGTGTTGACCGACTATAGCTGGGTGTTGATTGCGATTCATTAATAGCTATGTATCTTCTCTGATGGATTAGAATACTATTTTCTTTTGGTAAACCTGGAAATTGGTCCCTTGTTGGTAATGTGTTTATACTATATTTTTTAGGATTAAATTGTTTGCTTTGAAATAGGTGATATTGGAGAAGGACATCATATGTTTAATGTCTTTCTGCCTTTGGTATTCCCGGCAAGATCTGTCTAGTGATGTACTCGTATATTCTGACCCTTTAGAATGTATTCAAAACTTCTTACAACTTGATTTTTCTTTGTGAATTTGTCCACACCCGGTACATTTCTTTCTCTCTTTGCTTTGGATTTCGCTGTGTCCGTATCATAAGCAGCCGTGGCATTGAAACACCGGACTTATATATGGGAAAACTCTCATTGGTAAATTATAAATAGTAATTTCTTTTGGGGGTATTTTCCCCGAGGAGATCATGCAAATTGTTCCTGTTGGGATGTATCTAATTATATTATCTTCGTTTACTTTCCTATTCAGCCTTTTAACGTTTATTATTTTGCAAAATGCTAAATTTGTGTCGGTGTGACATTTTATTTTTTTTTTCCGTTAGAGATTTATCTACATATCTTACTATACCTTTAGACGAAGTGTGGTTGGAATAAAAATCTCATATCCTTTATTTTCTAGTTTCGAATTTTTTTATAAAATTATTGGCTGCCTGGTAGTTTAAGAATATAATATCAATTTTATTTCTACCCTTTGTTGTTTAGATGAAAGATGTCTTTAGTTATGCCTAGGTGTGGTAGTTGCCCACATTTTTTTGTTAGATTTACATAAATACTTCGAATGGGTCCGTGTCCCATTTATTATATAGGTTGATATTTTTGTTTTTTTTTTTCGGTTATTGGATGTTTCAGATTTACTACTATATTTTCCAGGATCGCCATTCTTTGTGGTCTCCGGGGGGGTCCGGGTTACAAGATTTTTTCCTCCCGCCATTTTGATTGGTTATTTCTTTATAGTATTCTATTTCCTATTTATTTGTAATCTAACTAGCAATTTAAAGGATTAGTTTAAACGGTTTTGAAAAGAAACTTACTTTGGCATTTTATAGAATTCTATAGGATTGGTCTTTAAATTCACAAAATTTTCCTCTGATACACCAATGATGTTTATTCTTCGAAGGCAGAATTGGAAAAAAAAAAACGTTTAAATCCGTTAAAATCTATTTACTGCATTTCGAACCACTATAACGTTGTGTCATTTTCATAAGGATGCGTCCAAACGGCGCGCCAATCGGCTTTGAAATTTTAGCTTCTGGCGCTTACGTTGAACTCTATTTTGTTGTTATTATTGATATAATTTTAATAGTACTAGTATATAGATTTTATATTGTCCACAGACAGAAGAATTGTAAAAGATGTCAAAGTTATAAACAGTGTTAATACCGGAAGTGACCAAGAATCGTAAGGGCAAGAATAGAAATAAATGAAAAAATGGAAAGAAAAAAGATTCATGACAAAAAGTAAGACAAAAATAGACACACAAATCTTAAGAGAGAATAAAACACAATATCAAAACGAAATAAAGAAAGTCATAGAAGGTCACAAAGATCTAAGTCTCAAAGGCATAGATGAGATTAATGAAATACTGATAAAAGCCCTAGTCGACGTGGGACAGAAGATAGCTAAGAGAATGCAACACAAGAAAAAAATATGGAGTAATAAAACAGAACAGCTGTTTGAAAAAAGAAGAAACCTACACAGACAGAAAAAAAGAAACACCATCCAATACATAGAAACTAACAAAACCGTAAAAAAATCAATCAGAGAAGACAAACGAAAACAATTGGAATACCAGATAGAAAAAATCATCGAAAAAAATAAAAATATGAAAGCAATCAGAAGAAATTTGGGTAAAGTTTCAACTGATAGTCTAAAAGATGAAAATGGACAAGAAACAAAAGATCGAGACGAGATACTACGAATAATTGAAATCTATTATAGTAAAACTGTACGAATCAAAGAATGATCCACCAATGGAATTTTAAAAAGACATAAAGATAAAAATACTCAACGTCAACTCTGAGGAAATACGAAAAATAACAGAAGAGATTATATCAATCTTGAGGAACATGAAAAACAACAAAGCACCAGGTACAGATGAAGTGATGGCTGAATTAATGAAGGAAGGAGGTGAACTGATTGTACAAACATTGAAAATACTGTTCAACAAATACCTAAGTGAAGGACAAATACCAACTAATTGGAATACTTCCTCAATAATATTGCTCTTCAAGAAAGGCGACAAGAAGATATTGGATAATTACCGTCCAATATCCCTATTATCGCAGACCTATAAGTTATTTACTAGAATCATCATCAATAGGCTAGAAAATAAACTGGAATCGAACCAAACAATTGACCATGCAGGTTTCAGAAAAAACTTCAGCACCAGCGATCACTTGTTAACTATCCGAACACTCATTGAGAAAGCGACAGAATATAATTTAACACTTTACCTAATATTTATTGACTATCAAAAGGCATTCGATAGTATTGTAACCTGGGCGGTGGAAAAAGGTCTGAATAATAATAGAACTGACTATAGATACACAGATGACAATAGAAGCACACGAAAAAACAAAACCTATACCTATAAAACGAGGAGTGCCACCGGGAGACCCAATGAGCCCTAAACTGTTTAGCATTGGAGGATATTTTTAGAGATCTTGAGTGGGATAAGATGGGAATAAATGTAAATGGAGAGAGGCTACATCACTTGAGATATGCCGACGATGTGGTAATAATATCTAACAATGCAGAAGATATACACAAGATGTTAAATTATATTAAGGAAAAATCAGAAAGAGCTGGTAAATATTCGTAGTTATTTTGGGTGATGTGATTTACCTAAATCCCAAATATACGTTTACTGTATAAGCATACAAACGAGGGCCGCCTTTTAAGTTTTTACAAACGCTACTAGATGGCGTTATTGAGAAGTAACATTACCATTGCTCTAAAATTAGACATTTATTATTGTTAAAACAGTATTACCTCAGAAACTGGCCGAGTAGTTTGTTTACAGTGAGCGTTTAAAAAAAACAGTTTTGTGAACAAATGGAAATTTCACGTGAAGGTTTTTGTTGGATGATTTTTTTACGATTTCAGGAAAGGCCTAACTGAACAACAATATCTCGAATCGCTTCGTTCAACTTTTGGTAATAAATCACCAGCGGAAAAGACTATTTACAATTGGTTTGTAGAATTTCGTCATGGTCGTGCTTCCGTCACCCATGAATTTCGTGAAGGTCGACCAAAATGGGTTGTTATAAAAAAATCGATGCTGTGCGCAACATGATTGAAGGGGATCGGCATCCTTGGGTATATTAAAGACTGCAGTACATTCGATTTTACATGAACATTTAGCTGTGAAAAAGATCTGTTCCTGATGAATTCCGCATAATTTGATCGAAACTCAAACCCAGGCTCGTGTCAATTGGTGTAAGAAAATACTCAAAAATTCGACCGAGGACATACAAAATCCGTATATAACATCGTAACAGGAGACGAAACTTGGATATATTCGTACGAGCTGGAAACTAAGCAACAATCAACTATTTGGGTGTTTCGAGATGAACCGAATTCAACAAAAGTGGTTCGTTCGCCAAGCACTTCCAACTAAATAATTGCTTGTTTCTTTGTTTATATTGGACTTGTTGCAACCATTGCTTTACAGGATCGAGGAACAGTTAATGCTGAATGGTATACAATAATAATTTGTTTGCCAGAAGTTATCGATGAAATCATGAAAAATAACCGAAAATGTCGCATCATTCTTCATCACGACCATGTCAGCTCTCACACAGCACGTCAAATAATTGATTTTGACGGAGAAAAACATCGAATTAATGTCTCATTGCCCTTATTCACCTGATTTATCGCCTAACGATTTCTTTTTGTTCCTGAATATCAAAAAAAAATGCGTGGACAGCGATTTTCATCACCTCGACAAGCTGTTGAATCCTTCTAAAACCATGTTTTTGAGGTATCAACTTCAGAGTGGAAAAAATGTTTCTAGAATTGGTTGGAACGAATGCAAAAATATATAAATCTTAAGGGCAAATATTTTGAGAAACAATGAAACGATTTTTTACAAAAAAATTTTTTCTTTCATTTTTTTTTGTAAAAACTTAAAAGGTAGGTCTCCTAACATATTGTGCGATGTGGCCGGTCTTGAATGTCAAAAAAAAAAAAAAAAAAAAACTATAAGGTTTCTTTACTACCATTATGCGCCAGGCGAGTCATCAAGTAACTAGACTCCAAGCGAGGTAGCTCCGTTGTTTCCCTAGCTTGAGTGATATTTTGCGTACAACTCGACAGAAAAGAATTTGATTTAAAAAAATGTAAATACTTTTCTCTTAGTGTAATTACCAGGTGTACAAGTATGAAATGCGGATTTTTTTTTTCTAAAAAAACATGTTAAATTCGGAAGAATGATAAAAAGTGCTGTATTGTTATACATTTTTCCCATCTTTCGTGCAATTTGTGAATACCACGCCAGTAAAAATCTTCCCATTTTGCTGCGAACCATTCATCGAGCCATTTTTTCACATCTTCGTACGAACCAAAGCGCTTCTCAGCAAGTGCGTGACCCATCGATGCAAACAAGTGGGAATCGGAAGGAGCCAAGTCTGGTGAGTAAGCCGCATGGGGTAGAACTTGCCAGCTGAGTGCTTCCAACGTGTCGCGAACTGGTTTTGCCGTATGTGCATTGTCATGAAGAAAAATGACTTTGTGTTGCCTCTTTCGGTATTCTGGCCTTTTTTCAAGCAGCGAACGGTTTAAATCGGTCAATTGTTGTTGGTAACGTTTAGTATTAACCGTTTCCCCAGGTTTTTAACAGTTCATAATAGACTACTCCCCTCTGGTCCCACCAAACACAGAGCATCGTTTTTCTCCCAAAGCGATTCGGTCTTGGGGTCGATGTGGATGGTGCGCTTGGGTCTACCTATAATTTTTTGCGCTTAGGATTCTCAAAATAAATCCACTTTTCATCCCCTGTAACTATACGATGCAAAAACGATTTCCTTTTGAACCGAGCGAGCAAAATGTCACACGTGTTTTTGCGCTTTTCCATTTGCCTGTCGTTTAACTTATGTGGTACCCATCTATCGGTCTTCTGAATCTTTCCCATCTCTCGTAGCCGATTGGAAACAGCTTGCTGACTAACGCTCAATTGCTCGGCGAGTTGTTTTTGTGTTTGCGAATCATCTTCGTCCGACAATGCTTGCAATTCCACACCTTTGTATTTTTTTGGCGGATTTCCACATTCCTTGTCTGCAACATCGAAGTCACCACTTTTGAAACGCCGAAACCATCGTTCACACGTATCTTGCGATTGAGCATTTTCACCATAAGCCTCTCGAAGTAATCGGTATGATTCAACAGCAGTTTTCTTCAAATGAAAACAAAAAATTAATGCTGTCTGCGAATGCTCTTTGTTCGGTATAAATTTCGACATATTCAACACAACAGCACAACACTATGCACACACTCTTCCAATTTATCACTGGTCCGCGTTTGATACTTGTTGATGCCACAACAAAATAGCGCAGTGTCAAATCTTTATAACACAAACTGCATTGGTGCACCATCTGTTGTCTGAAATCCGCATTTCATACTTGTACACCTGGTAGAATTGGTTCGAACGCATGCAAAAATGTATAAATCTTAAAGGCGAAACAACAACAATAAAACTATTTGAATGCAAAAACTTTTTTCTTTCATTGTTTTTGTAAAAACTTAAAAGGTAGCCCTCGTAGAAATACTGTATACATTCCAAGAGTTCAAATACCTGATGGTAATGACCTTATGATTTACGCAACGTGGCATCCGGGAGCAAACTTTACAAGCATATTTTGTGACGAGTATCGCTTTCAAGAACGTAAGCAACAAAGTTAAAAAATCTTTAATAATATTTTTCGCTTTACATTTTTATAGAGTTCTAACCCTGACACTTTGCGTAAATGGGAAGAAGATAAGTAGATCTGATAAAAGTTTACGATACCTATGGTTATTTTCTTGAAGAGAGAGGTGAGGTCTACTTTTTTGTAATAAAGTATTGAAATTTATATTTAAAGAAAAATCGATAAATTACAAAATCACAATTCTAGGATAATTAGTAGATATATTTTTACTGAAGTAAAAAAGCAATTTTGCGGTTGAACTTTACTCCCATTTAAGGGATGTATATACATTTTTTTATTGTTGATCTCCCCGCCTGAGTAGGGATTTTACCCTTTCCATATCCTGAGGATATCGGCGGGGATGTCATAATACCCGTCAACGTTATCCAAGTGCCGAAACATACATTTTTGTATTTGAGAGCACCTTTTAGACAACGCGGTAGTGATGCCATGGACGTTATTGCATGTATTCAGTAACTACTACCTATGTACGTGGCCAGGTCAAATATACTTAAATAAATTAATACCAGGTGTACAAGTATGCCGATTTTTTTTCTAAAGAAACATGTTAAATTCGGAAGAATGATAAAAGGTGCTTTATTCAAAATATGCTCCATCGCTTGTTATACATTTTTCCCATCTTTCGGGCAATTTGTAAATACCACGCCAGTAAAAATCTTCCCCTTTTGCTGCGAACCATTCATCGAGCAATTTTTTTCAAATCTTCGTACAAACCAAAGTGCTGCTCAGCAAGCGCGTGACCCATCGATGCAAACAAGTGGTAATCGGAAGGAGCTAAGTCTGGCGAGTAAACCGCATGGGGTAAAACTTCCCAGCTGAGGGCTTCCAACGTGTCGCGAACTGGTTTTGCCGTATGTGATGGAGCATTGTCACGAAGAAAAAATGACTTTGTGTTGCCTCTTTCGGTATTCTGGCCTTTTTTCAAGCAGCGAACGTTTCAAATCGGTCAATTGTTGGTAACGTTTAGTATTAACTGTTTCCCCAGGTTTTAACAGCTCATAATAGACCACGCCCCTCTGGTCCCACTAAACACAGAGCATCGTCTTTCTGCCAAAGCGATTCGGTCTTGTAGTCGATGTGGATGGTGCGCCTGGGTCTACCCATGATTTTTTGCGCTTGGGATTCCCAAAATAAATCCACTTTTCATCCCCTGTAACTATACGATTTCCTTTTGTACCGATCGAGAAAAATGTCACACGTGTTTTTGCGCTTTTCCATTTGGCTGTCGTTCAACTCATGTGTTACCCTTCTCGAAGTAATCGGTATGTTTCAACAGCAGTTTTCTTCAAATGAAAACAAAAAATTAATGCTGTCCTCGAATGCTTTTTGTTCAGTATAAATTTTGACATATTGAACACAACAACACAACACTATGCACACACTTTTCCAATTTATCACTCGTGCACGTCTGACATTTGTTGATGACACAACAAAATGGCGCAGTGTCCAATCTTTATAGCACAAACTACATTGGTGCACAATCTGTTGTCTGAAATCCGCATTTCATACTTGTACACCTGGTAAATAAAGTATACCGACATGCCAGGACTGGCACCCGAGATCTGCTGTACCGCAAGCAAGTTACTACGTTACGGAGCCACGGGCCGCCACAAATATAATCAACAATATCTAGGCCCGCCGTAAGCGGACGTGCATTGCATGCGGGCGGTACATCCGGGGGCGGCATAATACAGAGTCTTTTGTACAAATTTCAGTCAGGGAAAATAGGGTGGGGATGGGGCGTCCCTAGAAAATTTCTGGGGGGGGGGGGGGGGGGCGGCATAGTAGGTTATGCACGCGGGCGTTCAGGTGGCTAGCGGCGAGCCTGAGAATATCTTTGTACAAAAGTATACCTGTGATTTGGTGGCTTTGCTGGTTTTGTCATAATAAGATTATACATTACAAACAGCAACAGGGCTCGAACCATTAGTTGTCTGAGGATATGTTCTGGAACTATAGCTTTCCGCGAAAATAATAGTGAATTGGAGCATTGGTTCACCACAATGATTCGAAGAAAAGAATATAAGCTATTGAACGAGTGTAAAAAATGATAAGTATTTTAATTTGTTAAAATACTCATAGTAATTTTGTGCTAATCGAAAAACACACTTACGTCCCTATTGCACCAAGAGATAAAAAAAAAATACTTTTTTATTTCGCACTCTTACAATTGGTTAAAAAATATTCTTTACCTTTTTATTGTCTATCCTTGCATTTTTATAACAAAATTTTCATGTGGCGATGTAATATAAAAGTTATAACATAATGACAAAATCTGAATTTTAAAATTTACAACAGTCCTACAAAATCTTGAGCCAGTGCTCTTAATTAAGAAATTCTAGACGTCCGTTTTTATGCCCTTCAACGTCAACGTTCCATATTTTTAAGCTGCATAAAACTTATAGCGTTTAATACAATTTTTTCAGATTATATAGAAAAAAATGAATTAAAAAAAAAGACAGGAAAAGGGTGATATCTATTGATTCACAAAGAAAAGGACCAAATTTGCCTCAAGTGTCTGTATAAGTTAATTATTATGATTTTAAAATGTGGCGATTTATTTTTTTTGCACATACATAAGCCAGTTGGACAAAGATAATTTAATTCAACATGCATATTTAAATTTTGTAATATGTATAACTCTACAAACGGTACAGTAAGGGAAACATGAATTGCATCTGCATTAAGAGATAGCATCCAGAGAGTGTCAATTTCTCAAATTCACTCTTATATTAGGTCTTCTCCGAATTTTTACGGAACAAATCACTCACTAAGAACAATATTATTGATTATAGTGTTTCGTGAGATAATCAACCAAATGAGCAGAAATAGTGAGTTTATAATTTGTATTTAAGAAAGATTTTTTATACTTTCGAACTTCTTTTGCTGTTGACCAGAAAAAAGTATTTTTAGGTAACTTGGTATACAAGATTATAATGTCATTCTTGGTTATTATCTCAGTTTTAATGGATAATCTGAGAATTCTTTCGCCGTTTAAAAATAAGATGCATATTGGGAGGAAAATAAAATACAGGATTTTTAGGAGATTTTTTATTACTACTTCGACTTGTTTGCTTAAAGAGTTAAGGTAATTGTTACCTTGTATTGTTATAATTTTATGGTCTAATAAAAATAAATTATATAGTTTGCTCTAAAACGATGTGTTTGCGTTTTCTGCCATCGTTACATTAATAGGTAAGTTAATAATAACCAAGCATTACATTTTACTTCATTATTGTATTAATACAATTTGTAAATATATTGTTACTATGATTAACAAATAATATATATTAAAGACGTTCAATTGTAATTAGTCGTTACATGAGTGTTGGTATTGAAGTAAATTACGTGATGAATAAAGATTTGAGAATCGCGTTACTTTTATTATTTCATTTTTCGGTATACTGGGGCCTCTGCTCTCTGATTTTGAAAAGTTTCGTTAGGACTTCCAATTACGGTTAGTTCTTTTTTTTTCAAAATATGTATAATTTTCGTTTTTTACTGTTTCACTAATATTTAATAAATATTCAATGCACGACTTAAATTAATTAAAATATCACGTAAAAAAAATTAAGGGGATTATTTTTTTCTAAATATGCGCTCTATTAATACCTATTTAATTAGTTGTTTCCTAGCTTGGTAGTAAGATCTGACAAAAATTTTCATAACATTTGGTTTATTAGGTTGGAAATAAAAGCGCATTTTATAATTGTGAAAAATTCTAATTGGCGATTTTTAAAATAAATAAATCAATAAAGTCGAGAATTTGTTTTAAATGTCATCCAAAAAACGAGCTTTCTTGTACCGATGTTAGAAGTGTTTCCATGTTGAATATTTAGCAATATTAAAAGATTTCAAGTGATAGAAGTTGTTTGAAGAGGGTAGAGAAGCAGGCGAAGACGGACTGCATTCTTAAAGACCTGTCATCGCAACTACAGAAGAAGACATCAACAAAATCAACAATAGTGTAGTTAGTAATCATTTAAGTATAAAAGGTTTTATAGACCATCAATATAGTTGATTTGAAAGAACAATTTGAGCTTGTTTCGTATGTTATTTTGTCTTGTTTCATAGCTGATTTTCTTCGAAACATATCGTCATGTGATGCTTTGGTGGGATGACTTCACTGCATACTGATGATGAGACTTGGATCTATTCATATAATTCAGAAACAGCCCAATAATCAAGAAGGACAAAACATCGAAAAAACTACTTCAAAGTTGGTAAAAAATTTTCGATTCGATTACCGTGGTGTTGTGCACAAAGAGTTCCTTCCAACTAAGTCAATTCTTAAAAGATGCCTGAATATTGGTACAATAATTTATGGATTTTATATTACGATAAGGCACCATCATGCAATGCAATACAATTAATAACTTTTTAAGTAACAATGACGCGATAAGAGTTCCACAAGTACTGTAGTGGCCAGATATCCAATAACTTAACTTTGTCCTGTTCTTGAAGCTGAAACCACTACTCCGTGGACTCCGTTTTGAATCTATAGAAGCTATAAAAAATAATGCGCTGGCCGCCTTGAAAGCAATACCGGAAATCGAGTATAAGAAGTGTTTTGAAGATTGGAAAGAAATGTTGGCATAACTATGTTGCAGTGGGGGGATATTACTTTGAAGGAAATCAAATTGATGTTGATGGATAAATGCATAGCTTGTGTTTTATTTCGTTTTCGTTAATTTTCGAACATAGGGGTACATGCAATAAAATGAAATAGAAGTTATAGTAATGAAGTAATAAAGTAGTTAAAGTAGCTACAGTAATGAATACAACGAACGATTTCTAATTGCCAAAATAGTTTAAGGTAAAATTCTTTTGGACTGATTTTTCCGGAATCTAGCCCGAAATTGTCTCGTTCTCGAAACAAGTTCTGAAGAAGCCAGCAGAATAATCGGCGAAACGTCAGCATCACTTTTTCAATCGACACAATAGAAATCCAGAAGAATTTTACCTATAAGCTCTCTAACTTGTGGAAGATTTCTGTCAAATTAAGTTAAAATGATTTTAACAAATAATTACGAATAACGAAAATAGACACACAGATATAACACGTAGGCTGAAAAGTTTTTGGTCTGACGCATAGACGTCTCTCTTTTCAAAAAAATTCATATAATTGTTAGGAAGTATCAACCTTCAAACGATACATGTCAAAATTTCATCACATTGCGACGATTAGTTTACAAGTTACAGTGGTTTTAGTGACGCAATTTTCGATATTTTCAAAACAATGGAAATAATCGAATTTCGTGTGTTGATTAAACACTGCTTTTTGATGGGAAAAAATACCGTTTAAGCAAAGCAATGGCTCAATAACTGTTACGGGGACTCTGTCCGTGGAAAATTACTCATCATTTATTGGTATGCTGGATTTAAACGTGGTCGTATAGACACAAATGGTACTGAACGCTCTGGACGCACAAAATTGTTTTGGATGACTAATGCAAGTATAGGTAATATGGCGAAGCCTGACGCTATTTTCTTTCTTAAGCATAGGGCTCTGTAGAGCCTGAGTCGTAATTCGTACTTACGCGCAATAATAGATGCTAGAGATGATCATGGTCTTAAAATAAAATGCAGGAGGTTGAACAGAGTCGAAAAGAATTTCGTAATGTGGATAAATTTCATGGTCTTAGTATTGACATATACACAATAGTCGCGAAATGTTGCCTTCTTTCTGTTCTGCTCTACGCAGTTGAAACTTGAACACTCACAGAAGCAATATTCATGAGACTCGAAACATTCCAGATATGAATGTGCCTAAAAATTTTAGGATCATCTGGGTTCACCTCATCAGACACGACTGTGCTATAAAATATGAAAAAAGTGATGTGGTCCTAAATACTTACTACTACGCTTAAACAGAGGGTCTTCAATTAACACGTAGGCTGAAAAGTTTTTGGTCTGACACATAGATGTCGCCTTTTTCAAAAAATCCATATGATTTTTAGGAAATACCAACCCTCAAACGATATGTTTCAAAATTTCATGACATTTCGATAATTAGTTTATAAGTTACAGTGGTTTTAGTGCCGCTACTTTTTATATTTTCAAAACAATGGAAAAAATCGAATTTCATGTGTTGATTAAACATTGTTTTTTGATGGGAAAAAATACCGTTCAATCAAAGCAATGGCTTGATAAGTGTTACGGGGACTCTGCCCCTGGAAAATCGCTTATCATTTACTAGTATGCTGAATCTAAATGCGGTCGTACAGATACAAATGGTGCTGAATGCACTGGACGCCCACATGAGGTAGTTACACCGGAAAACATAAAAAAATCCACAAAATTGTTTTGGATGACCGTAAAGTGAAATTGCGTGAGATAGCTGACACCCTAAAGATATCAAAAGAACGCGTTGGCCATATTTTGCATGAACATTTGGGCATGAGAAAGCTCTCTTCGAAATGGGTACCTCGTTTGCTCACAATGGACCAAAAACAACAACGTGTTGATGATTTTGAGCGCTGTTTGGACCTGTTTAAGCGCAATAAAAAGGCATTTTTTTGCGATATGTGATAATGGATGAAACATGGATCCACTATTACACACCGGAATTAAATCGGCAGTCAGCTGAGTGGATAGCAGCCGGTGAAAGCCGCCCGAAGCACTCTGTATTTTGGGATGCGCATGAAATAATTTTTATCAACTATGGTGAGAAGGGAAAAACCATCAATAGGCGATAGTATATAAAGTTATTGGTGCGTTTGAAGGCAGAAATCGCAAAGAAACGGCCCCAAATGAACAAAAAAAGGTACTCTTTCATCAAGACAATGCATCGTGTCACAAGTCAATGGTTACGCTGGTAAAATCGCATGAATTGAACTTCGAATTGCTTTTGCATCCACTGTATTCTCCAGATTTGGCCCCCAGCGACTATTATCTATTCGCAGACCTCAAAAAAATGCTCGCAGGAAATAGATTTTGCTCCAATGAAGAAGGTATCACCTATTTTGAAGGCAAAGATAAATCCTTCTACACGAAAAGTACGGAAATATTAGAAAAGCGTTGGACTGATTGTATCGCTCTTGAAGGAGACTATATTGATGAATAAAGTCGATTTTTGCAAAAAAATATGTTTTAAGTAGCTAGACCAAAAACTTTTTACCCTACGTGTTAAGTGGTAGTATTAGAGTATATATAAAAAAGCTGTGTGGGTGTAAAAGCGATCAATCTGGATTTGAGAAAGTTTCCTCTATCTAAGATTTTTTCTCAAATATATGGGAAAGTTTAGAAACATATTTAACTTTTATAATAAAAAGTTTTTGTCTTTTTTGTCAGATAAGTTATATATGGGTATTTCTATACTAGATTACTGTATGCTTCAATAATTTAAATTTATTAGGCAAAAGTAATCGATTTAGTTACATTGTTGTTACAATAATTGAATAAAGAAATCAATAAGCTAAGCTTTGATGTATGGTAGGTTTTAATATTTGTACAACAACGGCTTGACGAAGCGTAATTGTTATTAATGTATTTCTGGTATATTTACTTTCGGTGCTGTTTTGAGTTTGTGTTTTGTGTTTACAGTGCATTTTTCTCTTTCTCAGCATGTATAATATGCTTGCATTACTTTGTAAGCAACCCTGAGCAAATGATTCACATAAAAATATTTCTGTTCTTGTGTTAAAGTGGCTTCACTAAATTATTGACTTTAAACGATTAGGATATGGCAGATTCCATGAGAATCAATGAAATATTTACTACTATTTCTACAGATCATTACAATGTTTTTTACTTGCTGACTCTCACGCCATAGTTTGAACTCTTGGAGATTGAAAAGAGGATATATTCTTTATATATCAACAACGGGACGGGATTAGACGACAGTTTTTGTTATAGTAAATCCCAAGATATAAAATCCTGCTTTTTCAATGGGGCAATAGACAACCCTATTAAGGTTTTGTGCATAGTTGCCAGGATAAACGTATTTTTATTTTACCTGCTTTGTATACCGTCTTCACTTGCAACTGCCATCATATTGGCTCTATTTTTACTACCTGGCAACCCGGTTTGGAGCCCTTTAAGTATTTGATAATATAGGCCTAATGACCACAGGTCCCCATTAAGATTCGAAAGATACTTTTTATTATTTTTATTTTTAGTTTTACTTACAACTTACAACGTAATGGTTCTATTTTAATTATGTGGCGTCCGTGGGAAAATTACAATAGTGGCTATCGCAAGAGAAAACATTTATCACTTGACGCTAAACAAATAGTGCAAAATGTTTATGACAGTTTGGTAAAAAAGAAATTTGAATAAACAAAGCGCTTTGCAAGAAACCAGTGAACTAACAAAAACCCCAATTTCCACGGTTAACGGTACCATCACTCAGGAACAGGAAAAAAACGGAAAGATTTTCAAATGCATTATGTAGACGATTGTGAAAAAGACGTCATCAGGAGAAAAATATATTCTATGTATAAAGAGCAGTTTTTGCTGACACTAGACAAAATAAAATTAAGACTAGTGCAGGACGGGGCCAATATCCATTGTGGCCGATCAACCCTTTACAGGATTCTCCTAAGAATGGGATTCACGTTCCGAAAAATCAACAAACGGCAAGTAGTGATGGATTCACAAAGATTACGAATCTTGCGACATACTTATTTACAAGAAATTAAAAAGTATCGATCAGAGAATTGGCCAATAATTTACCTTTACGAAACATGGTTCGATACCCATGACACTGTTCAAAAAGGGTGGGTTGACAGCAGTACAAAATGTCAGACTAACGCACCTTCAAATAAAGGTAAACAAATAACCATTTTGTATGCTGGATCTGAAAAGGGCTGGGTTTCAAATTGTCTACTATTATCTGCAAAAAACATAATAGATTCTAGTTTGGACTATCACGAAGACACGACTGCAGAACTTTTTGAAAATTGGTTTCAAAATACCCTTTTGACAAATGTTCCCGAACAGAGTATTATAGTTATGGACAATGCAAGTTACCATAGTCGCCTACTAAATAAAGTTTCTAATGCAGCCAACACCAAATCGGAAATTCAGGAATATATGTTAGAAAATGACATTTATTTTGACTTTAGTTATAAAAAAACTGATCTTTTGGAAGTTTTGAAAGATTATAAATTGAAAAAGAAATATGTTTATGATAGTATGGTTGATAAAATGGGCACACTGTTTTGCGGCTTCCTCCGTATTATTGTGTGTTTAATCCAATTAAACATATCTGGCATCAAGTTAAATCAAAAATAAGGGCACAAAATGTTAAGCGTGTCAGTGGTTGAATTAGTAAAAAAAGTTATAACCTTGTGAAAGCTGGAAGAATTCCATTCAGATTCATAGATTTATGTAAATAATATAAAACCACTGATAATTACCTCAGCTGATGACAGTGATAGTGAAACCGAATTAGGCTTAAGTTAAAATATATTTTTATTTATACAATATGTCCCCTCTTGTAAACCCCATTTATTCAAACTGTATGTTTGTACTTCTTATCCATTTGTTTTTACATGCATCTATAAATAAACATCTCCAAAAACACTTATAATTTTATTTATTTGCATCAATGAATAAAATTCTTAAGTCCATCTCTGCAACCTATCATAAACAAAAGGTCAGAATTTTTATATTGCCCACTTAAAACGGCAAAAATCAGGATCTTATATTTTGGGAGAGGCTATAGATCCATTGCTGATATTTATTCAGTTGCCCATTGTCTGTGTTTCTTTTCCCGAGCTTTTCTATTTAATAATTTGATATTAAAAACGAAATTTAAAACTTCCGTATCTTATATGGGGTGATTATTCAAGAAACTCCTTGTCTTTTTGAGGATCAATAACTCATTTTTTTTGGTCATATCTAGTAACTCATAATATGGTCAATTCAAATCTGGAGAACATAAATGTTGTCATAAAACCTCCATCCAGAGCTTGCGGTAAAAATTACACCAGAAAATACCCAAGCATATGGTGATGAACAAATAAACAGAAACCTAAAATGGCTTAAAAACAAAACATATACCTTTGGTATAAGATTTTCATTCAAACTACAAAGTAGTATTGAGCAATAACAACATTAGGCATTATTTATACAAACGGATCTTTTAAAGCAGCTGTAGCAGCCCAGTGTGAAAATTAACCCAAAAAACTTGTACGAGGCTTATAATGCTTCAGCTTCAGTCAATGTAAGTTGCCTTTGTCAAGGCATCGCCAAATTAAGAGAAACTTTAACGTATCCTACCGTGATAAGAAATGGTGTCCAAAATAGCTTTGCCTAATAATTTAGAATTAAACTAAAATAATTCTCACTTATAAACAGTCTTAAAAAAGCTTATCTTTAGGAAGAAGAAACATTTAGATTAACAGAGGTGAACTAGGAATTACTAAAATTTGTTACTCGTACTTCTTAACTTGCTTCCAGAAGGCTTCCTCCTGTTCATCAATTTCAGAATTTCTTTTTTAAATATTAGAAGTTTCGGTATGGGAATAGCTTTCACATTACCTGTGAGGACCATGAGCAATGGCTCTTCAAGTGTGTTTCCCACAAGGTATTCATTGTTTATGTAGAATCCTCTTTATAGGATTGCATTTTCATAAAATAAAATGCCGACTAGTCTTACAAATATCTTTAAATTTTCAAATCATGTTTGATCACCAGTCATTTTTCTTATCCAAAAATGATAAAGATTCTCATGATATCCCATGTTATATTTATGAAGAGTTTGCTATGTGGCGTTTACTTCCACTTAGTCTGTCGAGATCAGTTAGGTGTGAAATTGTTTATGACATGCATTATATTGCGACTTCCCTTTTATCGACAGTGTCAAGATATAGGCACGTAATATTTCTGGTAAAAGAATATGCCAGAGGTGACTTTTCAAGTAGCTTCTCTACAAAGTAATTCATAAACTGGAGGCGATCCTGGCTAATCTGTAAGGTGTTTTTGTCAGAGATCTTGGTTTTGTTACCTCTAATAACTTTCGGGGTAGTGTAAGAAATAGTAAGCTCTTTGGTTCCCTGTAGATTTAATTTTTTATTTAAGTAAGTCTACCTTTAGATTAAATTTCCTTGGTGGATCAACCATTCGATCGAGGAAATTATACCAAAAGAGTGCTAGATTGAGAACTCGCCAGGAAAACTTCGTTAGTGAGATATAATATAAAAGCTTGCTTTTTAGAGCTTTTTTACAATGCCAAAGGCCCTGCATTACGTGATAGCAATCGTTACCTTTGGTTTAGGCATCGTTTTTGTCAGTTCTATGTTTATTCTTTAAACCTCATTTACGTACTCCCTAATATTAGAAAGAATCTTCAAAGCTCTGGAGGCTATTACCTTGTTTTCTGTCCACCTGACAACACGGATTTTTAAAGAAACGATAATAACCCGGTAGCGTTAGTAAAATAAGGTCCTTGAATGGCTACATACTCGAAACGATTCTACAGGGCTCAGAGAAAGTCTACAGTGCAGCTAGTATTGAAATGTGTATGAACAGGGTATGGTCAGTTTATATCGAAATTTAGCCGAACCGGACCATTTGAGTTTCCTTCATCTTGGAACTTGGTAATCAAGTGAGTAAGAAATTTAGTGTTGACATTTAGGTAATCCATTGAACTTGAGTTGGCTTTTCTTAGTTACTTAGTACTATCTGAACCCTTTTCATAAGCAGAAACAAGGTTTTGTCGAGCTGTTTCTCCTAAGAAACTTGAGGTTAGATATTATTAGGTAGCTCTATTTTTTACAGAGTCCTAAAAATGTACGATAAAGTCTGTCTGTTGATTTTGGCTCCCTTTATTAAGGCTTTCGGTAAACCACATAGCGATCATGTTACAGGGTGACAATATCGGAACCGGGTGCAGAAAAATCACGAGAAGCTGGGATAAAGCTCTTCTTGAACAAAGTAGCCACGATTAGTCATGTCTATGCTCGTGCAGCTCCAAATACCCAACTTTGCATTTTCTCTAATATCCCCAATAAAAGATGATTCTCTAATAACACTGTGCAACATTTTCGAGGTAATCGAATGTAAACTAAATTCTGACTTCAGTTTCTGGAAGTGCCCACCTAAATTAGCAAAACCCTATTTGGGTTTTGATAGTTTAGTTCGATTTTTTTTTTGCATCATCAATTTTTTTTGATCGAGCTTTGGTTTTGCACGGCTATATCTCGTAAATTATTGCGAATTTCTCAATGCAATCTTCGGACGGAATGTTCTTCACACTAAAATACACAATTTTTGTGAACATGTAGAGGCCAGATTTTCACTCTTTCGGGGTGTTTTTAGTACAGAAAGCCCGAAAAAATGCCATTTTTTTTCACATTTTCGACCATAACTCACAAATCGTGCATATTTTAGCATAACTGTCTTCGACAAAAATGTTCTCTGCATAAACATGAGTAACTTTGCTGAACATTGCAATAACCTACAATCGATCTTTATAGTTCTTTTGGCCGTTGTAAGGAATTTCATACCAAAATTTCAGCTTTTTGTAGGTTTTACGTTCAAGAAACTGGTTTTTAGCTCACTTTTGAATGTTTACTAACTATTAGCATCTATTTTTGGAAAAGAAATTGAAAAAAACATTTTTGTTTGTGAACTGCTATGGTACACACACGCTGGAATAAATACACACACATTTGAACGGGGAATCGCTTGTGTGTAGTATGGAATTGACGCACACTGTGCTAGTATTGGTACAGTACCATATATCTAACACGTGCGCATGTTAAGTATATGGCACTGTACCAATACTAGCCCAATGCGCGCCAATTCCATACTAGTGTTTGTATGGATTGTTGCACAGTAGGAACGTTGTCAATTTTTCGTGTGTGTATACGTGTGTTTAAAATTGATTATACGTTTTTTTGTTTTTTTTTTTAAATTTTCAATAGCTCTATAAAATGGATAAAAATTTGCGAAATAAACTTTCACACAAAAAAGATATATTTGCTGATGAAAGCTGAAATTTTGGTGTGAAATGTACTATTTGGTGGCGAAATTCCTTACAACGGCCAAAAGAACTATAAGGATCGATTGTAGGTTATTGCAATGATCAGCAAAGTTACTCGTGTTGATGCAGAGAACATTTTTGTCGAAGACAGTTATGCTAAAATATGCACGGTTTGTGAGTTATGGCTGAAAAATGTGAAAAAATGGCATTTTTTTTTTCGGGCTTTCTGCACCAAAAACACCCCGAAAGAGTGAAAATCTGGCCTCGACATGTTCACAAAAATTGTGTATTTTGGTGTGAACAACATTTCGTCTGAAGATTGCATTAGGAAATTCCCAATAATTTACGAGATATAGCCGTGCAAAACCAAAGCTCGAGCCAAAAAATTGATGATAGCAAAAAAAAAACGAACTAAACTATCTTCTGAAAATGATGAAACCATTTGGTCTAGTAGATTTTTTCTTATTTGCACGGCTGTGTACGGATGGTTAAAATGAATAGTGTACCTTTGAGTGTGACTTTAGCTTTTCCGGGTGTGTCGTAAGGATCTCATATGAGATCAATTTTGTTTTTCGTTTTATAGGTATTTGGATGATTGTCTTGACATGCTTAGACAATCTTATTTCATAATCTGAATGTGAAGGAAACAAATCTTGCTTTATCTAAAATTCATTTCAGAATTATTCAGCGACGTACTAAGTCCAGTTATCGTACAAATTATGCGATTTTGCTTCTTTTTTAGATAAATGGTTTAAGAATTATAATGAAGAAAGTCATACTCTAGTGTTAAGTCATTTTTCTGATAATGTTGTCTAAGTTTTTTATTGTTACGTATACATACACACTAACTTATAGAAGCGGGCGTCAAATAACAATCGAGGAGTGAAAAACCCCGATGAATAAGAAAGACCCTTTTGCCTTGGAACTTGGTGATCAGGGAGTGGGGGGAGAGAACCCTACTTACACATGATTTAAAGATCGATGACCGGGGGGGGGGAGGGAGGTCGGAGATGCTTCACAAAAAAAAAACTTATATTCAATTCTAAAATTAATGATCAGGGGATCGTATTTTACAGAAGAGAAACTTTTAGGGGGCGTAGTATATATATATATATATATATATATATATATATATATATATATATATATATATATATATATATATATATATATATATATAGATCCAATCTCTCCAAATTTTTTTAATCTGGCACTGGAGTATGCGTTTAAGGAACTTGAGTGGGGCGAAAAAGGAATCCCTTAGATGGAACTTTCCTTAATCACCTTCGTTTTGTCGACGACCTGGTGCTGATAAGTACTGATCTCGACGAACTGTAAACGATGCTCAACCAACTGAATGATGCATCATGACTCCGGGTCCAGGTCAAGTTTATGTTGACAATGCAAACATTGAGGTGGTAAACGAATATGTATATCTGTGGCATAGGATGGCACTTGGACGGCAGACCCAGACTTCGAAGATCAGCCGAAGAGTAGGCATAGCCTGAGCTGCATTCGGAAAGTTGAGTCATATTCTGAAGAACACAAGATTGCCCTTCAAGCTGAGGAGGAGAGTATTTGATCCGTGCATACTGCCAGTGATGACTTATGGTATTGAGACAGTGACTTTGTCTCAAAGAAGTGCTAACAAGTTGAAAACAACGCAGAAATCAATGGAGAGAACCATGCTCCTCATTAGCCGAAGGCCTCGAGTAAGGAATGAGGACATCAGAGCCAGGATTGGGGTCACCGATGTGATCGAGAGAGCAGCAAGACTAAAATGGCAGTGGGCGGGACACATAGCTCGAGGTTCTAACAATAAAAGGACAAAGCGGCTTCTGTGTTGGCGTCCAAGAATATCTGGATGAAGTGCAGGACGTCTCCAGCTCCGATGGCGGGATGATATAAGGAGGCATCCGGGTGCATCGTGGATGCTACTCGCCCAGGACCGCAGGGCATGGAAAGGGATGGAGAAGGCCTACGTTCAGGAGTGGACGGCGACGGGCTGAACAAGAAATTTATTTTGCAGCTCGTTCGAGCTTACTTTTCGTATACATTTTTTTTCGTATATATATAATGATACATTGATCTTAAGTATAAATAAATAATTAGGTTTTTTAACGATAAAAAATGTAATGCTTGGTTTGGAGTACTGAATATGAATTATGTTAAAACTACGTTTGTTAATTATTTAAAATATCAAATTGTAAGTACAAAACATATTGTCCTTTCGATTAATATTTGTAAGTACTTTCATAAATACCTCTCAATAAGAACAAGAACGTTGATGGTAATAACGACAAATCTTAAAAATTTAATTATACTAGTTTGTAACGTACTTAATAATTAACTAAATAATGTTTACCATAATGATTATGTTGTATGGGTTCTTTGATTGAATGTTATGTACCGTAAGATTCTTCGAAATTTTTAAATTCTAAGTAAATGTAATTTTTGGAAACAAAACGTCTATGGTAATTGTATTTGGTTTATGAACGTTTTTAATAATTGGTTTATGGTTAATGTTTTGTACTTATCTAACATACTTAAGCTATGTACATTTAATCCTACAGATAAACAGTTCCATTTAAACATCTATTGCTTTCTACCATCTAACATCAAAATTGATTTAACTAAAACATACATTACACGTAGCACATCTAGAGCGGTAAACATAAATAACTATACACGCATTTTTTAGTATCTACATAATTAAAAGATATTTTTTCCATACACTATTACGTAACTAATCCAGACAATCGTCTGCTGACTTTCAAATCAAACATATTTCAAAGTTCTCTTATACTTGATTTATCTGACCTGGATGGAATCATCATTGATGACGTTATAAACGTTGTGGAAAAAAAAAATACTCCTTTAAAATTTTGGTCATCTTTGGCATTTTAGAGTTTTTCTTGGGTTAATACCATAGAATAGTACTAATAAGTATAAAATTTACATACTTTCATTCTTGATGATCTACGAAAACATGAGAAATGGAGTACTCGTATATTGTTTTATAATAATATCTTGGGCCTGGGTCTGCCCTTGAAAATTGTTCTTCCAAATAGGTTCCAGTGTGTGAACTAAATCTTTCAAACACTGTCTACTAGTTACAAATTACAGCAATAAAATACAATAAGAATAAAGTCATCATTTCCTAATAGAATTGTGTAACTACAACTTTTTATATTTAAAATGAAAGTACAAGTCAAATGACTGATCACTTGCTTGAAATATTCAATGGATATTGATTTATAGATTCACAAAATATGACTTAAACCATAGACTTGTGTATCGTCTCAAAAACATGTACTGACGGCGTAAACCTTACCGAATCAAGAAATCGAGAATTAGTGTTAAGATATGTAATAATAGAAAAGCATGTGTGTAAAAGTCTCTATTTTTGAACTCGTAACGTCATTGTCTCGGAGTGTTGAAGAAGACTGAAACTGTTCTCCAATAAACAGCAAAAATATGCGCTTAAATGTGTTTGGAAAGTAGTCTGAGCAAAGGATCTCTTACTGTTTTATTTATTGGTTGGAATAATTTCTTGTATACCCAAATTTCAGTTATGCACATTAATATTTTGTTGAAAATAAAAATTAATCCGAGCACTGGGGACAAGCGTCATTAAAGCATGCCAAGAGAGTACGTCTTTTCTGATAGGGGGATTCATAGATGAAGTTTATGCACATTTTTGTACAATTTAAGGGATTTTTAAAAATAAAGCTGGCGTTTTTTATGTATAATTGCACTATAGGGATTTGATCTGTGATGAAAAATGTTTATTTAGAGAATATAAACTCTGATAATTTACCAGTATACAGTTATATTGTATACATTTTTGAGCACAATGCGCAGTTGTATATATCTGAGGTTCAATCCTGATTTCAAATACTTAATTTGGCAGATTGTCACGTGTCACGGTCTCAACGAGTAACAAGTTTATGTCTATCATTTCTATAAAGCTATTAATAGATATAAAATTATTCAAATTGAAAAAGTATTAAATACATAAGTGGGCCTTTCCTTGAAGTACCGGTCCGTATTTGTTAGTCCTCTTTCCTTACCTTTCAGAGTAGACTTTGTTCGACAGTTCGAGGCTTAAGTACATATTTTCTCGGTTGGGGCTCCTCAAGGCGATGTTAAGGACTTTTGGGGCTTCGGATTGTGGAAGGGGGGTTCACTACCGTGACAGGTGTTTGAGCGCTGTGAGGGGTCGATTTCTATACCGTCTTTGTAAGGTTACGTAATTCAAACCTGTGGGCATAATTTTTGCGATAATTATGGTATTAGATTGGCGGTCTGACGGAAAATTATTATAGCTAAGGATCAGTAGCAGTTTTGTGAGGACATCCCTTATTACTGTTCTAATAGTTTCAAAATATAATTACAAAGAAAATTTGAACGATCTGAGTAGAGTACAAGGTCAACTATTTTTTTTCTCCGAACTAACAGGCTTTCTTCAGGCCAGTGAAAAGTTGCTGCCCAGATGACGCGGCGAAGTTCTTCAGGTGCATATTTGTAGATACTGGTGAACTCACAACTTTAAGTAAACTAGACGAACTCTTAAATATCGTTAAGTATAACGTAACTTAACATTATATTGTGACCTTATAAATTAATACTTATGGCAAAGTAAATGGTTGTAGAAAAATTTCTCAGATACAGAATGACTGCTTGCTAATTGCGGAAAGTGGCAAGGATGAATCAGTGTACCAGTATATGCTGTAGGTGCCGTGATGAATGTTTACAAGTTCTGTACAATATCACTGCCATTCATCACATGATATGTACGAATGCTTTGTGCATCTGTATAAAATAATGTAAAAAAATTATTGTTTATTTATGAAAGAAGTAAGACGTTTTTGTGAAAAAACTACCATTTTAATTGATAATTTATTTTTATTGCATTTTCTAATATCGTGGTAGGCTAAAATAGTGAATTAAATTCGTTAGAAAGCTATAATTTGCCCGGCGAATGCACAAAGTACTTTTCGGACATAACAACACATATTGCGATGAAGTTAGATAATTTATTTGGAGCAGTACGCCTGACGAAAGCTTATTTCTTCCCTTATAGTTTTTCCACTAAGCACCGGGCTTATAAAGTGCAAGATCGCGCCTCGAGAGGCAGCAGCTCAAACCTGATCATGGACTGGACCAGATATCAGACAAAGGATCAAGCCAGAGAGCGAACGGAAAGCGGAGCCGCTCCAATCAAAGCTTTCAACCGACCTCACACAATCGGCCCCGTGCCCGTTTTGTTGGACTCATAATCTGCATGTTTTTTGGCTGTCCGGCACTGATTTTTAGCTAGAACAAAATCTTTATGCTATCCGTCCTTCAGAGCTTCCTGTTAAAGTCAGAACCGTTTAACGTTATCGTTAATCGTCTTCATTTAGCGTCACCGTTTACTGTTGTCAATTACATTTACGACAGCATTTATAGTTGTTAGTTACTGTTACAGTTTCCTCATTTGGTGACGTTACCATCTACCTTCGTCAGTTAACGTTACCGTTTACAGTAATTAAGGATGTGGTCTGGTAACTCGCAGTCTTTTTTTAAGAATTTTTTTTTTCATGGTAAAATTTGTTTGTGAATTTTTATATTTTTATACATAATATTAGAGGTCTTAAACTAATAGAATTTTTTTTGTTTTTTCATGTTTCATTTCCTTGGTAGGACTGCCTGAACAGGACCCTCTTTAAATCTGGTTGAAATAAGATCCGGACTTTGGAGCATCTGAAAGCAAATATTCGAGTTGATTCTTATAATATAGAGTTGCCGCAATCGCCGGTATTAAAATTGTATACTCACGATGAATAAAAAAAAACAAAATGGCAGATTTTTGAAATTTTCAGCCTTATTTTCGCAACTTCAATTGTTGAAAAATATGGTCAACTATTAATGAATAATTATAAAAGTAGTACCGGCGCACAGTGTGTCGCGTAGAACATGCTAGGTGGACAAAATTCATGTTATGATTTCCAGGAAATCTTATTTGCAAAACGTAAACAACACCACCAAACCCCGAATTCCGAGAAAAGGTTGTTTATCAAATTTGCAAGTGGCGAGTCATAAGCGTCAGAAGTCAGGTAATGAGTTTAATGCAGCTCTTTCAATCAATCAGTTGCAATTTAGCGACACTTTCGTGCACATCTTATAGTGACATATTGTAATATTGTGAAAGTTTTTGTGATGGATATTAATACTGAGGGTAAGTACTATTTTTTAATGTATTTTTTTAATCAGAATCTATTAATTTGAATTTTTAGTATTTTTTTTAAATAGCCTATATATTTTAGCGTGTTTTTTTTAAAAAAAAAAAAACTTTGAAAGTTCAGAATATACAGACATTCACCTCTATCCGGGCTAGTTTTTAGATATTACAGAGAAATAACTTTATTTTTCGTAAAAATACACATATTGTTTAGCACACTTCAGTACAACATGTTTTTTTTTTTTCTTTTTTTCCAGAACACGTTTACTCTATTTCAAGGGTAGCCTTTTTTGAGGAGTGGTTGAAACACACGAAGAATGAAAAAAACTCGCGTGTATATGACTTTCTTTCTTCAAAATTTCACTTTGGTGACATTACTGAAAGCAGCCAAAAAGAAATAAAGTTGAAGATATCCAACTTGTCTAATAAGTTTGGTGCTAAATGGTTGGCTTCAGGAATGTCTAAGGAGCCTTTTTTAATTAAAAATAAGAATTGGTTGGATGAAGCAGATATACAGTTTACTGCGAGTTCTTTTGCGCCACAACCTTCAACATCAAGTGAGAATGTGACTCCTGCAGGAAGACCTCGCAAAGATTTCGAGGAATCGTCGTTTAAGACGAAGAAACGTCGCGTCGTGGATCTCGTAGAATCCCGAAGTGTCAGTGAATTGGTGACTGCTGCCGAAATTGCTGTGCGGTCAGCAGGGCAAAGGAAAATTGCCAATGTGATTAGAGACATTAGTAAGAGCCCAGATAATATTATTAAGTCTAAAAATACCAGTTCCGTTAATCCTAGGCAATTAAGTAGTGACGAAGCCTTAGCTTACTATATAGATTCTAAGTCAACAACGCATTCTTACAAACAAACTAGGAAGTGGTCCATGAAGGCGGGGCATAATGTGTTTCTGTTATATTTTAGTTTAAAAAAGTCCAAACAGGCCTGTTACCCTGCAGAGGAGCACATTGCTATAACAGAAATTCGTGCTGAAATAAATTTGCAAGCCTTATTAAATAAAACATAAACATAAACAAAAACAAAAATAATATTTTGTTTTTCTTTTGTTATTGCGCCTTTTTACCGAAAAAAATAATGAATTTTACACGAAAAAAAAATTTTTTCTCTCCATTAATTTCTAAATAACTCAAAAACGATAAAAGATAGAATAAAATAATATGCAATCAACTTTAATAAAATTTTGTTACGCATTTTTTAATGTTTTATTTATAAAAATCTGAGAAGTTGTTCCCGAGTTATCGTTAAATATGTCTGCGTAGCTGACTAATTTAGGGGAAAAAATTAGCCACGCCCATAAAAAAAAACCAACGCGATGAATTTTTTCTTAAAATAACTTAATATGCCTAGAATATACATAAACAATTGAAATAAGTGAAAAAATAATTTTGTCCAGCTAACTTGTACTAGTCGACACACTGTGTAGCCATTCATGTGTAGAATAAGCCATAATAATTTGAGCCCGATCTGTGAAATAGTTTTATTTAAATCATGTTAACCAGGTCAAAAATGGTTGTTTCAAGAAACACGCGTTTAAAGCGTTATACTAAACGATCTATAGGCGCTCGACTGCTCCTTTCTTGACGAAAACCAACACTCAACTGCTCTAAAACTGAAATTGAAATGCCTATAGACTGAGGATTTATGAAAACGGTGCAGAGACCGTAAGTATACGGCAGCTGCACATTCGGCGCGCCAGGTACACACTGACTGCGTCGAGACGCTTCTATTCTATCGCATTTTTCAGCCTGTTCTCGACGTTTCCAGAGCAAATAATGGTTTCTACCGTATTTCTACATATATTTACTATAAGAAAATGATTTTTTAGAAAATCAATTTTTTTTTTTTCAAAAAAAAGTTACTAGACTACCACCTTAACGGGCCGGTTCTAGTTTAACGTTATAGTTCACTTCACCATTTATTGTACAGATATATATTGGCATGCGTACTGTCACCTTGTTTAGAATTTTCTCACCGTTCAACATGAGATCGACGAGAAAGTTGATACTTTCTTCATTTTGATCCTTTTGTTTTATTTTTCTTTTGTTCTGCGAAAATGAAACCCCCTTGTGTTATTGACTCTTATCATCTTATGACATGCTTAAATCGTACAGAAAGCACGGGCGAGCCTAAACAATTGATTACAAAGCGGTAATTTTCTGGACGAATGCACAAAAATAAAATTACAAATGTTAATCAGTCCTGATTACAGTCCATCTATTTTAATGTCTTAATTCTTATAGGTGTTATGTTATTGTTATTAGTAAGTTGTTAGTGCAATTTGAAACAAATCTAATAAATTTAAAATAAAAATGCTTCACAATTACATCATCTATCACAAATACCAAAGCTCGATATGATTTCTCATCCAATTTCCCTAAGGACATTAAAAAAATGTTTCTCTTGATTTAAATGGTTTGAACTCCTTTTTACAATTTAAATTAGTTTTAATTTAATTACAATTTATCTTTTTGTATTTACAAAAATTCACAAAATGTCTTTATGTATTAAATTTTATTTATATGTATATATATTTTAGACTTATTTTATCTTCAATTAATTCATTATTATTTATCAATATTAAAAAAATAGAAAATCGTAAATACCCATACCTGTAAATTATTTCGCTCTGAGCGAGGAGGGCAAGGTAAAAATCATAACTCTCGTCCTTGGAAAATAATTTTGTGCAACGAAAACTTAGCTTTAATTTATTCATTCTTATACACAGCGAAAATGAAACCCCCTGATTAAAAAATCGGAGCGGAAGTTTAAAGAAACTGGTTCGACGTTAAGTTAACTTTGGGCGGGGCGGCCGAGCACATCCAGAAGCGATGTAAATGTAGAGTGCATTTGAATCTCATTTAATCAGAATGTAGATCTACCAATATGCAAACAAGTGGAAAACCTATATATTTCCCTAAAGTGTCTTTGGTCGCAATGTCGGCACATGAAATAATTGTTAACTCGGAGCATGGATACATGGAAGGAAATGATTGATAATTATTTGGGCGCAATGTCTGCATGTGAGATAATCTTCTTTGAGATCAGTAAAGGTCTCACAATAATTGTTAAGTTGGAGCGATACATGGAGATGATTGAGAATTATTTCGCACTCGCTTTACTAAATTCCGATGGTTATAACCAGAGAATCTGGACTAAGCTGGATGGGGCGACTTTAGAGAAATTTTTCTCCGATTAGTTGATTTCTCAAATAATTTAACTTCCATGTAGTCTTGACTCGATATTGATGGATATATCTTGTGGGAATACTTCAAACCTAAAGTTACAGCAACAATCTCTGCTCCCCGGAGTAATTAAAAGAAAATATAATCTTCTAATGACTATAGTTGAATATGCGATAAAGGTTTTTACATTTATTAATTTGTTTTTTTATTATGGGTCATCTTGTATAAATTATCAATCTAATGTTTAACGACATTTTATCTATATTATAAAAAGGGAAACAATGTATATATATCACTAAAAGTTTAGTGGAATTAAAAACTAATAAAATGAATGCTAGTTTTCATCTACAACAACGTCATAGTGACAATATACGTTAATCTGATTATCTGACAAAAACACAAGAAAAGGCAGGTTTATTTAATTACGTATATGACAGCGAAGGTAGCGGTGGTGCGTTTTTATACTCCGATAGTTCCTGTCATTCGATTTAATTCAAGATATGATTAAATTTTGAACAACTCATCACATTATGATGCAATTATAGATGAATGCTAGAAAAGGTATAACTATAGTTTATTAATTTTAATTTGTCTACTTTGAGTGGTTGAATAACCTCTAATCCATGGAGTTAAAATTATTGCAACTCCTCTTTCAGTTCTAAAAAAAGTAACAATCTGTTGATGAGATTATAATCGATGCTTTAGAGGATGGTTCTTGAGTTGAAGAAGTTATAAAGAATATATATATATATATATATATATATATATATATATATATATATATATATATATATACATATATATATATATATATATATATATATATATATATATATATATATATATATATATATATATATATATATATATATTTATATATAAAATCTTATTTACTGCTTAGTAGCTTTATTCCCGTGTGAGGATCCATATTCAAAATATAGAATATCAAACGGTAAACAACCTTAAAGATTAAGTATTATTTTTAAAATATCTCATGCTCATCGCATGACCGTTAGTATGCGTTGACCAAATTAGGACATGCCATGTTCCACTTGAGGGCTCAGGCGAAGATGACAATTTTCAGGATCTCGCAATCTAATCACAAGAGCAGCAGATATTTAAGAACCGTATTTCAAAGGGTAGTGATAACCAACAAACTCCAGCGCCATGCAATATAAAACCACAAGAATCTTTAATTCAAGAGCAACGTCCACTGACAGAAAAAGAAAGATAGAGTAATGCTATCGCCATAGGTAAATAGGGCATTAACTGTAAAATAACAAGGACAATTTAAACAAAAACAAACTGGAAGGAATACATGGAAAACTACATAGAATATTATGGACAGTAAAGTTACTTGTATCTATGTATTATTACATGAAGTTGATTAAAAGTACATCATGTTATTATATTTTAATACCTTATGTGCAACTTTTCATTACAGTGTGTACTATTTATATAATGAAATCTATAAAATAGTCTACTGAGAACTTTAGCCTATTGTGCTTCATATACACCCCTGCCCGGAGCCATCTTTTTAACGTTGCTTTTTTCGGTCGTCGCTGAAAATTTACGCCCACACCTACACATTACACTTTAAGAAGAATATGTTTTTATTTGTAACTAATTATTATTTAAATTAAATTATTAGCTCTGCTTTGTGTAGTTATGTCTTTTTGTATCAACATACATGCTGCAGGCGAATCTTTAAAGAGGTGCAAGACCGACGCGTGTGCGGAAAAAGCGATTCATGTCTTGAATCGCTGTAAATTGTACTCGGTGGGAAACATAGTCATTGGCAAGCCATTCAAAAGGGATGAGCTTTTTTTATATAAAAAAATTCTTGAAAAGAATTGTACGATGAGTGAAAAGCTGAATTTCATTCGAACATGATGTATTAGAGTGAACAGTAAAACAACAATTTTTTTAGTTTACTGGTAAACTCCACATTTATTTTAATATATCAACATGTTTCGCTATCACTTTAGTTTTATCAAGCTACAGTGATAGCGAAACATGTTGATATAGTAAAATAAATGTGGAGTCTACCAGTAAACTAAAAAAAATGTTGTTTTACTGTTCGCTTAACTTAAGCTTAATGTATCCCTCTGGGAAGAAGTAAGCGGGCTATGTCCGACGAATACTTTCTATAAAAGTAGAATAAACTCAAGTCGCTAACCATTCTTCGATGGTTCAAGAAATCAAGGTTATTGATTTTGGGGTTCTAATTAGGCGAACAGCCCCCAAATATGGGAGCAGTATTCTATTCTTTGATCGAATTTGAACTTTGCACAAGAATAGAAGTTGTTGTGTGTAAAGCCTTCTAGATCGAAATAATATTCTCAGCTTTTGAATAGCTCTCTTTGCTATGTATGCAACCTATTCATGCCAAGACATATTTGCTTATAAGTTAATTCTCAATAAGTTGAGTGATGTTACTAGAGGAATGGAATGTCTCTACATAACTATATCGGATTTTGCAACGTTATTTTTTTAGAAAAAACTGTATCCTGGGTTTTGTAACGTTAAATTCTATTTAGTTACTGTCTTCTCAATATAAAATTTGTTCCAGGTTTGTGTTAAATTGAACGAGTTCCCGGTGATCAAAGTAAATAAAGAATAAGCGTATTCTCGCTGCAAAGCTGTAGACTGGATTCTGAGACCTTTTTAGCAAATTGTTAATAATAAGGAGAAAGGGAGTAGATGTGCTTTGGGAGACACAGGTATTGATAGTGAAAGGAACTTGTCAACTGCTACTCGTAAAGAACGCTTTTCCAGGAAACACGACAGCCACAAACAAATTTTTTCAGGCATACCATAGGAGCGTAGCCAACAATCGGTCATACCAAACGCGGTCCAATGCTTTGGAAACATCAAGTGCAACCACTCGAGATTCTCCCACATGTTCAATTGTGTTGTTCCAAATGTGTGTGGCAAAGGTTAGAGGATCTTCTGTTAATCTTCGCTTATGAAAGCCATATTGATGGTCGCTAATAATATTGAATCCTACCAAATATTTTAGAAGATGTTGATTGATAGCTTTTTCCATAACTGTTTAAGTTAAGATTTATTTAAGGGTCGTGTATTATTGAAATATGTAAATTTTACATAAGTTTGTGGGTATTTTTTTAATTTTGTATAGAATTTTATGTTAATAAAGAACTTCACCATTATTTTTGCCGTATTTTCATTTTCTAATTCCTTTGTAAGGTCTTATGCGAGTAATAAAACGTACCTTACCTATTTTAAGTATACAGTATTCCCGTGAATAATGTAATTTTACATTAAGGTTCCGATTTCATTATAAACTTTTGTGTAGTATATTCTGCATATCTATCCTCCTGCGTACATTTGTACTATACATAGTACGTAAGAAAAAAAAATTCTGAAGTCTACCTTTAAAATGGTAAGACGAAAATATTTTATCAGTGCCATCTAGTCGCCTTGTAGGTTATTTTAAAAAAATATAACGTCAAATGTCATCTGTCATTTAGTTAAAAATGGCGTCCGTGGGCATACGTGTTGGTGTGCGTCCGAGCAAAAGTAAGTAAGTTATAAATAACATAGTATGATTACCCACTATTGCATTGAGATATTATTTTTACGAAAAACTAAATGATTGACTTGTAACCTTGATTCTATTTTTTATGTTCTATGCAAAGTACAACAGTATTCAATTCATGTTTTTTTAGACTGTGTACCCTTGTACTATGTAAAATACATTTAGTAGTTTCAATTAATTTTTATATTTGTTTCAGCAATAATGGACAATGACGTGGAAGCTTTGAATGACTCTCAATTCGATTATGCCGGGGATGATTCAGATGAAGATTCGGAGTTTCATCTACCAGATTTCGATCAAAGGGCCATCGGGATAGTGAATCAAGTAGTTCGGACGAGGATGAGAACACATTGGTTACTCCAGTACCTTCTCCAACAGTGTCAGACAACTCAGATTTAGCATCTTCACGATTGAGAGGACGCGGTCGTAGTCGAGGTGGAAGAGTGACGCTATCACTCGACAGGTAGCAATAAGAAATCGTCAAAATAATTGTGGTATTCAAGATACTTGGGTGCACGATACTCTAGAATCAGAAATAAATAACTTAATGCAACCAGCGTACATTCAGAAAAATACAGAAGAGTGGGAGTGGTACTAATTTTATGACCAATACATAGATGACGATATTCTTAACCAGATAGTTGATTGTACTAATAAAACACATGTTTTAGAGACTGGAAAATCTATGGGACTTACATTAAAAGAGTTCAAAGTATATATTGGTATTACTATGATTATGGCTGCATTACAGTATCCACAAATATCTATGTACTGGTCTGAAAAATGGCGAGTTCCAATAATAGCAATGGCCTTGACCCGCAATAGATTCTTTTTCATAAGACTACGACTGAAATGCGTATAAGATCCCGATGTCACACCGGAACAAAAATTACGAAAAATATGGAAAATCCAGCCGCTATTTGATCGCATTTTAAATGGATGTCGTGGACAAGATCGGCCACAGGAATTGAGTATTGATGAAATGATTATCCGTTTTACAGGGAAATGTCCTATGCGCCAGTATTTCCCCAATAAACCGAATCCTGTCGGCCTGAAAGTCTTCGTCTTAGCTTCACCACAAGGTGTAGTTGTGATATGGTAGTGTATGAGGGAGACACTACAGTCCCCCATTTGACTCTAGCCAAGGATTTGGTTTGGGAGAGGCTGCTGTAATTCTTTTGACAAGGACTCTGGTTCCTGGACATCTGCTGTTTTTTGATCGATTCTTTACAACCGCTAAACTTTGCGAAGAGTTAATAAAACATGGTTTTCATGGTACAGATACCATTATGAAAAATAGAGTCACAAAAAGCTGTGTGTTGACTGAAGAAAAAACGTTCCGGAAAAAAAGCAAGAGACAGCAGCAAAGTCAAAGTTAGTGAAGACCGTAAACTATGTGGCTGGATGATAAGCCAGTTTTGATGATGTCCACTGTTTACTGCGATGAGAACCACGATGAATGTGAGCGATGGTCGAAGAAAGATAAAATATATGAAAGTGTGAGGAGGCCAGAAGTTATTAAAAAGTATAATGAAAATATGGGTGGCGTCGATCTTGCTGATCGGATGCTATTAGTATGCCCATTACGTTACCGAACGAAGAAATGGACGATTCGCGTGATATCACACCTTATGTGTAGTAAACGCTTGGCTAGAATATAAGGTTGTAGAAGCAAAAAAGGGTGCTGCAAAGAAAAATATTGTTCAAATGCGTCAATATAAACTAAGTTTGGGCACTAAACTCATTACAGATCAAGAGGAAGTAAGTGAAAATGAAAGCGAAATTGAATATGAAGAACTTGAAGCAAAACATAAAAAACGTAAAATTCTAATAAAATCAGTACCTTCCAAAGAGAATCGTACCAAAAGTGCAGCACACTTGGGTATGGTACAAAACAGTGGTGCTGCAGAAAAAGTGGCTGTGACAAAAAAAACCACAGTGTTTTGCAAGAAATGCGAAATTGACTTGTGTTTTACGCCTAATTGTAATTGTTTCACAAATTTTCACGAAGACTGTAAAGTTTTAGGGTTAAGAATAACTGATTGATCTCTAATGTTCCTATTTTATTACTACTTAAATGTGCTAAAGTACAGTAATTATATAAGCATAACTTGTTTCTTGATAATTACGTTGAATAACTTAGATTTGTTTATAATTTTGTTGAAGAAAACAAAATATTTGTGTTGATTATGAAAACTTTTATAAAAATAATATTTCTAAAACTGTTTATCTGTTTAATTATTTCTTCTAACCTTTAGCTGTGCCTTGATTCAGGCACAATAATTGTTTATGTCCTTTAGAGATGACATATTAGTACTATCCCCTTGTTCTTTGAGTAGGACATAGTGAAAAACCAGATTTTCCAGTGCATGATTTTTCTAACTTTCTAACTCATAATAGGTCGTTATTAATGAGTATTCTAGAAGAGATTCAAAAAAATATTCCAAAAAAAAAGATGTCTGGTACTCAGGAGGATAGGTAATCTTTTATGGAGATTTATGTAAAAATTTGCAAGGTTACTGAAATATGTGGATGTTTGCATGAACAATCGATGGTTATAAGTGGTCCCAGAATTATCCATTTTCTACAGTACTCATCTTTTGATTTTACGAATTTAGGGCTCTGCTCTTGGATTAAATGTTTTGACTGATTTGCATCAGATGGCGCAGAGGTTTGTGGACTACTAAGATCCTTTGAGAAACAGTCCTTAAATCTCTGCTGCTTTTGTTATGATTGTATCGCAAGATGTCGAACATTGCTACCTTCACTAAGGCTAGCTCACGAGCTTAGAAATGGAGCGAAATATGAAATGTCAAACTTTGGTTATTGTTCAGTATTCTTGTACCTCCCGGAATTTTAATGCAGAAGCAAAGCTTACTGACGGTCGTCCGATAAGCTCCTACTTTTTTTATCAATATAATTTTCACGGACGCTAAACACAGATTTCGTTTATTAGTTTTAATTAAGTATGACTTTCATAAATTTAAAAACAATGCTAAAAATTACAACCTCGCTTAGGTAGTACTAGTTTTCGTTTCCTTAATAATATTTTTTTAACTATTAAATTCCTATTAATCTTCGTATACCTAAACAAAACTTTCGTTTGAAAGATAACTTGGCAACAAGTTATTTGTTCCTGCTTATTAATACATTTAACACATCCAACTACAACATAGTTCTTACAATTAAATATCTACACTTTTGTTATTAACAACCATTTTCTAACGTGATCCTAATATTGTTATTACGTTCTTTCTTAACGTTGTATTATTGTACTCAAAAATACGTAGAAACTGATATTATCCTATTAGGCAGTTGGTACACAATTTATAATATTTAGGTAAGCTAATGAAATTTTCTTTAAGGGAGATCAACAGGATGAGGGCCGAAAAATAGTGTCTTTCGGGAATTTTTGTTTACTTACTCATATTCAGTATGGCTACTATGGATGATGAATTGAACAGAGCATATTGTAAAGTATAATTACGAATTTATTTGTTGTTAAATATTTATTTTATGTTAGTATAACAGATGTTGCCTGACGCTTGACTAAGCAAGTTTATCATATATTATTTTTTTAATCATCTGAAAACAACAACAAAGTTGGATTTTAATGCATAGTGGCTTCAGTTAAGCTTAGCGAATATTAACGTAGAAGAAACTACGAGGGTCGTTTTTAAATTATGTATCTTCCCGAAAACGAAATGAAAGAAGTTTGGAGCATCGTGCTGTATTAAAGTTTGTCACTAAAGAGGGAAATGGACCAAATGTTATTCATGAAAGAATATCTCAGGTGTAGGGTAATGACGGTACATCTTATTTGAAAGTAAAATTTCGGTCGATTCAGTTGGGGCTGAGACTTAATTCACGATCACCTCAGATCATGAAGACTGCTTGAGCTTTAGAGAACGATGACAGTGATATTTTGAATTATCATAGGCGACGAGACTTTGGTATTCTATTGGAATCCTCCTACGAAGTAGCGGTGGGTACAAAGGGTTCATAAGGGCAGCTCAGTTGTCTTCGGGAAAAGCAATGACGACTGTGAAGGAATATTTCTTATTGAATATATAGAAAGGATCCATGATTAAGGGAAAGGTTTTCGGAAGAACGATATAAAATGGCAGGTCATTAGAAAAAAACCTCCTATTTTAGGGAGATACAAAACTTTGCGGTTGTATGACAATCACAGTGTCCACAAGGCTCGCACGGTTCAATTACCGAAAACTGTGGATTCACTGAGTTATAACATCCAACCTAGAGCCCAGGTTTAGCGTCCTGCATCCCAAAACACTATGACCAGGACTGTTAGCCTTCTTTGGCGCCAGTTTGCCACTTAAAATCCACTGTTTGGACTGTCCTTTGGTCTCTGGTGTGCTGTGATGATTCCATGTTCCAGTTATAAATCGATGCCAGAAATCATTTCCATTGCATTTTAAAATCGCCAAACATTCTTTTGAAGTTGATACACGTGCGTGTTTATTGTCAATTGTGAGCAATCACGGCACCCATCTTGTGGAAAGCTTTCTCATATCCAAATGTTCTGCACCCGTTTAATTGGGATGCTCATAGTCTCAGCAATCTCACGCATTTTCACTCTTCGATTATTTATCACTATATCGTGGATTTTTTCAATCATTTCTGAGGTAGTGACCTCATTTGGACCTCTTGGACGTTCTTCATCAAAAATGCTTGTACGGCTGCATCTGAATTCAGCTGTCCAATATTTTATGGTCGATAATGAAGGTGTAGAGTCCCCATAAACTTCGCTGAGTTCCGCTTTTATCTCATCATTCGTTTCACTTTTTAAAAACATATATTTTATCACTGTTCGATATTCAATTTTTTCCATCGTTGTAAAATCTCAAAAGTTGTTCTATTTAAATGGCTGCCACTCACAAACTAAATCATGCAGCGACGTGAAAATTTGACAGAATTCTTGTGAAAGGTTATGTTTACGACAAATATAATTTTTGAGATTCAGGATGTCAAAGTTATACTTTTATTTTAGTTTTTCTTAAGTAGCTTTTTTAATAATTGTACTATTTGTACAAGATTCGGTGCTAAGGGGATTTCTGAGATGAGAAATCGAAATCAGCCCACAGTTTTGTTGTAAAATTATAGGGGGGGTGCCACTTATTGCACTATGTATACTTTTAAATTGTCATAACTTTTTTATACCACGTTATATGACACTTTTAATTTAATATTCATATTCTCCGCCTTCCTCTCTTGGTAAATGTTGCTCCGAGCTACAGTTTCTGAGATAGTGGGATGTTTGTTTCCGTTTTTTAATTCCATTGTCAAATTCGCAAATGCGTTCCTTCACACGTTTCTTCACATTGTAGAGTTACTTGGCAATGCTCAAAAATCCCTCTGGCAATGATGTAAGATATCATATGTTCTATGACTTAACTAGCTTGTAGAAATACTGACAGAAAGTAATTTTTGACAGATATCAAAGAAGTTTTACGAGTATTAACGAGAATTAATCCCTTTTCAAGCTCAACAGGGTTTTAAATCTAGGTTATTATGGAGTACACTTTTGGTGAGCAAACTGATATGATTTTAGTGTTTGGTTTTTATAACGGCAACGGTCGCAAAAGTGCTCACAAATATCACGAAAGATTTCCGCATCGTCGGACTCCTAACCATCATACTTTTGCCAATATTGAGAGGCGACTTAGAGAAAAAGCCTTGAAATTTTACACAATAATCCTGGAATGAGCACTCGTTTAATTGAACGTCAAACGGGAATATCAAAAAGTATAACTAACCGGATCATTAGACAACAAATTATTCACCTCTTTCATATACAGTCCGTCCAGGAACTCTTACCTCCAGATCTTGGATCCCGTTTGCATTTTTCACAATTTATTCGAGCACGCATAGCGACAGTTTCGGCTTTTCACACTAAAATCATGTTTACAGACGAAGCACGCTTCACTAGACGTGACTTAAATTTCATCCGTAAAATTATTCCTGAATTATTGGAAAAACTTACCCATTAATTTACGTCGCGACATGTTTTTCATACACGGTGGTGCACAACCCCATTTTTGCGCGTAATGTGAGAATTTTTTTGAACCAAAGTTACCCAGATAAATGGATCGGAAGAGGTGGCCACCTCGTTTCCTAGACTTAAATCCATCCAATTTTTTTCTTTGGGGTGCATTGCATCGACAACATTGAGCAATTGTCGAATGAAATTCAAAATGCTGCTACATTTTAAATTTCCTGTGGCGTATTCATTTATGCATTAACGAAGGTGGCGGCCATATTGAACATTTCTTGTGAAACCAGTACCTTCTCAGTTGAGCGATTAAACTTTTTTCGAATTTATCAATTTGTGAGTAATCTTTTATGCCCTTAGCCAGTTGGTTTTTACATTCCTACTGTTGTTGGTCCGTTGGTCTTTAAATTTATTCTTTTTGTTAGCCTGTTTGCCTTTAAGCATGCTCCAAATTTCAAGGACTATTCTTCTGGTCCTGTCCTAGGGCTGGATGAAGTCTGAAGGAACGCATTTGCGAATTTGCCAATGGAATTAAAAAATGGAAACAAATATCCCATTATTTCAGAAACTGTTGCTCGGAGCAACATTTACCAAGAGAGCTTTTTTTAGACAGAGGAAGGAGGAAAATTCGAATATTTAATTTAAAATATCATACAGAGTGGTATCAAAAGGTTATGACAATTTAAAAGTATACACAGTGCAATAAGTGGCGCCTCCTACAATTGACAACAAACGGTGAGCTGATCTCAGAAAACCCCTAAGCACCGAATCTTGTGCAAATAGTACAATTATTAAAAAAGCTTTTTAAGAAAAAGTATAACTTTGACACCCTGTATCTCCTGTCGAATTTTTGGACTAAGACAAGTTGGGTTAAATGGTCATATTTTCATCTCAGAAATCCACAGTAACTCTATGTATATATAGATATATATATATATATATATATATATATATATATATATATATATATATATATATATATATATATATATATATATATATATATATATATGTATATATATATATATATATATATATATATATATATATATATATATATATATATATATACGTATATATACTGGGACACCCTGTATATTAAGTTTGAAATTGTAAATATACAACATAACGAAAACTAACTTAAAATTGCATGTTTAGAGCTGCAAACCCCATAAAGGGCCAGCTTACAATTCCTGGAAACCTATTTACATCTATCGACAATGGTATTTCAAGCCAGTGTTTCATGCCCAGGACGAGTCAATAGGAAATGCGCCAAAACTTCCTTATCTGCAACAATTTTAACATATTATTTTAGGACGATATTCTCAAGGATTTTTGAATTACGTAAAAAATCTGTTTTAAAATTTTTAACATGTTGATCCCCCTTAAATATCAGTAAATTTAATTTTTTTTAAGAAATATTAGCAGTAAAATTTGTTAATCAAAAGTGATAGATTTTTTCTAGTGATTTGTGTATAATGCAATAATTTACAAATCAAATAGGCTTTATGAAATATTCATTTATATAAAAAATTCTAAACATCTAAATCTGAACAAAATCGTTTTCAACCTAAACAATCCATCGTAAAAATATAGATATCAGTGGAACTACTTTAACAGTGGGTAAGCGTAATTTCTTAGGATATTAAAATAATATTCTCGATAAAAAAAATATAGTTTTAAGACACGCTTAGGTGATGCTTAGGTATCTAAAATACAAATGTGAGACAGGTATGAATTGGTATTTCATAAATTTAAGTAGATTATAACTATAATATAATGTATTTAAAGCTTAGTATTACCAAAAGCTTAAATAATTTCACAAATAGAATTTCTTAAAAAATATGTTTCTCTGATTTCTGCCTTTATTATTTTGTGAGTACGATCACATTACAATACATTTTGTTTTTTTTTTCTACTCGTTTTTATTTGCTAAACACACTAGCTTATAAATTAATTTACTCACAAACTCAGTTCAAAATCATCCTAAATGTGCGCGGAGCACGATGGCAAAAATGTATTTGCCTAAGAAATTGATTCAATACCCTCTACCGGGGGTCCATTTCCAGGACTTTAGACCCCAGTGTTATTTGAGATGTAAGATACCGCCATATTTTCTGCATTCGGGGGAATTTTTTTTTGAAGAATTGTTGTTGTAAAAAATGCGAAGATTTTCTCGTGCTTGTCGATGACGAAACCATAGCAACAGTTTCATAATATCGTAACCTGCCGCAGCATTTACGGCTTTTTATGATTGCCACAAATCCTTTTCTATATTTCTTATTAAAAAATGCATACAGAATAGGGTTAATGCATGAGTTGGATGCACCTAACCATTGAGCTATTGGAGTGGCAATGGGAAGAAGTTCTTCTTCCCACGCTTCTATCTCTCCACCGAGTTTAATTCTAGCAAATATAGCATAAAGCGGCAGCCAAGATATTACAAAAAGAATAACTACCGCAACTAACATCTTAACAACTTTTACTTTAGACTTTTGTTGCATTCGTTCCATTTGGGCGTCCTTGGTATCGGTGGGAATATGCCGTTTCCATACCTTAATGTAAATGAGTACATAGCACATAGTTATCAGTATCATCGGTAAGATGTAGCAAAACAGTAAATTAGCAGTTAGAAAATATAGAGATCCATTCATTGGTTCCGGCCATACTTCCAAGCAGAGTTGAACATCAGGTGCGTCGCTAAAGATGATTACCAAGTCGAAGAATATGGCCCATGGGATGGTCGTTATTAATGAAATACACCAGATGAAAATGATCATAATTCTTGCTCTTCTTTTCGTTATTTGGCACTTTAATGGCCACCATATTGCAAGAAACCTGAAACAAAAAAATATATTTTAAAATTAATTTAAAAAAATGTTTTGCGCAGTAATTTAGTTGCAAATATGTCTAAAAAAAAGGCCGAATTTTTAATTAAAAATTAAATACTGGTCAATTATACTCAAATAACTGGTCAAGTGCAAGTTGGACTTGCGCAATTAGTGTTCCGTACGTTGATTGCATCCCAAATGATTTTTTTTTTTTTTTTTTTTTCCGATCTTTAGGGAAAACTGATGACCTCGAAATTTTTGTTTTTTATGTACCAGATAAATTATGCACTCGTGATAATTTTCGTTCAATCTACACCCTGTAGAGAATATTCCAGAATTTTTTTAAAATTTTTTGATCAGTACTTTTCGAGATAAGGTGAGGGGATAGCGATTTATTGCACTTTTTAAAAATAATAAAAAGAGAATTGTGCTCAAGTATTACATTATATATATATATATATATTTTTTGGACTCTGCACTAATTGTGCAAGGTGAACTTGCACAATTAGTGTTCCGTACGTTGATTGCTTTTAAAATAAAAAATGTTGTTACGGTGGTATAAAAGGATCAGTGACCCCACAAAATACACCCCAAATGAGTTTTCAACAAAGTTTGTTTCCAATCTTTACTGAAAATTGGTGACCTTGAAGTTTTTGTTTTTTTATGTATCAGATAAATTACTATGATAATTTTCGTTCAATCTACACCCCCTGGAGAATATTCCGGAATTTTTTCAAAATTTTTTGAACAGTACTTTTCGAGATAAGGTGGGAGGAGAGCGATTTTTTGGGATTTTTTAAAAATAATACAAAGAAAAGTGTGCGCAAGTATTACATTATATATATATTTTTTGCTCGTGTTTTCGCAAGCTTTCATTTGACACCACGCTCGATAACCTACTAAAAAAATTTTTTTTTCACTTCCGATTTCACCCCCCAAAACTAACCCCTTAAGTCAAAATTTGACTTTCGAAACTACACGGCTTTGATGAGGCCATCGATTCCTATATTATTACCAAATTTCAACTTTCTATGACAAATAGTTTCGGAGAAAATCGGGTGTGACAGACAGACAGACAGACAGAGAAACATACAGACAACGAAGTCATCTTATAAGTGTTCCGTACGGAACACTATAAACGGTACGGCTCTGATGATTCCATCAATTCCTATATTAGTGCCATATTCCAACTTTCTATGTCAAATAGTTTCGGGAGAAAATCGCGTGTGACAGATAGACAGACAGACGGACAAACAGACAGATAGATAGACGGACACACAAGTGTCAATGAATTCGTAGAATGAGCTTTTATAGAGGTTCTTGAAATAACATTGGATAAACCTTTTTAAGGTGACTCTTTTAATTCCATTTCCAAGTTCTACTATTGGTTATTTGGTCTCAGTTTGGAAATAATGAAGAATCAACATGATTTTTAAATTCCTCTCTCTAATTATTTTAGAAATTGTGAGTGTAAAATGCATCTTTGCTCAAGAGTGTTATTTTTTAAAATTATTTAAAATTATTAAACTTACGAAGGAAACGTAACACAATAATATATTATAGCGTTTCTCGGGTTGTACCATTCTGTTAATTTTTAGTGTTCCGTACGGAACACTTATAAGATGACTTCAGTGTCTGTCTGTCTGTCACACCCGATTTTCTCCGAAACTATTTGTCATAGAAAGTTAAAATTTGGTAATAATATAGGAATTGATGGCCTCATCAGAGCCGTGTAGTTTTGAACGTTAAATTTTGACTTAAGGGGTTAGTTTTGGGAGGTGAAATCGGAAGTGAAAAAAAAAATTTTTTACTGTGTCATCGAGTGTGGTGTCAAATGAAAGGTTGTAATATATATATATATATATATATATATATATATATATATATATAATGTAATACTTGCGCACACTTTTCTTTGTATTATTTTTAAAAAATCGCGAAAAATCGCTCAAAAAGTACTGATCAAAAAATTTTGAAAAAATTCTCGAATAGTCTCCACGGGGTGTAGATTGAACGAAAATTATCACGAGTGCATTAGCTTTAATAATTTATCTGGTATATAAAAAAAAACAAAAATTTCAAGGTCATCAGTTTTTACTAAAGATTGGAAAGAAACTTTGTTGAAAACTCATTTGGAGTGTGTCTTGTGAAGTCACTGATCATTTTATACCTTCGTAACAAAATTTTTTTATTTTAAAAGCAATCAACGTACGGAACACTAATTGTGCAAGTTCAACTTGCACTTGACCGGTTATTTTTTTTTTTGCGCCTGATCACCTCAGTAAAATTTTTTGGCCGCAGTAGTCTTCTTGCAGATTATTGAACAAAAGAAAGTCACAGGCTGCGAAATAAGGTCTATAGAGTGAATGTTGTCAGTAATAGCTTGAACTGTAGCATTGTACACCCCGCAAAGGCGCAACAGTAAAGTTCTGGTTCTCCGTGAATTCGAACATTTTTTCTAACGACTCGCTTCGGATTTTGGATAGTTCTTTTCACCGACCTATTCAGTAACAGTCCAAAAAAATCGGTAAAGCCGCCTTGCAAACTGCACAGAGACCCATCAAGGCACACGTGAGGAAAACAAAGACCAAGTTTCTGGGCAAGGCGCCCCAACATCCTAACCCAGTCATTAGGGACGCCTTCCAAATCCATCCTCAAGCCCGTTGCTAGTACCTACACCTTCGAACCCTTTAACTAATGAAGACGATGACCCACCCCACCTACCATAATATGCCAGAAGATTATAATCTTAGGTTAAGTGTAGCATAGGCCTTGATTAACTTACGATAGTTTCAGACATGTTTTGTTTTAGTACAAATTTCTTACTACTTTTATCTCATGTGATAACAACGTTTATTGTAAAACTAGTAACAGGCTTGGCCTTGCTAGTAAAACAGTAATGACATTGACATGGAGTTCTAAAATAGGTACTGATTTTGACTTTGTCAAGTAAAAAGAAAATAAATTTTCATATTATAAATAAAATTATACAACAGGTCGACACCCATCTCTTTGACCCTCTCTTATGAAGCAATCAAAAACCTTCAAAAACAATGGGTTTCATCCCTTTTTCAAATATTATACAGACCGATTGCCTGACAGTCGGATAAACAGAGAAATGGACATATATATTTTTCGCTGCCTAAGAACAATAAAACGTATTTCTAAAACTTTTTCTGTAATCAGCTTAATATTGTTTAGGTTACTCTGTAAACAGATCTCAATCTCATCTACGTACGATTTCTTGCAAAATTGTAACAATGAAAAAGTAAGAAGGCTGAAATTATATATCCTTTACTATAAATGATTAGCTAAATTTTCTTAAAAAATATCCTCACTAAAAATCAGGTAAAATTCTTATAATAATATTGAAGCAAAACAATATTTAATGATGTTCACATCTAGCAAAAAATGTAATATTTCTTGCCTTTGACTCAAAGAACTCTGAATTATATCTATAGCACAATAAATACGAAATCGCCCTTCTAACTCCGTTCCTCACCTCTTATACGTTGCATAATTATATATAGTAAATCAATAATTATGCTTAAAATTAGTTCATTGTCGCATCTACAAACCTATAAAAGTTCTCGGAATACTATTAAAACAATACAATATTTGATCACTCTATCTCCTTCATTCCTTCCCCCATTAAAACTGAAAGTAATCAACAAATAACTTAATTTTTAAATTCCTTGACTCCATCATTATCAGCTTATTCTGTTCACTGCTGGACGAAAGCCTCCCTCAAGTCTTGCCACTTTTTTCTGTTCTGGGCCGCTTGTACCCAATTCTCAGCCACTCTTTTTCAAATCATCAGTCCACCGACTTGGTGGTCTACCTCTACTTCGATAGGCTTCGGATCTTGGTCGCCATTCTATGATTTCTCTTTATCCATCTCTCATCCTTGAACCTAGCAACATGCCCAACCCAGTTCCGTTTAATATGTTGAATGAATTTGAGTCTTGTACCCCCGTTTCTCTTCCTGATAATGTGATTTGGGATGTGATCTCTAAGAGAGCCTAACATTGACCTCTCCATCTTTCGCTGCATGACACATATTTTATTGATGTTTTTCTTTGCCATTGTGAGAGTATCGGCTCCGTACGTAAGAACGAAGAGTATGCATCTATCAGATACTTTTCTTTTTAAACACATTCGCCGCTCAATTTCATGTTTTTGGTTATCTCGTTCTATGCTGATTTCATGTCCCAGATATTTAAATTGCTGCACTTGCTCTATCTCTACGTTATTCAGTTTTATAGTGTCGCTTACTACAAGATGTGTCATAAACTGGGTCTTGGATAGATTGATTTTTAGACCAACCTTTCCTGAAGCTTCTTAAAGTAAAACAGTCATGATCAACTTTCTAGAAGACGATTGAATTTTCCCCATCTTTGGAGGAGGAGAGCCATACATGGTATCAACTCCTGCTTTGTGGGAGGATCCCGAGAGAACATCCAAGCCTCATCGCTTGGGACAATTTGTCTCTCTCATCGTTTTCTAAAACAGCTAAATATTCTTCAAGAATTTCTTTCTTAATCAGTTTCTGCTCTGGTTTAGGGAGCTTGGGGTTCCATCATTCAGAAACTTCCAAAGTTGAAAATTATAGTTTCAGATATTCAAGTTTCTTTAGCAAGTACTGGGATGTTTATTCATCGATCTGACACTAGCAACTCCTCAACAAACCCTGTGGTCTCGTCATTTCTTGTCTTAACCAGTCTTCTTGATCTGTGGTCATCTTGAATTGAGTCTTGATCCCATCAGAACTGTTTAGGCCAAAGTTTGGCGTGAAGATAAGTTGGACCGTCATTGTTACATACCTGGGACATTCTTTTATGAATGATTTTAGATCCATTTCACCCAAAAGTGAAGTCAGTAGTATGAGAAGGAAGCGTTCACTGCTTTGGTTAGATAAAAAATCACGATTCCTTGGATTAGGTTTTATGAAGCTGAACTCAAGTGTTCCAATGTCCGCGAGAACCATAATTCCTTATGTGATATCAGTAATTTAAAAAATAGTTCTGAATTCGTATTATAAGTAAACATAACACACAGGCTGAAAAGTTTTTGGTCTGACACATAGATGTCGCCATTTTCAAAAATCCATATGATTTTTAGGAAGTTCCGACCTTCAAACCATACGTCTCAAAATTTCATGACATTTCGACGATTGGATTACAAGTGACGCTACTCTTGATATTTTCAAAATAATGGAAAAAATCGAATTTCGTGTGTTGATTAAACATTGCTTTTGATGGGAAAAAATACCGTTCAAGCAAAGCAATGGCTTGATAAGTGGGAGAACTCTGTCCCTGAAAAACGACTCATCATTTACGCTCGCATAAAAAAAATTCACAAAATTGTTTTGGATGACCGTAAAGTGAAATTGCGTGAGATAGCTGATATCAAAAGAACGTGTTGGTCACATTTTGCATGAACATTTGGGCATGAGAAAGTTCTGTTCGAAATGGGTTCCGCGTTTGCTCACAGTGGACCAAAAACAACAACGTGTTGATGATTCTGAGCGCTGTTTGGGCAGGTTTAAGCGCAATAAAAAGGACTTTTTCATGCGATATGTGACAATAGATGAAATGTGGATCCACCATTACATACCGGAATCAAATCGGCAGTCAGCTGAGTGAATAGCAGCCGGTGAAAGCCGTTCCAAGTCGGCTGGGAAAGTTTTGGCCCCTGTATTTTGGGATGCGCATGGAATAATTTTCATCGATTATGCTGAGAAGGGAAAAAACCATCAATAGCGAATAAAATATTAAGTTATTGGTGCGTTTGAAGGCAGAAATCGCAAAGAAACGGCCCTAAATAAACAAGAAAAAGTGCTCTTTCATCAACACAATGCACTGTATCACAAGTTAATGGTTACGATGGCAAAATTGCATGAATTAAAGTTCGAGTTGCTTTCTCATCCACCATATTCTTCAGATTTGGCCCCCAGCGACTATTATCTATTCGCAGACCTCAAAAAAATGCTCGGGGCAAAGAGATTTGGCACTGAAGAAGTTATCGTCGAATCTGAGGCCTAATTTGAAGGCAAAGACAAATCCTGCTGCAAGAAAGGTATATAAATGTTAGAAAAGCGTTGGACGTTCTTGAAGGAGATAATGTTGATGAATAAAGTCGAATTTTGCAAAAAAAAAATGTGTTTTAAGTAGCTAGACCAAAAACTTTTCAGCTTACGTGTTGTGTTTAATTTAATTTTTAAGTCCTCCGTGGCAAGTTTATCTGTGATGATTTTTTGTTGGGATTATTCGTTATAACTATGTCGGTAACAATACTAAATTGGAATTGACTTCGATAAAATATTGTATGAGTTAATACTGTCAATAATATAAATTTCTGGGCCATAAAATGGGTTTATGAGAAACATGTGCACAAATCAGACATAAACTGAATTTTCAAGTGGATAATCAGCTCCTTTTTATTTATATGTATGTCACTAGTTTTCACTTATGTTAATTTAAATAAATGAGTGAATATGATTACATATTCTAATTCTATAATATTTATAGTAAAAAAGAAATTGACACACAGCATTTGGGAAATTATTTCTTAAAAATAAGGTTGTCTATATGGGAGGCGTTACTTTCCCGGCGCCGGCGCTCTCCTAGGAGAGCAATGAAATTATTAATCACTGTTCCAGACTTAATTTCCGGGTACGTTTCTGCTTATTTTCGTTTAATTATTTCAAGGAATAGGGATTGTCACTATAAACTTTAGGTTTGAGAAGAAAGAAAAGATCCAGCAATGCCGTTAAGGTGGTAGTATAAGATGCTGAGAAGTGTTTAAGCATTTGATTAATAAAGTTGAGCCTTTGACCAATATTAATTGATTTTAACTGGCACCCGAACAACGTTTACATAGCTTCTTGATATCCTTGGTCGCCCTGTGTGATATATACTTACAGTTGAATGAGTTTTATTCAACTGCTGCACCCATTTTTAGTTAAAGAAACTCAGGATTTGTAAAATTGTCCCCATAAAAGGCACGCTCTGTCCCGGTAAAACGCTTCATTACAACTAAATTTTCAAGGATCGGCGTTACGCTCTGTGCCTTTACTTTATTCCTTCCATCTGGTACGTGAGCTCAATACACGAAGCAAATTTGAAGTTATGCATGGGACACCCGTATCTAATATGCCTATCAAATAGTAAAAGGTACTTATTTCCATATAATGCAAGATTCTTGTACCACGAGACACCCACCGTAAAAAAATGTCTTATAACTTAAAGAATTTTTTTAGTAGAGTAAGTATTATTGATACATGCATACACTGATAAGTAGCAAGACTATAAGAACAGTAAACCTTATATTTCTGGTACGGAATAAACTTTGTGAATAGTGAGATAAACTATATAGTGATGATTTAACATGCAATTTCATAAAAAGTTGAATACATTGAAACATCCACAGCGAAAATAAATATTTAATTAAAATTATCCATTATCAGGCCTTCATTCAGGGGCTCTTCGTAGTTATAATGGGCACACTTATGCAGAGACTTACCTTTTTTTGACTTTAAATGATTGTTGACTTTCAACTTGACGTAAGTTTGCAGGCAATTTATTTTAAAATAACGATTTGTATTAAAGATAAAAGTGGTATCATCAGTATTCTTTCTGGTTTCATAAGTAAGTAACACACAGGCTGAAAAGTTTTTGGTCTAGCTACTTAAAACACATTTTTTTTTTGTAAAATTCGACTTTATTCATCAACATAGTCTCCTTCAAGAGCGATACAATCAGTCCAACGCTTTTCTAACATTTCTATATCTTTTTTGTAGAAGGATTTGTATTTTCCTTTAAATAGGCCTCAGTTTCGGAGATAACTTCTTCATTGGAGCCAAATCTCTTTCGCGCAAGCAATTTTTTTGAGGTCTGCGAATAGATAATAGTCACTGGGGGCTAAATCCAAAGAATATGGTGGATGAGGAAGCAACTGAAACTTCAATTTATGCAATTTTACCATCGTAACTATTGACTTGTGACACGGTGCATTGTCTTGGTGAAAGAGCACTTTTTTTGCTCATTTGGGGCCGTTTCTTTGCGATATCTGCTGTCAAACGCACCAGTAACTTTATATAATATTTGCTATTGACGGTTTTTCCTTTCGCAGCATAGTCGATGAAAATTATTCCATGCGCATCCCAAAATACAGAGGCCAAAACCTTTCCAACCGGCTGTTGTGTCTTTGGTCGCTTCGGGCGGCTTTCACCCGCTGCTGTCCACTCAGCTGACTGCCGATTTGATTCGGGTGTGGAGTGGTGGATCCATGTTTTATCCATTGGGACATATTGCATTAAATAAATCCTTTTTATTGCGCTTAAACAGGTCCAAACAGCGATCAGAATCATCAACACGTTGTACTTTTTGGTCCACTGTGGCCAAACGCGGTACCCATTTCGAACAGAGCTTTCTCATGCACAACACGTTCTTTTGATATCTTTAGGGTGTTAGCTATCTCACGCAATTTTACTTTATGGTCATCCAAAACAATTTTGTGGACTTTTTTTGATGTTTTCCGGTGTAACCACGTCATTTGGGGTGTCCAGAGCATTCAGCATCATTTGTATCTGTACGACCGTGTTTAAATTCAGCATACCAGTAAATGATGAGTGATTTTCCAGAGGCAGAGTCCCCGTAACACTTATCAAGCCATCGCTTTACGTGAACGGTATTTTTCCCATCAAAAAACAGTGTTTAATCAACACACGAAATTCGATTTTTTTCATTGTTTTGAAAATATCAAAAGTAGCGTCGAAATGTCATGAAATTTTGACACTTATCGTTTGAAGGTTGGTACTTTCTAAACTCATATGGATTTTTTGAAAAGGGTGACATCTATTTATCAGACCAAAAACTTTTGAGCCTACGTGTTATATCTGTTCCTTTGAATAGTTCTTTTCTTATTTATAAAACTTTTGAAAATGTTCCAGATATATTCAAAAAATCCCTTGACCTCCCCCTCTCAAGGAACATATGATTTGATTTTTTTTTTAATAAATAACCGAAGTAGAAATTAAAACAAGAAGTCGATTGTAAAAAGTACCTTACAGTAAAAACGCTATGGTGCGGATAATCTTAAACATAAAATATCAATTTCCTTCAATTGCGCCTTTCTTTGGAATATGAGGCTAATAAGTAAGATTACCAGGGTCATGGAGAGGGAAAATTCCTAATTGGTCTTTGAAGGTAATTTTTTTTAGTTAGTTGTTTACTTTGTATTGTAGTAATGTAACCTCAAATTTAAAAACGGTTCGTCTGATAATATTTCTCAAAAAAATAAATAAATAACTTATAATAAATAAGTTCCTTAAGACTAGACAATTTGCAGTACATTCCCGACGTTTTACCTACAATTGCGCGAGGTCTTTAAAACCTTAGATGAAATTACCAATACCCTAACAGAGAAGATTCAAAATCAGTCGGAAGCAAAAAGAGGAAACTTTTCTGAAACAAAAAAATGGTGGATTCGTCACAAAAGCAGTAGTCAACCTATCAACAAAGCAGCTAACCGAGGCTCAAAAACCCGTCTTGTCTAAAGATCAGAACTTCGACATTTCGCCTAAGAACATTCCAGTTGAAGAAATAAACTCGAAAATTACACGCCAAACTACCAAGGTCAAAGCCCACTGCAGAAATGACAACACCTACAGCAGGATTCGTCGCTGTAAAATCGACAGGCGAGTTACAACTTTAATTAACAACTCTAGTTTAACTTCTGGAGAACAGAAATCTTTCAAGCTGTGCAACTCGAAAATCTCTCGATATCATGGATTTCCAAAGATTCATAAGGTTAATATAGCACTCTTTCTGATCGCCAGTGCAATAGAGTCTTTATCATATAAAATATAAGTAAATATCTTACAAATCTCCTAAAATCTTTCACAGAAAAAATTACTTCATTGCTTAAAAATTCACAATATTTTATTGACAGGTCGAAAACCTTAAGTTCGACCCTGGCGATATTCTGATCAGTTTGGACGTTAAAACACTATGTATAAAGGCTACAATTAATGTAATATTTTGAGATAATACCTTGACATAACGAACAAGCTTCAAGAATAGTTATGGGTTCCTCACTATCTTCTGCAGTGACTTACGAGGCTGGTTTGAAAAGTCCGTGCAAAAATAAAAACTACTTATGTGTTTGGGGTAAACCTTTTTTATTTTTCGACATAGTCTCCTTTTAGGCTTATACACTTCGTCCAACGATGTTCTAGTTTGTTGATCCCTTCCGAATAATAGGATTTGTCCAAGTCTGCAAAATATCCATTAGTGTCTGCAATCACCTCCTCGTTTGAATAAAATCTTTGTCCCGCCAGCCATTTCTTCAAATTGGGGAACAAACAGTAGTCCGAGGGAGCCAGGTCTGGAGAATATGGGGGATGTGAAACGAGTTGGAATCCTATTTCCATTAATTTTGCGCCCACAACTGCTGAGGTGTGTGCTGGTGCGTTGTCGTGATGGAAAAGGACTTTCTTGTGGGCCAATCGCGGTCGTTTTTCTTGCAGCTCGGTTTTCAAACGGTCCAATAACGATGAATAATATTCACCTGTAATAGTTTTACCCTTTTCCAGATAGTCAATGAGAATTATCCCTTGCGAATCCCAAAAGACAGTCGCCATAACCTTTCCGGCCGAAGGAACGGTCTTCGCCTTTTTTGGTGCAGATTCTCCCTTGGTAACCCATTGTTTAGATTGTTGTTTGGTCTCAGGAGTATAGTAATGTATCCATGTTTCATCCACAGTGACGAAACGACGCTTAAAGTCCTCCGGATTCTTCTGGAACAGCTGCAAACCATCCTTGCAACACTTCACACGATTCCGTTTTTGGTCAAGCGTGAGCAATCGCGGCACCCATCTTGCGGATAGCTTTCTCATGTCCAAATGTTTATGCAAAATATTATGTACCCGTTCAGTCGAGATGCCCACAGCACTAGCAATCTCACGCACCTTAACTCTTCTGTCATCCATCACCATATCATGGATTTGATCAATGATTTCTGGAGTCGTAACCTCCACAGGCCGTCCAGAACGTTCAGCGTCACTTGTGCCCATATGGCCAGTCCGAAAATTTTGAAACCACTTATAAACTGTTCTAATCGAAGGTGCAGAGTCACCATAATGTTTATCAAGCTTCTCTTTAGTCTCCTGAGGCGTTTTGCCTTTCATAAAGTAATGTTTAATCACCACACGAATTTCTTTTTCGTCCATTTCTTGAAAATCACTCGACTTCCTTGATTCACACGAATGCCAAACACAAAGAAATAGACCAATATGGCTGAAACTTGGTGTGCGTTCATTCAAGAGATGCTACTAACTAAACATGACCTCGATATGCGCCGGTGGTGCCGTCTCTCGGACTTTGCACGGACCTTTCAAACCAGCCTCGTATATCTTTAGGAAAGCCTGTGAAGAAAGTTCTTGAGCTCAGTTTCTCTAAAGCCAACATATTTGTGCAGATACGTTGACAACATATTTGTTACCTGACCTGGTGAAGAAAACCTGATTACCTTTTTGAATCACCTGAATCAATAACATTCAAATAGAAAATTTAAAATGGAAACTGGATCGCACGATACCTTTCCTTTCCTAGATGTACTAATATAAAGAAAATGTGAGGGGTATCTTGAGATATTCGGTCTAAAGAAAGCTAATTCATACCAATAGATACCTAAATAATAATTCACAGTATCATCCTTTCCAAAAACTATCTCTTATTAACTCAGTACTAGTATTTATAGCCTTATTAACATGCGATGCACATTCTACCTCATTAGAAACAGATAACCTGACCAATGTTTTAAAAAGTAATGTATGATCATGATCTTAAATGATCATTTAGACGCATTAAAAACCCGGTGTAGGTGAAACTGGAATATTAACTAAAATTAAGGAAGATGAAACATGCATAAAAAAGAAACAAGTTATACAGTCCATTATAGCCAAACTTCAACATTCTGCAGGTCATACCATCAATGTAAGAGAAATCAGTTCTTGCTTCTGTCTCCAATTTTTATGAACAAAGTATAGAGAATTACTCGAGATTTACAAACATGCTAACATTAATAGAGACTCGGGTTATGGTCTGCTTCACACGTCAACGATTATATTGAGTCACTGTTTACTGAACCTCGGTCAGGTATTATATCTCGAAGAGTAAGGATCTCTGAAGAGACTGCGTGAACTTATAGGCAAAACGTCGGGAAATTACTGCAGATTTTCTCAAAAAAGTTATGTCTAGATTTGTACGTGTTGAATTTAAAATATCTATATGAAGAGATTATTTTACATATATATTCTTCAATATAAAATGTGAAGTACAAAAATATCAATTTCTTTCAATTATGCAATTTTCCGGAATAATTGGCTATTTCAATATAATTGAAAGTAATAATGTGGGCCTTAATATTTTAAATTGGGGAGTATTACCTGTCCTTTTTAATAATAAAAAACTGGTCAAGTGCAAATTGGACTTGCGCAGTCAGTGTACGGTACGGTGATTGCTTTTAAAATAAAATAAAATCCTTACCTAGTTAATTAGGTCCCTGACAGGTATATATCTTAAGATGCAATATGTATTTTCAGGTTTTTCTTAGTTAATAATGTATAATAGTTATAGCTTCTTAGCTACCTAATAGCAAATAAATGTATCTAGCTCAATCTAGAATCTAGAAGTAAAAGTTTAAAACAAGTATTTACTACCTAAATATTTGTTTAATTAAAAACAAATAAATTAAAATTATTTTGCCTTAGTAAACGCGATAAGTTAGGTACCAAGAAACATTATTTTCAATATACTGTCACCGTCCATCACCACACATGTTGCAGTTCTCCCAAATTTCTTTATTTATATAAATAAACTAACTTCGACTGCTGACTGATTAGTTCCTCATTTCTCATACTCTTTAAAAAAAATCTTACATCTAACTTAATTACTGTTGGCCTCTGTTCCGATTTATTACCTCGTAAGGAAAGAGTAATCTTTTTTGAATGTCAGAGGGTTACACAAATGTTATCCCTTTTTTCCCCGAGAGTAAATTTTAACGCTGGTCTGCGGAGGCGACTGTTGATGACGAAAAAAATCACAATCGATGAAATTACTTTTTTTGTCAAGTCGCTTTTAATCACGTAATAATTTCAATTCTGTTACATATACATATACATATATATATATATATATATATATATATATATATATATATATATATATATACGAGGCTGGTTTGAAAAGTCCGTGCAAAGTCCGAGAGATGGCACCACCGGCGCGAATCGAGGTCATGTTTAGTTAGTAGCATCTCTTGAATGAACGCACACCAAGTTTCAGCAATATTGGTCTATTTCTTTGTGTTTGGCATTCGTGTGAATCAAGGAAGTCGAGTGATTTTCAAGAAATGGACGAAAAAGAATTTCGTGTGGTGATTAAACATTACTTTATGAAAGGCAAAACGCCTCAGGAGACTAAAGAGAAGCTTGATAAACATTATGGTGACTCTGCACCTTCGATTAGAACAGTTTATAAGTGGTTTCAAAATTTTCGGACTGGCCATATGGGCACAAGTGACGCTGAACGTTCTGGACGGCCTGTAAAGGTTACCACTCCAGAAATCATTGATCAAATCCATGATATGGTGATGGATGACAGAAGAGTTAAGGTGCGTGAGATTACTAGTGCTGTGGGCATCTCAACTGAACGGGTACATAATATTTTGCATAAACATTTGGACATGAGAAAGCTATCCGCAAGATGGGTGCCGCGATTGCTCACGCTCGACCAAAAACGGAATCGTGTGAAGTGTTGCAAGGATGGTTTGCAGCTGTTCCAGAAGAATCCGGAGGACTTTAAGCGTCGTTTTGTCACTGTGGATGAAATATGGATACATTACTATACTCCTGAGACCAAACAACAATCTAAACAATGGGTTACCAAGGGGGAATCTGCACCAAAAAAGGCGAAGACCGTTCCTTCGGCCGGAAAGGTTATGGCGACTGTCTTTTGGGATTCGCAAGGGATAATCCTCATCGACTATCTGGAAAAGGGTAAAACTATTACAGGTGAATATTATTCATCGTTATTGGACTGTTTGAAAAACCCAGCTGCAAGAAAAACGCCCGCGATTGGCCCACAAGAAAGTCCTTTTCCATCACGACAACGCACCAGCACACACATCAGCAGTTGTGGTCGCAAAATTAATGGAAATAGGATTCCAACTCGTTTCACATCCCCCCTATTCTCCAGACTTGGCTCCCTCGGACTACTATTTGTTCCCCAATTTGAAGAAATGGCTGGCGGGACAAAGATTTTATTCAAACGAGGAGGTGATTGCAGACACTAATGGATATTTTGCAGACTTGGACAAATCCTATTATTCGGAAGGGATCAACAAACTAGAACATCGTTGGACGAAGTGTATAAGCCTAAAAGGAGACTATGTCGAAAAATAAAAAAGGTTTACCCCAAACACACAAGTAGTTTTTATTTTTGCACGGACTTTTCAAACCAGCCTCGTATATATATATATATATATATATATATATATATATATATATATATATATATATATATATACATATATATATATATATATATATATATATATATATATATATATATTATATATATATATATATATATATATATATATATATATATATATATATATATATATATATATATATATATACAGGGTGCGCCATATGTGTGGAATAATGATTCCACAGCATTTATTAATCAGTGTATCAAGAAAATATTTAAATAAAAGATATACGGCGCCTATGCTGACGTTGACAATAAAATGTTTTGAATTGTCAGTTCGAAGAAATTACGCCATCTTGATTTTTTTTTAACGGAAAGCCCTGTATATTATTTTATTTTTGAGCCCTACTAAAAATTCTAGATATTATTTGTCAAATATACCATATGTCTAAATTGAACTGTTTTTGAATTATTGTCATTTGAAATTTAAAATAAAAAAAAAAAAACCGGTCAAGTGCAAGTTGAACTTGCACAATTAGTGTTCCGTACGCTGATTGTTTTTAAAATAAAAATTTTTGTTAGGGTGGTATTAAATGATCAGTGACTTCACAAAACACACCCCAAATGAGTTTTCAACAAAGTTTGTTTCTAATCTTTACTGAAAACTGGTGACCTTGAAATTTTGTTTTTTTTTGTATACCAAATAAATTATTAAAGGTAATGCACTCGTGATAATTTTCGTTCAATCTATACCCCGTGGAGAATATTCCAGAATTTCTTCCAAATTTTTTGATCAGTACTTTTCGAGATAAGGTAGGGGACAGCGATTTTTTAGAAGTAATACGAAGAAAAGTGTGCGCAAGTATTACATTATATATATATATATATATATATATATATCTTACTCGTGTTTTCACAAACTTTCATTTGACACCACACTCGATGACCTAGTAAAAAAAAATTTTTTTCACTTCCGATTTCACCCCTCAAAACGAACCCCTTAAGTCAAAATTTATGTTACGGTGGTATAAAATGATTAGTGACTTCACAAAACACACCCCAAATGAGTTTTCAACAAAGTTTCTTTCCAATCTTTACTGAAATCTGATGACCTTGAAATTTTTTTTTTTTTTTTTTTTATACCATATAAATTATTAAAGGTAATGCACTCGTGATAATTTTCGTTCAATCTACACCCCGTGGAGAATATTCCAGAATTTTTTCGAAATTTTTTGATAAGTACTTTTCGAGATAAGGCCCGGGACAGCGATTTTTCGCGAATTTTTAAAAATAATACAAAGATAAGTGCTCAGAAGTATAATATTATATATATATTTTTTACTCGTGTTTTCACAAGCTTTCATTTGACACCACACTCGATGACCTAGTAAAAAAAATTTTTTTTTCACTTCTGACTTCACCCCCCAAAACTAACCCCTTAAGTCAAAATTTAATTCTCAAAACTACATGGCTCTGATGAGGCCGTCAATTCCTATATTATTGCCAAATTTCACCTTTCTATGTCAAATAGTTTCGGAGAAAATCGGGTGTGACAGACAGACAGACAGACAGACAGACAGACAGACAGACAGACAGACAGACAGACAGACAGACACCGAAGTGATCTTATAAGTGTTCCGTACGGAACACTAAAAAGACATAAAAAACTATTAATAAATACTCTAGGTTTATTTTTAAGGTAACAATTGCTGAAAATGTCTACCGTTAACAGCGAAGTAGTCACCCAATCTGTCATAAACAGCCTGAATAGATTTTTGCAGAGAATCCAGGGTGATCTGTTCTACTTCATATTGAATTCGTTGTTGTAAATCTTCTACAGTTTCAGGTCGACGTCGGTAAACTTTGGTTTTCAAATGACCCTATAAAAAAAAGAGTGGCCTTAGGTCGGGACTTCTTGTAGGCCAGTCTATAGCACCTCTTTTGCCTATCCATCGACTAGGAAAAATCGCATCCAAAAATCTATGAACATTGATTTCATAGTGAGGAGGTGCTCCGGCCTGTTAATACCACAAATTCCTGTTAGGAGTATCTCAATTATTTTCATCGGGAAAAAGACCTGCACAAGATCAAACACCTCCTGTTGTGTTTTCCTACGATTTCCGTAACCAACCATCATTAACAAAGTGATTCTTTCTGTTTCTGTTAAATGTACCATTGTGGTGTTACGCTTAAATTGCAGTTTCACAAAATGCAGCAATAAACGTTTCCATCAGTAAATCGTTTTTTGACGTGTTAGGTCGTTACCTGACAGTAAATGTTGAACACAAGCCAGCTTAAAAAAAAAAAAACAAAGAATTTGATCTTCTTAATTTCAAAACAGTTCAATTTAAACATATGGTATGTTAGACAAATAATAATCTAGAATTTTTAGTAGGACTCAAAAACAAAATACTATACAGGGCTTTCATTAAAAAAAAATTAAGATGGCGTAATTTCTTCGTACTGATGGTTCAAAACATTTTATTGTCACCGTCAGCATGTGCGCCGTGTAACACCCTATAACTTTTATTTAACCATTTTTTTCATGCACTGGTTAATAAATGCTGTGGAATCATTATTCCGTACATATGGGGCATCCTGTATATATATATATATATATATATATATATATATATATATATATATATATATATATATATATATATATATATATATATATATATATATATATATATATATATATATATATATATATATATATATATATATACCAGGTGTACAAGTATGAAATGCGGATTTCAGACAACAGGTGGCGTACCAATGCAGTTTGTGCTATAAAGATTTGACACTGCGCCATTTTGTTGTGTCATCAACAAGTATCAGTTGATAAATTGGAAAAGTGTGTGCATAGTGTTGTGTTGTTGTGTTCAATATGTCGAAATTTATACCGAACAAACAGCATTCGCGGACAGCATTAATTTTTTGTTTTTATTTGAAGAAAACTGCCGATTACTTTGAGAAGCTTATGGTGAACATGCTCCATAGCAAGATACGTGTAAACAATGGTTTCGGCGTTTCAAAAGTGGTGAGACAAATGTGTATCATTTTTTCCTCACAAGCATCGCTCCTGTTGTGCTTGCCCATAACAAAAAAAATACAAAGCTGCTCCTCAGAGGTACTATCAGGTATTGGTTCTATTTTTGCACCATCCGTATATTGTAGGGGTGTAAATAAATCTGTACGAAGAATACGTTGTAACGAACTCCCCAGGGTATTTTTACTGCTCTGGATCGTTTGCATATTAATGGGTCCGTATTCACGCGAACTGAAACTAGAACACATTCCACGTTTACATCGCTTTTTGATATTCGCCAAACAAATTTGGACTTATTTATAGGATACCCAGTGCATTCTTTATTATAAGACAATTTTCTATATATCAAAAGTAAATTACTTTGATTATTGACGCTAAATCATCCACTAAGCTTACACATAAACTTACACCAGTATTATTATCTTTTAATGACTTATTTATTAAAGAACAAAAAAATATATTTTGTAGTTTCAAAATGAATGAATTATTAGCAAAATTTGTTTTAAAAATGTCTAGCTCTAGCGCTTCCTGCTCTATATCTAGGCCACTATGTCGTGATTTAAGCAAAAATCACGATTTACTGTACAAAAATTTTAAAATACAAAAGAAAAGATTTAAATGCAGAGAGTGTCATGTTCCAGTAAAGTCGGAAACAGTGCCTAAAATTAAATTGTAAATTTTATTTGAGATATTTCGCAATGGCATTGTGAGCAAATGTCCTTAGGCTGAACATTTATTAATGTTTGAAGAAGGCGTAGGAAGAAATTCTTATTATTATTATTTTTTTTGGATTGGATGGAGCTTTTTCTCGTTGCGAAGCTATTTTCTCTTCTTGCCAAAGGCAAGTATTGTATTCGCGAAAAAATAAACCACGATAATTCTTGAACGAATGAGATATCGCTTACAAATTTGGTGTACATATAATATTTGACGCAGGAATGGAACGTATAGTTTAGGGTGATATTACTCAAGGGGGAGGGAGCAAAAGAGTCAATAAACTCTGTTTATTTTCTAAAAACACTTGCGAATTCATGAATAAATCACCTTCCTTCCAAGATATTGTCTTTTTTCACATTTTATACTCGTAGTTCAAAGATTACGAGAAATATGGTTTCCGTTTTCTGTCTGCCTTTTTTTTGTCGGTCCGTTGGTACGGGAACTCTAGAATGAAATGAAATATAGATTTAAAATTTGGTACACTTATAACAATTTAAGCAAGGAAGATTATAGGTGTTGAGCGAAATCACTTTGATGGAAGGGTATGAAAGGCGTACAGATATTTAAATATTGTATAATTTTAAAAGTAGAAGTTAGTCCAATATCATTTCCATGGAAACATACTAAGATATCATCATCACATATGTAAACCAAAAGAGAATATTTTTTTGCGTGTTGAGTTTTAAGAAAATTATTTTCCAGTTCAGACATAAAAGTTTCTGCTCGCAAAGGACTAAATTGAGAACCTAAGGCAAGACTGTCTAGTTGTTTGAAAAATTGATTATTGAATTGGAAATAGTTTCCGGTTATGCAAAATTAGAAAAGTTTCAGTATATCTTGTTGTACTGTTATATTGATGTTTTTTGTAGCATAGTGTCAATAATTTCTAAACAATCTTTAGAATATTGGAGAACATGTTTGTTACATCGAATTAAACCAGATGAGCATTATTTGGGATGGAGATATTTCTAATTTTATTTGTGCGGTCAATAGAATTTCTTGTGTGTTGGATTGCGTTATTTTTTTAAAGATGGTGTTGAGATGTGTTTCTAGGTTTTTTTAAGGGGGGTGTGGGGTATACATAAGATATATGCTGGTTTTAGGTTATGATGTTGGACAAATTTTTAGCTCAATGATATAAATTATTGTACTATAAAGAAAATGATAAATGAGAGTAAAGGGATGGGAGATGTAGTTAGGGGGCTGGTTGCGTAGTATTATGAGGATATATGCTGGTTTTAGGTTGTGATGGACAAATTTTTAGGTCAATGATTAAAAATGGGACTAAAGGGATGGGGGCTGTAGTTAGGAGGCTGGTTGCGTATATATCGTAACATTCATACATTTTAGGTTTCTTGAACTTGATTAATCTGAAAATGATGTTATTTCTGAATTTATTAGAGGTTCTTTCTCTGCTTAGTTTTTTTGTTAAATTGATATCTCACCGTAACGTACCTATGGTGCAAAATAGTGTGTTATAATGCTTGGATTAAGTTATTCTGTAGTGGGAGAAAGTTTAATTCAGTACTTACTTTAAGAACTGAATGTTTTACTTTACCACTTTTTACTTTACTTACTAAAAAAAACGGCCAAATGAAAGTCGGACTTGCGCTATTAGTGTTCAGTACGGTCATTGCTTTTAAAATAAAATAAAATAAAAAATTTTTTTTTAGTGTTCCGTATGGAACACTTATAAGATCACTTCAGTGTCCGTCTGTCTGTCTGTTACACCCAATTTTCTCCGAAACTATTTGACGTAGAAAGTTGAAATTTGGCAATAATATAGGAATTGATGGCCTCATCACAGCCGTATAGTTTTGAAAGTTAAATTTTGTCTTAAGGGGTTAATTCTGGGGGATGAAATTGAAAGTGAAATTTTTTTTTTTTTACCAGGTCATCGAGTGGGGTGTCAAATGAAAGTTTGTAAAAAGACGAGTTCAAAAATATATAATAATATAACAATAATTATAATTATATAAATTATATATTCTCTTTGGATTATTTTTAAAAAAGTGCGAAAAATCGCTGTCCCCCCCACCTTATCTCGAAAAGTACCGATCAAAAAATTTTGAAAAAATTCTGGAATATTCACTACAGGGTGTAGATTGAACGAAAATTATCACGAGTGCATTAACATTAATAATTCAACTGGTATATAAAAAAAAAACCAAAAATTTCAAGGTCATCAGTTTTCGCTAAAGATCGGAAAAAAAACTCATCTGTAATGTATTTTGTGATGTCACTGATCATTTTATACTTCCGAAAGGAAATATTTATTTTAAAAGCAATCAACGTACGGAACACTAATTGCGCACTTGACCAGTTATTTAAATTAATCCCTTGACCTGTATATCTATCTTAAGATTCAATATGCATTTTCACGTTTTTTTTTCGTAGTTAATATTATATACTAGTTATAGCTTCTTAGCTACCTAATAGCCAATAAATGAATCTGGCTCAATCTAGAATCTAGTAGTAAAAGTTTAAAATAAATATTTACCACCTAAAGATTTGCTTAATTATAAACAAATAAAATAAAATTATTTAGTCTCGGTACCTATCCGTTAGTCACCAGCCATCCTGATAGTTTATTTTATCTGTAATACAGTAATATATTGAAAAATATAAGAGTATATTGCTGATTGCACCGAATAAGTATTGCTATTTCGTAGCTCTTAGTTCCGTTTAAATTCACGTCTTTCGACGAAAAAAACATTTACCATATTGTCAAGACTCAGTCATACCAGGTAAAATATCAAACGTAAAGCAATCGTGGTAATTTTCTCTCAATTTACACTTTATGGAGATTATTTCAGAATTTAATCAAATTTTTTGTTCAATAATTTTCGAGACAGGGAGTGGAGAGATATATTTCTAAACTCGTATTTTCACAAGCTTTTATTTGAAAAAGTTTTTTTTTCACTTCCTCCTACAAGCTAAGTCAAAATTTAACTTTCAAAACTATACGGCTCCGATTGAGTCATAAATTCCTATATTTGTGCCACATTTCAACTATCTAGAGCAAGTAGTTCCGGAGAAAATCGGATGTGACGCCTAGACGGACACCGAAGTGATCCCTTACCGAATACTGAAAAGCAAAAAATGGCACCGATCACGGAAATGACATACCAAGTAGTAATCAATTTCAGCGCTTGCTTGTAAGAGCACCAGGAACATAACGGTTTAGATATAGAACCTAATAGAGGAAATATAAGGACTCAGCTGTTATAGTTATTCAAAGCATGCGCCCACCATCTGGAGCTTGCGCAGTATGGGATCAAAATAAGAGAATACCTTATTGAGGATAACGATTTCCCTTATTTAGGAACTTATAATGGCCCTTTACACGGTCATATCAGTTCTCAGTTCCGTCTCGGTTTCAGTTTTTGTTTCATTTCAGTTCGGAAGGAGGTTTGTTTTTACACCGTCCGTTCAGTTCTCAGTCCGAGTTATACTTTTAAAGTGTAATGTGTTTTTCGCGTTCAAACAGGTGTTGTCATACTGTCCAAAAGTGTACATGTGTAAAATAGCTCATGTATGAAGACTGCCTCATTGCAGTAGCTTTAGCTGTGGCGTTGAAGAAACGGTGGAAGAAAAGAAACCGATGGAGTAAAGCTCGGTAACCTGTAATTCATTGTCGCATGTAAATTTAATAAAAGAACGTCACTTAGAACCATATGAATGACTACTATTTACGGATGAATGAGGATGTGTATCTTGTGTTATTACGCCTTGTGACACCTATTATACAAAAGTAGAAAAACTAACATGAGGGAGGCTATTACTCCCCATAGTATTGACACTTCTTAGAATCGGCTGTCGGTCGCTGACGAACGAAAGACGGTCATAATACCACAGTGATGGTTTGTATACTTCTCAATTTCCTACTCCACTTCTTTTTCTAAGTTCTAAGTTAAGCGTAGGCTATTAATTTTGGATTTTACCATCGCCTTTGTTGCCTTTTCGTCGCATTCTTGATATTAATCCAGTAAGAGAGTGTAGGCAGCCTCCCTAACTTTTACACTGTGATAGTTTGGGTCCGTTTTGTTCCACAAACCCGGAGACATTTTTATAAATTTCAATGAATTCTACAACAAACTCGTGTTCCTTTTTGGACATAGCGACAATTGCAATTCATATGTACACTGAGCCAGAGTTTCATAAGAACTGACGTGAGTAAACGGACCGAGGCATGACACGTTTATTTACACATAGGAATTCTAAGAACTGAAATGAAACAAATAGGTCTACCCCATCCTGTCAGGTGTCAGTCTCCGTTTCAGTTCTGTTTTCAGTTTTTCCTTTTTACACATAGGAAAAAACGGACAGTTCGACTGAAACTGAAACTGAACTGAGGACTGATATGACCGTGTAAAAGGACCTTAAGAGAGGTTATTTGAAGTTCATTGTTCTTATCGCTATTATGGTACGGCCTGTTTTTTTCCTACCTATGTAGGTATACAAACCACAATAGTAAAATTGACATGATAATCTTTTATTGCAAATAACACTGACAACGGTTAATTAGTGTTCCGATTATGTTGGCAATCTTTGGCACAACGGCATTACAGTGTGTGTAGTGATAATTTTAAATGAAATTTTCTTATCGAACATTCGTATTAACTTGAAAATATTAAAGGAAGTGATAGAAACCTTCTAGAGACAATTTTGACTTAGAAACTTGTGTTAACCCATCAAATACTAATAACCTAACCTTGGAATTCCTTCGCGTTAATACTGCACATGCTTGAGATAACGATAAGGACAAAGGCATGTGAGAAATAGGCGTTGTAAAATCTCTCTATTTTCCAAGGAAAGTAATTTAACCTACGATAATATGATTTGATTTTTACTATAAATTACTTAAAATTATTTTGTTATAATTTCTGATGTAAAATGTAGGCTCAAAATAAACGGGCCACCCTGTGCTTTCGTCTTGATCCATGCAAGCATACATTTTCTTTTGAAAAGCTCGATCGACCAATCTAAAGGGGAAGCCGAAAACTTTGTGAAAACTCTGGCGTCCCTGAACTAGATCTTTACAAAAGGCCCCTTTGATAACGAACACTGTTTGTTTTACTTGGTAAACAGTTCGGAGTTCTTATTCTCAGCTTTAAATTGAATTGAATATTTTAATGTAGTTAATTTATTATCCTGTATTTTGCGCGGAAAGAACTGTTTTTCGACCTTGACGTCACCGGTATTCTTTATTTATGCCGCAATTTTCTACTTTTCTTGTTTTCTATTAGGTAAGAAGTCTTTAGATTGTTTTTAAGTCGTTTTATAAACAGGTAATTTATAAGTAGAATGTCATTATGGAAGAAAGAATTTAAAAAAAAAAAAAATGAAATATTGAAGTTTAATTTAAATAAAATTCTTTCCATATAAGTAGGAATGCGGAAATAAGATGATTTTGTTGTCCTAGTTCACAATAAATTGTAAGGATTTCGAAAATGGACAACGTTTTGGTGAATGGGCTAACCTTCTTAGAGAATAGTTTCCCAGAGAGCACAATTAGGAAAATTAAACTAATTAATTAATTAGTTCGCTTTTATTTAAATATTGTTTTAATTTCCGCCAAATTGTCTCCCATCAACTGATTTCTCTGGCAAATTGTCTATAGCCAAAAATCTCCTAGAAAATATAAATTTTTATACTACATCAAATTACACTACTCACACCAACACCACAAACACTTTATTTTTGCACTCGACGCGCGTTTCACTAACCATGTTAGCTTTATCAGGAGCGATGATTAACTAAAGTTAAACTACAAATATATCCTATTTATACTTAGCCTAACACCTGAATTACACAGCCGAGACTAATGGCACAGGCGAGGCCATTAGTTTCGGTGAAGTAACCAGTAGAGGGGACTATAAGGAATAGGCCCTCTGTCTTTATTTAAACTACTTTTACATTTTACAACTTCCATACTTTCGTATGCGTTCAACATTCTCCTATCCGATACATTTTTAATCAATCTTAGATTATCTAATGTTATAGTATGATCAGCTTCAAGGGCACGTTCGGCAATGCTAGACTTTTCTGTTCTACTGTATTCTAAATGTACTAAATGTTCTTTAAATCGTGTTTTAATTGACCTTCCAGTTTGCCCAACATACTTTTTGTCGCAATCATTACAACTAATTTCATAAATTCCACTTTTCTCATAATTAGGAATCTTATCTTTGGAATTTCGTAAGATATTCTTCAAACTGCCTGATGACATATAGACTAAGGTGAGGCCTACCTTTTTAAATACCTTATCGATTCCCCTGCTATATTTCGAATTATATGATATGGGGACATACTTGGTCTTACTTTCTTCGCGTGTAAAAAAGGTGGAGTTCTGAATATTTAACCTGAACTTATGTCTATTTATTAACTTGTTTACTAAGTTATCGTCATAACCATTAACTCTAGCTATATTTCTAATACGATTTCGGTTACTCTATTCAGAGGAAAAGTGACCAAAGGATGAACTAACAAATAAAATGGGGCTAATTTGTCTTGTTTGCAAAGAAGTGAATCATTAGGAATATATCTATCTGTTACTCTGTCTTTTCTATAGATATCAAATTCTAACCTATAATTATTTTTTAATAAGTAAAATATCTAGAAAAGGCAGTTGTCCTTTGTTTTCAATTTCGTAAGTGAATTTAATGAAATCATAGCGTCTATTTAATTTGGAATATAGCATACATTAAATTGTCAATCAACAACCTATATGATGCTTCCTGTTGAACTTGAAAGAGGGAGGCAGTCACGTTACACTTTTATAGAGAGTAAGTGAAATTTTAAAATAAGGTTAAACAAAAAATCGGTTAAGTTATTTACCGAGGATTTCTCTCGCAAACAAGCAGTTCAAAAATATCCAGTAATATTCTCATTCTTACTAAACAATAACTTAATGCAGCGTTACAATTCGATATTTTACCTAATACATACATTCTTTAGGGTGAGAAACTTATCACAAAAATATTCTCATTCTTACTAAACAATAACTTAATGCAGCGTTACAATTCGATATTTTGCCTGATACATACTTTAGGGTGAGAAACTTATCACAAAAAAAAGCAGAGGAAGCTAAAATTCGAAATAGTGATTCCTTTAATTCCTTCTTCCGCCCCTTTAACCTTTTCTGTTTGACTATAAATAATTACTAGAGACCAGATTATATGCATTTGCATATTTCCATAAGCATTTGCATATTTAGACCATTCTCACCGATTATTGCATATTTTACCCAAAATCTAGTAATGATGCCTATTTTCCCTATATTTACAATATTTCTCTGTATTACTAGGCAATTGAATTGCTCAGGGTATTGTTAATGTCGCCATCTGGAACCGATCTTATCGCCGGGACATTACCTGCAATAGTCTAAACATCGATTAGGTTTTAGTGCCAAGGGAATACCCAAAATTACGACGGTATTTTATTCCTTTGTTTCTTGGTCGGGATATTAAGTGATAAGTAGTTAGTTTCTAAGAATATTTGTTTGAGCGTGGATCAAATAAACAATTTTCTCGAAGACGAATTTTTATTTTAAAACAAGATATCAGTTTTAACATTATTGTTGACGCGCTTGCATCAGTGTAGTCTTTTTGCAATTTTTAACGTGTTGTGTTAAAGTTTAACGTGCACCATGCCACCCGCAAAAAAAGTGTCTCTTCGTGGGTAGCTGATTATCCTGGAACGTTTACATACGACGGAAATGTTTTATATTGTCGAGCTTGCAAGAAAAATGTTTCGTGCACAAAAAAGTTTCAAATTGACCAGCATGTCAAGACAAGTCTTCAGATCGCAGCTTTGCAAAAAAGGCTTACGACAACAACTTATAACAGTAGCAAGTAGCAGTGATTCCACTTCTATAGGCAAACAAAAAAAAAACCCGTTTAGCATGGATTTATGTGCAGCATTGCTTGCAAGTAATATTCCTCTCCACAAACTTACAAATCCTACATTCAAAGATTTTCTGCGAAAATATTGTTTGAATCAAAAAATATCAGACGAATCAACACTGCGTAAAAATTACATACCAACAATTTACCAACATGTTCTGGAAGAAATACGTAATGAACTTAAGGATGACATTATTTGGATTTCAGCTGATGAAACTACCGACAGTTGTGGTCGCTATATTGCGAATTTAATTGTGGGTGCATTAAGATTAGAGCCTTCTTCCTATTTGGTGGCCTGCAAAGAACTTGACAAAACAAATCATTCTACGATCGCCAGATTTGCGAATGAGGGTATTAAAAAAATATTTCCTGAATCTTCTGCAGATGAAAGAGTGTTTATATTTCTCTCAAGTGCTGCTCCCTATATGATCAAGGCAGCCAAAGTCCTCCAAGTATTTTATCCAAATTTAATTCATGTGACGTGCTTTGCTCACGAAGTCCATCGACTCGCTGAAGAAGTACGATCCACGTTTGGAAATGTAAATAAACTGATTTCATTAGTAAAGAAAGTGTTTCTTAAGGCACCTGCTCGCAATAACGCCCATAAAGAAAAACTGCCAAATGTGCCTTTACCTCCCGAACCAGTGGTAACTCGATGGGGAAAATGGATTGAAGCTGTACTATTTTACAATGAACATTTTGAGGCCATCAAAGGTGTAGTAAATGAATAAAATCCGTCAAATAAACTCCACATTGCCAGATGTATTCCCACGTAGAGTTAAAGAAAAGTTTGAAAACATTTTGTGCAATGCAGGCTTTGAACCTTTGTGTCAAATTGATAGTTTTATTAATGGGACGGGTGAACTTTTGCCAGAAACAATAAGTGCTAACATAACACCCAAATTCAAATACTGCCCAGTTACCTCAGTGGATGTGGAACGGTCTTTTTCCACTTATAAAAATATTTTAAGTGATCGAAGACACAATCTTACTACCCAACTTGGAACAATACCTTATTGTTTACGTGTACAAGAATACAAATGTTAAATAATTTTAAAAAATGTCGATAACTTGTTAATTTTATGCTGATTTTGAAATAAAAAACTAAAAATTACTACTTTTATTATTATTTAATATTGCATATTTTGACCCTTTTCATGCATATTTTAAGCATTTTTCATGCATATTTGCATGCATATTTCAAGATTTTTATGTTGCATATAATCCGGTCTCTAATAATTACGTTTAAAATTTGTCCACTATTGCAACCAAGAACCAGGAAAAATTTTATGATACTATTAAAATTACGCAATACTTAACGACCCTTCATTCTCTCCTTGGAGCTATATCTCTCAAAAACTATTGCTTGTTTTTCTACTTTAAGTATACCATGTGTACCAAATTTAAAATCGATAACTTATTTCTGAGGAGAGATCCTGCCAAAAGTTCAACAGACTGATAGAAAAGAGATGAAAAGCAAAGCAAAAATCTTGGAGCGTAATTCATTTTACGAATACAACATTCTTTTAGCAAGGGAAGAAATAGGTAATATGACAAGTAAATTTAAACAGTGTTTTTACCCAGTGATATGTCAAGCTAATAGCTGGAAGTCTAATAAGAAGAAAAGCATCAATCAGCTTGACGTGTTCCTTCTTTTCTATTGTTCTTGCTTTAATGTTTTATTTTGTATAGATATAAACTTTAGTAAAATACAGTAAATCTTTATTTCCAAATGGCACAGCAGTGCATGGAAAACGTCAACAATGAAAAAGAAATAAATATACAACATCAATTAAATTAAGTCATTGATAATCCTAAAGTATCAGCTAACCCAAAATAGGTAGAGTATATAAACATTGATTAATACAATTTACATAAATATCAGACAGACGTAGATAATGAACTCGCGTAAAAACACATTCTTTTGAATGGTGGTGCACGTTTACTAAAATTAAGTTATTAATAGGAAACCTGTGGTTCATTTTGCTTCTATTATTGGGATTGTGAATACTACGACTTTTTTCTATTTTTATAGACAAATTTACATAATACATAAATAAAAATGCTCGCGATAGTAAGCACGCCCAAATATTTAAAAATTGACTAGCTAGAGCTAACCCTATAATGCATTGAATTATCTTCTTCTGAGTAATAGAAACAAAATTTGCGGCAATAGAAGATCCCCAAAAAAATATATCTTAGTGATATAAGTACTTTAAACAGACTACAGCTGTGATATAAACGACACCAACTTCAAGGTTTAAACAGCAAACGTAAGGCTGCTCAACTTAACCTGTTAACAGTAAGTGCAACTAAATTCTTGGTCCGTTGTTAATCCTACAAAGTTCCCTCGTAGAATCGATTAATTTGAATTTTAATATCTAGATTCAAATGATGCCATTCTAATGCATCTTAAATATAAAACAGTGGGTGTTATAACTATTTAGACATAATGATTAACTGTTGTACATTGTACAAGACCACCGAGTCAGTGATACTCTCAAAATAAAAGTTGCATTCAACCACTCTGGTCTAAACACTACCGCCTAACCTTTAGTATATACTATAAACAAGATAGACTCAAAGATGGGCCCTGAGAGACATCTAGATTTACGAATTTCACTCACTATCGCTCAAAAAACTAGCCAACTAGTTCAACGGGGGATACCTCATATTTAAGCTTCTAATTTAGAGAGTAGTATGTTAGGGCTTGCACAATCGAATGCCCTGCTGAGATCACAGAAGATCCCAGTAGGACACTCGACAGCTCTCATTGTAGAGCATTTTGACCTCAAGCTAAATTGTCAAGAAGAAGTTATATTGAATTTTATCAAGAATGATTGCAGTCTATCCAGAAAAAAATATTGTATTTTAGAAAATGTAGTGTTACAGGTCGATAATTGTAAATTCAATAACTTTCTCCTTTTGTGAATATAGAAATAAGTTTATTAATTGTCAACATTGAGAGGAAAAACCGCACATTTAAATAAAAAGTCTAGTTCCTCATATTACCTGTACCACCTAGACTACTGTCTTCTAAATTTATAGAAATCTAACAATCGTTTGTTACGTATCGAACTTATGAACCAAGTACCTCTGAACCTCCTTTATTAACACAAGCAGACCTTAATGAGTTGGTATCTGATTTAAATTTATCCATAAAACAGGTAATTCATTCAGGATCTCGGTGAACTTTCATGTTCATACGTAAGTTTGCTATTTTCGATATTGTGACGATGAACTATAATTATATTTCTCCCAGGAGGGGGTTCTAGTCTACCGTAATAATATTTATGCAATTATCAGTTTTTTGAATTTTGAATACAACCTAAGTAACTGTCGTTTATTTATTTACTTATCTAAAGAGAGTTTGAAAACTGCGCTTTTGCACATCATGTTTTTTTTCTTTACCAAAAACTCTAGAATGTTGGAGGAATATTGCTGAAATATTAAGTATTTATCGTTTTATAAACCAATTGATAAATACAAATTACATTTTTTAGACACCTAATGGGAAAAAATGCATTTCCTAAGTAAATGTTGGGTGTTACTACCTTTTAGAAGTTACTTTATTATTAAGAATGTAATGGAAAATGTAAATGTAAAAATGTAACACGATCATAATACAGCACAAATTTCTGTGTGGCAAAAATTTTTAAATTTTGCAGATCAGTGTTGTAAATCAATTAGAAAGTATTTCATCAACTAGCCATTTTCGGTACCATTTCTGGATATATGCCTATCTGTTTTGTCTCCGGTTTGCGCTTCCCTTACCCATGATAGACCTATGGCTCGCTTTATGTCGCTAGTCTAGAACATTAGTGGTCGTCCTCTAGTTCGCCTTCTGATGTATGGCCTCCACTATAATATTGCCCTTCTCCATCGATCATTCTGACATCTAGCCTTGTGATCACCAAACTTCCATTTCAACTCAGCAATTGCCTAACCGACATCCTTAATTTGGATTATGCCTCTAATTTGCTCGTTTCTTTTTCAGTCTTTCAACGGTATTTCCATCATTTGCCGCTCCATGGCTCTCTGGGCCCTCCTGAGTATGTCCATTGATTTTTTTGATAATCGTTCAAGTTTGTGCGCCATAAGTCAACAACTGGGAGGACACATTGCTCAAACAGGCGAGATCTAAGACACACTGGGATATTTTTATTTTTCAATGTATTTTTAGTTTTTCGAAAGCAGCCCACGCTTTAAATTGCCAATTATCTGATGAAAATGTCTCAAAAGAAAAGGGCTCCGAGTTCTCGGCGGTCAGCCTGTTCCAAGCCAAGGCAGCAGTTTGAAAAAATAACTGGCCAGGGCCTTTTTTTAATTAATTTTTTTATTAATACAATGTTTTCATTTTTTACCTTACGCATGTTGATGTCCTCGTCTAGACATTGAAACTGTAACGATGACAATCAATATCGGTAAATACCCACCAAAGACAAGATTAAAAGATTACTTGTCGTAAATTGTAAGAAAACGCAATTATATTAAGAATTGTCTTGGGACGGCCTTGCTCTTGTAGGATGCAATTACTACATTTTTAACATGTTAATTTACTTACTACTGACGGTTGAACACTTTTAGTAGTTTTATATAGGTCAGGGTAACAACATAAATAATTGTAGTAACAGATTTTTAAATCAGACACTACATTGGCTCGAGGGAAGCAATTTTTGGTTAGTTTTAAATGTGTTGTGTACTGTCGTTCTTTTTGGAAATACGAGGGTCGCCATTTAAGTTTTTACAAAGTACCACTAGATGGCGCTATTGAGATGTGACATTACCATTGTTGTAAAATTTGATATTTGTTATTGTTTTAAAACAATGGGAGCTCAGAAATTGGCCTAGTAGTTTGTTTACAGTGAGCGTTTAAAAAAAACAGTTTTGTGAACAAATGGAAATTTCACGTTAAAGTTATCGTTGGATAATTCTTTACGATTTTAGTAAAGGCCTAAGTCAACAACAATGCCTCGAATCGCTTTGTTCAACTTTTGGCAATGAATCACCATCAGAAAAGACTGCTTACAATCGGCTAGCAGAATTTTGTTATGGTCGTGCTCCCGTCAGTGATGAATTTCGTGAAAGTCGACCAAAATCGGTTGTCGTTCCAGGAAACATCGATATTGTGCGCAACATGATTGAAGAGGATGGGCACGTGACTTACCGTGAGGTAGAGGCATCCGTAGGCATATCGAAGACTGCAGTACATTTGATTTTGCATGAACATTTAGCTGTGAAAAAGATCTCTTCCCTATGCATTCTGCATAATTTGACCGAAACTCAAAATTAGGCTCGTGTCATTTGGTGTAAGGAAATGCTCAAAAAATCCGACTGAGGATATGCAAAATTCGTAAAAAAACATCGTAACAGGATGTAACATTCATTTTTTCCTAGATTTTAAGATCATGTTACGACACTATTTGTTCTCCCTATAATTTATATGTTTTTTCCCATTTTTATATTTATCGTAGTGATTTCAACTTTTGAGCAGTGTACCTTGGAACAGTGTTTTAAATTTTTGAGCAGTTTAATTTAAATTTTACAGTGTGCATTGCGGGTTGACTAGTGGACTCTTTAATTTACATCGAATGTGTTTGATTTGCTAGAGATTTGTATCCGAGAAGGGAGCCATTTTAAAGACGGTACTATAAGCAAGGAAGAAAAATATTTAAGCGTGCAGATGGATTGTTAATGGATTTTTTCCATCATGTAGCCGTAGTGGGCTTTTTCCAGCCGAGATACAGTAAAGGATTTTTCCATCATGTAGCCGCAGTAGGCTTTTTTTTTCGATCAGCAAGCCGGAGTAGGCTTTTTCCATCGCGTTGTCGTAGTAGTTTATTAGTGATGTGGTAGTGCAGAGACGGTTTTTAGCTTTGAAGTTCAAGGCCTTTTCTTTAAAATATCCTGCTCATTCCCAGACATTTCGGGTCAAAAAGTGTTTAGCAGCCCAAAAGGAACTGGGGTAGCAAAGGTTGAGATAATATGGTTATGAAGATCTCACCGGGACAGGCTAAAAAACTAACAGAAAAACCGTAAGTCATAAGCACATCAATCCATAGATCTTGCTTCCTGCTGACAAGTGCGTGTATTTAGCACGTGTAACTCGTGAAGTTAATTCCACCAACTTTTAACATCGTGTTTAGCTAAGCCTTTAATTAGAATCCTGATTTAAAGACTCTATATAATCGTACCATCTACTAGATTAAGGGATTTTATTTAGTAGTAGTAATTTTAAAGTGTAGCGAAATTAGAACTTTTAATTTTGTCATTAATTTCTTTTTCTTTATTTAAATCACCCGTTTCATCTTTCAGGACGCAACGGTTTTACCACATTAAAATTTTTTTTAACAACTACATAACCCTTCAGTATTTTTTCATATTTTTGAGCTGAAGTTAGATTCTTTTTATTTTAAAACGAATGGTGCCCAAAATCTGTACAACCATAATTTTAAACAACTATAGAGACTATTTTCAAAAATTACCTCTTATCCATATTTGTCTACCAAAAAAAAAAAACTGAGCTAGTTTATGTCTAATTTATTTAGTTCTTTCAGTATTAATATCCACTCAATCCATTCTCAGAAATTATGATATACATAAGGGGCAAATAACGATTTCTACTTAATAAATATAATATTTATTAAAAGTAAAGTAGGGTAAGACCTTTTAAAATAGCGGTCCAACGTGAGGCTATAAAAAAGGCCCCGCTTTAAGAGGTTACAAAATTGCGGCCAAATGGGAGGGCATTATTTTAACACGTTGCAAAATTGAGGGCATTCTATCAATACGTTACAACATTGCGCTTCAACGTGCTGGCATTATTAAAACGTTACAAGGAGACGAAACTTGAATATATTTGTACGAGCTGGACACTAAGTAAACAACTTGGAACACCCAAACAAAAACTGTTTGGGTATTCCGAGATGAACCGAATCCAACAAAAGTGGTTCGTTCGCAAAGTACCTCCAAGGAAATGATCGTGTTTCTTTGGTTATACCGGATATGTTGCATGTTGCAATCACTATTCTAGAGTATCGAAGAACAGTTAATGCTGAATGGTATACAACAATTTGTTTGCCAGAAGTCATCGATGAAATTAGGAAAAAAATCGAAAGCGTAGCATTATTCTTCATCATGACAATGCCAGCTCACACACAGCACGTCAAACAACGGATTATTTAACGGAGAAAAATATCGAATTAAGGTCTCATTGCCCGTATTCACCTGATTTATCGCCTAACGACATCTTTTTGTTCGCGAATGTTAAAAAAACATACGTGGACCGCCACCATGTTTTTGAGGAATTTACTTCAGAATGGAAAACATTTTTCGAGAGTTGGCTCGAACGCATGCAAAAGTGTATAAATCTTAAAGGCGAATATTTTGAGACACAATAATACGATTTGTAACAAAAAAATGTTTTTCTTCATTGTTTTTGTAAAAACTTAGAAGGTAAACCTCGTATTTTTTAGATATTAGGGGTAATATGCTGAAAATTGAAACTTATTTTGTGCCCGTTCAAAGGCTTTGAGCGCCTTGTGGTTCTTTTTTAAACAACTTTAAAAAAGCAGGCTCTCTAATATTGTTCAAATATAATTTATTTTTTGGATTGGACATTTATGGATGTCAGTCTATATACGTTTTCGTATCGATACACGTCTGTATGTAGATATATTTAGTTTTCACAAATTACTTGTCCGATCGTAATGAAATTTTTTGTATTTGACTTGTAATTCAGAAGTTATCTTAATAATAGTAATTAACTTCTGAGAGTAGTCTAGTGAACATTGCGCTGTATACAGGGTGTCCCAGTATTCTGTGTACATAGAGTTACTATGGATTTGTGGGATGAAAATATGACCATTTAACCCAACTTACCTTAGTCCAAAAATTCGTAATTTTTGAGATAGAGGGTCTCAAAGTTATACTTTTATTTTAGTTTTTCTTAAGTAGCTTTTTTAATAATTGTACTATTTGTACAAGATTCAGTATTAAGGGGTTTTCTGAGATGAGAAATCGAAATTCACTTACAGTTTTGCTGTAAAATATAGGGGGAGCCATTTACTGCACTGTGTACATTTTTAAATTGTCATAACTTTTTCTATACCACTCTGTATGATATTTTTAATTCAATTAAAGTATTTTCCGCCTTCTTTTGTCCAAAAAAGCTCTCTTGATAAATGTTGCTCCGAGGAACAGTTTTTGAGATAATGGGATGTTTGTTTCCATTTTTTAATTCCTTTGTCGAATTCGCAAATGCGTTCCTTCACACTTCATCAGGCTTAGCACAAGTCCAAAAGAATAGTCTTTGAAATTTGGAGTATGCTTAAAGGCAATAGGCTCGGGGTAACATTTACCAAGAGAGCTTTTTTAGACAGGAGAAGGCGGAGAGAATACGAATATTTAATTAAAAATATCATACACAGTGGTATTAACAATATTACAATTTAAAAGTATACATAATGCAATAAGTGGTGCCCCCTACCATTTACAAGAAAACTGTGAGTTGATTTCGATTTCTCATCTTAGAAAACCCCTTAGCATCATATCTTGTATAAATAGTAGAATTATTAAAAAAGCTACTTAAGAAAAACTAAAATAAAAGTATAAATTTGACACCCTGTATCTCAAAAATTACGAATTTTTGGACTAAGGTTAGTTGGGTTAAAAGGTCATATTTTCATTCCAGAAATCCATAGTAACTCTATGTACACGGAATACTGGGACACCCTGTATTAAGTCTCTATTATATTTCTGCACTACTTTCGTATTCCTACGTAAGTGTCGTACTTAAGGAGACACTTATTAAATAAAACCAATAACTTATGTTATATGGATCGTTGATAAAGCTTAATATCGCCAAACTATTGGTCTTTACAAACTTATTAGGAGAATGAATACCTAACACAAAATAGCCCCCTTCGAAATTTAACTTTAAAATGTAGAAAAGCTGCGAAAATTAGGAAGATAGGTATTTTATTTAGCCTACATTGCTTAACAAGAAATCGGTAACATTATTTACCCAGTACTTTCCTTGCAAACATGCAGTACTAAAATAAGTAGCAAAGTTAACTTTCTCAAGTGAAGGGAAAGTAAATTTCCATAATACAATTATTAAAACCATACGACATATCGACATCCATACCTCTGACCCCCTTCCGCCACAAAAATATCACTCAAAAACTCCAGGTTGCATTTCTATTCAAGTATTGTAATATCATTTTGTTTGGGAATTATGGTGCCAATAGATCCATAAACCGACCGTCAGACATACGACGGAAACGGGAAAATATGTTTTTCCTGAGAACCCAAAAATGGTGGAGAAATTTTTTTTTCACGAATACAATATATGCTTTTAGCAAAGGAAGTAAAAATAATAATTTACCTACTGTACCAGGGCTAGGTAAGTTTCGACCAAGTTGACTGTTTGTATTTCTAAAACTATATTCAACTTAATATTTTTTATCTACAAGAAGAATCAATGAGAGACCTGTGCCAGAGAAGACTGAAAAAAAAAATCAGAGTAAATCAAAAATGACAATGAAAACATAAATGACGGTTGGTTAAAAATAAAAATAAATGTATTAGAAGTTGCATATGAGGCATTAGGGACTAAAAACTGTGGATAAAAATAAAAAATGGAGAACAAAAACACCATGGTTCAGTACAGAAATCAAAGAGAAATGCACTAACAAGTCAGTTAAAATTATGTACAACAAAATTACATATATAACAAAGAAAGATAAATAGAAGCGCCTTAACCTTCCCTAAGTATTTGTATATTGAGTGTGCTGCTGCAAATTACATAAAGGCTACTTATTTAAAATTCTTTTAAATTTAAGTATGGTATATTTTCTAAATCCTTTATGTTTTCTGGGAGTTGGTTGTATTATCATAATAGCTTCCAGCGAATCGCGGACTATTTTTATATTGCACATATTTGAAAGAGCTTAAATATACATCAACGTGATTCCTAGTTAGATGGTCATATTTATTACATCAAATTTTATTTACGTGAATATATGTTAATAGTATGTATAAATAAATGTCTGTAAGAGTCGAAATTTGTTTTGATGATATGATAAACCAAAAATCAACCTAATAAACCTTATCTGTATAATAAAAATTTTATTTGCATTTGCTGCTCGGCCCCAAACAAAACTAACTTGGGAGTAAACGAATATGCAATAAAAATGAAATAGTTGATGAAATTTTTTTTTAAACTAGTAAAGACAAAAATATTTTTCCTAGTTATGAATCAGACTTTAATTTGAATTCAAGCAAAATGCCAAGAAATTTTGTTTGTTTTTCTACTGATGTTATGCTATTATTAAAATTAATAATCAGATTGTTCTGAAGTCTGTGTTTTAGAGCAACCTCCACACAGATCGTTTTATCCAAATTGATTATGAGATTATTTCTGCCACACCATCGGTAGAAGGATTCTGCTGTCGAATTTATTCTTTTGGGATAGTTCCCCTAGGGTTCATGCAGTGACAACTATGGTGGTGTCATCTGCATACACATCTTCCTTTATAGAGTAAGGCAGATCGTTCACTTACAGAAGAAATAATAAAGGACCTAAAATTCCTCCTTGAGGGGTTCCTAGCTCACAGTTATATAAATTTGACAACTCTCCAGCCACTTTTACTTGTAATTTTTTTGTGCCATATAAGACAATAGCAAAGAGCTTTACCTTCTACAGAATTATTTTTATTAAAGACCTAGAAATCCAAAACTCAAGCATTAAAAGCTTTACTTATGTTAAAGTGACGGTTTATGACGCAATATATGCACATGAAATATACGGTCCGTACTACTATGGGAGTCACAGAGGTTTCACAGTAACTGTTAATTCGACATATGGAGACAAGTGAGAACTTCTTGCCATCCGCATTTGATGGATATGTCCAGAGAACATAGTTTTTAGTATGATTGAGTGATATCATACACTTCAAATTCATCTTTCCCAGTTACTTGAAAAAATGTCTCCCAAAAAAATATACAAAAGGGGTGATGTAAGTTGGCCTCCATGTAGCCGTGATTTGATGCCATTGTATTTTCTTGTAAGAATATCTTCAAAGTAAAATTTACAGTAACTTGCTTTTTTTTTCCCGGAATAATTAAAAGAAAATGTCCAGCAAGAAGTTTAAAAGCTTGGTTAGAAGAAGGAAATCAGTTTTTGAGCACTGTACTTTGAGACACAATGAAAGTTTTATCATTTGTCAACATTTTCCTAATTTTAGCAGAAAATGTTATGAATTCGATAAGATAAAAAATTATATATATTTTTCCACACCACTATATGACTCCGACTGCTTACATATCTCCCCCAATCTTTCTTTATTATTTGGTTTTCATTTTTGGGATACTGACCTTATATTTTATTTACTATTTTTCTTTTATGATTTGTTTTTCTGCCTAACGTTAAAGGATATAACAAAATTAATTCATCAAACTAAAATTTTTCTGTGGTAAACAAACACTAAATTTGAGATGATAGGACAATTTGATATTCATAAAAAATAAACTATGCTTATCAGTGTATTATGTAGATTAATAATTAATTTATTAATATGTTTATGTACAGAGTTACTAAATATAAATGTATCACCATTCTAATTCATGCATTTGAAGGGTTAGGAAAAAAATGTTTCACAGAATTTTTTTAACAGTTAAAATAGAAACAATCGAGCATCACGTTTTTGAAATATGATACAAACTTTATATTTTGTAAATAGAACACTTTGTATATTATTTTGGATGTTGTACTTGATGGAAATTCATTATAAATGTATAATAAAAGACTGTTTTTAGTCAATTTCCACTGGTTTATTTAAATTGCGATGACGCGTTTCGCTGTCGATGCAGCTTCTTCAGATCTACATTTTACATTGTCAAGTTAGGTTTAATGTTCACAATTTTATATAATTTGTTAATTATAATGTTACACCTAAGTAAATTACTTTGATAGTATTGGAAAACCCACACAGATTTGGAATTAGGAGAATAAATTCAATAATGGGGAATTGTCCATTATTTGCCGAAATTTTCATGGACAGTATTGAAACAATGATTTTTAACAACCATAATAACAATAGTACTAATTGTCTATACTGGTATCGATACGTAGACAATATAATTGTATGCTTTACAGGTACGGACAGACAATTAACTCACTTTTTTTAGTAAGTTAATTCTTTACATAGAAATATCAGTTTTACAATGGAAGAAGTCAAAGGGAAAATCAACGTCCTAGACTTAACAATCAGTAAAACCATAAAAAAAACATGAATTTGCAATATATCACAAACCTTGTCATACAGATACCACAATTCACAATAGTTCTCACAACCTTAACCCATCATAAACTCGCGGCTTATCATAGCTTTATACATAGACTAACTAATATCCCCTTATCAGAGGACAATTTTAATAAAGAATTAAACTACATAAAACTAGTAGCTGTTAACAACGGTTATTCGGTTACTTTAATCGATAACATCGTTAGGAAGAAACTTAGAAACAAGGCAATCTTAGAAATATAGCCACGTTTTAAGGACAGAAAAACCACATTTAAATGTTTAACCTATTTCGGCAAACCAACAGAAAAACTGGGAAAATTTTTAAATCAAAAAAATATCAACATAGCTTACAAGACTAACAATACTATAGAGAAATATCTCAAAAACTACAAATCACAAATCAATAAAGACAATAAATCAGGGGTTTATCAATTAACATGTGGGCCATGTCCTAAAACATACATAGGACAAACTGGACGTACATTTATACGAAGAATTACAGAAGACGACAAAAGTTTCATCCATAGAAAGTCTAATTGAACATATGCTAATCAACTTTTAACAGAAAATCACACATTTGACAAGAATTTCAAAATTTTATACACCCAACAAAAAGGTTTAAAACTAAACCTTTTAGAGACAATGCAAACAAATTGATTAAGGACTACAGGTACGTTACTCAACGACCAGGTAGATTTAAACAATTCCCCATTATTGAATTCATTCTTCTAATTCCAGATCTGTGTGGGTTTTCCAATACTAATTTAATTAGGTGTAATATTATAATTAAGAACTTATATAAAATTGTGAACATTAAACCTAACTTAACAGTGTAAAATGAAGATCCGAAGAAGCTGCATCGACAGCGAAACGCGTCATCGCAATTTAAATAAACCAGTGGAAATTGACTAAAAACAGTCTTTTATTATATTATATTATATTGTATATTATTTTTGACTCTCTTCTAGAAACGCTAATATATAATTTTATGGTGTTGTTGTCCAAAATGGGCTATGTATGTTTAGCACTAATTCTAAGGGCGGCAGTGGAGAGAGAAGGCTATCTTAATTCTTAAAAGTAACAAAACACCAGGCAACGATGGCATGTACGGCGAAATTCTGAAAATCTTATGCAAAATGAACAGCCAGTTTCTCGATACCCTCACCACGCTTTTCAATAATATATACAACAGCGGGGAATTTCCTGACGACTGGCTACTGTCAACCTTTGTGGCCATAACGAAGAAAGCGAACGCAAAATCTTGTAATATACACCGAATGATAAGCCTGATTAACCACATCCCAGGCATTCACCAAGATTATGTAAAACAGAATTTGCAAAAAAATGAGAAGAAAACATCGGAAATACACAGCCCTTGGCACAAGAGAAGCGCTCTTCAGCTTACAGGTTCTTATTCAGCGCTGTAGAGACATGAATAAAGATGTATATCTGCGTTTCATAGATTACACTAAAGCTTTCGATAACGTTAAGCACGATCAATTGCTAGAAACACTCCATTAGATCAGAACTGATTCCAGAGACATCCGGACTATAGCGAATCTCTACTGGGGACAGTCGGCTAGAGTGAAAGTAGGGTCCGCGTTAACCGAGAATATTGATATCAAGAAAGGTGTGCGCCATGTTTGCATTTTGTCTCATTTTTAATATCTACTTCGAAAAAATATTCAAGTTAGCGCTAGAAGTACTGAAGGCATAAAGATAAATGGAGAAACACTTAATAACACAAGATATGCTGACGATACAGTAGTACTCGCTAGCAGCATAGATGATGGAAAGATTACAAAGAACAACTAAAGAGTATGTGCTAAGCCTAAACCTGGCGAAAACCAAATGGATACAGTAGAACCCCGGTTATCCGAGGTAACGTGGGGCACCCTCCTCGGATAACTGAAAACTCGGATAATCCGGATTTGTTTTTTATTCATTCAAAAAATAAAAACTAATACTTTAAACCAATGTATTAACGTTTTTAACATATAAATAGGTACAGACATTATAAAAGAGTGAAATAGGTATCTATACGCTTCTGTTTCATATTGCATCTTCTTTTTCTTGCTGCAATGTTTCTCCATCTATTAAGAAGAAGCAAATCCACTGGGGTTGCCTATCGTTGTTGTTCGATATACCTCAAAGCTTTTTCCAAAGAAGCAAAACCTTCTTGATGAGAGATCTTAGTGGGAGTGGAGTTCATCCACCGCCGCTTCTTCATCGTCATCGTCATATGATTTTTCGGTTTCCTGAAAGGCATTCGTTATTTCTTCAATACTCATTTCTTCTTCTAAATCATCTGCTGTAATCGACTCAACAACATCTTCTCTTGTCACATTGTCGCAACCTTTTAATTTTTGCATTAATTCAAATAAACTTTTTTCTTTTTCTTCTATCTCGCTGTCAAAATTTGAACAGGACATTTTCTCCATGGCTTCTCAATTTCAAAGCTAATTCATTTAATGGAGTATCATCTTCACTGTCATTATAGTCAAACTTTTGACCAATATTTTTGAATAGTGGTAGTACGCACAGAATCCCAAGCTTGACTTATCCAGTAAATAACATTTTTTAGTGTAACCTTTCTCATCCCATTGATAATAACCTCCTTTTTGTGTGTATTCTAACAGATGTTCAAGATATAAACGCCTATAATTTTTTTAATATTTTCCAGGATGCCTTGACCTATTGGTTGAATTATGCTGGTTACATTTGGAGGAAAAAATTTTACAACAATTTCGTCCACATGAAGTCCTTCTCCAGGGTGAGAGGGGGCATGATCCATTAACAAAATTGCTTTAATAGGAAGACGGTTTCTGTTCAAAAATGTAGTCATAGATGGCACGAACTTTTCTTCAAACTAGTTAGTAAATAAGGTCGCATCCATCCATGCGCTCTTCTGACTTTTGTAATAGACTGGTAGAACTTTGGGTGAGATCTCTTTTAAAGCTCTTGGACGTGCAGACTTGCCAATCACCATCAGTGGGATTTTGTGCTTGCCAGATGCATCGGAACATACCATTATAGTTAATCTTTCCTTACTTCGTTTTGGCCCAGGAGCTGATTTTTCCTGTCGAGATGCCAATGTTTTTGATGGAAGCATTTTATAGTTCAGATCAGTTTCGTCACAGTTGTAAATTTGATCACATGTGTATCCACAATCTTCGATTTGCTTTTTAAAGTTCTGCTTAAACTTCTCAATTGATGACACATCAGCAGAAAGTTTTTCGCTACATACAGTCAGTTGTCGTACACCGTACCGTTTTTGCCAGCGGTCAAGCCATCCAGAATTGGCGGTAAACTGATCTATCTCTAGGAATTACCTACTAATCATTATTGCTTTCTGGACCTGACAGAGGCACACCTTTGATGAATAAAGCTTCGTTAACCTTTTCATAGTCGCCGGTTTTTCATTGATTTTCTTCCTGAGGACGAGGAGGCTTGATTTATACACCACTCTTCTATTTTTGTGCGGTTTCTTTTTCAATCTCCAACTGTTACCTCACCTACTTCATAATCTCGTGCAACAACTTTGTCTCTCCTGCTTCAATTCTTCTGATGGCTTTTAATTTTTCTTCAATAGGAACGACGATTCTTTTACGCTTGTTTTGCTTCATTATAATACGACAAACAAAAATTCAAACAAAGCAGTTCGTATTAATTACACTTAACTACCAGAACTCTAACCAAATAAATTATGTGAGTATACTCGTACTTCTCCGTAGTAAACGCTATAACGCATTGCATTCACGCAAATTTACATGCTGAAAGAGTCCAAAAACATAAATAGGGGAACCCCTTACACGGGCCAGGGGGATTTCCCGAAGGCCCCGACGATTTTAAATAAAAATATGTACATACATATTTAGCTCGGTTAATACGCAGCAAAGACGCGTGTACCTCGGATAATCAGGTTCTTAGATTGGCTCGGTTAATCCGGAGCTCGGATAATCGCGACTCGGTTAATCAGGGTACTACTGTACTTATAAGGAAAAACCAACAACCAGCAAGACAATTAATAATAAATAACCAAAGAATTGAACACGTAGAATCTTACACCTATTTGGGAACAATAATTAACTCAGGATGGGACCAGGCAACAGAAATACGTGTGAGAATACAGACAGAGAGAGCATCGTTTAATATTGAATAATGTATAATATAATGTATAACCCTACCTCTTAAAATCAGACTGCTCCTGTTATATATTTCCGGTACTGTTGTACGGAGTAGAAGCGTGCACAACGACCGAAACACTCATGAAAAAGGTTGAGGCCTTTGAAATGTGGTCGTACAGACTTATCCTGCGAATATCTTGGGTTGACCACATCACTAACGAGTAGGTACTACGCCGGATCGGTAAGGAAAGAGAGGTGAGAATAACTATTAAGAAAGCTGGAATACCTCGGACATCTTATGAGGCACAGTAAATATTGGATATTTCAGTTAATAATCCAAGAAAAGATAGGCAGCAGGAGGGGCCCGAGGGGCCCGGGAGAAGAAGACACTCTTGGCTCCAGAACTTGCGCCATTGGTTTGGGATGTCATCTGCCCAACTGTTCAGATCTGCCGCAAATAAAATCAGAATAGCCATGTTAATAGCTAACGTTCGCAAGAAAAAGAATATGTTTAACAATAATTCAAATTAACAATATTTATGTTAACCTCTTGAAGAGTGAAACTGAAAAAGGCAAGCGCAACGGAAGAATACAAGACTTTATGGAAGACAAGGAAGAATATCTTGCTGAAATACATTTCCACGAATATGTAATCACATCTTAACTGAAAAAATGTTGAAGCAAACGAAAAGTATCAGAAACTGAAAACAAAAATATTTATAAGAAGTTTGTTTATTTGATACTTAAACAAGAATTATTCTTATTATAAACTCAAGTTGTTAGTTTAAAAGCTCAATGCGTTCCCGTTCTCTTCAATACATTTCCTATAAATCCATTTTTGTCTTTCTATGGCTGCTAAAATGATTCCTTGGCCTTGATCATTTTAAATTGCGACGTACTGTCTAATTTTCCTTCTTAGACGACACACTGTCACGTTTCCTTCATCCTAACATAGTTAAATCTGGACTACGTTCCATATTAAATTTTCATGTATGTCTTTTAAATCTGTCATCATGAAGGGGAAGTTTCATTAAAAAAAAGGTTACTGCGAGAATGTTGTGTGGTAGAGTGCTGTCCAGCTATCAGATTATTTCCCTATTCCCATAAGTTTTTGACAATTTCCGTTTTTTTTTACCCTTGAAAATGCAAAAGATTTTCAATTCTTCTTTTTCGTAGTGTTTCCCTTAACCGTAGTTTAAACGCTGCCTCAGTAAAGATGTGGTTATATATTTTGAAAATATATTTAAGGTAGTGAGTTTTCTTTGCCTGTCGTAAAGTCTTGTATAACACGTAGGCTGAAAAGTTTTTGGTCTGACACGTAGATGTCGCCTTTTTTTTTAAAACAAAAAGAGATTTTTAGGAAGTACCAACCTTCAAACGATACGTGTCAAGATTTCATGACATTTCGACGATTAGTTTACAAGTTGCAGTGGTTTTAGTGACGCTATTTTGATATTTTCAAAACAATGGAAAAAATCAAATTACGTGTGTTCATTAAACACTGTTTTTGATTTGAAAAAATATCGTTCAAACAAAGTAATGGCTTGATAAGTGTTACAGGGACTCTGTTCCTGGAAAATCACTCGTTATTTACTGGCATCCTGAATTTAAACGCGGTTGTACAGACACAAATGATGCTGAACACTCTGGACGCCAAAATAAGGTGGTTACATCGGAAAACATCAAAAAAAATCCACAAAATTGTTTTTGATGACCGTAAAGTGAAATTGCGTGAGATAGCTGACACCCTAAAGAAATCAGAAGAACGTGTTGGTTATATTTTGTATAAATATTTGGGCATGAGAAAGCTCTGTTCGAAACGGGTATTGCGTTTGCTCACAGCGGACCAAAAAAACAACAACGTGATGATTCTGAGCGCTGTTTGGACCTGTTTAAGCGCAATAAAAATGATATTTTCATGCGATATGTGATAACGGATGAAACATGGATCCACCACTATACACCATAATCAAATTGGCAGTGAGCTGAGTATACACAGCAGCCGGTGAAAGCCGCTCGAAGCGACCAAAGACACAACAGGCGACTGGGAAGGTTTTGGCCTCGGTATTTTGGGATACGCATGGAATAATTTTCATCGACTATGCTGAAAAGAGGAAAACTATCAATAGTGAATATTATATAAAGTTATTGGTGCGTTTGAAGGCAGAAATCGCAAAGAAATGGCCCCAAATGAACAAGAAAAAAGTGCTCTTTCATCAACACAATGCATCGTGTCACAAGTCAATGGTTACAATGGCAAAATTGCATGACCTGAACTTCAAATTGCTTCCTCATCCACCGTATTCTCCAGATTTGATCCACAGCGACTATTATCTATTCGCAGACCTCAAAAAATGCTCACGGGAAAGATTTGTCTCCAATGAAGAAGTTATCGCCGAAACGGAGGCCTATTCTGAAGGCAAAGACAACTCCTTCTACAAGAAAGGTATAGAACTGTTAGAAAAGCGTTGGACTGATTGTATCGCTCTTGAAGGAGACTGTGTTGATGAATAAATTCGAATTTTGCAAGAAAAATGTGTTTTTAAGCAGCTGGACCAAAAACTTTTCAGCTTACGTATTATTTCCGTTGTGCATGCCTTTTATTATAACTATTTTTAACAAATGTTTTAAATATTTCATATGTTTACTCTATGAAAGAAACAATATTATACTAACACATTCTTTTAACTTACTACTTCAAAAATTCTTAACATGAACAAATGTCATTGTCGATTTGCGTTATTGTCAACATCGGCAAAAATACTAAAGGCATTGTTTCTTGCTTATTTTTAACAATAACACCAAAAAAATATATTGGAGTTCCTATAATCAAGAGTTCCATGAAATAGAAAAATAATATGCAGGGTGTTCCCATTTAATAATATAAAATTAACATAAACTATGTTAAAAAATGCGACACGTGATCGTTTCTGTCCTAACTGCGTGAAAAAATAAATGAGTTAGAGGGGTGATCTATTTATAATCAATAACCATGAACCTCCAAGGGGGTGTATAGGTTTGCAAAAAAATTGAGTTGCGGTTTTTCCCATTATTTAGTTGCTTAGCTGCAGCAAAAGATTTTATTAAGAATTGTAAAAATAATAGAATACTCAAGGAATGATCTGCATACAACTTTTAGTGACGTACAACGGCACTGAGATAGCAGAACAACTTTCGTCCTGCCGTATCTGGGTTCTCGGTTTAGTTTCCAAATTGTATATTAGCAAGTGTAATTTTCGTTATAAAATTTATTTTTTTTAGTAGCATCTTTGGCATATTTTCCTTAGTTCCGCGTTCAGGAAAGGCCGAAGAAAAGGTTATATTTTTATTTCTTAAAAATCCGTTTTCCACAATACCATATGTGACCGCACCTACGATTTTAGCAAACCAAAAAAAAAGTGGTACAACTTTGGCGTATATTTTAAGTTAAAACATTTTCTTTTAAAGCTATTTAATAGTAGTTAAATTAATAAGTATTCTGTAGAAAATCACTTATGCAGATAGTAATTATTATATAGTGCGTTTTTATAGTTCGAACATTTTTTAAACAGTTTGTACTTAGTCTGGTGGAAAGAAAGCATTTAAAAAACTCACGAAACATAACATCTTATAGTGAATACGGTTGGCATTTGTTATATACTAATCACTAGAGACCGGATTATATGCAACATAAAAATCTTGAAATATGCATGAAAAATGCTTAAAATATGCATGAAAAGGGTCAAAATATGCAATATTAAATAACAATAAAAATAGTAATTTTTAGTTTTTTATTTCAAAATCAGCATAAAATTAACAAGTTATCGACGATGTTTAAATTTAATTAACAATTATTTAACATATTTTAAAATTATTTAACATTTGTATTCTTGTACACGTAAACAATAAGGTATTGTTCCAAATGTTGGGTAGTAAGATTGTGTCTTCGATCACTTAAAATATTTTTATAAGTGGAAAAAGACCGTTCCACATCCACTGAGGTAACTGGGCAGTATTTGAATTTGGGTGTTATGTTAGCACTTATTGTTTCTGGCAAAAGTTCACCCGTCCCATTAATAAAACTATCAATTTGACACAAAGATTCAAAGCCTGGGTTATTGCACAAAATGTTTTCAAACTTTTCTTTAACTCTACGCGGGAATACATCTTGAAATGTGGAGTTTATTTGACGGATTTTATTCATTAACGGAATTGAATCGGTCAACGCCAAACCTCGAGTTTCAAGCTTTTTAATACCCGCAGGTATGTGTGAAAAGTGAGTGCTAATCAAAGCTATGTTTTTTTTAATAGTAGAAGTGTTAAATGCTTCCTTGGATTGACGAACTGCCATAGCCCCTGCACTATCGAAGTCATTTACTACACCTTTGATGGCCTCGAAATGTTCATTTTAAAATAGTATAGCTTCAATCCATGTTCCCCATCGAGTTACCACTGGTTCGGGAGGTAAAGGCACATTTGGCAGTTTTTCTTTATAGGCGTTATTGCGAGCAGGTGCCTTAAGAAACACTTTCTTTGCTGATGAAATCAGTTTATTTACATTTACAAACGTGGATCGTACTTCTTCAGCGAGTCGATGGACTCCGTGAGCAAAGCACGTCACATGAATTAAATTTGGATAAAATACTTGGAGGACTTTGGCTGCCTTGATCATATAGGGAGCAGCATCTGAGAGAAATATAAACACTCTTTCATCTGCAGAAGATTCAGGAAGAGACACTTTTTTTGGAGGTGGCATGGTACACGTTAAACTTTAACATAACACGTTAAAAATTGCAAAAAGACTACAGTGATGCAAGCGCGTCAACAATAATGTTAAAACTGATATCTTGTTTTAAAAAATAAAAATTCGTCTTCGAGAAAATTGTTTATTTGATCTACGCTCAAACAAATATTCTTAGAAACTAACTACTTATCACTTAATATCCCGACCAAGAAACAAAGGAATAAAATATCGTCGTAATTTTGGGTATTCCCTTGGCACTATAACCTAATCGATGTTTAGACTATTGCAGGTAATGTCCCGGCGATAAGATCGGTTCCAGACGGCGACATTAACAAAACCCTGAGCAATTTAACTAGTAATACCGAGAAATATTGTAAATATAGGGAAAATATGCATCATTACTAGATTTTGGGTAAAATATGCAATAATCGGTGAGAATGGTCTAAATATGCAAATGCATATGAAAATATGCAAATGCATATAATCCGGTCTCTACTAATGACCTTAGGTCTTCGCGGATGACTAGCTTCAGTCTGTCAAGTAAGAACGTGACCGCTCGTATTCTTGAAAAAACGTGTTTCGGGAAAATTTTTTGCCATCAATGTATTCTTTGGTCTGCTAACGACGGTACAATTAGCTTAGTAAGTTGTCTAATCGCCTTCTGTATCAATAATCGCTTGGCATCTTCGAGGCATGCTACCGACGAGATTTACTGCATACTCTGCAAATTTTTCGCATCTCGTGAGACAACTTAGACAAAGTGCTCAGAGTCTTTCCTCAGAGCGCTTTTTACAAGGGACCAAACGTTTTCAATATGGTAAGCTTCCAGCAATTGGGACGGCCAGTCTAGTATCTTATCGTGGACCCAAGCGAGCCGCTTCGCGACGCGATTTTTGCCCCGCAAAGGTTTCTTAAACGTGCTGCGGAATTTGACATCATGAGCGCAAAGATGTTGTGGAATGGACGATTTTATAAATTTTGCTGCTCCTTGACGCAGCGTCAATTTCTGGTCCCGTGAAAACAAAGACACGATTCGTTTTTTTCGACTTTCGGAGTGACTTTGCTTACCGAGCCACGTTTTGGCCAGTCGTCGACATTTTTCGTCTTGAGAAAACAATTTACTCACTTTTTCACAAACGATATCGACTTTTTAATATATTTAGCAGTAGCGGAATGTGTCATTTTAGTTCCCTTTGGATGGGAACAAAGAAAGGCTATCTCGAACCGACGCGCAAACCAGTGACTCATTTGGATTTTACGTAATTTCGACGAAAGGTCGGAATCGACTAATACTTTTACTAAAATGCGTCGTAGACAAAGGTTCACTCTACCGATTTTTTGTTGAATCGCTAGAATCGAATCGAAATGAATTATCGCGGACACGTTCTTATTTGACAGTCTGTATTTATAGACTTATTTCACAGACAGAAAGACTTGAAAAATTTGTGCAATAATGCGTTGTTACAATGGTTTAATAACAACCTACCTACATAGTTCAGGTTAGTTCAGGTTGCGTTTTCTATAACACAAAAAATACGATTTGTGATTTGCGTTTAAAAGTGGACCAGAAAAACTATTTAACGCTTAACGACTTTGAAAATTTTGGGCCTAACGATAGACCAGAAGGAGCACTATGGTATGTTATGGTCTAAGATAAATAACTTGGGTTTTAGGATAAAATACCTTAGAGTGGTCCTGCATATGGGAGACGCCCTTTCGGTTTATAATGCTTACGTGGAATGCAGGCTCTACTATGGAATTTATTTTAAGGGATGTATTATTGACCCCAAAAAGGGGTCAAATGATGCATTTTTGGCGTTCCTCGGGATAAATCGTGAACGTTTAAAACTAATGGCGCTTTCTGGGTAAGTTTATTTATTTAAATAAACTCTCGGCGGGGACAACCTGTGCATTTCAATAGCTTAGTAAAATTTCGGCACAAAACTTGTGTGCTGTGTTGTTTTTAACAGATTAGTACTATATATTAAGAGCGATCATAATTTTAATAAAGTTGTCGAAAAAATATTGAGCATTTTAACAACAAAATTGTTTTTTTATGTTTGAAGGAACTTTATTAAATTAAATATTTGCCAATTTTCTGGCAACAGCATAATCTCGTCACTGTAGAACTTTTGTAGTTTCTGGGAAAAAAATTGTGATAAGTGGATTTCACAGGCCTCTTTGGAAACTAACTTAACGCCATTCAGGGAGTTCTTTAGAGACCGGTACAAGGTTCGGGCTGTACGGTAGATGCATTAAAACTTCCCAGTCAAGCTCTCTCAATTTTTGAGTCATTAAAGATGGATGTGGTTTGGCGTTGTGTAATCGTGGAGACTTTTTGTAGACTAGTTCCGGCCGATTTTTTTAATCGCTTGTTTCAGTCTTGTCGAGCTGTTCGTGATGCATGATTTCTTTCCAATCCCGCCAAACACAAGTATCACGTTTTTTGGCATCAATCCGGGCTTTGCCATCATTTGTGGAGCTTCACCCCCTTTCGGTCACCATCTTTTTCACAAATCATTGTCGTACCTTATCCACTTTTTATCGCCCGTAATCAATTGTTTCAGAAGTGACGCGATTTCGTTCCGTTTCTGTAGAGATTCGTAGATGGAAATTCGATCAAGTAAATGTCTTAGCGTTAAATCATGTGGCACACAAACATCGAGCTTCTTTTTGTAGTCAGCTTTCTTTAAATGATTTAAACTGTTCGGTAATGGATGTTTAGTTCCGTGATGATGTCGTGGCTACTTACATGCCGCTCTTGCCAAAATTCTATCAACTTCTTTTGTCTTTGGCCGACCAGTGCGACGAAATTTCTAGAATAAACCCGACTGAACCATCTTTTGGCTGTTGCTTTTGATTACGTACCTGGACCATAAACCGCGCACATTTCTTCATAGGTCGGAGCAGTTATGTCTTTATCGAAATAAATAAAAGGTAGCTAACATTCCCAGAGATTTTACTCATCTTTAACTTTGAATAAATTAATTTCAACGGTTTTCGCACGTCTACTACTGTCAAATATCAGCTTTCAATAACGCTAAGTATGGCCCTATATTACTAGAGATATGTGACGCTAAAGCTATCTTACGAAAAAAGGCACTTCTTCGACAACGCTTTATTTTTAAATTATTAGTGGAAAATTGATTTTATAGTTCAGATAAATAATGGAACAAAATTTGATTTTTTTATTTATAAATATATATGTTATCTTGTTTTTGTCTGTAAACCTAAAATATTTCTCAGTTATTTTTTACCCTTATATTGTATTAGCATAGTAAACCTAGTACAGTACCGAATATTGGTGACGAGATTTTGACGGTGCGTGCGTCGACGGGCCCCTCTTTCAAAATGGCCGCTCAATGTTTATATCTGATCTAGGAGTATTCAGTTATTTTTTGTTTAAAATTATTCATATTTGTGTAAACTGTAAATAAAACATATTGTTTTCTAAAATGTGTACTCTTCATAAGCTTCTAGATTAGAGAGGGTATTTAAATCGCATTGATGAATTTACATTTCAAAACGTATTTATTAGTCTGATCAAAAAAATTTTTTTCAAGTTCGTAGGTCTTAGCTTGAATATAATTCTACCTGTGAAAAAATAATACTTTGTGTGTCAAAGACGAATAACACAGGTAAAGATTCTTATAAGAGTAGGATTTTACTGTAGTTACAATGAGGCCCAATCAGACCCAGAAACATTCAATTTGTATTCGGACATAAAATCCTTTGCTGAATTCAAATATGTATTTGAAAATTTGGGTTCCAGTTTCAGTCTTTACTTTTGGGCCTTATAGAGTCCTAACAAAGCGTTATTCCCAAAATCTGATATGCCTATTCAATTTCCTGGAAAAAATGCTAAAACTTTTGTCAGCAACATTTTTTCTGAAAATGCCTTCTTGTCAAATTTTTCACTTGTATCTCTTTTCTAACAAAGCGCTCTATTCTCTTTGTTTTTTTTTTTATATTACTCATGCTGTATTAACTTGATATTTTATTAAATCAAAAATTTTTAAAAATTTGTACAATATCGCTGATTTTAAATGATAAAACTTGTATTGGGTTTACTGTGGTATTAGCTCAATCGAGTCTATGCATGTTTACATTCAAACATGATCGCACTTTAATCTTTTCTGACCTCAACAATCTCAACTGTTAATGAATTGGTCAAATGGATAGTGATGTCAGATTTTCAAAGTTTTAAAAAATTTTTTGTTCACTGACTTTCTCAATATCATTAAAAGTCTAATCTAAGAAGGTGCATGTTCTAGCTAATAGAAAGGAACGTAAATATATTCCGATCAATGATTCTTTGCATGCATGTCATAAATGTCTGAATATAGTGTAAACATCCGTCTATATTATTCTTCTTGTCAACATGTTAAGTATATTTAAAAAATGTAGGTCTTCGGTCATCTGAAGTTATTTGCGACATTCGCTCTATTATCTGTCTCGGTTATTTGTACATATGCGAACAATCTGGAATTTGGGTATAGCTTCATGTTTTAGAATCCAGTACCGCCGAGTTTATAGGCAATAAAAATAATCGATAATTCTTTGACGATGTTCTTCACAAGTAAGAACTAGGGTATTTTATACATCATACTCATTTAATATATCCTTAGTTTTCGTTAATTACCACACCGGATGAAAAATTAAATTAATTTTTGACTTTTGAAACTGCCATTTTAAAACTCAGACCGCCGACACTGAATTGACAGCCCATTGAATCGTATCTGACGCGTTGATCACATAACTGCAAGGATCCATTGATCAGACATTAAATTTTTAAGTAAATTCTGAATATTTTCTAAATTTCTATTTTAATAAATTATATATGTGCACAAGTAACCACATTAAAATTATGAAAGTGGCAACACCGGTACGTATTTAAGGTAGGTTTTTACTACAAGATAAGAGGCGACCATATATGTTTGGTACTGTTGCACGGAAGAGGACCTCGAATTTTCAAAAATTCGATTTTTTTTACGGATTTTTATTCCTTATATTTCTGAGAATTATTAAAAAAAAAATAAATAAGAAAATTCCATTCCATTATAAAGTTATAGCATTAAACATGATGGCGTCGGATTGGGACCGCTACCTGTCCCAGTGCCACGTCTTTCGACAGCTGGGTTTCAGATTTTTTTGCCAACCGATTTCTTTTGAAAATAAAGTCGTTAGAGTTTTGTATTCATTAGTGGAGTTTACCAAGTTGCAAGAGCAAGAAGGCATATAGTACGACGTTGGAATGGGAGATTAGCCGCAAGTTCACTTTTTTCAGCGTTCAGCGTTTTTCTCGAAATTATGTTTTCAAACACTGTCTGTAATATGACTCAGTAAATTTTTAATATTTTTTAACTTTTTTTTTTAAATCTCAATAATTACTTTTTTTTATAAAACGCCGAGAGACAATACAACAAATAATTAAACATACATTTTTTGGTGGAAAATTGCATACTTAAGTTTGAAACACTGCAATTTTTTTATTTTATATACTACATTACTTTATAAGATTAATTTTTATTTTTCCAGATTGGATTATTTTTTGTGAAGTTAACCTGCAGACAAGGAGGCGCCATAGTTTTCATCAACCCGATAAAAAATAAACATTTAAAACATATTTAAAAAAAAATTTCTTATCATTTAAAGTACAATAAAAATATATAATCGCCATTTTTTTGTATTATTCACTTAATAATCTTTAAAATGTTTTTTTTCTAATATACTTACTTTTTGCAGCGCCCAGGTGTATGTAACTTTTTGCATAAGATAGGATGGCAGTTTACTCCATTGTTTTCTGCTTATTCTTACCGCAGTTATTGAGGTTTTAAATGGATGATTGGTATTGCGAAAAATGATTTCATGAATGACATGATTTCTTTTCCCTTTGGTATCAAATGTTTTTGATATAAACTTTTTACATACTTTATTTTAAATTTAATGTATTTATTTCTTTAAATTTGTTAACGGTGTTTTATTCAATAGTAAAATGTTTTTTTTTTTTGGAAATAAAATTATTTATTATTGTTATTGTTCTTCTTTCTCACATTTAGTCAATGTGGTTCAATGTTTGGCTGACGGGCCTAAGCGAAGTTAGCACAAACGCTATTACCATTGTGTATTAAGGAATGACCTGACAATGTTACATGTTTTCAAAATCACTAACTTCTGAATGTTTTTGTGTGTATGTGTGTATGTGGCTGATATGACGAGGGGAACAATTGGTGTCGGTGTAGTACCAGCGCATCACTGTTCCGTTCATATCATCTGTCCACTTTAACCGCTGTCTTGGTTTGCCAGCCTTGGTAGTTGCATGTTGTCCTTGCAAAACATACGTGGCTTGGTTTGGCTTTGGTGGTTGTGTTTGTCCAGCATCTGTGTCGGTTGTGTTTGGGATTGATTTTGGTGGGTCCAGACGGCCAGTAATTTTTTTTTCTTAGTATTTTATTTGTCAGGTTTTGTGATTTTATTATAGCAACGTATGACGTGTTCGTTGATTTCTGTGGTGCAACTCATGCGTCGCTTTGATTTTCCCGTCTTGGTGGGTATCGGCTTACTCGCCGGCACAACACTTTTGGCACGTCCATTTTCTTTTTCCCGGTCTTTAGAGTTTTGGTCGAGCTGCCATTTCCCGCGACGTGCTCGACCGTTACTTCGCTCGCCCGATGCTTCTTTTATTGGTTTACTATTGATTGGGGTATTTTCAGTGTCTGTGGTGTCAGAAGCTCAAAGTGTCCCGACATTGGGTTGCCCGTTAGTAGAAGGTAAATAGGATTGGTGTGTTTTCCTGTGCTTATTATTGTCGGTCTGTCCCTAAAAGTTATTTTTGTATTTATTGTTCTTCGTTGTTTTGAGAAGAGATTGGGTTTCCGAGAGGACGAGTATCCCTAGGCTCGTTCCATAGGTGCCGTTTTTTCCTCTAAAATAATCTGGACCCCCCTCGTGGGGGAGCGGGAAAGAATATCTCCCACGGTACGTTCTGCCTGTCGTAGGAGGCGACTTAAAGAACAGTTTAGATGGTAGATGCCCAGATCCCACCAGCATTGCCCGGTGTGATACCATCGCATCGGCTTAGGCTGCGTGAAGCTGCTTAACGTTTCGTGGCTGTGCCGATGTCCCGGACTGTGGGACCATATAGCATGATGAGGTACCTGGATACAAAAAATTCCGGAGGTAAAATAGCCCCCCGTTCGGATCTCCGGGTGGGGGCTGGTTCAGGTGCGTCGACATGCAGAGATCAGAATTTTAAAATGGATTTTTGCAACATACGAGGTTTAAACTCGAACATAAATTCAGTGCACCAACACCTGCAATCAAATAAACCTGATGTACTCGCTCTCTGTGAAACCAAGGTCAGTTCATCGACCAGCACAGTTAACTATCTTTATCCTGGGTATTCCCGATTTAGGCGTAACTTTTTGTCAGACGCGACCTCTCTTGCCAACGAGAAGAGGCTCTGGAGCCCCCAAACTTCGATGTTATGTGGTTAAAAATAACGACTCAACCAACCACAAGGTTCATGTGTATCCCTGTATCGACCACCAAGCGATACTAACTTTAGAGCACTTTTCGCTTCTCTTGCAGACACCATCGATCATTTACAAATTAACTATCCAAATGCCGAAATTGCCATCCTGGGCGACTTTAATGTCCACAACATCAACTGGCTTAAATATTCAAATACTATCGATGAACAAGGTCGTGAAGCCGAATCATTTTCAATCAGTTGTGGCTTAACTCAGCTTATTGATGAACCAACACGGATCCCTGATCGAGACGGAGAGTTCGCCAGTCTTCTTGATCTGTTTTTAACCACCAATCCGGAGATTTACACGGTCAGCGTAAATCCGACCATAAACTATCATCGACATCGAGTATCCTACCAATCAGTGACAGAGAGGCGCCTAAACCGCGCAAGATTTGGCACTACAAATGTGCTAAATGGGAAGATCTCATGGAATATTTTCGAACTTTCCCTTGGTTGGACGTTTGTTTTCGATCTTATGACCCATCTGACTGCGCCAAGGAGGTTTCCGATGTTATTCTGGCCGGTATGGAGGCTTACATCCCTTTTTCGAAGAAATGCCCTTCCAACGGCAAGCCTTGGTTTGACCGAAAATGCAAAGAAGCTGTTGCTTCTAAACGTCTTGCATACCGACATTGGCGTAAAAATCCTAACACCATAAATCGTAACACCTTTGTTCGTGCCAGGAACAGATGCAAACAAATTATCGACGAAACCAAGGAGGCACACAATCAATGGATTAGAAACAAACTTCTCGCTTGTCCCAACAATTCCAGGTCCTTTTGGTCAGTCGCTAAGGCAGTTAGTCAAAATTTCACCAAATCCACCATACCACCATTCACACGGCCAGATAATTCTATTGCAACGACACCTGTTGAGAAAGCGAACTTGTTGGCTGAACTCTTTGCTTCACATTCTACTGTCGATTTCCAGGGAAAAACACCACCTAATATTCCCATAGTGCAGTCAAGGATGTCTGATATTGTCTTCAGGCAGCGTATCATAAAACGTATTTTGATGAAGCTAGACACCAAAAAGGCATCTGGCGCTGACGGAATACCTGCCATAGTTCTCAAAAACTGTGCGAGGGAACTAACACCAGTTTTCTGTAGACTTTTCAACCTATCTTACAGAAAGAGAATATTTCCTTCCTGCTGGAAATGTGCCACAGTTCAGCCAATACCTAAAAAAGGCAAGAAGACCTTGCCAAATAACTACCGACCAATCGCACTGCTTTCAATAATATCGAAAGTCATGGAAAAGGCTATCAATCAGCATCTTCTAAAATATCTCGAAGGATTCAACATTAATAGCGATCACCAATATGGCTTTCGTAAAAATAGATCAACAGGAGATCTCCTGACTTATGTAACACATGTTTGGAACAACGCAATTGAACACTTTGGAGAATCTCGAGCGGTTGCTCTTGACATATCCAAGGCATTCGACCGTGTTTGGCACGATGGGCTGTTGGCTAAGCTACGTTCTTATGATATGTCTGAAAAGTTCTGTTTGTGGCTCTCATGTTTCCTTAGAGAGCGTTCTTTGCGAGTGGCAGTCAACGGAGTTCTTTCTAACACCTTCACTATCAACGCCGGTGTACCTCAAGGCTCCATACTGTCTCCTACTCTCTTTCTCATTTATATTAACGATCTCCTGGAAAAGACCGAGAATCCAATCTACAGCTTTGCAGATGACAGTACACTTATCTCTTCATTCACTTTGAACGCTCGGACATCGGCTACTCAGACGAATATCCGCAGACAGCAGGAAGTCATTCAACTTAACAAAGACCTGAAAGAAATTCTATCTTGGGGTGACAGTAACCAAGTGGAATTTAACGCTACAAAAACCCAGGCGGCAGTTTTTTCTAAAAAAGTTAACGTTGCTGAACCCGACATAGTTATGTCGGGGCACTCCATTCCTCTAACATCGTTACTCAATTTGTTGGGCGTTAATTTGGGAGCAAATATGTCCTGGCATGAACATGTTGCAGGCATAGCAAGGAGAGCTTCTCAGAAGTTGGGAGTATTATTTCGAACCAGAAAGCTTTACACTTCACAACAACTGTTAATTCTTTACGAAGCTCAAATTCGACCAACTATGGAATACTGTTCTCATGTTTGGGGCTCCGCTCCCAAACATACACTGCATTTGTTGGATTCTATTCAGAGAAGAGCTGTTCGCCTAATTGGAGACCCGGAACTGACAGGTGGCCTTGATTCGCTGGAACATCGAAGAATGGTTGGCGACTTGAGCCTATTCTACAAGTATTTTCATGGAAAGTGTTCGAAGGATGTGGCCCGTTTAATTCCTCCCAGAGCGGTGCATGTTAGAAGTACACGTCACGCTAATACTTCACATCCGTATGAGGTTCAGCTTGTTACTCCTCGTACAACGCTTTTCAAGCAGTCATTTATATGGAGAACATCATCCCTTTGGAATAATTTGCCCAGGACTGTGTTTCCCACCGAGTACAATTTACAGCGATTTAAGAACAACGTGAATCGCTTTCCCTCCGCACACGTGTCGCTCCTGTAGCGCTTTAGGGACTTCCCTGTAGCACGTGTGCTAGACCCATAAAAAAAATGACTCGGGTACTTCGGGGTCGTAAATGCCCGTACTAGGAGAATCCTGGGATTCCTCTAGCTCCTGAGGGATTAATAATATTATTTCGACAACGCGATTACATTGTGCTAGATTGACAAATGTCAGGTCGATCTAATTCACTTTATGACTTTGGGCGCTAAATGATCTTAGCTGTCGATGCGCCCTGCCCAACAGAAACAAACAAACAAAACTTTATGACTTTGAAGTGACATTTTATATTTTTCTGTCACCTTTCTTATTTTGCGAGTATACTTTTACCTAAAAGCGTAAGGTGATCCGGATTGATTTGAATGATCGATAATTTTAGATTACAATGACCTAATAAAGAATATTGCGTATCGCAACTAAATTTTTAAGTAATATCAATATCTTGCTTATTTAACTTTTATATAAGCTAACTATATTTGGCGTCACTTATTTTAATGGGTATTGTTACCTTTAAAAAAGCGTTTCCGATTTAGTCCACACATCCTTTCTTTTTCTTCTGGAGGTGCCATATCCGATAAGGACGTAAGCGACCCTCTCGCCTTTGCCTATAGTTGGTGTCTTTTTATGTTCCACAAAGGAGATCTACACTTTAATGCTGGTTCCGAACGGCCAAAGTGAGAGGGCTTTACTAGGCATGATACTACGGGTAGTTTGTCATTGTCTTCCCTAGACACATCTTTTGCATATGAGTAAATAAAGCACATAGCACATTTATGTATATATTATATATATTTCCTCTAAAAGATGCCAAAAAATGGTTCTCTGTACTGAAAAATCCCTTTAACATATTACTTGTCCTTTTATCTAATTTTATATGTATTTTCTAGGTACTGGCACGTCTGTATATACGTATGTGAGCTTCCTCTTTGCAAGGGACCAAACGTTTTCAATAGGGTTGGCGTCCGGCGATTGTGAGGGTATCTTATCGTGGGCGCAAGCGAGCCGCTTCTCGACGTGATTTCGCCCAGTAAAGGTTTTTTCCAACGTGCTTGTCGAATGGTCTCATAGGACACATTCAAACCCGATTTTTTTTATTTTTGCCGCTCCTTGACGCAGCATCAATTTAGGGTTCTGTGAAAACAAAGACACAATTCGTTTTTCGACTTTTGGAGTGACTTTGTCTACCTAGCCACGTTTTGGCAAGTCATCGACATTTTTTCGTCTCGTTAAAACGATTTTACCCACTTCTTCACAAGGGACACCGATATTTTATTATATTTAGCGGCCGTGGAATGTGTCATTTTAGGGCCCTTTGGATGGGAATAAAGAAAGACTGCCTCGAACCAACGCGCAAATAAGTGACTCCTTTTTGGATTTTACGTGATTTGGGCAAAAGTTCGGAATCGACTGAGATATATATATATATATATATATATATATATATATATATATATATATATATATATATATATATATATATATCGACAAAATATTCAACACCATTAAAAGCTAACAATTGTATTGATGTGCGTGTGAGATATCCTATAAAGGAATCTAATAAAACGTCTAAGAAATTAAGTTTTAAGATCTCCAACGATAATTCTATGAATTAAAGATTAACAAAATCTTAAAACAGAACTATCCTATCTGCTTCTATCGTTTGAATTTTTTTACGTCACAATTCAATTTCTATTAAATTATAAATTTAAATTTAACGTTGCGAATTAAAATTGATTTATAATACCGTAGCAAATCCGGGGAAAGAAGATAAATCCACAATGGATCCGCCGAGTTTGTAAAATCCTTTAAAAACAGTCTCGTTGGCATTGACTGTAGGCTGATAAATGTCCGGAAACGGCATAGCATGATCATTTAATTCAGTTTTAAGGTCGACTGTCAGTGAGGAAATAAATGGGCTTGTCTATAAGGCATTAAAATGTAATGTTATTACGAGTAATAATTTCAATGGTACCTATTACTATTATTATTATTGTCTGAAAAGAAAAAAATCCAACGCTGCTAATTCTGTATTGTATAACTATATATTTATGACATAAAAAAAACTACAAATTTGGTCCTGATAAAGATATAAAGTTTGACGATACGTAGACTTTGAATATAAAAATAAAAAATGATGATATGTATTTATATTTCTGGTTCGATTTAATCAAAGGTGGGAGGAGCAAAGTGAAGGCACAGGGCGTAGCCCTGGTCCTTCGAAATTTAGTTTCTATAGAGTGTTTTAATTACAGCATTACAATAGAGATAGAATTTGTTGCATCTTACTGCAACGTTACGCTGGTACGGCAATAAGCATTTCCAATTTTGTTCTCTTCTCTGTCAGTCCTAGTTTGACTGACGGCAAACCTTCCTCGAGATAGATCGACAGACGAAGTGGACATAAAATAATTGCCGACATTTGGAATTTGATGAATTTTGGTTGTTATATTATTTATGTTTATGCGCCGGATATAGACTGCGGGTCATATACGTTGCCTAACGAATATTTTAGCAAACAAGGTCTTTGCCCAAATGATTCCTCTGTCGATCTTGTGCTGAGTTTGAACGGGTTCCGGTAGAGTTTTAAGTATTAAGCTTTCACTAACCCAAGATACAATTGATTGTATCTTACTGTGATTTACCAATATCTTATTATTGGATGATTTCCACTTCAACATATATCAACATATTTTTTGTCGAATGAGACTCATTTTCACCTTAATGACCACGTCAATAAACATTTTATTGGAATCCGACAAATCTAAAGTGATACCACCAAAAGTCCTTATATTCTCTTAAAGTGACGCCTTGGACCGAAATGTGCTAGCATAGAATAATCGATCTTTAGTTTTTTGAGTACGCACAGTTGTTAATTCGCAACAATATGTGGAAATGATTGAGAACTTCTTCACATTCACTTTTTAAAGCTTGACGATTATAACCCGGTTTTTTGTAGCATGCTGCGATATCAGACTCTTCAGGTAGATCCTTGCCAGTCATGCCAGAAGTTGTTCTGAATAAACTGAATTTTTGAAAAGGTGACATCAGTTAGCCTCCACGTAGCGCTGATTTGACGCAGGCGAATATTGTTATATGCGATATGTTAAAATTAAAGTTTAGGGTAACAAAGTTTACTCTCTGGAACGACATCCCGTACAATATTTAATAATTTCATCGCTCGCTTAAAAGAATTTGGATGATCTTATTGTTAAGAAATAATTTTTATATGTGTGTTTTAGTATAAATATTATAAGAAATAGCTAATTAATTGCGAAACGGGACTAAATTTCTATTTTAAAATAAGATAATTTATGATCGTAAACATGGAAGCAATTAAGTTTAAATACATAACATAGTTTGACTGAACTATTTACGGATGAATGAGGATGTGTATCTTGTGTTATTACGCCTTGTGACACCTATTATACCAAAGTAGAATACCAACATGAGGGAGACTATTACTCCTCATAATATTGACACTTCTTAGAATCGGCTGTTGGTCGCTGACGAACAAAAGGAGGTCATAATACTACAGTGATGGTTTGTATACTTCTCAATTTCCTACTCCACTTCTTTCACTATATTTAACTTTTCTAAGTTCTTTGTTATAAATTGAGCGTAGGCTATTAATTTTGAATTTTACCATCGTCTTTGTTGCCCTTTCGTCGTGTGTAGGCTGTCTCCCTAACGTTTACACTGTGATAGTTTGGGCCCGTTTTGTTCTACAAGCCCGGAAATATTTTATAAATTGGAATGAATTCTACAACAAACTCGTGTTCCTTTTTGGACATAGCCACAATTGCAATTCATATGTACACTAAGCCAGAGTTTCAAAAGAACTGACGTGAGCGAACGGTTACACATAGGAATTTTAAGAACTGAAATGAAACAAATAGGTCTACTTCATCCCGTCAGGTCTCAGTCTCCGTTTCAGTTCTGCTTTCAGTTTTTTCCTTTTTACACATAGAAAAAACGGACAGTTCGACTGAAACTGAACTGAGAACTGATATGAACGTGTAAAAGGGCCTTAAGTCTTATATCGGACAAATCTAAACCACAATATGAAAATACGTATTAGCAGTTCAACGAATGATACATGTAAAGCAAGAAATGTGTCTGAAGTCTGGCATTTTTTTACCGGAAAAGTCTAAAAAGGTTAAATTTGCTACATTAAGGTACATGCTAAAATCAACATTCCATGTTAAGGAAAACGTAAATATTAAAGAATTTATTAAAAAAATATAAATTGGACACTGTGTTCAGTAAATTTTAACGCGAGATCAAATTATCATACAGGAAGCAGATAAAGAAATTTAATTAATGATAAACTTAAATTTTTAATTATATTTTCATTTAATGCATATTGTTAAAATTTTTCAATGTTTTGGATTGAATTATAAGTCTTGCGGGTGCTTGTCGCCGTGTATAACTCATTAAAATGACTAGCGATCACAAAAGGAAAGGGATCTGTTTTAATTGCTTAAATTTTAATGCAACTTGCCGTTCAAATCCGTATAATGGAAGAATTCATTTCCGCGTCGAAACGATTTTGTTGTTTGGCAGCCTTTTTTAGGATCACGTAAGACTGAACGAAATGCTGTTCCCCGATCAGATGTTATTTTCGTCATTCTGCGTAAGTATGTTAGATTATGTGTTTGCAAAAAAGTCACGGTTTTCGGTAAAAGTGATATTAATATAAAAATCTCGCAAAAGCATGAGTTCTTTTGAAATATACATATTAACAACTTGCCATTGTCATTAATAACGAAACTTACACCATTATTTTATTGCTTTGCTTAGATTGTATAGATTTGTAGGTAGACAGAACACTACAGTGGCACCTTCTACATCTGCGTTAACCAGTTTAGGAATAAATATTGGTACAGGTAGTGATCGTATAATTTTGGTTAACATTGCAAATATTTACTACTCAGTATATATCACCACTACACCAAACACTTTATTTTTGCACTCGACGCGCGTTTCGCTAACCATGTTAGCTTCATCAGGAGCGATGATTGACTAAAGCTAAACTACCAAATCTACCCTATTTATACTTAGCCTAACCCTTGAATTACTCAAGCGGAACTAATGACATAGGCAAGGCTATCAGTTCCGGTCAAGTAACCAGTAGAGGGGACTACAAGGAATAGGCCCTCTGTCTTTGTTTAAACTACTTTTACATTTTATGATTTCCATACTTTCGTATGCGTTCAACAATCTCCTATCAGATACATTTTTTATTAATCTTAGATTATCTAATGTTACAGTATGATCAGCTTCAAGAGCATGTTCGGCAATGCTAGACTTTTCTGTTCTGTTGTATTTTAAGTGTGATAAATGTTCTTTAAATCGTGTTCTAATTGACCTTTTAGTTTGCCCAACATACTTTTTGTCACAATCATTACAACTAATTTCATAAATTCTACTTTTCTCACAATTAGGAATCTTATCTTTGGGATTTCCTAAGATATTCCTCAAATTGTCTGATGACTTATAGACTAAGGTGAGGCCTACCTTATTAAATACCTTATTGAGTCCCTTGCTATATTTCGGATTATATGGTATGGAGACATAATTGGTGTTATTTTCTTCGCGTGTAAAAAAGGTCGAATTCTGAATATTAAACCTAAACTTATGCCTATTTATTAGCTTATTTACTAAGTCATCGTCATAACCATTAACTCTAGTTATATTTCTAATACGATTCCTTTCTTTATTAAAGTTTACTCTATTCAGAGGGAAAGTGACCAAACGATGAACTAAAAAATGTCTATAAGTCATCAGACAATTTGAGGAATATCTTAGGAAATCCCAAAGATAAGATTCCTAATTGTGAGAAAAGTGGAATTTATGAAATTAGTTGTAATGATTGTGACAAAAAGTATGTTGGGCAAACTAAAAGGTCAATTAGAACACGATTTAAAGAACATTTAGCACACTTAAAATACAACAGAACAGAAAAGTCTAGCATTGCCGAACATGCTCTTGAAGCTGATCATACTGTAACATTAGATAATCTAAGATTAATAAAAAATGTATCTGATAGGAGATTGTTGAACGCATACGAAAGTATGGAAATCATAAAATGTAAAAGTAGTTTAAACAAAGACAGAGGGCCTATTCCTTATAGTCCCCTCTACTGGTTACTTGACCGGAACTGATAGCCTTGCCTATGTCATTAGTTCCGCTTGAGTAATTCAAGGGTTAGGCTAAGTATAAATAGGGTAGATTTGGTAGTTTAGCTTTAGTCAATCATCGCTCCTGATGAAGCTAACATGGTTAGCGAAACGCGCGTCGAGTGCAAAAATAAAGTGTTTGGTGTAGTGGTGATATATACTGAGTAGTATCATTGTGCCAAAGATTCCACATTCCCAACTTAGTTGCAAATATTTGCTTACCTCCTATGTTGGTTTATTAAATTTTTTATAAGTTTAAAAATTAAAAAATTGAAAAAATAGTCATTTAGATATACAGATCTTATTAATTTTAGTAATGTATACAAAACAATTGCACACATTCGAGCACGGTGACATGGTAACTTAAATAACTGATGTTGATGGCTTTTGAAATAAAAATTTTTGCTACGGAGGTATAAAATGACCAATGACTTCACAAAAACATATCCCAAATGAGATTTCAACAAAGTTTTTTTCGGATCTTTACTGAAAACTGATGACCTTGAATTTTTTTTTTCGTGATAATTTTCGTTCAATCTACACCCTGCAGAGAATATTCCAGAATTTTTTCGAAATTTTTTGATCAGTACTTTTCGAGATAAGGAGGGGGACTGCGATTTTTCGCGATTTTTAAAAAAAAATACAAAGAAAAGTGTACGCAAGTATTATATCTATAATATATATAAAATGCAACTTCTCTCCGTCTGTCTGTTCGTAGTGCGCTTATCTCACACTTATCCGATTTACGTGCTTTTTTTTTTTTAAAACATACATTTGTTCTCTGGCCAGGTTATAGGTTATATTTTATTACGTTAGGTAATATAAGGAATAAGCATTGACGAGAATAGTGAATCAAGTCGGAAAAAAGTGAGGGCAGCGACCTGCTTGGGAAAAAAAAAAAAACAAAGTGCTCCTAGAACCAAAGGTATAGCCTCGGAACGGACTGGATTAAATAATGACAACCTGGCGAGAATAAGGACTAAACGCATACGGAAACCGATTTCACTAAGAATTGGATGTTGGAACATAACATCATTTAACAACAAAGACTAAGAAATCATACATAAATTAGACATATGTGCACTCTCGGAGACCAAAAAAAAGGCAAAGGAAACAGCAAATATGAAAACTACATACTGATATACAGTGGCAAAGAAAAAAATGAAAGAGCTGCATCCGGGGTTGGCATACTGCTACATGAAAGATTTGAAAACCAAGTCAGCAAAATGAAATATATTAACGACAGACTACTACAGGTGACGATCGAACTACAAAAATCAAGATCAACACACATAATAAGTATATATGCACCCGATACCAGCAAACCTCAAACGGAGATAGACCTGTTTTACCAGAACCTACAAACAGTTTTAGACGACATACCTAGTGATGATGAAATAATAGTTCTAGGGGATTTTAATGCAAGAATTGGTGATGAAGTTATATACCTGGCATCAAAAATCGATTCAACGAAGAAACTATAAACGATAGTGGTGAACAAATGATATAACTATGCATACAAAATGAACTTAGAATTAACAACACCTTTTATCCACATAAATCACAACACAAATACATCTTCGAAAATACACGTGGACAAAGATCAACAATTGATTACGTAATCACAAATAGAAATATTCATTCAACAAGAATATAGGACGTGAGAACTTTAGCTTTCGCCAATGCTGGAACGAATCACCATCTTGTAATAGCAAAAATACGAACAACCATGCAACGACTTCGTAGCGAACCCGTCGAACAAATAAGCAAAATCAATATAGAATCTCTATCCGACGACTCAACCAAATATCTATATCAACAAAGGTTAACAGAAAAAATAGCCACAAATTATATTCGAGAGTCCGATGACGTAGAAACGGCATGGACAAAACTAAAAACTAATATGCTAGAAGCAGCAGAAGAAGCATTTGGAAGAAGGACTATAAAGAAAGGGGGAAAACTAAACACAAAGCCTTGGTTCAAACAAGAAGTTAAGACATTAGCTGAAGAAAAAAGAAAATCGTACCTACAATACAGATCCAATGCTATAACATACAATGATTATAAAAATGTAAGAAGCAGGGTCAACGAGAATATTCAGAGAATCAAAAGAGAGCATTGGGAGAAATTTTCGAACGATATGGAACATGATCTGTACGAAGGACAAAAAAAATATGGAATCTACTGAGAAATAGAAAAAAACCAATAAATGAATATATACAAAATACAAAAATTACGGTGGAAGAATGGGAAAGATATTTCGAAAAACTTTATAGTCCATCAGAAACCAATTCATTAACACAGGAAATACAGCATGAAGATGAAAATGTTGCACAACCAAATAGGACCATTTCCTTGAATCAAATACAGCACATGGCAGCGAAACTAAAAAACAGAAAAGCTCCGGGCATGGACGAAATTAAGAACGAAATGATCAAATATGGAGGTGATAAATTACTAAAAGAATTACAGATTTTCTTTAACAAAATACTCACAGCCAAGATTATACCATCCGAATGGAAAGAAAGCATCTTGATACCAATTTTCAAAAAAGGAGAAAGGACAGATCCAAAAAGCTATCGAGGTATCAGCTTAATGAGTGCGGTACTAAAATTGTTCACTAAAATTTTAGCAGAAGAAATTATGCTAACCGGAATCTGTGAAGAACAGCAAGGGTTCAGAAAGAACAGGTCTACTATAGACGCCATATTTATAATCCGCCAAATTACCGAAAAAGCCATAGAGTTTAATAAGATAGCCTTTATGTGTTTCATTGATCTTACCCAGGCATTCGATAGGGTACGGTTAACTGATGTCATAACCTTACTACAAAAAAGGGGAATTCACCAAAAAAAAATAATTATAATATTTTTATTATAGCACCCTGAATAAGTTCATACATTCTTTGGTTGTCACAGTGTAAAATTTTGTTGCTGTAGAATTTGTGGTTTTAAGGTTAGAACGAGTTTAGTGAGACCAAGTGCAGCGTTTTTGGAAAAATGGAAAAAATTGAACAACGTGCGGTCATCGAGATTAACACCAAAGGAGATCCACGATGATATCAAAACAACACTAGAGGAATCTGCTCAGTCATATACCACTGTGAAAAAATGAGTTGCAGAATTTAAACGTGGACGAGAGAGCATCGAAGATGACCCTCGCTCCGGCCGGCCCACGACGTCTACGACTAAAGAATGTGTAATCTCATATTGAAAGACCGTAGATTAACTATCAGGGAGATTGCAGACACTATAGGCATCTCGTATGAACACAAAACATCACTGCCAACGAACTCTGATTTTCTAAGGTTTCCGCTAGGTGGGTCCCCAAATTGCTTTCAGTTGAATAAAAACGAGTTCGACTTACGATTTCTCGCGACTGTTTGGAGATGTTTGAGGCTGATCTGCAAGATTTTCTTAACAGGTTTGTAACAATGGAAGAAACCTGGGTTCATCACTATACTCCAGAATCAAAACAACAATCCAAGCAGTGGAAAAAATCTGGTGAACTGACCTCAAAGAAAGCGAAGGCAATTCTGTCGGCTGGAAAAGTAATGGGGACAGTTTTTGGGGATGCTAAAGGTATTATTATGATGGACTACCTTCCGAAAGGCGAAACAATAAACTCGACTTACTGTTGCACCCTTTTGCGTCGTTTATGTCAAGAAATTAAGGAGAAACTCCCAGGATTACTGAGAAAGAAAGTTTTGTTTCACCAGGACAACGCTCGCGTTCATGCGTCTGTTGAGTCTGTGGCTCAAATTCGTGATTGTGGTTTCGAATTGCTGCCCCACTTGGCTTATTCTCGTAATTTGGCACCTTCGGACTTTCATCTGTTTCCAAAGCTAAAAAAAACACCTCGGTGGCCAGAAATCTTAATCAAATGAAGAAGTCAAAGCTGCAGTTAACCAGTATTTTGAAGACCTTGAGGAATCTTTTTTCAAACAGGTGTGGAAGCTTTGGAAAGCAGGTGGAAGAAGTGCATAGCGCTAGGTGAGATTACGTGGAAAAATAAAAATATTTTTGTACGTATTTTATTTTCTTTTCTTGACTAGGTCGCGAACTTTTCAATCCGTTCCGTACGGAACGCTAAAAATGTTGTCAATGAAAATATGTCGCCTTGCACACTGACATTAATACGCAAATATTGTTATTTTTGACAGTTTTAGAAAAAATGTAATATTATTTCTTTGTGTCTTTTGTTCTATATTATTTTCTAAATTCTATTTTACATGCTTGTTGTTTTTTTTTTTTCTGAACAACGGAAATGTAGCAAAGTAAAAGCATCATTTAGAGCTTAAGAAATTTAGGAGAAGAATAAAAAGGATTTAGCCATTATTTCGATAGAAATCAGCCATTTGTTGTATAGGTAATGTCTATAATCTGCCCTCTTTTTTTGCTTGATTAAACTCGAAGCTGAAGTTTTTAAATTCTATTTGTACTTCTGATAACTTTATCTGGTCTGTTACATCTAGTTCGTTTTGTGACGATTATAGAGAAAAAAATGTATAAAAATTTAATTTTTCCCAAGGTCTTGGATATTTATCTTTATGGATGAAGTAGTAATGCTCATACAGGGTATGGTAGGAAAGTAATGAGAGTAATTTTATCTAGTTTACTTTTTACAAATCACCTTCAAAGTACTTTCTTTGGGCAATCACACAGTTACAGATGCGTTGTTTTCATTGCTCGTAGCAAAAGAGGAAAAATGGTATTTATAAGCTTATTAGTGTTCCATACGGGACACTTATAAGATGACTTCGGTGTCTGTCTGTCTGTCCGTCTGTCTGTCTGTCCGTCTGTCTGTCTGTCACACCCGATTTTCTCCGAAACTATTTGTCATAGAAAGTTGAAATTTGGGAATAATATAGGAATTGATGGCCTCATCATAGCCGTGTAGTTTTGAAAGTCAAATTTTTAGTTTTGGGGGGTGAAATCGGAAGTGAAAAAAAAAATCTTTTTAGTAGGTCATCGAGTGTGGTGTCAAATGAAAGCTTGTGAAAACACGAGTAAAAAAAATATATATAATGTAATACTTGCGTACACTTCTTTGTATTATTTTTAAAAAATCGCGAAAAATCGCTGTTCCCCCACCTTATCTCGAAAAGTACTGATCAAAAAATTATAGAATATTCTCTCGAAAATTATCACGAGTGGATTACCTTTAATAAATTATCTGGGATATATAAAAAATAACAGAAATTTCAAGGTCATCAATTTTCAGTAAAGATTGGAAACAAACTTTGTTGAACACTCATTTGAGGTGTGTTTTGTGAAGTCACTGATCATTTTATACCACCGTAACAACATTTTTAGTGTTCCGTACGGATCACTTCGGTGTCTGTCTGTCTGTCTGTCTGTCTGTCACACCCGATTTTCTCCGAAACTATTTGACATAGAAAGGTGAAATTTGGTAATAATATAGGAATTGATGGCCTCATCAGAGCCATGTAGTTTTGAGAATTAAATTTTGACTTAAGGGGTTAGTTTTGGGGGGTGAAGTCGGAAGTGAAAAAAAAAAAAATTTTTACTAGGTCATCGAGTGTGGTGTCAAATGAAAGCTTGTGAAAACACGAGTAAAAAATATATATATAATATTATACTTGCGCGCACTTTTCTTTGTATTATTTTTAAAAATTCGCGAAAAATCGCTGTCCCGGGCCTTATCTCGAAAAGAATTTATCAAAAAATTTCGAAAAAATTCTGGAATACTCTCCACGGGGTGTAGATTGAACGAAAATTATCACGAGTGCATTACCCTTAATAATTTATATGGTATATAAAAAAAAAACAAAAATTTCAAGGTCATCAGATTTCAGTAAAGATTGGAAACAAACTTTGTTGAAAACTCATTTGGGGTGTATTTTGTGAAGTCACTGATCATTTTATACCTCTGTAACAAAATTTTTTTATTTTAAAAGCAATCAACGTACGGAACACTAATTGCGCAAGTTCAACTTGCACTTGACCGGTTATTTATTTTAAAAGCAAACAACGTACGGAACACTAATTGTGCAAGTTCAACTTGCACTTGACCGGTTATAGTTTTTGAATGATATCGCTTCGGGTTAAGGAGGTGAAAGGGGTAGTTTTCCTGTTTTTTTTTCTTGTTGCATAATAAACAAATTTTATGCATAAATATTTATAGTAAAATATATAAGGGGTAAAAGGGGTGGGCAAGGAGATTGGAGGGGATTGCTTGTTATATATCCTTTTCTCAGTTTTTTTCAATAGCATTTTGAGATATGTACAGGTTCTTTAGTTGATGTCGATGTAGTTGGTGATTTAGTAGTCTCTTATTTACAGTAAAATATGTAAAGGGTTTAAAGAGTGGGGTAGGGAGTTAATAGGGTTGCTTCGTATATATGGTGTTATAGATCTTTTTCGGGATTTGTGAAGAAATTTGAGAGAACGTGTGAAAGAGGTGGAGTGGTCAATATTGTATGGGTTCAATAGTACTATGGGAATTTTTCCAGGTTTTTACGAGGCTGGTTTGAAAAGTCCGTGCAAAAATAAAAACTACTTATGTGTTTGGGGTAAACCTTTTTTATTTTTCGACATAGTCTCCTTTTAGGCTTATACACTTCGTCCAACGATGTTCTAGTTTGTTGATCCCTTCCGAATAATAGGATTTGTCCAAGTCTGCAAAATATCCATTAGTGTCTGCAATCACCTCCTCGTTTGAATAAAATCTTTGTCCCGCCAGCCATTTCTTCAAATTGGGGAACAAATAGTAGTCCGAGGGAGCCAAGTCTGGAGAATAGGGGGGATGTGAAACGAGTTGGAATCCTATTTCCATTAATTTTGCGACCACAACTGCTGAGGTGTGTGCTGGTGCGTTGTCGTGATGGAAAAGGACTTTCTTGTGGGCCAATCGCGGGCGTTTTTCTTGCAGCTCGGTTTTCAAACGGTCCAATAACGATGAATAATATTCACCTGTAATAGTTTTACCCTTTTCCAGATAGTCGATGAGGATTATCCCTTGCGAATCCCAAAAGACAGTCGCCATAACCTTTTCGGCCGAAGGAACGGTCTTCGCCTTTTTTGGTGCAGATTCCCCCTTGGTAACCCATTGTTTAGATTGTTGTTTGGTCTCAGGAGTATAGTAATGTATCCATGTTTCATCCACAGTGACGAAACGACGCTTAAAGTCCTCCGGATTCTTCTGGAACAGCTGCAAACCATCCTTGCAACACTTCACACGATTCCGTTTTCGGTCAAGCGTGAGCAATCGCGGCACCCATCTTGCGGATAGCTTTCTCATGTCCAAATGTTTATGCAAAATATTATGTACCCGTTCAGTCGAGATGCCCACAGCACTAGCAATCTCACGCACCTTAACTCTTCTGTCATCCATCACCATATCATGGATTTGATCAATGATTTCTGGAGTCGTAACCTCCACAGGCTGTCCAGAACGTTCAGCGTCACTTGTGCCCATATGGCCAGTCCGAAAATTTTGAAACCACTTATAAACTATTCTAATCGAAGGTGCAGAGTCACCATAATGTTTATCAAGCTTCTCTTTAGTCCCCTGAGGCGTTTTGCCTTTCATAAAGTAATGTTTAATCACCCACACGAAATTCTTTTTCGTCCATTTCTTGAAAATCACTCGACTTCCTTGATTCACATGAATGCCAAACACAAAGAAATAGACCAATATGGCTGAAACTTGGTGTGCGTTCATTCAAGAGATGCTACTAACTAAACATGACCTCGATACACGCCGGTGGTGCCATCTCTCGGACTTTGCACGGACTTTTCAAACCAGCCTCGTAGTTACTGTAATGAAAAAATTTTAAGCATAATTATTTATTTAATATAAATAATTATCCAACGCATAGAAGGTGAGGAAGGAAACGAAACATTACATTATTTTTTGCTATTTGTAATATTAACATGGTAGTGAGTGAAAGCGGTGGAAATCACTGAATATTGTATAATTTTAACAATATTATAAGAATTTTGCCTAGTTTTTGGTTGTGATATTTGCAAAAACTTTAGTTAATTATTCATAGTAAAATATATATAGTGAAAAGAATGGGGTAGAGGGTTAGAAAGGTGGTTGCACATATATCATAACAGAGTTTAAATGTACTTGCTTTTTCATTATTCCCGATTTTAACAGAAATATTGTGTAATTGATTGAATATTGAGATCTGGTTACAAAGTAACCTAAAAAATGGTAAATTGAGTATAGAAAAAGTTTTAGAAATACAAACACTTAAATTGGCTGAAATTTGCTCACCTCTGGCAAATAAAGGTTACAATTTCAGATTAAAAAAAATTACAACTTTCTCTTAACAATATTGAAAAACAGTTAAACAATCTAATATCCAGGGATATTTTCGATGAATTTAAAACACGTCAAAACACAAATGCCAATAGACATTTCAATTTAATCAAAAACAACAATATAAGAAAATTCAATGAACTCAAAGCTAAACAAAACAATTATAACGTACATATTGAAGACAACGGGATCAGAAACATCATGGGGGTTGACATTCCTGAAGATATCTTAAAATTTCTATCATTCCACCCCAAATTCAGTCTTAATCCCAACAAGAAAGACATTTCAATTAAGGAACTTCTAGCTGATTTCGAAAATATTTTAAAGTCTATTACAATGAATAATAAAAATAAAAACATAATAAGAGCTAAGTTTACTAATATTTTAACTAATTATCATCACAAACCCATAAATCATAGTTATTTACATGTAATATACAAAAAAACTAAAAAATTTCTTAAGGATAATGGAGAGCTGATTGTCAGTAGGGCTGATAAAGGCAACATCACAGTTATATTAAAAAAGACACATATCAGTATTTTTTTACCTTACCTCATTTGCCAAACAATTACTACCTGCAATTTTTGCTTTTCTTTACGTGTTAGTGTTCTTAGGTTGCGAGAAATATATATTCCCATTTCCATCTGTCTGTCTATCCGATTGTCAGGATGTATAATATTTGAAATAAGAATGATTCCTGTAGTTTTTTGGCGATGTTGTTTCAAGGAAAGAGTGTCAACATGTTGTATGATTTTATTCATATTATGAAAATATACTTTTTCTTTACTTGAGAAAATCAAATTCAGCACTTATTTTAGAACTACATGTCTGCAAGGAATATACTGGGTAAATCACCTTACACTGATTTTTCAGTCATATATTTATTGGTGGAGACTGTTATGTCACAAGGCTCGTTGTCGTGGTGAAGCATGTAAATGTGTAGTGCCTGGTTGCATATGTACCACCCTCTTCCCCAGTCTTTCAAGAACTTCCTGAGAGAAAGTTTAATTGAAAGTTTGTCCTGGGGAACCAAATTTTTTGTAGACGATACTGTGACCTTAAAATACAAAAGATCATTGCTTTGATTCTCAATTTATTTGAGCACAAACTCCACTGTGCCACTCCTGTCTTTGTCTGTCTCGAAGTTGTACTCAGAAATCCGTTTCATCATCTGCGATCACGCAACTGAAGAACTCTGATGCACTCTCGAGGCATGGCCTCTGATTGGCTTTTTGCTCAGTGGTGTGTTTTGCCATTTGAATAAAAAATATTCTCCATAACTCGCAGTAGCGGATTCGTCAAACTTGACACAATATTGTTAACTCTTGCCTTTTATTGTCTGTAATTTTGCATGAAGTCCGTGATTCATTTTTTCTTCGCTATCTAAAAAGGGGTAACGTTATTTTATTACTTAGGTCCTGGATAGGAAACGCTCTTCATAAATCCTTTGTAACCTTTTATAAAGTCACAGAAGAATTACCGAAGCTTGATACAGAATTAGGGGAGGAGAAATAAACTTTGCATGTTGGTATATGTTTTATTCTAGTATCAGCTAAACGCTCTCTGAGTCTGTTTTAGTGCTCAGGCTCTATAAACATGGAAATGGTACTCGGTAACCAAACTCTCTCGTTAGAAAGGTGTATCCATCTAATCAATCAGAAAGAATCCATTATGGTCCAAGTTCATATTATGGGTATAAAGGCTTTAAAATTATTAAAAAAAAAAAATATCTATAATATATACAAAATATAACGTCTCTCTGTCTGTCTGTCTGTCTGTCCGTTAGTGCGCTTATCACTGGAGAACCACTTATCCGATTTACGTGCTTTTTTTCTAAAACATATATTTGTTCTCTGGCCATGTTATAGGCTATATTTTATTACGTTAGGTATCATAAGGAATAAGCAGTGTCTATAATAGTGAATCAAGTCGGAAAAAAGTTTGCCGCCAGCACGTTCTCTTGCAATACACTGCCTAAATCATTAAATATGGAACAACATCATGTAGCAAAGAAATAATAATTATATATATATATATATATATATATATATATATATATATATATATTTATATATATATATATATATATATATATATATATATATATATATTTATATATATATATATATATATATATATATATATATATATATATATATATATATATATTTATATATTTATATATATATATATATATATATATATATATATATATATATATATATATAATGCAACGTTTCTCTGTCTGTAGTGTATCAAGTCCACGCGAGCAGAGCCGCGGGCACGGCTAGTTTCAAATATAACCAAATATTTGAATAAATGAGAGACAGTATACCACATATTAAACGAAAATTAAAATATAATGTAAAATTAGAAAACAACTGTAATAAAATTGACATAACTTTATCAACTTACTCAATGGAAATTCGTGTCAGCTTTTTACGGGAGACCCCTAATGGTTTTCAAAATTGAATTTCCATGAGATAACGTTACTTGTTTCTATAAATTTAAACTTATATTCAAAAAATCAGCTCAATAATTAATTTTCTAACATGCTTACAGTTTTCCACTTATAAAGCTAGGTCGTTACCTAGGTCAAAAGAGCCAAAACATTCTCGTAAAAACTTTTCAAATTTTCACTAAGTGCTTTCGGAAATCCAGACAGAACTAAAAGAATTTGTTGATGTGTTTTGGAGCATTAATTACTTAATAGGCGGCCTTAATTCCAGTTTTTCCGATCCTAATAAAACTAAAGACCTTCTAATTCTACTTGTAATTAGATCCTTTAATTTGTCGGATTAACGTTTTGTGCTGAGAAATTTTTAAAACAAATAAAAAATTCTTACTTTACTTTATTTATTTTTTGGGATATTCGATAACAATAATACAACATGAGAAATTATGATTCTTTGGATTATATCACGTGACTTTTACACGTTTAACTTACAATTTAAAGATTAATCTTCAGGAATCTTTACTCTTTGAGATTGTAACATTAAATGCGTTTTACTCAACATCATTATCATCAAAGTAAGGATTTTTAAAGATGCATCGTGCAATCGTAGGCAAAACCTAGGAAAGTAATATCAATTAAACACGATCGAATCTCAACCGTCTCAGTGAAGCTTCCAGTGCAATAATACGAGTAATATAACATCAATAATAAATTAAATTTTTTAAGTTGTTCTCTGTTCCTCAGGCCTTAGGGATGTTTACAACTGAAACGTAACATTTTCCTCTATATACTATTCTGATTAAAATTAAAATGTATATAATTTTAGGATTCTTTCACTCTAAAAATCTTAAAATGGACCTATACCATAATATATACTCATAACTAGACTATTTATACTAAATTGTGATTACTTAAGCAGAATCGATCAATCACAGACATCGTGTTCTTTGTTATCAATTTCGCAAGTAAATGTAACGGGGTCCACCTACCTGTTGGATATTTTTGTTATGGAAAAGAATTTTAAATTAGAATTTGATACCTACGGGAAAGATAATGTAACAGATACATATATTCCTGAATATTGATTTTATTGTAAAAAACATAAACTTATGGCATTACACTTGTTGGTTCATCGTTTAGTCGCTAGAATGAAATTAGATTTAAAAATTAAAGGAATTGGATGGTTAAATAGTGATTATGACGAAAACTTAATAAATAAGTTAATAAATAGATCTCAGTTTAGGTTTAATATTCATATTTTCAACTTTTTTATATGTGAGCAAAATTTTCAATACATCACGTAACGAAATAGTTAGGGACTTAATAAGAAATTTAATAAGGTAAGCTTCACGTAAATCTACAAGCCATCAGAAAATTTAAAAACGTAATATAGAGAAACTGGTAGTCGAAAGAAAAGTCAGCTGCAGAAGATCAAGAAGGAGATCTCCTACAAGCTGGATAGACCAAGAGATCTGGAAGGATCAAGTGCGAAGAATCAGCTCATGAGTAGTCACCACGCTCTGCCAAGAATAATAGGACCGATGAGGAGAGCAGAAAAATCAGAGATTACTGAATATGCTATTGAATATACTCTTACAGTACCATTAGATAATTTAAGGCCAATTAAAAATGTATCTGACTAGATGCATACAAAAGTATTATAAAAAGTGGTAACCGGCCAAGTGCAAGTCGGACTTGCGCAATTAGTGTTCCGTACGTTAACTGCTTTTAAAATACAAATTTTTGTTACGGAGGTATAAAATGATCAATGACTCCACAAAACACATCCCAAATGAATTTTCAACAAACATTTTTTCCGAACTCTACTGAAAATTGATGACCTTGATTTTTTCAATTTTTTAAAAAAAACAATACAAAGAAAAGTATACATAAGTATTACATTATATATATTTTTGAACTGTTGAATGTTTTTACAAGCTTTCGTTTGACACTTTCGATTTCACCCCTCAAAACTAACCCCTTAAGTCAAAATTTAACTTTCAAAATTACACGGCTCTGGTGAGGCCATCTATTCTTATATTAGTGACAAATTTCAACTTTCTACGTTAAATAGTTTCGGAAAAAATCAGGTCTGATAGATTGACAGACAGACAGACGGACAGACAGGCACTGAAGTGATCTTATAAGTGTTCCGTACGGAACACTAAAAATAGCCTGAATAACGACAGACGACCTATTCATTACAGTCCTATATACTGGTTACTCGACTAGACCAAGTCAATATCTGTGATTGGTAGATTCTGCTTGAGTAAGCTATATATATTATTTCTGTTAGAAATAGTATATAGTATTTCCGTTAGAAATAGTAATTTGGCAAATATAAAATGATTTTCAGATTCCTCGCCTCCAAAAACCATGACCTAGAGATGATCCTTTAACCACTTATATGTTCGACTATAGATAATTAAGCTTAAAATAGGTTTGATAAAACTAGGAAAACTTCATATCATAGTGTTGAAGTATACTTCTTTTACAGCCTATCTGAAGGCAATATTGTTCAAAAACAGGAAGTATTTTTTCTTAGGTCATGTCACATGTTATGGGTGTGCCAGATTTGACGTCGTGATTTAATTAAATTCAAGAGTTATCATGCCGATATATCGACGGAAATGGGAAATTATGTTTTCGTGATGTATGGATTCTGAAGCGTGAATAACTGTAAAATTTCGCAATTTTTTCACTAATACAATACTCCCGTTAGCAAAGGAAGTAAAAAAAGGATTTTTTTTTAATTATCGGGCATCTAAATCTCTCTATGTTTTTCTAGTTAACAATTTTCCTATCTTTGTACATTAGCACGATAATATCGTCAAAATCATTGTTTTAATTAAATTTTTTTTATCTCAAGTAGAGGTCATATTATACAATAAACTCTTGTATGGTGCCGGCCGGCGCGCGTTTAACAGTTATGTAAGTAAATACAGTAAATAAATCTTAAGTCGATTTAAGCCAAGGTGACATGATGCACGTTTTAATGATATATTACTTTGGTAGTGATTCTCCTTCGTATTTCATTCCAATATTCCACTTTTGGATAAGACAATATTCTTGACGGAGTACCAAAATACTATATATCGTGAATTATTTAAGGAAGGATAACCAATAATTATTATTTTTGTTTTTTTATTTTACAATCTTACCTTGTGGTCATTTTTAACTTAACTTGTTAGGTGCAGTCCAAGGTTAATAATTGCTTTTTTTTTCTACACTTTTAAGGTAATGATGTATGCCTTCCTACCTTTTAAGGGTTATCTTAGACTATATCTTCAATGAACAAAAATTATTAACTTATACTCTCTATGGACATATAATAATAAATAATGTATATATATATATATATATATATATATATATATATATATATATATATATATATATATATATATATATATTCGTCTAACAATGAATTTGCACGACGTTTCGCCAAAATCTCATTTGGTATTTTCAAGTGTTCAGGCTATTGCTGCTACTCTATGATCTTGCTGTTGCTGCCGTATCTCAGTTAGCTTCGAGTGGCAGCGGCAGCAAGATCATAGTATCGAGTAGCAGCAACAGCCAGAGCACTTGAAAATGCCAAATGAGATTTTGGCGAAACGTCGTGCAAATTTATTGTTAAACGTATATATATATATATATATATATATATATATATATATATATATATATATATATATATATATAGATATATATATATATATATATATATATATATATATATATATATATATATATTTATAGATATATATATAAAATATATATATATATATATATATATATATATATATACATTTATATATATATATATATATATATATATATATATATATATATATATATATATATTCTCAATTTAGTGGGGCTGCAGTATATATTTAAATATTTATGGCCTTGGGTAGTGAAACAACCTTTTTTGTTAGTCGAGCTTTCGAAATTATATTTATTTCTTCTTCAGGAGATCTGGAAAGACAAAATTTTCTTTTTTCTTTATATTGTTAAGTGAAAAATTGCTTTTTTAAGTACATTTATATAGTTGAAAAGAACAAAAAAGAAAGATGGCATGAGAAAAAAGAAATATGATTGACTTACCAAAGTGGTTTTCTATAACAAAACAAGCAATCATTTGCACAGAGGGATATTCCCTAATATACTATTGTTAATTACATAACACAATAATTAAACAGAAAAATAAAAAACGGCCAAAATGGCCGGCCTTGATACTCTCTGCTAATCCCGTAAACCAGTAAATTCACAAAAAATTATCATTTTTTTTTTTTTTGTGTTTTTACTGGTTTACGGGATTAGCAGAGAGTATCAAGGCCGGTCATTTTGGCCGTTTTATATTTTTCTGTTTAATTATTGTGTTATGTAGTTAATAGTATATTAGGGAATATCCCTCTGTGCAAATGATTGCTTGTTTTGTTATAGAAAAACCACTTTGGTAAGTCAATCATTTTTCTTTTTTCTCATGCCATCTTTCTTTTTTGTTCTTTTCAACTATATAAATGTACTTAAAAAAGCAATTTTTCACTTAACAATATAAAGAAAAAAGAAAATTTTGTCTTTCCAGATGTCCTGAAGAAGAAATAAATATGATTTCGAAAGCTCGACTAACAAAAAAGGTTGTTTCACTACCCAAGGCCATAAATATTTAAATATAGACTGCAGCCCCACTAAATTGAGAATATATTTTTCTTAACTAGTCAGTCGCGACTACTCCTGTCTTTGTTTAAATATATATATATATATATATATATATATATATATATATATATATATATATATATATATATATATATATATATATATATGTATATATATATATATATATATATGTATATATATATATATATATATATATATATATATATATATATATATTTGTTTTCAATTCTTGGGCTTTGGGTTCGTTTTATGAATATTTGGTATTTAAATGAAACTTAAATTGACGTTTCGCCCTTTGGTTTAGAGCATTTTCATTTTTTCCTTTATTTCTACAAATTATACAAAATATAAAAGTATAAAAATAATTTACATTTAGGTATACTAGTACAATACAACTTATTTAACACACACAACCATAAACCATTTACATAAATTCTTAGTTCTATCTTTAAAAATTAAAATCGCATGGGACCTACCTTGAATCTCACATATTTTATTTACTACTGACAAGTCGTAGTGGCATTCTTATCGAATGTAGATTTTATTTTGTATTATTGATCCGTAATTTTTTTTTTTTTTTTTTTTTTGTTTTTTGAATATTAAGCAGGTAGTCTTTTTGTTAATGTATTAAGGATGAGTATACACTTTAAAATATTACCTTATTAAATTTGTATAAATATGGCTAATTCCTTTTATATCACTTTTATCATTGACTGTAAATTTCTCATTTTTTTTAATTTCGATCATTTCTTTTATTGCAAGTTTTCCAATATTAATGTCCCTGTTTAAAATCTTTGTTTCATTAAAGTTGAAGTCATGTCCAAGTTCCGTTGTGTGTTTATGAAGTGCCGTTGTGGCATTTTTTGTATACTTGTGTCCGTTGAGTCTGTTTTTTAATAATTGGGTCGTCATACCAATATAATGCATTGGGCAATCTGCACAAGGTACCGAATAAACTACATTGGATTGGTTCATGGTTGGTACCTGGCTTTTCAAGTTTGTAAATAGTGAGCTTAGTTGGTTCTGCGTTTTGTGACAAATAGTTATGTCATATTTTTTTAGAGTGCCCCCTAGTTTTTCTGATAAATCGCGTGTATAAGGTAGTGGGAGAAATTTGTTCTGATTTTGTTCTTTGGTTTTCTCTTTTTTGATTTTTTTATTATAGAATTTGTATGTTCTTGTTTTTATTGTTTGGTTGATGTCTTTTTCTCTAAATCCATTTTGTATTAACACTGATTTCATTTGATTCAGTGCTTTCGGTCTTAAATTTGGTGAGGTTAGCGCTATTGCCCGGTCTGTTAAACCGACAATAACACTTACCTTTTGTGCCTTTGTGTGATTAGAGTAGAAATTCAAATACCTGCCAGACCACGTTGGTTTGGTATACCATTTAGTGATTATTTTGTTATGTTTTCTAATTAAAGTTGTATCCAGGAAATGTATTTCATTGTTATTTTCGATTTCTGAAGTAAATTGCAATTTTTGATGGAAACTGTTGAAATCATGGAGGACTTTATCAGTGTTATCTGTTGTAACTGCCAATAAACAATCATCCACAAATCTTTTGAAAAATAGTATGTTGTACACTAAATTATTTATAACACTTTCTTCTAAATGCTCCATAACCAATTGAGCTATTACTGAGGATATAGGAGAGCCCATGGCACACCCTTCTATTTGTTGATAGAATTTGTCTTGATATTGGAAATAATTAGTATTTAAAGTAAGGTTAACTGCTTCAATAAAGTTTTCTTTTGATATTGTTGTGTATTCTGTTAATAGATCCCATTTTTTGTTTATGGCAGTCTGTACAAGTTCTTTAGGTATATTTGTGTATAATGACACAACATCTAGTGAAAGAAGTTTATAGTTTTGTGGTATGTTTATCGTGTCAATGAATTCTTTAAATGTGAATGAATCTTTGATAAAATAGTTATTTTTACCTGTAATATTAGATATACATTTGGCTAGGTATTTTGAAAGGTTATAAAGAGGTGATTTTAAACATGATACGATTGGCCTTAGCGGTATGTTTTGTTTATGCAATTTGGGTAAACCATAAATTTTAGGTGACACTGCGTTGTTTATAATTAACCTTTTGGCTTCTTCATTACTTATTTCTTTCTTATTTAATAGTTTTTTTATAAAGGCGTTGTTTTTTCTTTTGGAAAACTTTCGTGGGGTCACTATTAAGTTTCTTATATGTATTTTGGTCATTAAGAAGGGTTTCCATCTTGGATTCATAATCTTTGGTGTTCATTATGACCGTTTTGTTAGTTTTATCTGGTTTTGCTATTACAATCTGGGGGTTGTCTTTAATAAATTGTTTCGTATGGTATAAGTTTTTTTTGATTCTTTTTTGCAGTAGGTTCATTTTTTGTTTGTTGTTTTTAATTTTAGTTTTGTGATTGGTTATAATATTAGTTATATTAGCTCTAATTGTGTCTTTCTCTTCACTTGGTTTATCATTTATTACTGACTCAATGGACGCAATATATTCTGCAACAGGCAACTCTTTTTCTGTGGTTATATCTAGTGCAAAATTAGGACCCAAGGACAAAACTTCTGCTATTTCATTCGGTATCAGTGTATCGGAAATATTTTCTAACCATATTGAAGTTGTATTTTCATTTTTTGTATCGTTATTTGTTTTATTAATTAGATATTGAATTTTATTTTGTTGCTTTATTTTTATTTCTTTATGAATTTGTTGAAACTTTCTGTTTGCGAATTTAATGAATGTTTTCAGCAATATTTACGGGTAAGTGTATCTTAATGTGTTCCTCGTGTTGGTTTATTAGCTTATTTATTTCGTTAATATTTCTAGTTGTTTGTTTAATAGATAAGTTGAGAATGCTTAATTTCGTTTTGTATATGATATTATTTAGTTTTGATTCAAAGTACGTACCTGTGAAGTTCAGATGTGAGGTATTAAAATTTAAAAATTTTGGATATATGTCTAAATGTTTACATCTGGTTAAAAATATTCTCCGGTTCTTCTCCATTGCTAATTTGGTGTATAATTTTGATATTTCTTTGAGTACCAGTGTCATGTCATGTCCATGTGATCTAATATTTTCGAAAAAAGTCATTTTTAGTAGCTTTCACCCATACTACATACATTTAAATACCAAATATTCATAAAACGAACCCAAAGCCCAAGAATTGAAAACAAATATAAATTGATGGTTCAAGAAAATTTTTAAGTATTATATATATATATATATATATATATATATATATATATATATATATATATATGTACGTATATATATATATTTTTATTTTTCAATTTTCTTGGGTTTGGAGGTCAATTATAGAATGAAACTTTCTAAATTTTATTGTGATCCTTTCCTTTTATTGACGTTTCGGCACAGTTTGCCTTTCTCAATTTTTTTTTTATTTTTCTTTGTCGGGTTTGGCTTGGACGTGGTTGTTTAGGTTAATATTTATCTTTGCCCATTTCACTGAACCACAACGTACTGTTTTTTTTTTGATTTTTAGTTACACGAACCATATGTTAATTAGTTTTCATTGTCATTTATTTTATTTTAATTTAAAAATTGGGACGAACACAACATGTAGACTGCATTTATAGTACTATAAACACAAACACAAACAAAATCGTACATATATATATATATATATATATATATATATATATATATATACATATATATATATATATATATATATATATATATATATATATATATATATGTATATATATATATATATATATATATATATATATATATATATATATATATATAAATAAATATATATATATATATATATATATATATATATATATATATATATATATATATATATATATATATATGTACATATATGTACATATATGTACATATATACATATATATATATATATATATATATATATATATATATATATATATATATATATATATATATATATATATATATATATATATATATATATATGTACATATATGTACATATATGTACATATATACATATATATATATATATATATATATATATATATATATATATATATATATATATATATATACGAGGCTGGTTTGAAAAGTCCGTGCAAAAATAAAAACTACACGACATAGTCTCCTTTTAGGCTTATACACTTCGTCCAACGATGTTCTAGTTTGTTGATCCCTTCCGAATATTAGGATTTGTCCAAGTCTGCAAAATATCCATTAGTGTCTGCAATCACCTCCTCGTTTGAATAAAATCTTTGTCCCGCCAGCCATTTTTTCAAATTGGGGAACAAATAGTAGTCCGAGGGAGCCAAGTCTGGAGAATAGGGGGGATGTGAAACGAGTTGGAATCCTATTTCCATTAATTTTGCGGTACCACAACTGCTGAGGTGTGTGCTGGTGCGTTGTCGTGATGGAAAAGGACTTTCTTGTGGGCCAATCGTGGGCGTTTTTCTTGCAGCTCGGTTTTCAAACGGTCCAATAACGATGAATAATATTCACCTGTAATAGTTTTACCCTTTTCCAGATAGTCGATGAGGATTATCCCTTGCGAATCCCAAAAGACAGTCGCCATAACCTTTCCGGCCGAAGGAACGGTCTTCGCCTTTTTTGGTGCAGATTCCCCCTTGGTAACCCATTGTTTAGATTGTTGTTTGGTCTCAGGAGTATAGTAATGTATCTATGTTTCATCCACAGTGACGAAACGACGCTTAAAGTCCTCCGGATCCTTCTGGAACAGCTGCAAACCATCCTTGCAACACTTCACACGATTCCGTTTTTGGTCAAGCGTGAGCAATCGCGGCACCCATCTTGCGGATAGCTTTCTCATGTCCAAATGTTTATGCAAAATATTATGTACCCGTTCAGTCGAGATGCCCACAGCACTAGCAATCTCACGCACCTTAACTCTTCTGTCATCCATCACCATATCATGGATTTGATCAATGATTTCTGTAGTCGTAACCTCCACAGGCCGTCCAGAACGTTCAGCGTCACTTGTGCCCATATGGCCAGTCCGAAAATTTTGAAACCACTTATAAACTGTTCTAATCGAAGGTGCAGAGTCACAATAATGTTTATCAAGCTTCTCTTTAGTCTCCTGAGGCGTTTTGCCTTTCATAAAGTAATGTTTAATCACCACACGAAATTCTTTTTCGTCCATTTCTTGAAAATCACTCGACTTCCTTGATTCACACGAATGCCAAACACAAAGAAATATACCAATATGGCTGAAACTTGGTGTGCGTTCATTCAAGAGATGCTACTAACTAAACATGACCTCGATACGCGCCGGTGGTGCCATCTCTCGGACTTTGCACGGACTTTTCAAACCAGCCTCGTATATATATATATATATATATATATGTATATATATATATATATATATATATATATATATATATATATATATACACGTATATATATATATATATATATATATATATATATATATATATATATATATATATATATACAAGTATAAATATATATATATATATATATATATATATATATATATATATATATATACCCCTTATATGTTTGACTGTAGATGATTATACATATTTGAAATTTGGTCATTCCTTAACTAAAAATCAGGAAAAATTCTCTTGATATTATTGAAGACAAAAAAATTGTTCTACTAGCTATGGACTTAGTGGACCAGCTAAAGGAATTCAGTGATGTTTAGAACAGAAACCTGATACTTCTCTTTATGCACTATTTTTTTTTAATTAGAAATAACTAGAAAATAACATACTTCTTCAGCTTCAAGATTTTTGAAAGGATTCTATAACACGATATACTCGAAGGAACCCATCTAAACCCACCTACACCTCTTGAATACTTTATATAGTTGATTATAAATAAACATGCCTAAAATATGTTCATTCTAATAACACTACGGAAACTGTACAAGGTTAAACTACCCCTACTAATTTCACCCCTTCCCTTGAAGTGCAACTATAGGTCCCTTTCCTACTTTCAGTATTATCCGTGCAAAAAATAAATAACTCGATGTATCTTTTCGTATTTGAGGTATAGTGTTAACAGACAGGCCGACAAAGCGACCAACGGAAAATGAAAACCGTGTCCTAGCAACCTTGAAAGGTGCAAAGACATGCAAAAGCCTTGGAACAATTACTTCCCTTTAGTAAAGGAAGTAACAGAAAAATGATTCTAATTCTTTTGAAAGTAACTTTTAATAGCAATTTTACAGTACCATCCGTACAGTCTATAAAAAATTTTTGATAAATATTTAAATTTTACTGATCACATATAACGTTAAAAAACGTATATTTGAAATAAATAATTTAGTACAATTTTAAATAATTTACTTAAATAAATATCAACAGAAAATTGTAGTTTCTATGATTTCAGCTGGATTAGATTACAATGATATTATTTATTATAAAAATATCAGCAGTAATTAAAAACCAAAACTGCAAATCCGACATAATAATTGTGTTCAATATTTAACATAGCTAAAAAATAAGGTCGCATATCATTAATCTCTAATCAACAAAATTTAATTAATTAGGGTACTCGTATAGAACTAAAATCGACCTAATTCATTTTATCCATAAGGTTATTTTAATACAAAACCGTGTTTACTTGTTTAATATAATCCCTTAGAAATAACATTAGTAATCGTAACACAAGAAATAATTTTAAATATCTATGTATTAAGCTGCAAAATTAGCAATTTAAACACATTTATCCGATAAATTTATAACAGTATAGCATCTAATCTAAATGTAAGTTATAACATTTACATATATATATATATATATATATATATATATATATATATATATATATATATATATATATATATATATATAATTTACTATATTTTATTTACTCAATATCACCTATTTTCTCTAATAAATATTTTTCTCAAAAAATAAAAGTAAATATTTAGATTTTTTTATTAGTCCAATTAATTTTATCTTTCCAAATTTACATCCCTCGAAATGACGCCAAAATAAAACTACCATAAGTCAAAGACATAAAGACAGATTTCATTGCAACGCCATTATGGCGTTGTTTTGCGACAAAGTCATATATTTTCATTGGATGTTTTAAAAAGTATTATTAAGATAAGAGACAAAGTAAAAAAATAATAACAAAATACAACATTGTAGGCTCTGGGTACCTTCCACAAGTTTTTAACGGTTTTTAAAAGTGTACAAAAATATATTTATAGTAAAGTTAAACAATCAGATGTGATCGCGAAGACTAGTAAAAAATTCCAGTCAGTAAGAATTTGGAGAAACTGCGACAAATCATTTTGAAGTTAAAGAAAATATATTATATATAATTAGCTCATGTTTTTAAATCGATTAAAGAGTGATTATGTTTAGTTTACAAAAACATGGCTATTGAAAATTAAAAAGAACTATTTAATTAATGGGCTTCTGGCTCTTCCTCCAACACCCCTTACCTGTGAAAGAAAAGCGAATGGGCAGGCTCTCAATAATATCTCAAAAACTATTATCATAAACTAAAGAACCATGTTATGTAGACTTGATTCTCAAATGGCCGCTATTCAACAGGAAATAAGTATCCATAGGAAGAATAAGAACTATAATGGTGTCCCTTTTATTAGTACATCATCTGTCAAATTCTACATATTATATAATATATCATATCCCCGACATCTCTGTTGTTGGTGTTCATCCAGGGATGACTATGCTGCTGCTAGCTGTTTACGGTTATGTAGTCTAAAATTTACATTAAGTTTCACAGTCTAGCATAATTCTTTACTCTATGCTAATATAACAAAGAAATTTAGCAAATTAAGTGACAATACTCAAGGATGTGTCGAAGAAATCAACAACTTGGGCAATTGTTAACTCGCTTGAGTTTCATTTTCGGTTTGTCTTAAGAAAGAGAGTGTATATATGGTAGGTGATTCTTATTGTGTCTTACTAGTCCTTTGGTTTAATGATATAAGGTATTACGAATATCTTCAAGAAATAGGATATATTAAATGATATTAAAGAAATGATGAATCAAAAATAAAACTGAACTAACTGTAAAAATTGAAAACGTAATTTCATATTAGCAGTTTTTTTTTCTCAAATTACATAACAATTATTTCTCGCCTTATTTTAATATCTTATTCATAATATCTTTGTTTTGATCAAATTTTTACTAGGACATGCAATTCTGAGGCAATTTGTAAGTGGTACTTCTAAAAAAACCTTTGGTAATAGAACATAATGCTACTTGTTGCGGAGAATGGGAAAACTCGAAAATAAGCATGGATGAGTGCCCATACTAATTTTGATAGAAAGTCTAGAGTATCGGAAATTCCATTTTTTTTACTGATTCCGTTAGTTTCAAAGCTTAGATTAATATATTGAGCAATTTATTTTACATTGCCATGATTTTGTTCTTGGATGGGTTACATTGAATGATGTTATCCAGCATTAGTCTTTCTTTGTAATGGGAATCCAGAGAAACAATATAGAGGATATTGTCGACAATATTTGGTGTTTAATCTGATAAGAATTCCCGTTAATACCAATACCTTTCATTTTCGTCTGTGTTTTCCAGTATCCCTATATATTTTTTTCCCGTTTTTGTGATTTATACAAAATATCTTTTTATTTTGTAAGACTATTAGGCGTATATTAAGGTTTAGATTTACGTTATATTAAAAAAAATTAAAACGATGTTCTTCGGCTCTTGTTCAATTAAAAATTGCAATGTTAGCAAGCAACTACATCAAGGAAAAATAAGATCTCAAATCGATAAACAAAATACACCGTACCATTGTTTTGGCAAAATCTGACATTAGTTTGAAATTAACTTATCATATAATATATCTAACATACATACATGTTGCAGGAAAATAATTGCTTGCTAAAGCGACTAGAGCGAAAGAAACCGGCAAGTCGGACTTGCCTTGACACTGAAATTAGTGTTCGGTGCGTTGATTGCTTTTAAAATAAAAAAAATTGTTACGGAGGTATAAAATGATCAATGACTTCACAAAATACAACCCACATGAGTTTTCAACAAAGTTTGTTTCCGATTTTTGTTGAAGACTGGTGACCTTGGAATTTTTGTTTTTTTATATACCAGATAAATTATTAAAGGTAATGCACTCGTGATAATTTTTATTCAGTCTACACCCTGTGAAGAACATTCCAAAATTTTTTGATTAGTACTTCTCGAGATAAGGGGAGGGACAGCGATTTTTGGAAAATTTTTAAAAGTAATATAAAGAAAAGTGTGCGCAGTATTACATCTATAATATATATAAAATGCAACGTCTCTCTGTCTGTCTGTCCGTTTAGTGCGCTTATTACTCGAGAACCACTTATCCGATTTACGTGCTTTTTTTAACATAAATATGTTCTCTGGTCAGGTTATAGGATATATTTTTTTACGTTAAGTAACATAAGAAATAAGCAGTGACGATAATAGTGAATCTAGTCGGAAAAAGTTTGCCGCTAACGCGTTCTCTTTCAATACACCGCCTAAACTATTAAATATGGAACGATATCATGTAGCAAAGAATATATTGTATATAAAATGCGCTTATCACTTGAGAACCACTTATTCGATTTACGTGTTTTTTTTTTTTTAATTCATACATATGTTTTCTGGTCAGGTTATCTATAGTTCTAACATATATAAAATACAACGTCTCTATATCTGTCTGTCCGTTAATGCGCTTATCACTCGAGAACCACTTATACGATTTACGTGTTTTTTTTTTTAAACATACATATGTTCTCTGGCCCGGTTATAGGACATATTTTATTACGTTAGGTAACTTAAGGAATAAGTAGTGACGATAATAGTGAATCAAGTCGGAAAAAAGTTTGCCGCTAGCGCGTTCTGGTGCAATATGCTGCCTTAACCATTAAATATGAAACAACACCATGTAGCAAAAAATATAATATATATAAAAATATGTCTCTTTGTCTGCCTGTCTGTCCGTTATGTAATAATAATAATAATCTATAAAATATATATAAAACCTAACGTCTCTCTGTCTATATATATATATATATATATATATATATACATATACATATATATATATATATATATATATATATATATATATATATATATATATATATATGCATATATATATATATATATATATATATATATATATATATATATATATATATATATATATATATATATATATATATACATATACATATATATATATATATATATATATATATATATATATATATATATATATATATATATATATATATATATATGTATATATATATATATGTATGTATATATATATATATATATATATATATATATATATATATATATATATGTATATATATATATATATATATATATATATATATATATATATATATATATATATATATGTATATATATATATATATATATATATATAAATATATATATATATATATATATATATATATATATATATATATATATATATATGTATATATATATATATATGTATATATATATATATATATATATATATATATATATATATATATATATACATATATATATATATATATATATATATATATATATATATATATATATATTATATATATATATATATACATATATATATATATATATATATATATATATATATATATATATATACATATATATATATATAAATAAAAAAAAGGTTTACCCCAAACACATAAGTAGTTTTTTATTTTTGCACGGACTTTTCAAACCAGCCTCGTATGTTCTCTGACCAGGTACTATTTTTTTACGTTAGGTAATATAAGGAATGAGCAGTGACGGTAATAGATAGGTTTTAAAACATTCGGACATAAAATATTCCAAATCTAATTCTAGGTTATGTTTTAAAAAATTTTCATTTTTCAATTACTCGAAAATAGTGGAACTTCCCGTGTTCCCTATTACTACAGGATCATACTGGTAAACCCAAGTCTCATCCATAGTTACAAATCGACGCACAAAATCAGTTTTATTCTTTGTGAAACAAAAAATACTGATCCATGTGAGATGCTTGTACTTGCATAACAGTTTATTCAGTTGTTGCAGTTTTTGGATGTCCTGAACGTGGATTATCCTTGACGCTTGTACGACCAACTAGAGTCCATCTATGAACAGTTGGAAATGAAGGAGCAGACTTCTTTAACACGTCCACTAACTTTGCATAGATTTCAGTTGCCGATAAACCTTCCAAAACAAAGGATTTTATCACTGCGTGGTATTCGATTTTTTCCATTTCTAAAAAATACTCAAACAAGTCTACTTTAACCAGCCGATAAGCAATGACTGATTTGACAGATTGACTTGAAATATAGGATGTGTTCATTGGACAGATTAAGAAGCTTCAAAACGGTATTCAATAATTGGTTCAAGTGATGCTCCGTAGATGTCGTTTTCAAAATTTATTGACTGATATAAAGTGTCCGTGAGTCGGATTTTTACTCGACTTGGAAAAGAGAATCGCTTGAGATTTTGGTGAAGTAATTTTGATTTTTTAGTGATCAAACAAATTTCATAACTTGTTTATATGTACCTTGAACCTACTGGCTATTATCCTATGACTTTTTTAATGCCGCTGCATTATCAGTGTCGTCACCATACAAGAGTAACTTAGTATGCTCTGTATTAATGATATCGGCCGTATGAATAACAAACAATAATGACGAAAAAAGTCTTGTAGGAGTAGGAGAGTAGTACCTAAAATGACTTGACAAATCTAAATGACATGTTATAGTAGGAAAGTTCTGAGAATCATATTTAGATCACAAACATTCAATACAGGATGTACTGCAATTAATAGTGTGACAACATTTTATACTCGATAACTTTGCATGCATGTCTCGTTCCATATCAAGGCTCATCAGCCAGCATAGGTGAATCGCAAATCGCAAATACTGAGTTTCAGCATGTAAAATTTAAAAAACCTAAATTATTATTAGTACTCTATTTTTACCGTTCCTGTTATCCCTTTAATGGCGTGATTACTACCTTATTTGCTTATAATACAAAAGTAAATATATTTTACCTTTGCTCTTAAATTAACAGTTTCGGCAGTTTTGGACCGAACTGCGCGAGGTTTGTTGGACACTGACCCTTTTGGGTGTATGCCTCTTCTACTGATATCGGGTGTTTATGATTTGCCCCTTCGCCTAGGCTGGCTGATGAGCTCTGATATGGAGCGAAACATGTATGTCCTAGTCTGGTGATTCATAGATGGTATGCCCGGGCAGTCCATAGCTTTGGACGCCTGGATTTTGAATGCAAGAACAAAGAGCACGCTTCTCTTGCTAAAGTTGAAATAAATATTTTTTTCTCTTTACATTTTTCAGGGACAATACACATTTACTTTACATATACATATACATATACATATATATATATATATATATATATATATATATATATATATATATATATATATATATATTTTAAATCATAATATACTATATCAAAAAAATCGTACGCCAATCCTTGCAACTTTGTCCGGCTTTCAAAGAAACTTGTCATTATTACTTTTAAAATTATTCTGCTATAAGAAAATGTTTTAATGAATGATCACGTAAACCAATAAAGACTTATTTATTTTTAGTAACGATTTTAAGGATCTGGCCTAACAGAAGGTCAAGTTAATGTCTTTGAACTTTAACTTATTGTCGACCTTATTAATACAATAAATGAATGATTTGCACGATCTGATACATTGTGGGTGAAATCCAATTTGTATCTAAATAGAATGCCTTGACTTTAATTTACTCCCAAATCCTTTATTAGTTAAATTGAAAATAATAACAATAACTTTGCACGGTTTTATTGGTAAAGTTGTTAAAACTGCCAATCAATGCGATGAATTTTTAGTTATGTAATGTGCGAAATAAATAAATGTTTTTGTTTGGATGGCTTTGTCACTAACAAAAAAACTTGGGTCTTTATAGTCAAATTCCTTGAAAGGGTCTAAAATCTATAGCTGGTTATTAAATTTAAAAAGTCTAGTTGTTTAGTTGGCGTTGTTTTTGAAACTGTGAAAGGAGATAAGGAAACTTAAAATAAAATCGAAAAAAATAACACTTTGAGATCAGTGAGAAAGAATTTTTCATTTATATTGGTGGTGTCATACATAATCTTGTATTGTACACATTCCCCAAAGTTTCGATCCATTAAAGGTCCATTTCCATTTTCTTCATTATATATATATATATATATATATATATATATATATATATATATATATATATATATATATTATTATTATATATCTATCTATCTAATAATTCATCCAGTGTCAGGCATAGGCTTCCCCTCCTCACCTTCCTTTTTCCATCCCTCTCTATTTTGCGTCTTTCTGATCCATCCTAAACAAGCCGTTCTTTTCAGATCATCTTTCCATCAACCATGGCCTCCATTCTTGTATTCTCTTATTCCATCTCTCATTTTGTTGCATCACCGTATGACCTGTGCATCTCCATTTCAAACCTGCTACCTGTTCTCTTTCGTCTATCACTTTGGTCTTTTGATTGTTATCTTATATTCAACATTTGGCGTTTCATTGCTCTTTGTGTTTTACTCAGTTACATCATCTTTTTAGTCAATGTCCATGTCTGGGTCACGCAGGTGAGAACCGATAAAATACATTGATCGAATGCCATCGCTCTTAGTTTCAAAGGAATTCTTTTGTTAGTTAGTATTTTCCTTTGTTTGCCAACTGCCGTTCATGCCAGTATGATTCTTTTCTGCACTTCTGCCGTTTCATTTGCTTTTCCAAACTTTATTATTTGCCCAAGGTAGATGTATTCCTCTACGTATTCTATTCTCAAACCGCGCGGACTGTCTTCGTTTGTCATAGCCTTTGTCTTATCTTTATTCAGCAGTAGTCCTACCCTCTCTGATTTGTTTTGTGATTCTGTAATCATTTCCTGTATGTCATCAACTACATCATCAGCATAACGCAGATGATTTAACTTCTGTCCATTTATATTGATCTCCTTTTTTCCTTGAAAACTTCTTTTCATTCTGCTATAAATAGTTTTGGGCTCATGGAATCTACATATCTATCTAAATATATATATATATATATATATATATATATATATAATTATACATATATATATATATATATATATATATATATATATATATATATATTTATATATATATATATATATATATATATATATATATATATATATATATATATATATATATATATATATATATATATATAATATATATATATATAATATATACATATATATATATATATATATATATATATATATATATATATATATATATATATATCTATATATATATATATATATATATATATATATATATATATATATATATATGTATATATGTATATATACATATATATATATATATATATATATATATATATATATATATATATACATATATATATATATATATATATATATATATATATATATATATATATATATATATATATATATTTATATATATATATATATATATATATATATATATATATATATATATATATATATATATATATTTATATATATATATATATATATATATATATATATATATATATATATATATATATATATATATATATATATATATATAATACGGTTGCTTGAATAAAAGAGAATTATAATATTTTGTGATAAGCCGTCGATTTGAAACCGTTGACTATGACATGCTTATTAAAAACTGAAAGTAGAGTAGCTTTTGGTTAATTGCGTCATGTAATTACCAGGCTTTGTAAATGGGTGAATTTCTCAAGGGCCTTATTGTTCTCCACTTTCTATAACTACTTTGTCAATGACTTGCCCCATGACGATATATCATATATTTATTTTGCACCTTAGGTCGACGATGCAAATATTATTGTAATAGGTAAGGAAAGATCTAACATAACTGAAAGCTTTAGTTTCGAAATTAATTATGTTAACACTTAGTGTAAAGATCACGATATAAAACTTAATAAAAACCAAATTGAATTCTCAGAAAAATACCACTCTCGATTCAAGTCTTTGATTACACATATACTATAGAATGTAGAGTCAACAAATATATATATATATATATATATATATATATATATATATATATATATATATATATATATATATATTTATATATGGACATAGCAGACGTGCTGCAGAAAAATTACAAAAGCGCGACAGCAGCGACGCGCGTGTGCAAAAAGCGATTTACGTTGGCCTTGTTACCTTTTTTCGCTAATACTTTTCACTATGTAAACAAAACGTTTTGTCACCGAACAGATTTGGAGGTTAGATTGTCGCTAACAGCGGTGTCATTTTCCTTCAACTCGCATTAAGAATTCACGCTCTTTCTCACCCATGATCTTTTTAGCTGTGATAAGGGCGGCCCAATCATTTTTTAATTTTTGTAGTCCAGTGATTTGTAAATTTTCAGCTATGGTCAAATTTATTGACTCCAGAAGTTACACATTTTAATATATTAAACAATTTTTGTAATTTTGTAATACCCTATATATATATATATATATATATATATATATATATATATATATATATATATATGTATATATATATATATATATATATATATATATATATATATATAATACGGTTGCTTGAATAATAAAGAATTAATAATATTTTGTGACAAGCCGTCAATTTGATATCGTTGACTATGACATGCTTATTAAAAATTGAAAGTAGAGTAGCTTTTCGTTAACTGGATCATGTAATTAGCACGCTTTGTAAATAGGTGCATTCCTCAAGGGTCCTATTGTTCTCCACTCTCTACAATTACTTTGTCAATTACATGCCCCATGACGATATATCATATACTTATTTTGCACCTTAGGTCGACTATGGAAATATTATTGTAACAGGTAAGAAAAGATCTAACCTAACTGAAAGCTTTAGTTTCGACATTAATTATGTTAACACTTGGTGGAAAGATCACGATATAAAACTTAATAAAGCCAAATTAAATTCTCAGAAAAATACCACTCTCGATTTAAGTCTTTGATTAGGAGTACATATACTATAGGACATATACAGTCAACAAAGTTTTTCAAGTTACATATCGATAAGAAACTAATATGAGACGACCGACCATATTCAAAAAATCCTTCCAAAACACCGTTCTTTTTTAATTCAACGCGATAGGCATACAGTTTCTATGGGCGTTGTAAAACGGAGTGTTTCAGTCGAAAAGGGTATATAATCATATTCCACTGGGCGTAGCGTCTGGCTGTTTAATTGTACCTTGAAAAAGGTTATCCGTTAAATGATGTGAACATCGAACGAACACAGCTGTATTGCCTTTTTTCTTAAATTTAAAAATAATGATATTTCCATCTTCTACTTATACTATATGTAAAAAATTACTTAAACAAGGCCTCATATTCACAACTATGATAAGCAGAGTAATCCAAATTTCGAAAAATCCCATTCAAAATAATTCCTTGCTCAGAGGAGTTTCCTAAAACAGTTTTATAATTTAAAGTACAATAAAAATATATCATCGCCATTCTTTTGTATTATTCACTTAATAACCTTTAATATATATATATATATATATATATATATATATATATATATATATATATATATATATATATATATATATATGTATGTATTTAAGGAACTGTTACAGCTGACGCTATCTCCCTTCTCTCAACCACCCCGCGTTCCATTCTCTTCGATCTTCCCAGTCTCCTTCCTGTAACCCTCTGTTTTCCATTGCCTCATCGACGTCATCCCGCCATGAGCGTCTAGGTCTTTCCCTCTTTCTCTTTCCAATTGGACTCCATTCTGTGATTTTCTTAATCCACCTTCTGTCGTCGCTTCTCCTTACGTGACCATACCATTTCAATCGTTTTTCTTCTATGGCATGTATTGCGTCTTTTGTTATTCCCATTCGCGCTCTTATTTCCTCGTTCCTAATCCTATCAGTCCGGGTCACCCTACAACACTTTCTCCAACATTCCATCTCTACCGCGTTTATTTTTGATTTATATTTCTTGTTAATGGTCCATGTTTCTGACCCGTATGTCATGATACTTTCAATGATTGTTCTGTATATTCTGACTTTGTTTGCTTTCGTTATGTGCTTATCCCATAATATTGAGTTTAACTGTCTGATGCAGGTTCTCGTTTGTCCCAGTCTCGATTTCATTTCATCTTCGGATTTTGCTTCTCTTGTTATTATGGGGCCCAGGTATTTAAATTTTCCAGTTTCTTTAATTGTTATGTTCTCTTAAATTTCTAGATCTTCTATTTTTCCTGTTTTAGTTGTTAGGTATTCCGCCTTATTAAAGTTTATGTCTAGCCCAGCTTTGTCATACTCTTCCTTCAGTTTCCTCACCATATAGCTGAGATCTTCTGTGCCATGACGACTTGGTCATCTGCGAAACTCAAGCTGTATAAGTAGTCGTCTCTTACTGATATTTTTAATAAATATATATTTTTTTAAATATACATACTTTTTACAGCACCCAGGTGCATGTAACCCCTTACAAATAAAATCAAAATACTCTTTATAAATAAATGCATGCGATGACCAAATTTTTTCATTAATTTCAAATTTATTTATATATGTATTGTTTATATAGTGAACAAAAAGTTTACTTTATTGTTCTATTCGTTTATTAAATATTTTATCTATTTTTAAACTGTATTAATCAAACTTGTTAAGTATAGCCTTATTGCTTTGTGCAGCTCTATTTGTATAAATTAGTTTGGGTTGAACCCAGTTATAAGTAAATGAATAATATAAATATAGTTTATTGATATACTTAATGTAATATTTCTGTCGTATGGTTCTAATATTCTAAAAGTCAAATATATACTTTACTTTGCGTAACTTTAGTTGGCTATTGGCGTTCCTATCAATTTAAACTGCTAACTGCCAAATTAGATAAGTTTTAAAGTTGGAGCTTTTTTTTGCAAATGACACAGATAATATTTTTAAAACACGATCTTTGTCTCTTAATAATTACAAACTCTTTAACTCATGTCTTTTTTTATATCTGGCCGTCTGTGCATAGGCAATAGTACCGTTGATGTTACATTTTACGTCCTAGTAAAGTGAAATTTCAAAAAACTGATTTTCTAAATGCATCCCTTAGATGTCGGGCAATGCCTCCGGTTTCTTGAGTTCTTCCTGCTGGTATTGCCTACCAGGTTTTTCGGTCCTTCCCAGCAATATGCAATTGGTTTCTGGCTATAATGAAAGATCCCTTAAAATGACTGTTGCAACCGTAGGTGGAATATTGGAAAGTCCCTCCAATTCGACACGGGTTAATTCCAAGAGTCGTGCTTTTTTTTAAAACTTTTTTCAATAGTGCAGTAAAAAAAGCATTTTAAGTTGTACAGTTTAGATACAGCAATATTCTGATTTTATTCTCCTTGGGATATCACCAGGAGTATCGTCGTATTAAGTTGCTCAAATGTATACATAACCTACAAAATGGAAAAAACCAACAAAAAACTTTTTTTTTTCATTTTATTGTATAGGCCAAATAAGTGAATCGGTCGGCTTGAAGCTTTCAGAAAATATGCCTTTTGTTATAGCAAAAATACCCTGAAGTTTTTGTTCAAAAACCCAGTGGGCACAATTGAATTTGTTATTTAAAATTTGAATTGCCCGCCATTTTATGCTATTTGGTTCAAAATGGATGTTTTTTTTTTTCAAAATTTAGGGCTTGACGCCAGCTTTCCAATGCCATTATTTTTTTTTTGTGGAATCATTTTAATCGTTTTTTTTACACTTTTTTTTTAATCAAATAAAAACAAATGGTCATTTTGAAAAAAAATTGAAAAATTATTATCGCATCTGATAGAGAACAAATTTAAAAAAAAAAAAACGGTTAAAATATCTCTGGCATCGGAAAGCTGACGTCGAGACCTACATTTTGAAAAAAAAGATCTATTTTGGACTAAATGGCATAAAATGGCAGGCAATTTAAATTTTAAATAACGAATTCAATTATGGGTTCAATATTTTGGTACCAAAATATCAGGGTATTTTGCTGTAATAAAAGGAATATTTTCTGAAAGTTTCAAGCCGATCGGTTCATTTAGTCGACCTGTACAATAAAATGAAAAAAAAAAACAGATTTTTGCCTGTTTTTTCAATTTTGTAGGTTATGTACACATTTGAGCGATTTAAAACCAACGATTTGTTGAAAATTTCATTACGAAGAGTTTAGTTTTTTGTTTGTCTCGATCCGGAGTTATTCATATTTTAAGCTCAAAAACGCATTTTGAAAATTTCAATTGTTTATAAATAAAAGAACACAAGTTTTTCAAAGTCCAAAACTCAGGACAATACTCCTGGCGATATCCCAGAGAGGATGAAATTATAATATTGCTGTATCTAAGCTATGCCTATGTCATCATTATTTTGACCTTTTTTTTAATCTCTAACATACTTGTTTAAATAACCTGGATGTTGCAGCCAAGCAACAGGTCCATTATTACGTCTCTGTCTAGGACCGTAATTAAACAGACCTACATTTTGTCCACTTTTTGACCCAACTGCAATTAAAGGCCAAACATATTTTCCAGATGCCACTTTACCAATTAGGATAGACTTATAAGATGCTACGAACGACGCGACGAGACGTAAAGTACGAGAAATTAATGTGATTATCAAGAGTCTGGAGTAAAAGGAGTTTAAGACATTATTTTAACGCGATTTTTGTCGTTCTTATCACAGATAAAGTTCTGGATTAAAATAGTCACTTAAGCAAAGTTATAATATAACCACTTATCTATGCTACTTGTATACGCTTGCTTGTTTTGAATCGAGGTAAACTGTTTATATTATAGAAGTTTCTGATTACCTTATTTCAGATTAGTTCTATGTCTATGTATAAAGTTTAGAATCAGACACAATGACATACATACTGGCAAGGGACAAAAACTGGTTACAAGTAGGGATGGGCGATAATGTATTTTACCCATTGACAGTCGATGGCAACCTATCTATAAATAGTTTGAAGTTTTCGATGTATCGATAGTTATAGATATATTTATATATCGATATATCATTAATTATTATTTCTTCTAAAATTGATGATCGGTATACGACAACTACCGATATATCGATACTTATTGAAAACAATCGATATATCGTAGTTGACGATATAACGATAATTTTTCAATTCCCCTATCTTAATCTGATATATTCATTACTATCGATATATCGAAAAAAATACCATCCTTAGTAACCATTCGGTTTCGTATATTCCGAGCTATTTTTTTGGGAGGGCATTAATAGCTTATCAAGCCTCTTAAAAATTTAATAACATATTTAAGTTTCACTTTGTCAATAAGAGCCAAAGTGTCAAAATTATTCGCAGGCCTCGGTAGTTTAGTGGGTTAAGAGCATGCATATTAAATCGATGGCTGGTTCGATTCCGGCAGTCGACTCGGTGTTGTGTGATTTTTTAGACAGTAGTTAATGCAAAATGCAATATCGCTCGTGGAGGATTATCGCTGTTTCTTAAAAGTGCCATGAAATACAAATGTATATTTTAGTATCTTGGCAAGGTTGACGGGTATTTTATTATCCCCGTCAAAATATCTCATCAGATATAGTAAGAAGAGGAGTAAAAAATTGTCGGGGAGATCGACTATAAAAAAATTCTCTTATCACAGAATAGCTTCAAGTCAAAGATATGTAAGGTATTGCAAAAAGAAACAGATTATATTGTACATATTATTCAAAGCCGGTAATTTTATAGTTGTCGTGTGCTGTGTCAATTTTTACGATTAAAAAAAATTTATTCTTCTAAGTATTCTTAAAAACTTTTAAAAAGTTAGTTTGTTACTTATTTACTTGAACTTTCCTATTTGCAATGGTACACCTTTTTAGTGTTCCGTACGGAACACTTATAAGATCATTTCGGTGTTTGTCCGTCTGTCTGTCCGTATGTCCGTCTGTCTGTCACACCCTATTTTCTCAGAAACTATTTTTTTATGGGTCAAGCACACGTGCTGCAGGGAGGTCCCTAAAGCGCTACAGGAGCGACACGTGTGCGGAAAAAGCGATTCACGTTGTTCTTGAATCGCTGTAAATTGTACTCGCTGGGAAACATAGTCCTGGGCAAATTATTCCAAAGGGATGATGTTCTACATATAAAAGACTGCGCGTTGTACGAGGAGTAACAAGCTGAACTTCATACGGATGTGAAGTATCAGCGTAACGTGTATTTCTAACATGCACCGCTCTGGGAGGAATTAAACGGGCCACATCCTCCGAACACTTTCCATAAAAATACTTGTAGAATAGGCTCAAGTCGCCAACCGTTCTTCGATGTTCCAGCGAATCAAGGCCGCAGGTCAGTTCCGGGTCTCCAATCAGACGAACAGCTCTTTTCTGAATAGGATCCAATAAATGCAGTGTATGTTTGGGAGCAGAGCCCCCAACATGAGAGCAATATTCCATAGTTGGTCGAATTTGAGCTTTGTAAAGAATTAACAGTTGTTGTGGAGTTGTGGATATTTGACATAGAAAGTTGAAATTTGGTACTAATATAGGAATTGATGGCCTCATCAGAGTTGTGTAATTTTGAAGGTTAAATTTTGGCTTAAGGGTTTAGTTTTGTGAAAAAAAAAATACCAGGTCATCTAGTAGGCTGTCAAATACAAGTATGTAAGAACTCGAGTTTAAAAATATATATAATATAATACTTGCACATTCTTTTCTCTATATTATTTTGAAAAAATCGCTGTCCCTCCTCTTTCCTCGAAAAGAACTGATAAAAAAAATTTTTAAAAAAAATTCTAAGATCAGTTTTCAGAGAAGATAGGAAAAAAAAAACATTGTTGAGAACTCATTTCGGTGTGTTTTCTGAAGTCATTGATCATTTTATACCTCCGTAACGAGAATTTTTATTTTAAAAACAATCAACGTACGGAACACTAACTGCGTAAGTCCAACTTGCACCTGACAGGTTTTTATTTTCAATTTTACTACAAAATTCAACCGTATTTCTTTACAAAATCACGTAACTTTCATTATTTAAAGAATTTTCTGTTAGTTTTTCTACAAATTTTGGATTACAGAAATTGAAGCGAAATTACCAGTGGCAATTTTTTATAAATTTCAATGCGTGGCTGCCAAAGTGAAAAAACTGGTAAAATTATTTATCTAGTGCTTTCTTTGCACATGCGAATTATAAAATAAATACGAAATTTCAGTCATTCCCACTAAAAGAATAATCATTACCACCCGATATCTTCAAGGAAAGGTCAAAATATTGCAAAATATATATATATATATATAATATATATATATATATATATATATATATATATATATATATATATATATATTCTTTTTTAGCAACCTTTTTCCTGGACGTAGGCCTCGTCCTGTCTTTTCCACTCCACTCTATCCTTGGCTATATGGTGCCAGTTCCTGCCGACCTGTTGTTTCACGTCATCGATCCATCTTTTAAGTGGTCTTACCACACTTTTCGTGTGTCTTCTAGGTCTCCACTGTATTTAGTGTTTCGTCCATGTCTTATCCACCTCCTGTCTAGCGACGTGTCCTACATAAGTCCATTTTAGAGTTGCCACACGCTTTATGACATCCTCGATCTTGGTTCGTAGACGTATTTTCTCGTTACTCAAATGGTCTTTAAGCGTTACTTCCCGGATAATTCGTTCTATAGCTCGCTGGGTAGTTCGAAGTTTATTAGCTGTTTTCACCGTTAATATTGCGGTTTCTAATCCATACGTTATCACAGGGAGAATGCACGTATTAAAAACTTTGAATTTCAGATTGATCCAGATATCAGGACTTTTTAAGACGTGACCCAGTTTTCCAGTGGCTGCCCATGTCATTCCAATTCTTTAAAATTGGGGATGGGATGGGGGGTTAGGGTTAGTTGCGCATATATCAGAATATACGCCTATTTCAAAGTTCTGGTAGTAGAAAATCTGAAAATTGTATTATTTTTCATTACTTCCACCTTATTAGAAGTCATTCCTCTGCTTAACCCTTTCTAGTGTTCCGTATAAAAATTTAAAAACGGAACACTTATGGAAACACTTTGATGTCTGTCTATTATAACCGATTATTTCCAAAACTATTTGAGAGAAAAAGTTTAAATTTGTCACAAATATAGAAATCGGACTAAGATTTCTATGTATGTTTTATTGAATACAGTAAGTCTTTCGATAAGATACGTCACGATTATCTGCGTCAATTAACTGTGACTAAATGTAAAAAAAACGAAATATATCCTAATTATAAATTAATGGCAAGGACTACTTTGAGGTAAATAAAAAGGATAGCAAAGGCACGAACGACTTTTGTGAGATGACACGAGTATTCTGTAGTGCAGATATCAGTCTGGGACTTAATACAACGTTAGTGAGACATTAAGTGCTTTCAGTGTCGTTTCATGCTCGGGTGGCAGGAATGTTAAAAAAATTGAATATTTATGGAACGGTAGCTTTGATGTATTGGTTAGATTAGAAATCGTTATTGTTGGAGGCTGTGTGAATTTGTAGTAATTTTCTAACGTTTTGCATAACACATCAGGGATCTTTATTCTTCGAGGGTAGAACACTGAATAAACTCGAAGAAACACAAGTCAAGAATTTATCCTTGACCCTTGTTCATCGGACCGCGACCCCGGACTATATAATAATCGTTTTCTAATTATCCCAAGATACTATTAATTTTTGTCAGGATGCTTGTAAATTTGGATTGTTTTTCTAAACTATCGGTTATAAACATTTGAGACAGAAGCAAGAACTTTTTTTTTTTTTTTTTTTTTTTTTTTTTTTATAGAAATAGTTCAGAGGAGTTGATGAGTTCATTAGTAAAACAACACTGTCTACTCCACACAATATAATGAAAACCTTGATACCATACATTCTTTAAATTGTGGACATGTTTCGTAGACATAAATCTAGATCATCAGCACAAAACTGTCTAAAATATCCGGTTTGCCCCCTAAATTTTATTTTAGATAGTTTTGTGCTGATGAAGTAGATTTATGTCTACGAAACATGTCCACACTTTAAAGAATTATGTTACCAAGGTTTTCATTTATTTTGTGTGGAGTAGACAGTGTTTTTTTACTATTAAACTTTGGTTTTTGCTATATTTATGTATAGTGCTGATATTCAGCCATTTTATTTATGGGCATAGCACATGTGCTACAGGGAAATCTCTAAAAAGCTACAGGAGCGACTTGTATGCGAAAAAAGCGAGTCATGTTGTACGCGGTAAGAAACACAGTCCTGGACAAATCATTTCAAAGGGATGAGGTTCTTCGTATAAAAGACTGTTTGAAAAGGTTCGTACGAAGAGTGACAAGCTCAACCTTGTACAGATGAGAAGTATTATCGCGACGTGTATTCCTAGCATGCACCGCTTTGGGAGAAATTAAGCGGGCTACATCCATCGAATAGTTTCCATTAAAATACTTGTAGAATAGAAGTCGTCAAAAGTTTTTCGACGTTCCAAGGAATCAAGGTTGCTCTGGGTATCATCAGATCTTCATCAGGCGAACAGCTCTCTTCTGAAAAGACAAATGCAGTGTATGTTTAGAAGAAGAGCCCCATTCATTGTTGGTCGAATTTGAGCTTAGTACAGAATTAACAGTTTTTGTGGTGTATAAAGCTTTCTAGTTCGAAATAATATTCTCAGCTTTTGAGAAGGTCTCTTTAGTAGGCATGCAACAAATGGAGTGTTCCGACATAACTATGTCGGATTCAGCAATGCTAACTTTTTTAGAAAAATCTTCCGCCTGGGTTTTTGTAGCATTCAATTTTACTTGGCTACTGTCATCCCAAAACAGAATTTCTTCCACGTCCTTGTTAAGTTGAACGAGTTCCTGCTCTCTGCGGGTATTTGCATAATAAGCTGATATTCGAGCGTTTAAAATGAATGAAGAAATAACTATACTATTATCTGCACAGCTGTTGATTGGATTCTTGGCCCTCTTCAGCAGATCATTAATGTAAATACGAAAGAGACGGTATGGAGCCTTGTGGCACACCAATGCTGATAGTGAAGTGATAAGAAAGAAATCCTTCGACTGCTACTCGTAAAGAACGCCCCCTGAGGAAACACGACTGTCATAAACAAAACTTTTCAGGCATACCATAAGAGCGTAACTTAGCCAACAATCCGTCATGCCAAACATGGTCGAATGCTTTGGATATATAAAGTACAATAGCTCGAGATTCTCCAAAGTGTTGAATTGCGTTGTTCCAAAGATGTGTTACATAAGTTAGATCTCCTGTTGATCTTTGCTTACAAAAGCCATATTGATGGTCACTAATTATAGTGAATCCTTCTAGATATTTTTAGAAGATGCTGATTGATAGCCTTTTCCATAGCTTTTGATATTATTGAAAGCAGTGCGTGGTCGGTAGTTGCTTGGCAAGGTTTTTTTTACCTTTTTAGGTATCAGCTGAACTGTAGCACATTTCCAGAAGGTGGAAATATATTTCCTTTCTGTAGGATAGGTTGAAAAGTTTACAGAAAACTGATGTTCCTTCGTGCATTTTTTGAGTACTATGGCAGATATTCCATTACCTCTAGAAGCTTTTTTGGTGTCTAGCTTCATTAAAATGCGTTTAATGATACGCTGTATCCTTGGCTACACTATGAGAATAGTTGGTGGTGTTTTTCCTTATCAATCGACAGTAGAACATAAAGGAACGAGTTGAGCTAACAAGTTAGCTTTCTTAACTGCTGTTGTTAAAATAGTATTATCTGGCCGTGTGAGTGGTGGAGAGTTTAATGAAATTTTGAATAATGGCCTTAGCGAGTGACCACAAGGACTTGGGATTGTTGAGGAAGGCAAGAAGTTTTTTTTAGTTCTTTGACTGTGTGCCAAAGATGTTACGATTTATGACGATATGGTGCCATTGTCGGTAGGCAAGGTGTTTAGAAGCAATAACTTCTGAGCAGTACCGGTTCATTTCTTGGAAAAAGGGATGTAAGTTTTCATACTAGCCGAAATGACATCGGAAACCTCTTTGGCGTAATCAGATGGCTCATTTGATCTGAAACACATGTCTAACCGAGGGAAAGTTCGAAGATATTCCATAAGTTCTTCCCAATTAGCCGATTTGTAGTGCCATATCTTGCACGACCTCTCTGTCACTGATCGACAGAATAGCCGAAGTTGAAAGCAGTTTTTGGTCCGAAGAACCTAACGGCTGATTTACGGTGATAGTGTAAATCTCTGAATTGGTGGTTAAAAACAGGGATCCCTATAGGTTTATCGATAAGCCGAGTGAAGCCACAACTGACTGTGAATGATTCAGCCTCACGGGCTTGTTCGTCAGTCGTATTTAAATAGTTAAGTTGATGTTGTAGCCATTATTTTGGGAGCTTCATATGATATTTTTTCCACAGTCCGAGGATATCGTCAAAGTAACGAAACGCTCAGCAACTTCATGCAGCCTAAGCCAATGCGATGGTATCACACCGGGCGATGCCTGGTACGATCTGGGCATCTACCGGTTAACTCGTTCTTTAGTCACCTTCTACGACAGGCAGAACGTACCGGGGTGTTATTCTGCCCCGCATAGCTGATATTAATTTCTGTTAATATTGATCTTTTGGTTTGTCCTACACACACCGCATCATATAGATCGGGAGTTTTATAGACACTTTCAGTTTGTGAACGAATTGCGTCTGTTGGTGATTTCTAATATTGTCCAGTTTTCTTACAAGGGTTGAAGGATGTGCGAATTGGATCTTTTAAGTAAGTTACGTGACGTGAAATACACGTCGCGCTGATACTTCACATCCGTATGAGGTTCACCGTGTTATTCCTCGTACAACGCTTTTCAAGTAGTCTTTTATATGGAGAACATCATCCCTTTGGAATAATTTGCCCAGGACTGTGTTTCCCACCAAATACAATTTACAGCGATTCAAGAAACAAGGTGAATCGCATTTTCCGTACACGTGTCGCTCCTGTAGCACTTTAGGGACCTCCCTGCAGCACGTGTGCTAGACCCATAAAAAAAAAGTAAGTTAGATATTTTGTTTGTAATATTGTATATGTAAGGCAAAACCGCACTATTTACTGATGGATGCTTACTAATTCTTGTCTGGGAAGTGGGTTTTTACAGCAGTTAAATTAACGTCTACTATCATTAGTGCAATATCTATTGCTTTTCAGAGCAGTGGTTAATAGAGAGATTTTGCAACGCTTATTTTTCACATGCCTTTCTTCTTATCGTTATTTCAAGTCTGCGCAGTATTAACGTGAAGAAATTGCAAGGTTAGGTTAGTATTCATCTTCTATAAACTTTTTTTTCATACATGCTATTAGTATCAGATGGGTCAATACAAGTTTCTAAAGTTACGTCTAGCAGGTTTCTATCACTTCTTTCAATATTTCCAAGGTAATACGAATGTGCGATAAATAAAATTTCATTTGAAATTAGCACTACATATACTGTAATGCCACTGTGATAAAGATTGCAAAATCCCAACATAATTTGAACTTTAATTAATTATAGTTAGTGTTATTTGAAATAAAGGATAATCATTTCAATTTTACTTAATGGTTTGTATAACTAAGTAGAAGAAAAACAGGTCCTACCAAAATAGCGATAACAATAACGAACTTCAAATAACCTGTCTTATAAGTTCCTAAATAAGGGAAATCGTTATCCCTAATAAAGGTTTCTCTTATTTTGTTTCAATATTGCGCAAGTTCCAAATGGTGGGCGCATGCTTCAAATAAAGATAGAGACAGTGACCTCCCAAAATAAGCGTTAGAACATCTTTCCAGTTTATCTGTTTCTGATAAGGTAAAATGTTCATGACATATTAATAAAGTCCTAAAGCAGGGGTCGACAACCTTTTAACTAAGGGTGCCAGTTTTCATCCATACAACATTTTGCGTGCCGACATAGGTACTTACTGCAACTAAAATTAATAAAAAGTAACTTAAATTAACTTAAAATATTGGTTTTACAAGGTTTAATTACAAAAAAATTTTAACATTTAACAAATAATTTTATTATACTAGTCCTAGGACCTAGTGTGAACCCTGTGCTTAAAGTTCTTTAGAGAGTTTTCCTATATCCGGTTCATGTCTGGTTATTTTCAGTGTCACACATGCTTCCGAGTTGTCTGTTGTCACCCTGCTTCGGTACGGGTTTAAAATCACTCTTATATGGGAAAAAAGTTGTTCACAGATATAGGATGATCCGAAAGCTGTAAGCATGGCAAACGCTACTTTCTTAAGACAAATAAATTTCTCTGGTAAACTCATCCAACAACTGAGTATCTCGTTTGAATGGTTCTGGCAGTCACCTTCTAATACCCTTCTTAATTCTACAAATTCTGTGTTTCATAACTCGGAGCTTTTAAATTCAATGTATTGTAGATCAAAATCATTAATGTCCATCCCTGAGAAAAGAGATATGTCAAAGCAACTGCTGGAAAAATCCATTAAATCTGGTTTGAATAAAAAAGCGAACATAGGACCATGTTTATCAAAATCCTGACCCTTCTCGATAAACTCCTCTTTTAAATTAGTCATATATTTAAGAATTTCGTCTATTAGTGCACCATCGTCGACACTGGATATATAAGTTTTTAAATTTGGAAAATATTTATATGTGTTTGTAGTAATATCGCTGATAAATAAATCTATTTTTAATTTGAATGATTTCTAAGATTCGTATAAATCCAGAACTGTTTTGCCTGAACCTTGTAACTTTAAGTTGAGTTCACTGAGATGGTTTGTAATATCAGTAAGAAACATTAACATACAGATCTAATTCTTATCTTCTAGTTCAGGATAAGCATCCACTTGATTTTTTTTCCAACAAGAACGATTTAATTTCGCCCAGACATTTTACAAATCTAGAGAGCACTTTACCACGGCTGAGCCAGCGCACAATATTGTGCAATGGTATATCTAAATATGCACTTTCTAATTCCTGCAGAAACGCCTTAAATTGTCTATGGATCAGTGAAGAACGACCGACAATGTAGTTAACTATTTTAACCACCCTATCCATCACGGATTTTAAACTTCCAGCGGAGATTTTAGCGCACAAACTCTCTTGGTGAATTATGCAATGAAAATTCAAAACTGATCGACCCATGAGTTCAATAAAAAGGGAAACAAATCCTGTATGTCTTCCAATCATAGCAGGAGCGCCATCTGTCGTTACGCAAAAAATTTTATTTAAATCAATGTTCCGCTTTTCAAAATGTTTAACAAATTCTGAAAATATATCCTCTCCTCTTGTAGTTCCCTGCAATGGGAGCAGACAAATCAGCTCTTCATACACACTGCCATCATCGAAGTATCGCGCAACGATTGCCAGACGGGCAATGTCATTAATATCGACACTTTCATCCAATGCTACACTAAATACAAAACTCCGTTTGATAGCGTCTCTCTGCTGTTTTTGGATATTTTGTGTCATTTCGGTAATTCGTCTCTCGATGGTCCGCGCTGATGCCGGTATATCCCTAATCCTGGCCAATATTGTATCTTTATTGGGCAAGTCGTCGAATAAAATCTCGCCCGTACTCAAAAACGTTTGCTTCATAAATTCTCCATCAGTGAACGGCCTACCCTTTTATGCCAACCATTGTGCAATTTTGAAACTGCATTTAGTTACCTGATTTTTCCCTTGGAAAAATTTGCTAAAGAATGTTGACTGTTTCTCGTATTGTTTACTTGCTCTTTGTATTGCTTCCCCTTTATCAGCGTTATCTTTAAATGACGATTCATGTTTTATCTGGAAATGTCGTTGAACACTACATGTCCGGAAAACTACGCTTTCCCGACATAGACACAAATGGCCCGATCGTTTTGTTGTACAAAACCGTAATCTGTTGTCCATGAAGTTTGAAATGATCGAACGTCTACCTTCTGTTTCTACACGGCCATAACGCAACGTAATTTTAATTTTTAAACTTTTCGACGACTATTGACTGGACCGGATGTTACTTCTATACTAAATGATCCAAACGTGTAGCCGCTTGCTATATATAGAAAAATAATGTTTCCAGAAAATTCCAATAATTACGTTTATTAAATTTCTTAGAACAAAAATTATTATCTACAACGCGCCCATTGCAATCAAAGGGCCGCCTAGAAGTTAAATCTAACAAAAACTAAAGTTCGGCAATATAAAAAGAGTTGCTGCGCGCGTTGGAACGATTGAAGTCGAGTCAAACAAAAACCGTCTTATAGGGGTTCTTTTGATCTGAATTGAGGACGTTTATTTGTTTTTTTTGCCTAGGCTTATATTTTGAGGCTTGCCGTCTTTAATACTTGCCGAAATTAAAGCCAAACCAATGCGTTCAGTAAAATTATAAATTACAAAATATATATTTTGTAGTTTTTGGTAATAATACCTAGTGACCTATATAATATATCGTTTTTGTTTGTATCGTTAAAGTAATACTGTCTTGGATTATTTACTTAATTTCGAAACATGTCACAGATTACAGAATTAATGTGTAAACTTTGAATAGGTACGCGTGCCATTCAAAATTGCTTGGCGTGCCAGAGATGGCACGCGTGCCATAGGTTGCCGACCCCTGTATAAGTACATCTAGAGAAGAATAGGTACCATGTGATTCAGTTTTCATAAACCTTAGTAATGAAGACAGCACATGAAGAAATAATTTTGATACGATGACATTTACTGACATTAAATTTTAAAACATTAACAGGTTAGGAAGTTGCTTCACCCTAAAAAATCTTGGCTTGGAATATAAAAAAAATGAACTTTACATACAAATTTATCGATTCGAGATCCCCTTTTGTTTCGGTTAAAAATAGAAAGCTATTAAGCTGTTTCAATATTAACTCGGTCTATATTTTTTTCAATAAAACCATAAAAGCTTTTTTCCATGAGTTAATATTATGTACAAATCTGCTAATTTATTCGGAAAAATTGCCAGTCAAATTAATACAGGGAAAATATAAATAGTCAGTTCAGGGAAATACTAGTAAAAAAATATTTGAATGAAAAAAACAAATACACAGATAAATCAGTGGAGATTTCTCGTTAAGCTATTCTTTTATTCTATTCTAACCAAAGTCACGAAATGCTCCATGGCATATTCTATTCACTAATTTGAGTGACAGTGTTTTTAAAATAGTTCTATCTATTGATTAAAGAATTGAAGTTAACGTATCTCAAGCTGGAGATCCCGAGGAAGAGAAAATTATAGACTTATACAAATTTATACAAATATTTACAAGGATTCAGTATTAGCGATCATCAATCGTTTCCGGAAGCAAAGATCCACATCATATCTTCTTACGTATGTTAAGCATGTTTGGAACAATGCAATTGAACACTCCGAAAAAAAAATCGCACATGATATATCCAAGACATTCGACCATGTTTGGCGTGACAAATTGTTGGCTAAGCTGCGCTCTTATGGTATGTCTAAAAAGTTCTGTTTATGACTCTCGTGTTTCCTCGTTCTTTAGGAGTGGCAGTCGATGAATTTCATTATCAATGTCGGATGCCCTAAGGCTCCATACTGCCTCCTACTCTCTTCCTCATTTATATTAACGATCTGCTGGAAAGGACCAGGAATCCAATCTGTAGCTTTGCAGATAACAGTACATTCACTTCGATCACTCGAACATCGGCTACTCATGCAAATATCCACAGACAGTCGTTCAACTTAATATAGATCTCGAAGAAATTCTATCTTGGAGTTACAGTAACCAAGTAGAAGCTAATGCTACGAAAAACCAGGCGGCAGTTTATTTTTTAAAAAGTTGACGTTGCTAACCCGACATATTTATTCTTCTAGCATCGTCACTCAATTTGTTGGGCGTTAATTTGGAAGCATATATATCCTGGCATGAACGTGTTGCACATATATCAAAGAGAGCTTCTCGAAAGCTGGAAATATTATTTCGAACTTAAAAGCTTTACTCTCCTCAACAAGTGTTAATTCTGTACCAAGATCAAATTCGACCAACGAAAGAATAGTGATCCTATGTTTGGCGCTCTGCTTCCGAACATACATTGTATTTGTTGGATCCTATTCAAATGCGAGCTGTTCGCCTGACTAGTGACCCAGGACTCACCAGCAATTGGCAACTTGAGTATATTTTACACACACATTATCGACACTGCTTATTCCTTATGTTACTTAGCGTAATAAAATATATTCTATAACCTGGCTAGAGAACATGTATTTTTTAAATGACCATGTAAATTAGATAAGTGGTTGTTGAGTGCTAAGCGCAATAACGGACTAACAGATAGATATTGCGTTTTATATATATTATAGATTTTTTTTAATAAATATTAAGTTAAGAATAAAAAAAACACGTAAATCGGATAAGTGGTTCTCGAATGATAAGCACACTAACGGACAGACAGACAGACAGAGGGACGTTGCGTTTTATATATATTATATGGATTAATATTATTATTATATAATCTGGCCAGAGAACATATGTATGAGTAATAAGCGCACTAACTGACAGATAGATAGACAGAGAGACGTTTCATTTTATATATACTGTATTCTTTGCTACATGATATTCTTCCATATTTAACGATTTAGGCAGCATATTGCAAGAGAGTGCGCTAGCGGCAAATTTTTTTCCGACTTGATTCGCTATTATCGTCACTGCTTATTCCTTATGTTACCTAACATAATAAAATATATTCTATAACCTGGCCAGGGAACATATGTTTGTATGATTAGTGTCAATTCTTAACATAGATTCATTACAACTTTATGAAAATCTTCAGCAAATCCCATTTCTACTCTCAGTGGAATGTAAACACGGAAATTTCCATTTCCATTCAACAGAGAAGGGCCCCGTTTTTCATAACACTCTGAATTTTGTAAACTGTTAGTTGTTGAGTAAATTATATGAGTGCCTTAATAATTTCCAAGATTTCTAATACGATCAATTACCATTCCTCCCAGTTCATAACGAATTTCATCAAACAGGTAGAGTATTCCATTGTTGGAAAATTTTATATTTTCACTAAATGTATCATCACTTTTAAGAACTTTGCCTTCAATATATAAGGAACTTTGACTGGGCAAAGTATTAAGGTCCTGAGTTTGAATGGGTATTCGAATTTCATCGTTTTTTCTTAAGGTTGTCGATGAATAAGGTTGATGGGTATGGTATTGAAAACTAACTATTGAATCGTCATGTAACACATTTTCTCCAACTTTTAATATATTATAAGTCATCTTCTTCTTCTTCTTTATTCTTATCACTTACACCTAATTGTAACGTAAATTGGATAAGTAGTTCTCGAGTGATAAGCGCACTAACGGACAGACAGACAGAGAGATGATGCATTTTATATATATTATAGATTAAAAAAAAAACACATAAATCGGATAAGTGGTTCTCGAGTAATAAGCGCACTAACGGACAGACAGGCAGACAGAGAGACGTTGCATTTTATATATATTACATTCTTTGCTACATGATATTGTTCCATATTTAATGGTTTAGGCAGCGTTTTGCTAGAGAACGCGTTGCGGCAAACTTTTTTCCGGTTTGATTCACTATTATCGTCACTGCTTATTTCTTATATTACCTAATGTAATAAAATATATCCTATAATCTGGCCAGATAACATATGTATGTTTTCAAAAAAAGCATGTAAATCGGATAAGTGGTTCTCCAGTGATAAGCGCACTAACGGACAGATAGACAGAGAGACGTTGCATTTTATATATATTATAGATATAGACGTAATAAAATATATCCTATAACCTGGCCAGAGAACATAGGTATGTTTAAAAAAAAAGCACGTAAATCGGATAAGTGGTTCTCCAGTGATAAACGTACTAACGGGCAGACAGTCAGATAGAGAGACGTTGCATTTTATATATTATAGAAGTATTTTCATTGAAAGTGTTCGATGGATGTAGCCCGCTTAACTCTTCCCAGAGCAGTACATGCTAGGAATATACGTGGCGCTAATACTTCACATCCGTATAAGGTTCAGCTTGTCACTCCTCGTACGACCCTTTTCGGCTTCATCCCTCTGGAATAATTTGCCCAAAACTGTTTGACATCAAGTACAATTTACAATTATTCAAGACCAAAGTGAATGGTTTTTTTTTGCACAAACATTTTACCAAACAACTGTAAAAATAAAAAAAAAAACTAAAAATTAATATTTTTAATAATTAAAATTACAACAATTCTATACATTTCAAATAAAAATATATGTTATTTTCGCGTTACTTTAAACGTTCAAAAATCCTACAAACTTATGTTTCTTCATAACTCGTCAGTCGTAAACTCACCACACTCTAAAACCTTAAGCAGTTGGTTAACTTACATTATAGGTGACCAATCGGGCGCATCATTCCCAAACAGTTAATCTGTAGCTCTATCGCGAGGTGCCTGAAACTCACAATATTTTAAAACTATGGATTCTTATCCTGGAAAACCTATTTATTTAACAGAAAGGTTAATGAGCTTTTAAGAATTAATTGGATATTTATAGTACAAGATGTGCGATAAATAAGCTAAAATTTTTTTTGTTTAATATATAAATGCAGGGAGCAAGATAAGAACAAAGATTCTGGCCTTTGAAAATTTAGTTACCTTTTACCAGACCGGGCCGTACCTTTTATGTGTGAGAATTTTACAAAAACAATAATTGGGTTATTACGCAGCGGAGTGAACTGAATATTCAAATGACTAAAAATGAGTGTTAAAGTTTAACGAAACTCGTCGGACTTTAATTAAACCTTGAGCAGGGTGACTAAGCATATCGAGCAGCGATACAGAGATGTAGTTCATTCTAGTGTCGAAAGTCCCGATCTTTTAATACACGAAAGACCCAGGGCCTTAGAGATACCCAGATAGTTATTCCAATGTATTTTTCGTTAAAAATTTTGGCTGCACCCCTTGAAAGTACAGCTGGTGCATCAATTAAAGTCCGTAGATACTGTTCATAGGTACACGTACTTCAATTAAATATTTAAACCATTTTTAACATTTATTTCGGATAAGTCATGTTTTTATCTTAATGGTCACATCATTAAAACAAATTTATTTTTATTAGAGTAGGATAAATCCAAAACTTAAGCATTCACTGAAAGTAATGGCACTTGCAATACTCTTCCTGTAGTTCTTCTAGGATAACTGGGACTGTATAACAATAATTTATTCTGAGCAAGATGAAAAAGAACTTCTTTACACTCCCTTCGGAAAATTTTGATGCTTACAATTTGAGTACCTGATTTGTGGATGATGGTGCGACATTACACATGTCAAACAAAATCTTTTCCAGCCAATCCAGCAATTTTTTCTAATAAATTAATTTCCAAGAAAGGTAACATAAGATCGCCTCCAGGAAGACCTGATTTGACATCGAAGGATTTTTCTCTTGCGTGTATCTTAAAACCAAAACAAGATATCTGACAAGAAATTGCAGAATAACCTAAACGACGTGCGATTTTAGTGCTCGCATATAAAAGTGCTCGGAACGTAATGGTTAACATTTAGATGATTTTATTTTTAAGAAACAACTTACTAAAAACTACAGTTTTATGTAGAATAAACATTTTTTCGTTTATCAATGTGCTTGTAGCTCATGTTTATTAACCAAGAAATTAAATCGAACTATATAAAAACAATAGTTGCGTATTTTTTTAAAGATAAAAGTAAAAATTTTGCTATTCGCGATAAAAATAAGTCAGCAATAAAGAATGTTTGTATACGAAATAATAACTAATTAATATACTAATAAAAGCTAAATCATGTATTGGTTTTGCCTTGATTAAAATTTATTTCATAAATTACTTATACAGGAAGAAACACCCACTTTACAAGCTTTAAACGCTTATTAAAATCATATTGTCGAGCATGTAGTGACACATTATTGTCTTTACCTATAGTTTCTGTTATCCATCTTGAGATAAGTCAATTATACTAATAAACAAAATTTAAACATACAAGGTTATGATTGGGCGCGACCAAATATGCAAGTCAATAATAAGGAAGGAGTAAAGACATTTAATTTTTTTTAGTACTTTTCGAGAACTATAAATTTGGTGGTCCAACAATTGAAAATTATAGCTTAACATTTCGTCAAGCAATCAACACACAATTTGAAAATGTACAAATTTGTAAGTAGTAAATTCTTATATTAGTTTTAAAAATATTTTATTTCTTCTTTCGAAATTTCAAGTAAGAAAATGCAACCAACAACTTTATAAATTTTATAAAATTACTCGATAGTGTAATGAGTAGAATAATTTTAATTTTCTTGAAACTAAAGATAAAGATAAGATATTTGTAAATTAATGAAACGGAAAAAGATTATTTACAGTCACCAGTATAGTAGCATAAACTAAACAATAACTGTCTTTATATATAGCAGTAGTAAAAAAAAGTTTTTAGTGAAAAACCCATATGTGCAAGAATTAATAATATACAAACTTTTAATTTATTCATCCGAATCTATCTGATCTTCTCTCACTCTTAATTTTGATAGGAAAGTTGCACAAGTGACAGAACGTATGGGTAGAATTCTTCTGGATCTCTCTTGTATCGAGTTTCATGCTACACTACGAAGAAGTCACTTCTTGGAATAAGTTCTGAAGAAGTATGCAGGATCATTGCCCAAACCTCCGGAAAAATCCATAAGAATTCTACCTTTAAACACTTGTTATATTAGATTTCTGGTATTGCTTTCAAGGCAGTCAACGAATTCTGTTATAGAGTTGATGGATTCAAAACTCCGTCTACGGATTGGTAATTTCAGCCTGGGTAATTGGATAAAGTCTCATTGTAATCTGGTAAATACGGTGCTTGTAGAGTGATCATCGTTTGATTTTCATTTAAAAAGTTATGAATAATTATTGCATTGTTCGATGATGGGTTTTCGTGATGCAAAATCCATTAAATATTTTGCTATAATTCCGCCCTTTTTTGACAAGTTGATGCACGTAAATAATGCATTACACTTAAATAATAGTCTTTAGTCCAATTAGACGGAACTCTACGTGTATAACACCATGATAATGGAAGAAAGAAACATAATTGATTCTTGAACGATGATGTGGTTTTTCTCGATTTCACTTGTTTGCTGGGTTGTTTCTAGGTCATAAGAATAGATTCACGTCTCATCACTGGTATTTACGTATCGTATTATGTCGGCTGATATTTTAATAAGTTCTAGAAGTTCCTTAATACTGAAATGGTACTGAATACAATATCTCTGATTTAGTTGATGTTTTGTTCTGTGATGGAGGTAGATGGACTTCCGGAACAAGGCTCATCTTCAAGTGCTTCTCTTTCTTTAAAAGCCTCGCATTAGTAGAAAACCTTTTATCTTGCCCAACATCTATTACCGAAATATTTAATAAATTTTTCATAGTTACAAAAAATGCTTTTTATTCTAACTGAGCATCATGAAAATTTTTGTCACATGTTAATGGCAGTTTTGCCAGTGTAAATAACAATTACATTAATATATAGCAATAACGTGCGTATTTTTTAAAAAAATAGTCAATTAGTTTTTGCACTCAAGAGTACATATATACATATATATATATATATATATATATATATATATATATATATATATATATATATATATATATATATATATACTTATATTTTTTTTTGATTTTCTAGGTAGTTCTTCTCGCCACTTTGGCTTTTGCCTCAGCTGGACTCCTTCCACATGCTCCAGTAGCTGATGTCGTTGTTGCTCACTCTGCACCAGTTATTGCAACTAGCGGAATTGTCCACAAAAGCATTCAATCTCAAACTATTGTAGACCCACCACAAGTAAAAACTGTAATTGAAGCTGCCCCTCTTGTACACGCCGCCCCAGTAGTTCACGCTGCTCCAGTTGTTCACGCCGAACCTGTAATAGCTGCCGTAAAAGCAGCTCCAGTTGCTGTAGCTGTATCCGCTCCTGAAGTACACAAGACCGTCCAAGCAACTTCTATTGTACATGCCGCACCACAAATAAAAACTGTAGTAGAAGCTGCCCCCGTAGTCCACGCTGCTCCAGTAGTCCACGCCGCCCCTGTAGTTCATGCCGCCCCTGTAGTTCATGCTGCACCTGTAGCCTATGCCGCTGCCCCCGTAGCTTATGCAGCTGCTCCTGTAGTTCATGCTGCTCCCTCCTTTGCAGTTCACTCAGCTCCAATTGTCCATGCAGGTCCAGTATATGCCCATCATTAATGTTTCTGTGATTTCTAGCAAAAGTGCCAAATGTTTTAATAAATTTTTTAAAATATACATACCTTTTTTATTATTCTTCAAACTTGATTGATCTAAACAATGACTGGTAATCTGATTTAATAACTCTGTTACTTAAAGATAAGCATGATAAATTGCCTCGTTTATTTAATATTTAAAAAATGTTTACGTTCTACACAGAATGTGAGTTGCCTAAAACATATTTTTTTATTGATTTTTTTTATATTTTTTCCGAAATTAATTTTACCAGTGCCAGAATTATTAATACTACCACCGAAGACTAATATAAGGTATAACACAACTATCAAACAAATTAAACCTATTCTATATCGTTTATTTTTACCAAATGCAAAATTTACATAAGCCCAATGGTTTTTGTATAAACAATAGTATTTATATTATCTTTCTTTACTTCAGTTTTGTCGTGTAGGATTTCCAGCACTCTTTTTATGATAAACAGCTTTGTTGTCACCTTGATTATATATCCTCTTCAGAATTTTACCATTAATTTTATTGTGCGTTCTATTTTTCATACACGCAATATGCTTTAGTAAACAAAATTGTATTTGGCCTGGTCAAATATAGTATTTTTAATGGTTGGTTTATTTGGGCTATCTCGTTTTTACTTTGGGTGTTTTTAATTAAGCTACATTAGAAGTTAATATTAAAGTTATATATGGATTAAGAAAATCACAGAATGGAGTCCAATTGGAAGAAGAAAGATGGGAAGACCGAGGCGCTCATGGCGGGATGACGTCGATGAGGCAATGGAAAACATAGGGTTACAGGAAGGAGACTGGGAAGATCGAAGAGAATGGAACGCGACGTTGAGAGAAGGGAGACAGCGTCAGCCTCTTAATATATATATATATATATATATATATATATATATATATATATATATATATATATATATATATATATAAGTTAATCAAATTAAAATGAGATATCAATTAAAAATTTAGTATACAAATTATACCTTTAAAAGGGATAAAATTTCTTGAGCAATATCGCTTAAGGGGCAGCGGATGAAACGGGTAGAGTTGATTCATGTTTTATGGTTTTAATAAGAAAATGTTGATTTTTTCTTGTTTTTTTTTGATGAGATAATAAATAAAGTTTATGCATAATTATTTGTAGTTAAACCTGCTAGGGGTTGAAGAGATGGGGGACGATATTAGAGGGGTTGCTATGTTTATATGGTGTTAGGGTCCTTAGAGGCCGAAATATTAGTTATTTTTTCATTACTTTTAATTTTAACACAGGTTAAAGAGTGAAAGTGATGGAGATTATTAAATATTGCAGTTTCAATAGTATGATGAGCATTTGCACAGGCACTTTCTTGGTTAAGGTAATTTTGAACATATTAATTAAAGTAAAATATATATGTAATTAAAGGGGTTGAAGAGGAGTGTGTCATATGTCTTTTTCAAGGTTCCTGAAGTCAAGGAACATAAGAATTAATTATTTTTTTATTACTTCTGTTTTCTTTTATTAATATTTCACCTTCAGTTAAATTGGATTGTACTGTTATTTTTAGTGTTCCATACGGAATACTTATAGGATCACTTCGATGACTGTCTGTGTGTCTAAAATTTGACCGAGATATAGAAATTGATCCCCAATCTGAGCCGTGTAATTTTGAAAGTTAAATTTTGACTTAAGGGGATAGTCCTGAAGGATGAAATCGGAAGTGAACAAAAATTACCGGGTCATCGAGTGGGGTGTCAAATGAAAGCTTGTGAAAACATGACTTGAAATATATACATATGATGTAATAATTACGCACACTTTTCTTTTTATTATTTCAAAAAATTGGCGAAAACTCACTGTACCTTCACACTATCTCGAAAAGTACTAATCAAAAAATTTCGAAAAAATTCTGGAATATTTTTTATAAGTGTAGATTGAGCGAAAATTATCACGAGTGCATTACGTTTGCCTTGAAAATATGGTGGGCCTTTTTTAATACACTTTTCAAAACATTACTGATACCCAGTCGCACGTCGCTCCTGTACAGAGATAATTTTATTTTATTTATTTATAATTAAACAAATAATTAGGTAGTCAATATTTGTTTTACACTTTTATTACTACATTTTAAATTGAGTTAGATTGATTTATTTGCTATTAGGTAGCTAAGATGCTGTAACTATTATCTATTACTGACTAATAAAAAACCAGAAAATATATAATGGATCTTACGATATATACATGTCAGGAACCTAATTAACTTAGCCGAGGTAAGGATTTTATTTTATTTTAAAAGCAATTACACTAAATTGCGCAAGTTCGACTTGCACTTGGCCGGTTTTTTTATTAGTATATAAAATAGTCAAACTTAGTGTTTATTTTAGAACTACTTGTTTGCCAGGAAAGTATATATATATATATATATATATATATATATATATATATATATATATATATATATATATATATATATATATATATATATGTGTGTATTTACTGTGACAGGCAAAAAGTGTGCGACATATGAGATTTTTCTCATGGGTCTAGCACACGTGCTGCAGGAAAGTCCCTAAAGCGCTACAGGAGCGACACGTGTGCGAAAAAAGCGATTCATGTTGTTCTTGAATCGCTGTAAATTGGACTCGGTGGGAAACATAGCCCTGGGTAAGGGATGATGTTCTTCATATAAAAGACTACTTAAAAAGCGTTGTAAGAGAAGTAACAAGCTGAACCTCATACGGATGTGAAGTATCAGCGCCATGTGTACTTCTAACAAGCACCGCTCTGGGAGGAATTAAGCGGACATCCTTCGAACAATCTCCATGAAAATACTTGTAGAATAGACTCAAGTCGCCAACCGTTCTTCGATGTTCCAGCGAATCAAGGCCGCCTGTCAGTTCTGGGTCTCCAATCAGACGAACAGCCCTTCTCTGAACAGAATTCAACAAATGCAGTGTATGTTTGGGAGTGAAGCCCCAAACATGGGAGCAGTATTCCATAGTGGGTCGAATTTGAGCTTTGTAAAGAACAACAGTTGTTGTGGAGTGTAAAGCTTTCTGGTTCGAAATAATAATCCTAACTTTTGAGAAGCTCTCCTTGCTATGCCTGCAACATGTTCATGCCAGGACATATTTGTTTCCAAATTAACGCCCAACAAATTGAGTGACGATGCTAGGGGAATGGAGTGCCCCGATATAACTCTGTCGGGTTCAGCAACGTTAACTTTTTTAGAAAAAACTGCCTCCTGGGTTTTTGTGGCGTTAAATTTCACTTGGTTACTGTCATCCCAAGATAGAATTTCTTCCAGGTCTTTGTTAAGTTGAATGAGTTCCTGCTGTCTGCGGATATTCGCCTGAGCAGCCGATGTCCGAGCGTTCAAAGTGAATGAAGAGACAAGCGTACTGTCATCTGCAAAGCTGTAGATTGGATTCCCGGTCTTTTCCAGCAGTCAATGTAAATGAGAAAGAGAGTAGGAGACAGTATGGAGGTTTGGGGCACACTGGCGTTAACAGTAAAGGTGTCGTCGACTGCGACTCGTTAAGAACGCTCTCTGAGGAAACATGAGGGCCACCAACAGCACTTTTCAGACACACCATTAAAGCGTAGTTTAGCCAACAGTCCATCGTGCCAAACACGGTCGAATGCCTTGGATATGTCAAGAGCAACCGCTCGAGATTCTCCGAAGTGTTCAATTGCGTTGTTCCAAACATGTGTTACATAAGTCAGAACATCTCCTGTTGATCTATTTTTACGAAAGCCATAATGGTGATCGCTAATAATGTTGAATCCTTCAAGGTATTTTAGAAGATGCTGATTGACAGCCTTTTCCATGACTTTCGATATTATTGAAAGCAGTGCGACTGGTTGGTAGTTGTTTGGCAAGGTCTTCTTGCCTTTTCTAGGTATCGGCTGAACTGTGGCACATTTCCAGCAGGAAGGAAATATATTTACAATTATATTTTATGGTAGTGTGCAAATTTTTAGATCGATCATCGGATTTTGTCAGTTTGTCCAATAGAAATATGATCACAAGGAGAGTTTTATTTCTTAAATTTATTGGTTAAATTGCCAGACCAGGAATCCAATCTACAGCTTCACAGATGACAGTACGCTTATCTTTTCATTCACTTTGAACGCTTGAATATCGGCTACTCATGCAAATATCCTTAGGTAGCAGGAGGTTGTTCAATCTAACAAGAAGAAATTCTGTCTGGGATGTCAGTAACCAAGTAGAATTTAACGCTACAAAAACCATGGTTGCAGTTTTCTATAAAAAAGTTAAAGTTACTGAACCCGATATAGTTGTCTCAGGCAACTCCATTCCTCTAGCATCGTCACTCAATTTGCAGACCGTTAATTTGGGAGCAAATATGTCTTGGCTTGAACATGTTACAAATATAGCAAAGTGAGCTTGTAAAGGTAGGGAATATTATTTCGAACTAGAACGTTTCACACTCCACAAAAACTGTAAATTATCTACAAAGCTCAAATTCGAATAACGATGGAATACTGCTCCCATGTTTGGGTCTCTGCCCCCAAACATGCACTACATTTATTGGGTTCTATTCAGAAGAGAGCTTTCGCCTGATTGGAGGCCCGGAACTGGCCAGCAACCTTGATTCATTGGAACATCGAAGAACGTTTGGCGACTTGAATCTATGCTACAAGTATTTTCATGGAAAGTGTTTGATGGCGGGCTTAATTCCTCCTAGAGCGGTGCATGCTAAAAACACACGTCGTGCTAATATTTCACATCCGCATGAGGTTCAGGTTGTTTCTCGTCGTACAACCCTTTTCAAGCAGTCTTTTATATGGAGAACATTATCCCTTTGGAATAATTTGCTAAGGACTGTGTTTCTGACCGAGTACAATTTACAGCGATTCAAGACTAACCCGAATCGCTTTTTTCCGCAAACGTGTCGCTCCTGTAGCGCTTTAGGGATTTCCCTTAAGCACGTGTGTAAGGCTCATAAACAAAAAAAGAAGAAATTAAAAATTTATTCGTTAATTTCAAGCCATGTTTTGCTTCTTTCACAACCATTAATTAAATAATGATGATTTTCGTAAAACTGCAAATTGTTGCATGGACAATTATTAAATATTTTTACCCTATAGCGTGCAGTTTGAGGTTATTATTTTTTAAAGACATTCTAGCGTCACAATTTTATTGCAAAAAAAAACTAGTGAATTGATATTTACTAAAGGTATCAAAGACATTGACTATACAACACAAAAAATAATTATTTCTTCGTTAGTAACAGGCCAGTGATGACGGACTTTGAATCGGCTATCTGTAGAACCATGTTCTTTAATTCAATTTAGCTAAAATTTGGCATACTAACATAAAATAAAATTTTAAACACTTTTTCCTAGTTATTTTAACAAACAGAATGACTTTGGGACTTTAAACTTAAAAAAAAAATTCAAATGTCCCGCCAAACGATGAATGACAATCGGCACTGCAAAATGATTTTTTGGGTTTCGAGTGATGCAGAATCCACCTATAAATTTACTTTTCTTCTAAATTGAGTAATAAAGAAATATCCCTATGTCACACAAATTCTGCCTGTCATTATATATATATATATATATATATATATATATATATATATATATATATATATATATATATATATATATATATATACAGGGTTACAGGGAAAGTCGTCCTAGATAATTAAGGACGTTATAGTTTAGGTCGTTTCTGACCGATTTGATTCTATGACATGATGTCCTAAACTTAACCGTTTTCGAGATATTGAAGTTTAAAGATTTTGTTTGATGTTTTTTTTTTTTTTGCTTTTATATCGATTTTTTTTTATTAGAGGTTCTCGAGTGCGATTTTTTTGGTTATTTTTAGTTAGTCTGTATGTCAAGTATCAAAAATCATTAAAAAAATTTGAACTAGTTACTAACAGTTTCAAATGGAGGCTTGTTAATGTTTCTAAATTGTGATTTTTTACCAGGTGTTTCCTACTTTAAATCAATAAAGAGAAAAGAAAATGTATGAAAGTTATTCTGCAAATTATTTTTAAAACTTTTACGTCTTTTTAGCTATCAAAAAAGGTATAATACTAGGAGTTTAATAGGAAAACTGTACACAGAATGACACCTAAAGCGGGCTCGGGTAGCAAAAGGTAAATTTTTAGTTCTAGGTGAAAATACGAAAAATACACAAATAAAACAAAAAACCTTGCAATTTAATATTTTTTATTAATTATAATTCATGTTCTATATGGTCGCCCCTATTTCTAACACAAATTCTCATTCTTTTTCTTAAATTACTTTTCACAACGCTGGTTGTGAGGTGCCGCCTCATTTCGTCAGCCACATCAATTATTTTTTGTCTTAGGACATCCACGTTTTCGATAGGTGTCATCTGGTCGTGTACGAGACTCATGTGTCACAAAAAAATCCATCGGTGTTAGGTCTGGGCTTCTCGCCGGCCAAGGTATGGGTCCGCCTCTTCCAATCCATTTGTTGGGATAATTGTCATTGAGCCACGCACGAACACTTCCTCTGTAGTGAGCTGGGCAGCCATCGTGTTGAAAGTACATGTTTTGTCTCAAACCAATAGGTAGGTCTTCCATCAAATTAGGTAAATCGTTCCGCAAAAAATTGTCGTATTCCTCGCCATTCAAATTATCTGGCAGGAAGAATGGCCCAACCAAATAATTTGAAATTATACCCATCCACACTTTTAAGCTGAATCTTGTTTGTGATCCTTTCGTTTTTTTTTGTTTGGGTTGCCTTCCTCTTTAGAAGCCCAATAGTGGGCATTGTGGTAGTTTGTAAGACCGTCTTTGTCGAATTTCGACTCGTCAGTCCATAGTATTTTCTTAAAAAAAAGATGCATCTTCGACATCGGTACTGAGCATAAATCTGCAGAATTCTAATCGTCGCAACGGATCCCCTTCTTCAATGACTTGCACGGGCGTATAGTGGTAAGGGTGTTGCCCAACAGTATGCCTTACAAACCATACCTTCCACTGCGAAATACCAAGCTGTTGTGCGACAACATTTGTAGATGTGGTTGGGTCCACCTCAAAGAGATGTCGTATTTCGTTTTCTTCGTCTTCGTCAAAGATACGTGGTCGTCCCATGTCAGTCCGTAGTCTTCGATAAGTTCCATCAAATACGCTAACATCAGGTACACGACGAGTAGGATATCGCAGTATGTATTCATCACGTGCACGCGACGTCACTCCTTCGCAAAATCCGTAACACATTAGGATGTCAGCATATTCCTCGTTGGTATACGTTGCCATATTCACAAGCAGAGATCAAAATCCAGTTACGAGCCAATTCACACAGTCAGAAGATGAAACACAGATATTTTTGAAAAGCACGGTATAGCACATCTACCACGGACGAATCGCATGAGCAGACTAAAAATCATTCAATAATGTTTAGTGAACAGAAAATGTCACGCGCACAGAGAGTACCGCGACCGGAAAAAATGCTTACCCAACCCTTTTTATTGTTTGAAGGTGCAGGTAGTAAACCGGTAATTGGTAGTATCCAAATTCTATTATTATGTTACTCTACATTTGGGCCTATTGAAATCTCATTTTCTTAGAATTTTCAATAGATCCAGTAGATATTATACCGTTTTAGATAGCAAAAAAGACGTAAAAGTTTTTAAAATAATTTGCAGAATAATTTCCATACATTTTTTTTTCTCTTTATTGATTTAAAGTAGGAAACACTTGGTACAAATTCGTAATTTAGAAACATTAACAAGCCGCCATTTGAAACTGTTAGTAACTAGTTCAAATTTTTTTGATGATTTTTGATACTTGACATATAGACTAATTAAAAATAACCAAAAAATCGCACTCGAGAACCTTTAATAAAAAAAATCGATATAAAAGCAAAAAAAACATGTTTTTTTTAGAAAATCTTTAAACTTCAATATCTCGAAAACGGTTATTAAATCATGTCATAGAGGCAAATCGGTCAGAAACGACCTAAACTATAACGTCCTTAATTATCTAGGACGACTTTTCCTGTAACCCTGTATATATATATATATATATATATATATATATATATATATATATATATATATATATATATATATATATAGATATATATATATATATATATATATATATATATATATATATATATATATATATATATATATATATACATATATATATATATATACGAGGCTGGTTTTAAAAGTCCGTGCAAAAATAAAAAACTACTTATGTGTTTGGGGTAAACCTTTTTTATTTTTCCTTTTAGGTTTCTACACTTCGTCCAACGATGTTCTAGTTTGTTGATCCCTTCCGAATAATAGGATTTGTCCAAGTCTGCAAAATATCCATTAGTGTCTGCAATCACCTCCTCGTTTGAATAAAATCTTTGTCCCGCCAGCCATTTCTTTAAATTGGGGAACAAATAGTAGTCCGAGGGAGCCAAGTCTGGAGAATAGGGGGGATGTGAAACGAGTTGGAATCCTATTTCCATTAATTTTGCGACCACAACTGCTGAGGTGTGTGCTGGTGCGTTGTCGTGATGGAAAAGGACTTTCTTGTGGGCCAATCGCGGGCGTTTTGCTTGCAGTTCGGTTTTCAAACGGTCCAATAACGATGAATAATATTCACCTGTAATAGTTTTACCCTTTTCCAGATAGTCGATGAGGATTATCCCTTGCGAATCCCAAAAGACAGTCGCCATAACCTTTCCGGCCGAAGGAACGGTCTTCGCCTTTTTTGGTGCAGATTCCCCCTTGGTAACCCATTGTTTAGATTGTTGTTCCCCCCCCCCCCCCCCCCCCCCCCCTGGTCTCAGGAGTATAGTAATGTATCCATGTTTCATCCACAGTGACGAAACGACGCTTAAAGTCGTCCGGATTCTTCTGGAACAGCTGCAAACCATCCTTGCAACACTTCACACGATTCCGTTTTTGGTCAAGCGTGAGCAATCGCGGCACCCATCTTGCGGATAGCTTTCTCATGTCCAAATGTTTATGCAAAATATTATGTACCCGTTCAGTCGAGATGCCCACAGCACTAGCAATCTCACGCACCTTAACTCCTCTGTCATCCATCACCATATCATGGATTTGATCAATGATTTCTGGAGTCGTAACCTCCACAGGCCTTCTAGAACGTTCAGCGTCACTTGTGCCCATATGGCCAGTCCGAAAATTTTGAAACCACTTATAAACTGTTCTAATCGAAGGTGCAGAGTCACCATAATGTTTATCAAGCTTCTCTTTAGTCTCCTGAGGCGTTTTTACCTTTCATAAAGTAATGTTTAATCACCACACGAAATTCTTTCCTTGATTCACACGAATGCCAAACACAAAGAAATAGACCAATATGGCTGAAACTTGGTGTGCGTTCATTCAAGAGATGCTACTAACTAAACACGACCTCGATACGTGCTGGTGGTGCCATCTCTCGGACTTTTCAAACCAGCCTCATATATATATATATATATATATATATATATATATATATATATATATATATATATATATATATATATATATATATATATATATATATATATTTGCTATTCGTCAAACGATGAAGTCCTTGAAGACATTTGGATTAAAATGAAAGCTTTAAAAAAATACTTTGTAGTTCACCAACATTTCCCCGTTTTTATATACTTTTGGAAAACGATAGTCTGAGTTTCAACCATTTGAAGTTATCTGTGGTGGAGATATTAATTTAAATTTGCTAAATTTTGCTGATCAATATACTATTATATTTTACGAATATAGAAAGTCATTCAATTTACAAGTTATTACAGAACCTACCAGACTAACAAAAACAACAGGTTCATTGTAGGACGTAATTTTAATATCTAATGAGAAAAAAAAATTGACTTTGGTGTCGAAGAGTCTTGTTTATAGCATCATTTGTTAACTTTTTGTTCTATACATGATTATAAAGAAAATAATTTTGAAACTATTCGATTTAGAAATTTAAAAAATATTGATAAAGACTTGCTTAATGTGTTTTTTGGCAGTTACTCCCTTTGAAAATATTAGTTACCTTGAAAACTGTTAATGATAAGGTTGCTGCTCTAAATAATTTCTTAATAAATATATTTAATATACTTGCAGCTATTTTAGAAGTTAATTTAAAGAATAAAATGCCACTTTCTTCTTACTTTAAACATTAAAAAAACATAACTAAGTTGGGAATGTGGAATCTTTGGCACAATGATATTACTCAGTATATATCACCACTACACCAAACACTTTATTTTTGCACTCGACGCGCGTTTCGCTAACCATGTTAGCTTCATCAGGAGCGATGATTGACTAAAGCTAAACTACCAAATCTACCCTATTTATACTTAGCCTAACCCTTGAATTACTAATGATTGTGACAAAAAGTATGTTGGGCAAACTAAAAGGTCAATTAGAACACGATTTAAAGAACATTTAGCACACTTAAAATACAACAGAACAGAAAAGTCTAGCATTGCCGAACATGCTCTCGAAGTTGATCATACTGTAACATTAGATAATCTAAGATTAATAAAAAATGTATCTGATAGGAGATTGTTGAACGCATACGAAAGTATGGAAATCATAAAATGTAAAAGTAGTTTAAACAAAGACAGAGGGCCTATTCCTTATAGTCCCCTCTACTGGTTACTTGACCGGAACTGATAGCCTTGCCTATGTCATTAGTTCCGCTTGAGTAATTCAAGGGTTAGGCTAAGTATAAATAGGGTAGATTTGGTAGTTTAGCTTTAGTCAATCATCGCTCCTGATGAAGCTAACATGGTTAGCGAAACGCGCGTCGAGTGCAAAAATAAAGTGTTTGGTGTAGTGGTGATATATACTGAGTAGTATTAAAAAAACATGATTAGATTGAAATATCAAAAAACAAAAAGTGATAGGAATTGGAATTTTAATAAACAATTAAAAAATTAAACAAATCTTCAACACACTATAAATACTAATAGAAAAAATTCCAAACAATTTTGGAATAAATTAAATAATCTTAATATTTACTCTAAATAAACGTCTAATAGAATCCTCTATAATTTAAATGGTCCTAACAATATAAATAGTCATTCTTTACAATTGACACTTAACAATCAACCACGAGTTTTTGGAAACCATTATAAAGGATTGTTTTCACATAGACACCTATAATCTAAATCTCAGAAAATAAACCTTGCTGATTCTTCGGATCTTAGCTATTTCAACTTTTTCTGACACTGTTTACGGTCCCTGTATTGATATAGAAGATAAAGACAGAATTCATCGCGTCCAAAAGTCTTGTTTAAGATTTATATACAGTATTGGTCGGATTGATCCTGTTGCCTACAAGTTAAATGAAAGAGCATCGTTTTCTATGAAGAACAGCACAGCATGCAGCCATCTTGTTTCATTCAGTAATACTCTTTCATCGTCCCTCATATCTAACAGCTAAAATTCGCAACAGAACTAACGGTCACATACTTAATTTAAGATATCGTGGTTACAACTCTCCTCCATCTCACAGCTCTGCTTTTTATCAAAGGTCCTTTTTCTTATATATTTATAAACTTTATAACAATATTCCTGAGCCCTAATCAGTGACAGCATTTAATTATCAATTTAAAAAGTTCTTCCTAAGTTCTGGGAAACATCCACAGTGACCTTAAAGTTATGTATTTTTATGAGGAAAAATAAATATATCAATTTTTAGTGTTCCGTACGGAACACTTATAGGAACACTTCGGTGTCTGTCCGTCTATCTGTCTGTCCGTCGCGTCGGTTACACCAAATCAGAACGTCTAGTTTTAAAAATTAAATTTTGACTTAAGGGGTTGGTTTCGAGGGGTGAAATAGGAGGTAAAACAAATTTTTTTTTACTAGATCATCGAGTGGGGTGTCAAATGAAAGCTTGTAAAAAATATATAATGTGATATTTGTGCACACTTTTCTTTGTAATATTTTTAAAAAATTGCGAACAAGGACTGCCCCCCCTCGAAAAGTACTGATCAAAATACTTTTAAAAAATTCTAGAATATTCTTCACAGGGTGGTATATAAAAAATTAAAAATTTCAAGGTCATCAGTTTTCAGTAAAGATCGGAAAAAAACTTTGTTGAAAACTCATTTGGGGTGTGTTTTATGAAGTCATTGATTATTTTATACCTCCGTAACAAAAACTTTTATTTTAAAAGCAATTAACATCCGGAACACTAATTGCGTAAGTCCGACTTGAACTTGGCCACTTTTTTTCTTTTTGGCGGGTGTAATGGTAACGGTTAACACACTAAGAGGCTTATTTTAGATTTCAATAGGGTTCAACCAGAATCTTTTTAAAAATTGCTTTTAACCTCCTTTTTGTTTTTTCTGTATGAATATATAATTCTTTTCTTTGTAATTTATATATATATATTATATATATATATATATATATATATATATATATATATAAATATATATAAATATATATATATATATATATATATATATATATATATATATATATATATATATATATATATATATATATATATTATATTTGTACATATGTAAATATAACTAGGAGAAGGTTTAATGCAGGAATACTGTTTGGTTTCCTGAGAATTATTCTGGTGAAGTCAGCAACTGAAGAATAATGGGTTCAGTACTTATTAAAACAATAACATATATAGAGTAGATAAATTTTTTTAAACTTCTTAATAGCTAGACTTAGTATGAGTACCGTAATTTTTTTTTACTAAGATATTTATGATAATGAAAACAATCCATTTCTCAAGAAAGTTCTACAACTTTCAACAAGAAAGCATCTTTTAAAATAAAGTTTGAAATTGTTTAATACTGAGGTATCTGCCAAGGGGAGAGTTCTGTCATTGCTCTTTTATAAATTCTGTGCAACAAATCATGTTTCAATATAAGCAAGTTATGTATATGCCGAATATCTAGTGAATAACATTTCCTTGAATAGAGTTTTTTTTGTATATTACACTAGGGATTTTTTACTGTGAATTACTTTAAATGTCAGCATTTGTTGGACAATCTAGAGTTGTTTTTTTACCCTAGATAGAATTAATAATGAGATATAAAATAGATAGTCCCCAAATTTTCTTTTTTTTTAAAAAAAACATACTCGATAGTTTTAAATAACCCGGCAAGAGGTAAGTATAAAATAATATGCTGTCAAAAGGTATACAAAGTTTACAATACTTATATTTTGATAATTAAAGATGTTTCAAATACCAAGATCTATATATAATATTAAAAAAAAATAATTTGCACTGGTTGTACAGTCCCAGAAAACAAGCTACAGAGTAGATGTGTGTCATAAAAGACTTACTACAGGTGGTTCTCGACTCTGTTATTTGTGTGTTAAAGAATATACATATATATTTTAGTACCCCATTACTTGGCGTAGTTTTAACGTACCTACCATGAATTTTTGTGATGTATGATGAGGCAGCAGTTGGTTTCTCTAAGTCAGTAAGTAATAAGAAGCTTTGTAAGTATCTTAGTAAAGACCTGGTATAAATTAAATGGCCACCATTGCTTTCCATCTCGTATAAAATGGCCAAGCATACGCTATCGAAGCGGGGCAGAGAATAAATAGCTGAGCTGCTCACAAATTGTTGAAGTTTAATTGGCCTGAGTAGGTTTGTTCAACGACCACTGTAGACTACGCCATTACATGCATGGAATCTATCTGGCACTCAAAGTAGTGCATCTGATCTGCATGAAGGACGATTAACCTGGAAAGAATTATGCACTTATCCTAAGGTAGGAGGAATCAGAGTTTTTCCTATTTGACGAAGAAACGTTAACACTGAAAAGCCTTAAATACACCTCCTGTAGCTCAGTTATTAGTTTCATTGAAATGCTAGATTTATTAGCGGAAGTCTAATGTATGTGTAAGCAATAATAAATTTAAGAAGTTGCAGTGGACGGCTAGTTAGTGACCTTTATCCTTACCTAACCTGAACGGAAGAAGTAATACTTTGAGATAAGAGTTATGATAATTGTTCAATTACTTCTATTAATTAAAAAAATCTTTAAAGTTATTTACCTAGTATGTTTCTTGCAAACATGCAGTTCTAAAATAAGTAGCGAATTGGACTTCCTCAAGTGAAGGGACGACCACTAGATAGCGTTATTGATATGTGACATTACTATTACTGTAAAATTTGACATTTGTTATTGTTAAAACAGCGGTTTAGCTCAGAAATTGGCTGAGTAGTTTGTTTACAGTGAGCGTTTAAAAAAAAAGTTTTGTGAACAAATGGAAATTTCACGTGAAGGTTTTCGTTGGATAATTTTTTATGATTTTAATAAAGGCCTAACTCAACAACAATGCCTCGAATTGCTTCGTTCGACTTTTGGTACTGACTCACCATCAGAAAAGGTTGCAGAATTTCATCATTGTCGTGCTTTCGTCAGCGATGAATTTCGTGAAGGTCCACCAAAATAGGTTTTTGTTCCAAAAAACATCAACATTATTGAAGAGGATCGGCATGTGACTTACCGTGAAATAGAGGCATTCTTAGGCAAATCGAAGACTGCAGTATATTCGATTTTATATGAACATTTAGCTGTGAAACAGATCTGTTCCTGATGGATTCCGCATAATTTGACCGAAACTCAAAAACAGGCTCGTGTCAATTACTTTAAGGAAATGTTCAAAAAATTCGACCGAGGACGTGCAAAATGCGTATACAACATTGTAACAGGAGACGAAATTTGGTTATGTTCGTATGTGCCGGAAACTAAGCAACAATTAACTGTTGATGTGTTGCAAGATAAACCGAATTCAACAAAAGTATTTGTGAAGCACATCCAAGAAAATGATCGCTTGTTTCTTTGGTTATACCGAACATGTTGCAACCATTGCTTTAGAGGATCGAAGAACAGTTAATGCTGAATCGTATAGAACAATTTGTTTGCTAGAAGTAATCGATGAAATCAGGAAAAACAACCGAAAATGTCGCATCATTCTTCATCATGACAATAACCAGCCCTCATAGGTCAAACAATTGATTATTTGACGGAGAAAAATATCGAATTAATGTCTCATTGCTAACCTGAACTAACCTGACTTGTCACCTAACCACTTCCTTTTGTTCCCGAACGTGAAAAAAACAAATGCGTGGACAGCGATTTTCATCACCTCAAGAAGTTGTTAAATTCTTTGAAAATCATGTTTTTGAGGTATCGACTTTAGGGTGAAAAAAAAAATATTTCGAGAATTGGTTCGAACGCATGCAAAAGTGTCTTAACGAATATTTTGAGAAACAATAAAACGATTTGTATCAAATTTTTTTTTCTTTCGTTGTTTTTGTAAAAACTTAAAAGGTAGCTCTCGTACAACACATCGACACTCAGCTCTTTCACCTCCTTCCCCTAAAACAATATCACACAAAATATTATAGAATTTTTTCAAAATTTTTTGATCAGTATTTTTCGAGATAAAGGAGGAGACAGTAATTTTTTGCGATTTTTTAAAAATAATGCAATGCAAAGTGTGCGCAAGTATTACATTACATATATTTTTGAACTGGTCTTTTTACAAGCTTTCATTTGATACACCACTCGATGACCTAGTAAAAAATTTTTTTCTCACTTCCGATTTCACCCCCCAAAACTAACCCCTTAAGTCAAAATTTAACTTACAAAACTACACGGCTCAATTCTTATATTAGTACCAAATTTCAACTTTCTATGTCAAACAGTTTCGGAGAAAGTAATGCAAAGATAACACTCCATTCCAAAAACCCTGAAAAATATCTATAACATCATATATAAGAAGCAACCTTTTTCACACCCTGCTTCACCCCTTTAACCTCTTACATATTTTACTATAAATAATGTTCTTAAAATTTGTCCAAACAAACCTGTAAATATTTCAAAACGTTGTTTAAATTATATAATACTAGCCGGGCCCGCGGCTCCGCTCGCGTGGACTTGATTCACTACTATCGTCACTGCTTATTCCTTATGTTACCCAACGTAATAAAATATCTTCCATTATTTCTCCTTATCTCCCAATATTGCTCTTTATTTCCTATTATCTCTACATAATTTCCATTATCTAGGCTTATCTCTGCTCATCTCCCATTATTTCTCCTTATCTCCCATTATTTCTCCTTATCTCCCATTATCTCACCTTATTTCCTATTATCTAGACTTATCTCTGCTTATCTCCCATTATCTCTCCTTATCTCCCATTATTTATACTTATCTTCCATTATCTCACCTTATCTCCCATTATCTAGGCTTATCTCGACTTATCTACCATTATTTCTCCTTATCTCCCATTATTTCTTCTTATCTCCCATTATCTCACCATAACTCCCATTATCTAGACTTATCTCTGCTTATCTCCCATTATCTCTCCTTATCTCCCATTATTTATACTTATCTCCCATTATCTCACCTTATCTCCCATTATCGAGGCTTATCTCGACTTATCTCCTATTATTTCTCCTTATCTCGCATTATCTCACCTTATCTCCCATTATCTAGGCTTATATCGAATTATATAGAACATATGTATAAATTTATAAAAACACGTAAATCGGATAAGTGGTTTCTCAAGTGTTAAGCGCACTAACGGACAGACAGAGAGACGTTGCATTTTATGTATATTGTATTCTTTGCTACATGATATTGTTCCATATTTAATGCTTTAGGGAGTGTATTGCAAGAGAACGCGCTAGCGGCAAACTTTTCTCCGACTTAATTCACTATTATCGTCACTGCTTATTCCTTATGTCACCTAATAAAATATATCCTATAACCTGGCCAGAGAACATATGTATGGTTTAAAAAAAAAAGTACGAAAATCGGATAAGTGGTTCTCGAGTGATAAGCGCACTAACAGACAGACAGACAGACAAAATACGTTGCATTTTATATATATTATAGATGTAATAAAATATATACCTAAAAAACCTGGTCAGAGAACATATGTATGAATTTAAAAAACCACGTAAATCGGATAAGTGGTTCTCGAGGGATAAGTGCATTAACGGACAGACAGACAGACAGACAAACATTGCATTTTATATATATTATAGATATAGATTTTTATTATTATTATATAACCTGGCCAAAGAATATATGCATGAATTTAAAAAAAGACACGTAAATCGGATAAGTGGTTTCTCGCGTGATAAACGCACTAATGAACAGACAGACAGAGAGACATTGCATTTATATATATATTATAGATTATAGATATTCTCTGCTACATAATATTGTTCTATATTAAATGGTTTAGGCTGTGTATTGCAAAGGCACGCGCTAGCGGCAAACTTATTTCCGACATCATTCACTATTTGATGTCACTGCTCATTCCTTATGCTACCAATCGTAATAAAATATAGCCTATAACCTGGCCAGAGAACATATGTATGTTTTAAAAAAAAAAGTACGTAAATCGGATAAGTGTTTTTTCAGTGATAGGCGTACTAACGGACAGACAGACAGACAACAGACAGACAGACAGACAGAGAGACGTTGCATTTTATATATATTATAGATATAGATTTTTATTATTATTATATAACCTGGCCAAAGAATATATGCATGAATTTAAAAAAAGACAGGTAAATCGGATAAGTGGTTCCCGCGTGATAAACGCACTAATGGACAGACAGACAGACAGAGAGACATTGCATTTTATATTTATTATAGATTATACATTACAGATATTCTTTGCTACATAATATTGTTCCATATTTAATGGTTTAGGCTGTGTATTGCAAAGGCACGCGCTAGCGGCAAACTTATTTCCGACATCATTCACTATTTTACGTCACTGCTCATTCCTTATGCTACCTGTCGTAATAAAATATAGCCTATAACCTGACCAGAGAACATATGTATGTTTTAAAAAAAAAAGTACGTAAATCGGATAAGTGGTTTTTTCAGTGATAGGCGCACTAACGGACAGACAGACAGACAGACAGACAGACAAACAGACAGACAGACAGAGAGACGTTGCATTTTATATATATTATAGATTAAACAACCCCAGCCCCTTCCTGGGTTAAGATTGCAAGCAATGAAAAAAACAACCTAATTTTTGGATTGCTCGACTTCAAAAACCTTTAAATGCCACATACTATGAACTCCTGTAATTTCTTGCTCCACCGCTTTCATCCCTTATGTGTTATACCATAAATATTTAGGCATAAAATTTATGTATGATTTTAATGAAAAAGAACAGGGAAAGTTACCACCTTACTATTAAAATATAAAATTTATCGTCCTCCACCCTTTTCACCCCTTTGGCCTGAAGCATATTATCTCCGTTAAATAATGAAAAATTATCATTTTAAAGTGTCTTCTAAAAACTCCGAAAAGAATGTGTAACACTATATATTCAAAGCAACTTGTCTAATTACGTCCCCACCTCCTAAACCCGTTATATACTAAAATAAAAATAATTGAACTTAGAATTTATTCATTTATCGATGCTAAAAAGCAGGTACAACTCTTATCATACTATACTATTCTATACAAAATTAACTACCTTCACATCTTGCACTCTCCTCTCTTGAAGCGATATGGTGTAAAAACTATAGGTTCCTTATCTATTTGAAATATTGAAATTTTAAATAGATATCTCATTTTGTTCGAGAGTTATCGCGCCAGCAGTTAGCCAGAAAAACAGACAGACCGCTTGGTAGATTGCACTGACAAACCGACATATCGACAGACCCACGGAAATTGAAAAGTATGATTTTCGAGATTACAGCGAGATTTTTTTAAGAAATAATAGTTCTCTCTAGTGAGGGAAGTATTTTTTCGAGGGAAAAATACTTTTTTCTAGCGAGTAATGTGAAAGCATGTATAGTATTGTCGTTTGATTTTCTGCCAATAAACATTGTCAACATAATGCAGTTAGATAATTAAAAAAACATTGAATCGATACGGCTGATTAACGTTTGGTTAGCTCATTGTTAACGCGTCAATAATTACAGTTAAAAAACTTATAAACAATACCGATAATTTAATCAATTTTATAAAAGGTGATATTTTAAAAACATTTTTTTAATTATTAATTTGCGACAAATGGACCTTTAAATAAAGTCAATGAAATGAATATCAAGGCAAGTATGAATTTTACCGTGCATGAATGCATTTTTGTTTTGAGAGGGGTTGTGCATTGTATTTAGTATAAAATCTTGTATATTTAAAGGCCCATACCACAGTTGGTTAATTGCGCAATCAGAAATATACTGGTAGTTCATCTTTAATATATTCTAGTGGTTTATTTTGAAAAATTCTATAACAAAATGATTAAATTGGTAAGTTTCCGCCATATCATTATATATATTTACTAGGTTGATTTAAATGGTTTATAGCTCTATGTATCTATTTTGGATAAATTTTATCATTAGGAATGTACACATAAGCTTTAAATTAAAATTGATAATTAATTCTTTTATTGCAAAATAACTTATTTACTTCCCCCTTTAAAGGGAAGTATTGTATTCGTAAAAAGTTCACTTCTGAGATTCTTTTGATTAAATTTCCCTCGGTCTGTCCGACTGTTGGCAGGATCACTCTTCAATGAAACTACGCATACATTTAAAATTTGTCGTATATAAAACTTGAAGTAGAAAAAATCTGTATAGACCAAGAGAGCGACCCGAATGTTGACCTGTCGACTAACCGTCTGCCTAGTTGTTTATTCTATCGGGTAAGTCGAATAAAAGCCTTTAATGTTGATTTTGTGGCCCCCGTGCCCTGGAATGCCCAACTAAGGCCCAAAATGCTACATCCAAAAATAAACTGTCGTTTCGAGTTCAAAAACTCGAAAAACGACCGTTTTTGGCTGGAAAAAAAGCGGGTTCAGCTTTGTCCTCCGGCGTCTGCCTTTTGCAGGTTCCCTCTTATATTATCAAGAACAAACTAAATTTATTTATTGTATATGGTTAAGTGACAGTCCATTTTGGATCGACGTTTTTTGGGCCCTAAAGCTGGGTCGTGACTCGGCGGCGTCTGCTTTCTTTAGTGTTAGCAAATGTTATGGTACTTGATTCAAGTGGTTAAACGAAAGTCCATTTTTGGATGTAGCATTTTGGGCCTTATCTGGGCATTCCAGGGCACGGGGGCCACAAAATCAACGTTAAAGGATTTTATTCGATTCTCCCGATAGAATGAACAAATAGCAGACGGTTAGTCGATAGGTCAAAATCTCTCTTGGTCTAATAGTTTTAAGCGACACAGCTTAAATAGAAAAGGGATGGAACAAGTAGCGGTACATTTTATATAGCTTCAGGAGAATCAAGAATTTTGGTTAGTTAACGAAGAAGTTTTAAATTATTTGTAGCCAAATGTATAAGTGGTTAAAGGAGTTGGAACGTTTCGAATATGTAGTGTTATACGTTCTTTTCGTGATTGTTCGAGTCGAGGAAGTTTAAAAATACGAGGCTCGTTTGAAAAGTCCGTGCAAAAATAAAAACTACTTATGTGTTTGGGGTAAACCTTTTTTATTTTTCGACATAGTCTCCTTTTAGGCTTATACACTTCGTCCAACGATGTTCTAGTTTGTTGATCCCTTCCGAATAATAGGATTTGTCCAAGTCTGCAAAATATCCATTAGTGTCTGCAATCACCTCCTCGTTTGAATAAAATCTTTGTCCCGCCAGTCATTTCTTCAAATTGGGGAACAAATAGTAGTCCGAGGGAGCCAAGTCTGGAGAATAGGGGGGATGTGAAACGAGTTGGAATCCTATTTCCATTAATTTTGCGACCACAACTGCTGAGGTGTGTGCTGGTGCGTTGTCGTGATGGAAAAGGACTTTCTTGTGGACCAATCGTGGGCGTTTTTCTTGCAGCTCGGTTTTCAAACGGTCCAATAACGATGAATAATATTCACCTGTAATAGTTTTACCCTTTTCCAGATAGTCGATGAGGATTATCCCTTGCGAATCCCAAAAGACAGTCGCCATAACCTTTCCGGCTGAAGGAACGGTCTTCGCCTTTTTTGGTGCAGATTCCCCCTTGGTAACCCATTGTTTAGATTGTTGTTTGGTCTCAGGAGTATAGTAATGTATCCATGTTTCATCCACAGTGACGAAAACGACGCTTAAAGTCCTCCGGATTCTTCTGGAACAGCTGCAAACCATCCTTGCAACACTTCACACGATTCCGTTTTTGGTCAAGCGTTAGCAATCGCGGCACCCATCTTGCGGATAGCTTTCTCATGTCCAAATGTTTATGCAAAATATTATGTACCCGTTCAGTCGAGATGCCCACAGCACTAGCAATCTCACTCACCTTAACTCTTCTGTCATCCATCACCATATCATGGATTTGATCAATGATTTCTGGAGTCGTAACCTCCACAGGCCGTCCAGAACGTTCAGCGTCACTTGTGCCCATATGGCCAGTCCGAAAATTTTGAAACCACTTATAAACTGTTCTAATCGAAGGTGCAGAGTCACCATAATGTTTATCAAGGTTCTCTTTAGTCTCCTGAGGCGTTTTTGCCTCTCATAAAGTAATGTTTAATCACCACACGAAATTCTTTTTCGTCCATTTCTTGAAAAATCACTCGACTTCCTTGATTCACACGAATGCCAAACACAAAGAAATAGACCAATATGGCTGAAACTTGGTGTGCGTTCATTCAAGAGATGCTACTAACTAAACATGACCTCGATTCGCGCCCGGGTGGTGCCATCTCTCGGACTTTGCATGGACTTTTCAAACCAGCCTCGTATGTAATTTTTTTTCTTATTTTCAATTAACAGAAACAGCATGAAGACGGAAATACGGTTTTAGCTCTTTCCGAATATGGACTTGTAGTGTTTGGAATATATTTTAGAATTGAGTGTTTACTAGGAAAGTACTGGATAAATTAATTTCCTGATTTATTGTGGAAAAATATGCCTGTGATCGAAATATTGCTGTTTCACTTCAACAGTGGAAATTTCCATCAATACTGAAATAAATTACATGCAATTGACTGACGTTTGTTACAACGCTACTGTAAAAAAATATTTTAAAAAAGTTTCAAACGTTAATTATGTAGGGCTTTTCTCGACCGCCTGGAAAAATTTTAAAAATTTTGTAATTTCCAGTTGCAAAATTCTCATTTATTTAATATTCCAGGTGGAACATGCTTGATATTTTATCTCTTATGAAATATACAAATTGCTTCGATTAAAAATATCCACGTTTGAATTTCGCAGCATGTAGACGGAAATATTAGGTATTATCTGTCGAAATATACTAAATATTGACAACATACTACAATGTGTTCCATACTTTATTTTTATTAGCTTTTCTGATCCCATAATATACTGAAAATGTATAGATTTGTTTTTTTAAGAGAGGTTTGCGGCTTCTCCATAATCGATTTTTTTTAACATTATTTTTAGTGTTCCGTATGGAGAACTTATAAGATCATTTCGGCGTCTGTCTGTCACATCCGATTTTATCCGAAACTATTTGACAAAGAAAGTTAAAATTTGGTACTAATATAGAAATTGATAGCCTCATCAGAGCCATGTAGTCTTGAAAGTTAAATTTTGATTTAAGGGGTTTATTTTTGGGGGGTGAAACCGGAAGCGAAATAATTTTTTTTTACCAGGTCACCGAGTGGAATGTAAAATGAAAGCTTGTAGAAACATGAGTTCAAAAATATATATAATGTAATACTTAAGCACACTGTCCCCCCTCTTATCTCGAAAAAGTACTGATCAAAAGTTTTGAAAAAATTCTGGAATATTCTCCACCTTTAATAATTTATCTGGTATATAAAAAAAAACAGAGATTTTAAAGTCATCGGTTTCAGTGAAGATCGACTTTTTTATTTTTCAGTGTTTTTAGGAGCTGAATTTGTTGATAGGTAAAAAAGATAGAAAATAATAATTATTATAAATAAAGAAGTGTTGTTTTGTGGCAAGACGTAGAACTAATTGTATTGGTCTTATTCTTTAAAATTTTATAAAAATTGAAACGTTGATAATAAAAAATATAGGCAATGTCTATTTCCCACAAATTTACCAACTATGGAAAATGTTTGATTTAAATTTATTTATGCACACTTTATTTTATTTACTTTTTCACTTTCTTTGCTAAAGAAAAATATTACCGTATTGATTAGTGACGATAGTTCGTCACCTTAAAGTCCATAGATCATAAAAACGATTTGTGGGTCTCTTGAGACAATAATTCTTGAACCAAATAAAATATAAATTTTAAATTTGATATACAACTAATATTTGAAGTAGGAAATGAACCTATAGTATTTGAGCGATATCGCTTTAGGAGAAGAAGGAGAGAGATGTGAAGGTCGTTAAATACTGTATAGTTTAAATAGTATTCTAAATACTATACTAAAGTATTGACAAAGTGACTCTACCCATCCTTATATACTATGAAATCAACATTTGTCATGATTCCAACAAAGAACAGAGGAACCAATTGTAGTGACCGTCGAACAATTAGTCTTATGAGACATGTTTTAAAAATATTTTTGAGAGTGATGCATGACAGGATATATAATAAATCTGAGGAAAGAACTGGAACTGGAGTTTGGTTTTCGAAACGGATTAGGTACTTGAGAGGCACTGTTTGGTATCCATTGTTACTCCAGAGATGTCGCGATGTCAACCAAGACGTGTTCTTTTGTTCAATTGACTTTGAAAAAGCCGTTGACAAGGTACACCACGAAAAACTTCTAGAGATTTTAAAAACGACCGGTATAGACGACAAAGACGTTGGTATCATCGTCAATTCGTACTGGCATCAGACAGCTGAAGTACGGTTGGAGCATCAACTATCGGATGAAATTAAAATCAAGCGGGGGGGAATGCGTCAGGGTTGTATTCTATCGCCCTTGTTGTTCAACCTCTATTCGGAGGTGATATTCACTGGTACCACTGAACGAATCAACATCAACGGCGTTAACATAAATAACATCAGATACACCGATGATACACTAATTATCACTAATAACGGAAAAAAACTACAAAAACTTATGGATAAAATAACTGACACTTGTATACAGTTTGGTTTAAGACTGAACGCAAATAAAACAAAATATATGATTATAAGCAAAGAATCCAGGCAGACGTGGTCCAGGGGGAGAAGGAGAACATTGTGGTTAAAAATTTGAGACAGTGGTACGAAAAGTCTACGGTTCAACTCTTCCGAGCGGCTGTCAATAAAACGATCATGATCAACATGGTAGCCAACATGATAACCAATGATCATTGTACTCGAAGAAGAAGAATATATTCCATAGCAGTGCAAGAAGGATAGTGGCGTAGCCAGACATCGTTTGTCCTTGTCCCATCCCAATGGATTTAGTTTTTTTTGCTTAAAGAACTTGGTTACGTCACTGGGGAAACAAAAAAATTATTTTTGATGTAAAAACTGATCAAAAAGCGACAATTTTCTGAAATAACATATGCTCAGGCTGCAGCTACTAGTCTTTCAAAAAAGAGAGTTCTTATAATTGATAGTATATTATTTTTAATTACTTACTATTTAGAGATATACTGATTATGGTTTAACCACTTCCAATCAGTCATTGAACAGAATTTTCGTTAATTAGCTACTGCTCCAAATCGTATTCAGTACAAACATTACATCAAAACATATACGTTTAGAAAATAATTAATGCGTTCAATTCAAAAACATTTTGCCAAAAAATATATCCTCTGTAACATCGTTTCCCGCTAAATCAATGATTCATTAGAAAGTTCAATCAGTATGGTGAGCGCAAGTAGAAAATACAGGATACGTGTAGAATCACAACTTATGGGGTTACATATATCTGCATAAAGTATGCATATTAAAAAAAAAATATATATAATAATACAAAAGAATGGCGGTTATATATTTTTATTGAACTTTAAATTATAAGATTTTTTAAAAATATGTTTTAAATGTAACATTATTTTTTATCGGCAGCAAAAATAAAAATATTTGCAAAATAACATTTTTTTTTTCAAAAAAAAAAAATTTACGGTGTTTCAAATTTTAGTATGCAATTTTCGACCAAAAAATTCATGTTTACTTATTTATAACAAATTGTCTATTAGAAAAATTTAAAAAACCTCTCTACATTTGTAGAAAACGTAATTATTAATTAAAAAAAAAGTAAAAAAATATTAAAAATTGACTGAATAATATTGCAGACTTTATAAAAATATCCTAAAACGCTAAAATATTTCAGTTAATTCCATTAGTTTATAAAACCAATATAATGGCAATATCAGCGAATTTTAGAACCGAAAAAAGGACTCTCATGCGATGTCCTGTTGGATTCTCATTTTTTGCAAGTTTCAGTTACATTATGCTTTATTTATTAAATAGAAAATACAGTCAGAATTGTTTTTTTTTTTTAATAAAATTAGTAAATGGTAATAACCACGTGTTTTTAAATATACTTGTGTTTATAAACGGGAAATTCACATTTAATGTCATAGTTGTGAACACAATAAAAAGTGCCCACTGACTTGCTTTATTTAATTTTCAGAAAAATTATTTCAAATTTAATTTTACGTCGTTTCTGGTTAAGTTTTAAAAAACGGTTTTGATTTGCCGATATTTTTAGTGTTCTGTACGGAACACTTACATATAAGATCACTTCGGTGTCCGTTTGTCTGTCTGTTCGTCTGTCTGTCACACCCGATTTTCTCCGAAACTATTTGACATAGAAAGCTGAAATATAGGAATTGATGGCCTCATCAGAGTCGTGTAGTTTTAAAAAGCAAAATTTTGACTTAAGGGGTTAGTTTTTGGAGGTGAAATCGAAAGTGAAAAAAATTTTTTTTTCGAAGTCATCGAGTGGGGTGTCAAATGAAAGCTTGTAAAAACACAGTTCAAAAATATATATAATGTAATTCTTGCGCATATTTTTGTTTGTATTATTTTAAAAAATTGCGAAAAATCGCTGCCCCCCCCTTTATCTAGAAAAGTACTGATCAAAAAAATTTTGAAAAAAATTCTGGAATATTCTCCACAGGTTGTAGATTGAATGAAAATTATCACGAGTGCCTTACCTTTAGTAAATAAATAAATATATATATATATATATATATATATTATATATATATATATATATATATATATATATTTATATATATACGAGGCTGGTTTGAAAAGTCCGTGCAAAGTCCGAGAGATGGCACCACCGGCGCGTATCGAGGTCATGTTTAGTTAGTAGCATCTCTTGAATGAACGCACACCAAGTTTCAGCCATATTGGTCTATTTCTTTGTGTTTGGCATTCGTGTGAATCAAGGAAGTCGAGTGATTTTCAAGAAATGGACGAAAAAGAATTTCGTGTGGTGATTAAACATTACTTTATGAAAGGCAAAACGCCTCAGGAGACTAAAGAGAAGCTTGATAAACCATTATGGTGACTCTGCACCTTCGATTAGAACAGTTTATAAGTGGTTTCAAAATTTTCGGACTGGCCATATGGGCACAAGTGACGCTGAACGTTCTAGAGGGCCTGTGGAGGTTACTACTCCAGAAATCACTGATCAAATCCATGATATGGTGATGGATGACAGAAGAGTTAAGGTGCGTGAGATTGCTAGTGCTGTGGGCATCTCGAGTGAACGGGTACATAATATTTTGCATAAACATTTGGACATGAGAAAGCTATCCGCAAGATGGTTGCCGCGATTGCTCACGCTTGACCAAAAACGGAATCGTGTGAAGTGTTGCAAGGATGGTTTGCAACTGTTCCAGAAGAATCCGGAGGACTTTAAGCGTCGTTTCGTCACTGTGGATGAAACATGGATACATTACTATACTCCTGAGACCAAACAACAATCTAAAAAAACAATGGGTTACCAAGGGGTATCTGCACCAAAAAAGGCGAAGACCGTTCCTTCGGCCGGATAGGTTATGGCGACTGTCTTTTGGGATTCGCAAGGGATAATCCTCATCGACTATCTGGAAAAGGGCAAAACTATTACAGGTGAATATTATTCATCGTTATTGGACCGTTTGAAAACCGAGCTGCAAGAAAACGCCCGCGATTGGCCCAGAAGAAAGTCGTTTTCCATCACGACAACGCACCAGCACACACCTCAGCAGTTGTGGTCACAAAATTAATGGAAATAGGATTCCAACTCGTTTCACAGCCCCCCTATTCTCCAGACTTGGCTCCCTCGGACTACTATTTGTTCCACAATTTGAAGAAATGGCTGGCGGGACAAAGATTTTATTCAAACGAGGAGGTGATTGCAGACACTAATGGAAATTTGGCAGACTTGGACAAATCCTATTATTCGGAAGGGATCAACAAACTAGAAACATCGTTGGACGAAGTGTATAAGCCTAAAAGGGGACTATGTCGAAAAATAAAAAAGGTTTACCCCAAACACATAAGTAGTTTTTATTTTTGCACGGACTTTTCAAACCAGCCTCGTATATATATATATATATATATATATATATATATATATATATATAATAAAAATTTAATGGTCATCAGTTTTCAGTAAAGATCGGAAAAAAACTTTGTTGAAAACTCATTGGGATGTGTTTTGTGAAGTCATTGATCAAGCAATTTAACATATGGAACACTAATTGCGCAAGTTCAACTTACACTTGATCAGTTATTCTATGTACTATCTATAAAGGAGAATCGTTTTGGAAAATATATAAAAGTTTTAATTTAGTTTTATTTTTTGTTTTGAGCCCATTTCATGGCATATCCAAAAAGCTAAACCATTATTCTCTTAAGGGATCTATTAGATTACCCCTTATTCTGACCAATTCTCGTGGAAGGTAATGAAACCAACTTGCTTAAGGAGATGCTGACCCCTTACAAAAAACAGATTAAAGAGTTGATTGAGTGGTCCGTTACTTTGTGACAGTACATTTTAACAATAAAACTACTTAATTACTTTGTTAACAGTTTTCTAAAAACTCAACACGTGAAAAATATTCTCTTTTGGTTTAGATATGTGGACGACATCTTAGTATGTTTCCTTGGAAATGATACTGAACTAAATTCCACTTTAAATCAGCTAAATAATTTACACCCCAACATAAAATTCACACTTGAAAAGGAAACCGATAATAAAATAAATTTCTTAGATATTACAATTTTGAAAAAGAGAAATAGACTAGAATTCGATATTTTCCGCAAACCAACCTTTTCAGATGTCACCATCCCAGCTGAATCAATACACCCTAACTCCCATAAACTGGCAGCCTATAGATCTATGATCCATAGAGCCTTCAATATCCCTCTTAGTAAAAATAATTTAAAAAAAGAACTGGACACAATCAAAAATATAGCACTCAATAACGGCTTCCAACCTAAAATAATTAATACCTTAATAAACCGTAAACGAAAACAAATCACTTTCAGCTTAATCTACCCCGTAAAAGAATACCGACAAAAGAAAACATTCATACCTCTGACATATTTTGGTCCCATCTCGGATAAAATATCCCAAGTTCTCACGACCGAAAAAACAAGAATAGCTTTAAAAACCCGCTCAAAAATTATCCAATATATTTTTTAATGCCAAAGATAAAACTAATAAATACAATAAATCAGGAGTTTATAAACTTAATTGTCAAGAGTGCAATAGCTGTTACGTAGGCCAAACGGGACGGAATTTCAAGACAAGATTCTCAGAACACAATGCCTCTTATAGGCTAAAAAATGAAAAATCACACTTTGCTAAACACTTCTTAGAAACAGGCCATACTTTTCCCAATATCGATTGTTTACAAATACTCCATATGGCACCTAAAGGGTCAAAACTCAACTTCTTAGAATCTATAGAAATTTACAGACATTCAAAGGACCATAATATAAATTTACTGAATAGTCAATTAGACGTAGCAAATTCTCTTTTGTTCAAACTTTTTTAACATATAATAGACCCACATCTGTTCATCATATAAATATAAAATACCAAAAATCTGTTTTAGTCTTAGTTAAGCGTTCGACAATGTAGTTGTACTACGAAATCGCGATAACGCAATTGTAAAATCTTTACAAACATATTTAGTGACAGTTAACAAAGTAATTAAGTAGTTTTATTACTAAACAGATTTTCAGATAATTTAGTAAGAATATAAAATAGAATTCGTACAAATACAGAGGTATTTATACCTAAATAACACACCATGTTTCAAATTATTTATCTTGCATGATAAAACAATTGTATTAGAAAATGTACAATAATGACTTATTTATAAATGTATAACAGTATCACAATCTACTAACAAAATAATACATGTATATTAGCAAATAGAATGAATAACTACTTTCTATTTGTTTCTATTTAAATAATTAATTAGTTAATTACTACTACCAGAAACGTAGTAAAACCTGTATGGTTTAGCTTTACTATTTTCAGGAATAAATATGTATATTATTCATGACCTAACAAAATAAATTTCTAGAGAAATAATATTTTATGTTCGAAAAGTTTATTCGAATTATAAACAAAAAAAGAATCTTTAATTATATTTTTTTTAGCCCATTTACTTTTAATTACAATATATTGTTGAACATAGGCTGATATTGACTTGTCACAACCTGTTTAGTTTTTAGTGTTCCGTACGAAATACTTATGAGATCACTTCGATGTCTGTCCGTCTGTCTGTCACATCTGATATTCTCCGAAACTATTTGACATAGAAAGTTGAAATTCGGCACAAATATAGGCATTGATGGCCTAATCAGAGCTGTGTAATTTTGAAAGTTAAATTTTGACTAAAGGGATTAGTTTTGGGGCGTGAAATCGGAAGGAAAAACAATATAGGTCATCGAGGGGTGTTAAATGAGAGCTTGTGAAAACACGAGTTCAAAAATATATGTGATGTAATACTCGCGCAAACTTTTCTGTATATTATTTTTAAAAAAAGGCCAAAAATTGCTGTCCCTCCACCCTATCCGGGTCAAAAAATTTCGAAAAAATTCTAGAATATTCTCCATAGGCTGTAAATTGAGCGAAAATTATCACGAGTGCATTACGTTTGATAATTTATTTGGTATATAAAAAACACTGTTTGACTTAACAATATGGTGGAGATTTTTTCATCGATAGTTGTGAATTTAACCGGGACTAAGAGTAACGAAATATCAATACGTACTCGGTGATCAGTATCAGTAATATACTCACGTACTTTTCAGTCCATAACTGCTTTAAACATTCAACCAATCACAGATAAAATAAATTCTCATGATGACTGGTGACCATCGGATAGGTACCGAGACAGAATAATTTTATTTTATTTGTTTATAATTAAAAAAATATTTATGTAGTAGATATTTGTTTTAAAATTTTACTATAAAGATCTCTTGCTTTCTATATATACTAGGTAATTTTTATATTGACGATGAATGTGTGTTCATAGAATACTTCAACCATCAGGGCAAGGAATACTAATTGCGCAAGTTCGATTTGCACTTGACCGGTTTTGTATTTAAGCTTCATGATTCAAATCAATGTGGAAAATGGGGAAAAAACCTCTGTGTCAGGGTCAAAACTGTATACTAGCATTAGCTACATTTTAATTGCATATATAGCATATATATATATATATATATATATATATATATATATATATATATATATATATATATATATATATATATATATATATATATATATATATCCTCACTTTAAGTAAGCTTTCATTTTAACTAACTAACTATTTAAACATTTACTGAATCTTTTAATTTAATTGTGATATATTTTTCAGGTCGTTATCGCTATTGTAATCGCTTGCATTTCATCAGCAGTAGTTCCAAAACCACCAGCAGTACACAGCGATGGTAAAAATGAACACTCTTCCGTAAAAAGTACACCATTGCATCCCGAACATCATTCCTCAACAGATAACCAAAAACCTGCTGAAGTTTAAAGCTGATGTTCATCACGAAAGCAAAGCAAAGTCAGTATCAACACATGACAACAAAGAAAATCAACATGAACATACAGTAAAAAAAACTGAACACCACGAGGAACATCATATTGCTCCTAAACATCACGAAGTTCCTGTTAATGTAGGTCATGCTACTAAAACTGGTGCTGTAGGACATGAAGCTCATAAACCGGAAAAAAGTAGAAGATGCTAAGGTTAAATCAGCTGAACATGGACACTAAATATTTTATTATTATTTTTAGAGTAGGGGTTTTAATTTATTATTTATTATATTTATTAATATTATTTATTTATTATTATTTATTTTTCGTTGTAAATTGTTTCTTGATGAATGTCTTGTGATAAATTTGAGGAGCTAGTTTCTTGTTCTTTATTATGCTCATTATAGATTACTATTAATAGTTTTCTTTATTATTTTAACCCTTAACCATTATTAACCAGAGGTCTCCGAGTCAACTTTTTTATTTAGATATGTTAGAGATAATAATAAGTAACTGACAAGCGTTTTAAAAAAAAGGATACACAAAAATATGCATAAATGAAAGTAGCCGGTGTTTCTTACTGTGTCAAGGATGTCTTATTCTGTTTTGTGGTTAGCACTCAGTCAAAAATAGAAACTATGGCCACTTGAGGTAAAATTTCAAAAATTGCGAGCATCTTTGGGGTTACCCAGGATACACCACATGGAGGTAATGTCTGCTGGTATCCCTTTGTGTATGTATGTGTGTGTCTGTGTGTGTGCGTGTGCGAGTGCGCGTTTATGTGTATTGCCTACGATAAGTCATGTACCTACAAAGAATACTGCTGTTTTTAGTTTTAGACTTTAAAAGAACGTACGCGAATTTTTCAAATTTTACTACAATATTCATTGTCAGGATGTCGAGGAATAATCATGAATAAATTTAGAAATATCCTGGCCATTACATCAGCGAAAATTACCGCCAAATTATTGCAGGACAGTTCTGACGAAGAAGAATCCTGTTAAATATAAATGATTTCATTATTATTGAGTCGAAGAAATAATTTTAAAAAATCCCTAGCTTATTACATAAATTTATTTAAATTTTCTGAGAAAAAAATTTCCACGCAACTGAGCAAATTCAAGTAGTTTCAATTAAAATTAGAAAAAAATTTTAGGTAAATTTGGTAAAATATTTGCTGATTTCTGCTAATCGCTACTAATTTAAATAAAGTTCCAAATTCTGCTAACCAGTGAAAATTTGAATTATTTCAATGAATATTGAATAATTTTGCGGGGATTTGAGTTTGAATTCGTTAAAATTCGCATTAATTTACTTCATGTTATTCAAAAAAAAAAATCATTTGTATTTAGCAATTAGAGTGGTTGAAATGAAAAATGTAATCCTTACCACAAAATTCACTGTAGTTCTTTGCTAATTTCGCCAGATTAGGACGCCTTCATTTCTACCAAATTTCATTTTTGTTGTTTGTAAAAATAAAATATATCCTGAAATTCGCTACTGCAAAATTTTTCACTCACAGATAGCACATACACACAGACAGACAGACGCACATACAAAATGATACCGGCAGACACTACCTCCATGTGGTATATCCTTGATAACGCCAAAGATGTCTGCAATTTTTGAAAAACCTATGGCAAAAATAACAATCCAAGGTGGTTAGATTGATTGTCCATCAAAATAATTGATTTTTGAGAAGAATCTGTCCTGAATATGGAAGGAAAAAAAGGACGGGGGGAAAACCAAAAATCCAGTTCGACCAATCGATTGGCAATAAAAAACAAATATTTAAAAAAAAAAGTGTCATGATTAAGTGAAAATTACGATCCATAGATTGATTTTCCCGCGAAAAATGCCGTTTTTTCATAAAAATTAATACTTCTGAAAATTTCGGGATAATATATTAAAAAAAAAAAACCTAAAATCTAGCTCGACAGATAATCGATTGGTCATGAAAAAAAACGGATAATTAAAAAAATATATTTCCGATTACTTCAAAATTAAGATTGATGATTCCATAAATGATTGGTCTCTTCCTTTGAAACGCTTAATGGATTTAAGAATTGACTTTTTATAAATATGCACACATAACAACTCAATATTTACTATAAATTTTTAGATAATAAGTTTATAAACTTTTTGTACAATCCATAAAATCACATAAAAAGTATGTCTTATCAATGTTTGACTTTGATCGAACGAGAGATTAAAGTTCATTATCTCATTTGTTTCGGGAATGACGAAAAAATGTTAAATACAATAGTTTTAGGAAATGTTAAGGTGCACAGTCTAAAATTATTTTTGAGTATACAGGGTACTTCAAAAAAGTGTGCCCGATATAACAAATGTTTTTTTAATAGGAACATCCGATTTTCTAATTTCTTTTTAAATACTGCGTAAAATTTCATAACTTTTTTATTAATAATATTATATACCTAAATCTAGTAGTTTTTCTAATATTTAAATTTTTTTTTTTAAAAATACTAATTTTCAATTTTGAAAAAAATTACCAGTAGCGCCATTGTTTCTGAAGGTGAAATACTCATAATTGCTACGAACATTCTATAGAGATGAAAAAAAGATATATGTAAAGAAATCTGAGTTAGCCGCTACAGGGTGTACAAAATAAATTTATACATTTCGACTATTTTAAATTGAAAAATCCCAAATTTTTTAAAAGGCACACCCTGTATATTATTATTTTTTCTGATAGATTTTTACAAAACCCTCCAACTTTTATTAAGTATGTTGTATACCTCTTTTTAATACTTTTCGATTTATTTTGAATTTTTCAATTTTTAGCCTTGTTTTTAATACACTTTCGCTATAACATCATATTTGCCAAGACTAAACAAAAATGTAGGCATTGTCAAATTTTGACATGTCTATTAGGTAAGTAAAAATAGTTTAATTTGTTGTAGTAAGTGACGTATAAAGGTAACAATTATGGATTTTCCTAAAAATGAATTAACTGATATAGTTTATATACTGGGCAAGGCGGGAAAAAATTGTCTTTTGGCAGTAAGGAAAAAGAAATGGAGATTTTACTTCATGTTGAAGATAATCCCCAGGTCAGCAGCCGTCAACTAGCTGACTTATCTGACACATCCCAATCTATGGATAATCGCACCACGAGAAAATACATTATACTATATATATATATATATATATATATATATATATATATATATATATATATATATATATATATAAATATATATATATATATATATATATATATATATATATATATATATATATATATATATATATATATATGCATCCAACTAATTTTACAAAAATGGTTATGACTTACGATTATTTTATAAGTACTTGGGCTTAGTAGCGAAAATATCAAAATAGGGCAAAGATTCTTTCAAAAATATTGAATACATGAAATTTTTTCCTGGTTTATATTGGTGGTTTTATTTTAACTTTGACAATTTAGTAGGTCTCAACAGAAAAGTCATTTATGCGATATTGTCACTTTTCTTTTCTGATTTGTTAAATATAAACGGTATTTCTGTTTAGCAAATTAGTAAAGTTTGCTGGGCCAGTAAGTAGAATAGCAAAAATTGCATCTTTTTCATTGCAGAGTTATAGTGTAACTAGGTATGAAACTTTGTATTTTTTGCTAGAGATGTCAATATATGTTCTAAACAGTGTATTTTTTGCAAATCAGGTTAGTTTCGAATAGTTTACGTTGGTTCTGGTCACTTGCAGTTAGTTCATGTTAGTTTTTCGGTAGTTCATGTTAGTTTCGGTTTGTTCTTGTCAGCTATGGTTAGTTCTTAATATAGTCAGATTTGTTATTATATTTCATATGGAACTACACCAAGAACTTCAAGACTGTGATTTTGAACGACGAGTAAACTTTTGTACCACCATGAATGGAGCAATAGAGGCCGATTCAAATTTTTTATCCAAATTAGTGTTTTCTGATGAAGCTACTTTCCGCAGTAATGGAGCCGTTAACAGCCATAACATTCATTATTATTCAACAGTTAATCTATTTTGGGTCCGAGAAGTTCAAAACCAAAACCACTGGTCGCTTAATGTATGGTGTGGAATATTAAATTTTCGAATTATTGGTCCATATTTTTTCCGCGAACCGCTTAACGGGCCCAGATATACAAATTTTTTGCAAAATGAATTATCCCAGCTTCTTGAAAAAGTTGATAACTTTGAAAGGGAACAAATGTGGATTCAACAAGACGGAGCTCCTGCTCATTACCACCGGGAAGTATGGGAATTTTTAAACGATCGTTACCCACAAAAATAGATATGTAGGAATGGATTCATTCAGTGGCCCCCTCGATCATGTGACTTAATACCTTTAGACTTCTTTTTGTAAGGCTACATTAAAGATCGTGTTTATGTGAATCCCCCTACAACACCAGTAGATATGGAAAATAGGATACGGGATGCGTGCAGGACAATAACGTCCTTTATGCTAAGGAAAGTGAAGGAAAATATAGTAAAATGACTAAACATGTGTATTCATTCATATTTTTGAACATTTGTTACGTCATAATAATTATTCATTAGATAAGCTAAACTGTATTAAAATTATTAATAACTATTTATTTATGTTTTCACAACAGCGTAAGTGTATTAAAAACAGGGTAAAAATTGAAAAATTCAAAATAAATCGAAAACTATTAGAAATAGATATATAACATACTTAATAAAAGATGGAGGGTTTTGTAAAATCTATCAGAAAAAATAATAATATACAGAGTGTGCCTTTTACAAAATTTAAAATAGTCGACATGTATAAATTTACACCCTGTAGCATCTAACTCAAATTTCCTGACAAATACCATTTTTTTCATCTCTATAGAACGCTTGTACCAATTACACTGGTCAACACAAGTCTTGTTTCCTTTATTTTTTTTTTCTGTTATTGGGTATTTCAATGGCCCTGACTATGAAAAAAATACTGGGACATTGCTAACAGCTTTACCTTTTGAAATATACAGTTTTATTATTTTGCCAAAAAAATACAAAAAAATAATACATTATGTTAACAAAATTTCTATTGAACACTAGCAAATGATCTTTTATAAGATTTCCTTGAATGAACGACTTTAGGTAGATCTCGTTGCAAATCCAGCAGTAGTCTGCCATCATATGTGAGTCCCACCGCCCCTGATAACGCTCTTCCATTGTCCGAAGACCCAGATTTTGTGGAAATCGGTCTAAATGCGAGTGCAGGAAGTGGAATTTTATGCTCATGTTGCACCCTAGCTCTTGCAAATTCGATAGCATGCACTCAACAAGCTCGACATGGTCGTCAGATTTCTTTTTGCCTTGGAAGCTACTCATAACCAAAACAAATGAATTCCAAGCTTTGGATTCGACTTCAGTCATTGATTTGAGAAAATTAGGATCTTTCACGAGTTGCCTAATCTGTGGCCCATCAAAAATACCAGCTTTCAATTTTTCTGAACTTAATCCTGGAAAATTGCGTGAAAGAAAATTAAAACATTCGCCACTTTTGTCAAGCGCTATCACAAACTGTTTCATTATGCCGAGTTTAATATGAAGTGGTGGAAGTATGATGCGGTCTCGGCTAACTAAAAGCACGTTTATAACATTTTTTGTACCAACTTTTAGCTCTTCCCGCACTGGCCAAACTTTTTGTGACCAATGGTGTTGTTTGTCACGACTATCCCAGAGACACATGAAACAAGGGAACTTTGTGTACCCCCCTTGTTGACCTAAAAGAAAGTTAACCATTTTCAGATCAACACAAATTTTGTGGTCTTGATACTTAATTTTTTCCATAACCTTAGAAACATTTACGTATTCTTCTTTCAAAGTCGTCGAATGTGCAATAGGTATAGATCCGTACTTGTTACCGTTATGAAGCAAAACACACTTTAAACTTCTTTTGCTGCTATCTATGAAAATATGCCAATCACTAGGTTGGTACTGTTTTAATCCCATCTGCTGCAAAATACCACCAACATCGTTACAAAAAACTAAATCCTTCTCTTGAGAAAAATACGTTAACCGATTTTTTTCTCGGGTACGATAAAATGTAATGTTGGTTTCCGGATTAAGCAAATTTTTTTCTTTTAAACGAGATGCTAAAATTTCAGAAGCTTCTTTTGGTAAGTTCAGATCTCTTACTAAGTCATTTAGTTCTTTCTGATTAAATGGTTCAGGTTCTGAAAGGCTACATTTGTAGTCTGAATCAGAGTCTTCACTTGATGTATTTCGTTCGGGTTCACAGAGATTTGGATCATCAGAAGATTTAGATGTGCTGGGTTGTACCTCTTGTGATTTTAATTGAGGTCGTTGAGCAGAAGATAAGTTAGGATATGACCACTTATTTCGATTTCCAGGGTTAATTCCGTTTATTTTCACAACGCAGAAGTAGCAATCGTCATGATGGTTTCGAGGTTCTCGCCAAATCATGGGTGTTACGAACATTATTGCATCTCTTTTTCCACTGGATCATAACCGTAGACATACTACACATTTCTGGCATACAATATGAGGAACCCATGGTTTGTCCTGATTACACAATTTTATTTTAAAGTATTGATGATACGCAGTTTTCACAAAGTCCGATATAGGTTTTCGATATTTTGCAAATATATATTCACCACAAATATAGCAAAAACAATCGGGATTAAGCACACAACATCTTCTTGACGAAGTCATATCTAAAACAACAAGAAAATATATTTTAGTGTCCAATAAAAAACGAAAATCTAAGTAAAAATAGTAAATGAGGGTAGTTAGCTATAACTCAAAAACAAAAGCTGTTAGAGAAAAATTGTTGCCATTTTTAAAAAATACGCGTCAATTTGAGATAGAAACAAAAAAAAAATCACAGGAAACGAGCAATTTTCTTTTTTTTGTTGACCAGTGTTATGAGTATTCCACCTTCAGAAACAATGGCGCTACTGGCATTTCTTTACAAAACTGAAAACTAGTATTTTTTTAAAAAAATTGAAATATTAGAAAAACTACTAGGTTTAAGTATATAACATTATTAATAAAAAAAAAGTTATAAAATTTTAAGCAGAATTTAAAAATAAATTAGAAAATAGGATATTCCATTTAAAAAAAACATATGTTATATCGGGCACACTTTTTTGAAGTACCCTGTATACTCAAAAATAATTTTAAACTGTGCACCTTAATATTCCCTAAAACTATTATATTTAACATTTTTTTCGTCATTCCCGAAACAAATGAGATAATGAACTTTATTCTATCGTTGACTCACCCTGTACGGGTACTAGGAAATCGATGCTACAACTTAATAGTGTTGTATCAAAAACTTTAAATAGCGACACGCCCATGAATGCATTTTTTTATTCAATCCTCCGGTATGAGTTATTAACTTAAAAAAAAAGAAAAACTGTACACATGAGAATTCTTTAAATCATATTTATTTCTTATTTTCTTCCTTGGCAGTATTTTACGTGTTAACGCATTTACATTTTCCTGTTATTCTCTTGGCAAAAAATGAGCGTATTTCTTTTCAGCAACTTACCAAGATAAATTGGTCTGGCTATGTTATAATTTCAACTCGCTTCTGGATTAAAACCACTGAAAATGGATTCAATGAAAAGTCGGAAGGTTTTTCATTAGTGAGTTTTCATTTCTTAAAATTTTGTTACCTGAAATAATTTACTTAATTTAAACGAATATTTTTTTATTCACCGAGCTCTGAAAGAATATTCCTTTTCAAAGAATGTCCCTATGGATTGTAAAAAAAGACCTCCGTTCCTCTTATAAATAGCAGGTTAAAATTTCTAAGTTTTAGGGTGAAAAAAGATCAGGAGAAGTCGCCCCCTCTGATTACCTATTTGATAGGGTGTAAGAATGCCATGATAAAAGCCGACTTTTTTTTAGACGAGTCCTCTCCCCCTCTCCTCCCTCTTATTGATTTTATTTGGTAGGGAAAGTTTCTCCAAGATTCTATAGACATAGTAAGGGAGCTATCTTCCACCAATTCACCTGTATTGTTCTGCTTTTTTTCTTAAACAAACGCCCTTTAAATCCATCTGCCCCTCTCCCTCCATCCCATTTTTAAACCTGGCTACCATTACCATACCATTAATTCGATGTGTATTACTAGTATGAACCCCTCAGAGGTATAGCCAGGTTCTAGGAAGCACGGAGTTTTTCATGAAACAAAGAGACCAATAAAGGCAGAGCAGGGAGTACGCATTTTCCTATATTAATAAAGGCGAGGGGGGCAGAAGGATTTAAGAGGCCGTTTTAATAAAATATTAGAAACCGGGAAGAGAATTCTAGAATAAAATAACCAGTCAAGTGCAAGTAAAAATTTTGTTACGGAGGTATAAAATGAGTTTTTAACAACGTTTGTTTCCAGTTTTTACTGAAAACTGATGACTTTGAAACTTTTGTTTTTTGTTTATATACCAGATAAATTACACAGGGCAACAAAAAAAATATTTTTGTTTTGGTGCCTGGATTTTAGAGCTGATTTTAACTATATTTGGGACGCTAAATCTATACATGCAATCCGTTTTTCTCTATCAGCTCTACTTTTTTAGATACATCAACTTATCTACCAATGTGGTTTTTATTCAGTATATTCATTTATGAGAGTTCTAAAATTATTATATATTCATTAATGTAGGTAGGTACAATGGTTTTATTGTCAGTCTGTAATTGAGTAAATTCCAGGTAAATCTATAAATAGTGGAACCATTGCCTATCAGGTACCTGAACTGACCCTTTTAATCACCTAACTCGGGTAAGTCTCGTCAGTTTGTGCGTTCTTACTAATGAGAGTAGATCGAATTCGGCGTGTTATTTTATGTTAAGAAAAGAGTGTTTTTGTGTTATTGAACAGAATTAAAATGAGTTCAGGTTCCAGTTCAAGAAGAAGTTGTGTAAATCAACCTGATGTGTTTTGCTATATATGCGGAGAATACATGTTTCAACAAAACAGACAAACTATTACTGACTTTGTAAAGCGAGCGTATCTTGGATACTTTGGAGTTAAGCTTGGTAATCAGGACAAAACGTGGGCCCCGCATCTCGTATGTAAAACTTGTACAGAGCATTTACGGCAGTGGACTACCGGGAAAAGAAAATGTCTAAAATTCGGCGTACCAATGGTTTGGAGAGAACCAAAAAACCACTTCAATGATTGTTATTTCTGTTTAGTAAATACTAATGGAATCAATCGAAATAACCGCAGTAAGTGGACTTATCCCAATTTAGACTCGGCAATACGCCCTATCCCGCACTCAGATGAAATATCGATTCCAACATTTCATCCGCTACCACATATCTCTGATGACGAATATTTTCCCTCTGATCGCTCTTCTGATGCTAATAAAAGTTCTGACGCTAATGAAACTAACAGTGACTATGAGGGGACGTCATCAGTTCCTCAACGCTTCAATCAAAATGAATTAAATGATCTCACCAGGGATCTCAATTTATCGAAAAAAGCTTCTGAAGTACTGGCTTCTAGGTTGACCGACAAAAATTTACTGGAACAAGGAACCAAAATTACCTTTTACCGTACAAGAGAAAAAGATCTGCTAGCATTCCTTTCTCAAGAAGACAATCTTGTATTTTGTCACGAAATTAGGGGACTCATGAAAGAAATGGGACTTTCTGAATATATTCCAGATGATTGGCGCCTATTTATTGACAGTTCAAAGCGAAGTTTAAAATGTGTCCTTCTACATAATGGGAATAAATATGGTTCAATACCACTAGCTCACTCAACGAAACTGAAAGAAGAATATAATACCATAGCTTTGGTCGTGCAGAAGATAAAGTATTACGAACATCAATGGATGATTTGTGTAGACTTAAAAATGGTAAACTTTCTTCTTGGGCAGCAAAGTGGTTACACGAAATATCCGTGTTTCTTGTGCCTCTGGGATAGTAGGGACAAAACACACCACTGGGTTAGAAAAGATTGGCCTCAGAGAGAAAACATGGACGTTGGGGAAAAGAATGTCATTAACGACGCTTTGGTTGAAAGAGAAAAAATCATACTTCCTCCGTTACATATAAAGTTGGGCTTAATGAAGCAATTTGTAAAGGCTCTTGATAAGAATGGGTCTTGTTTTGCATATATAGGGGTAAAAATGCATCAGTTGAGCACAGAAAAACTCAAAGCAGGGATATTTGACGGCCCACAAATAAGACAATTAATTAAGGATCCTGCCTTCATAAATTCAATGAATCAAGTTGAACGAGAAGCTTGGACATCATTTGTTGCAGTTGTAGAAAATTTTCTAGGCAAACATAAAGCTCAAAACTATGTTGAAATGGTTAACAAGATGCTTAATAGTTTCAAATCTTTAGGGTGCAATATGAGTATTAAAATACACTATTTACACAGCCACTTAGACCGTTTTCCAGAAAATTTAGGAGACATGAGTGAGGAACAAGGTGAAAGATTTCACCAAGATATTAAAGTTATGGAGGACCGCTACCAAGGAAGATGGGACATGCACATGATGGCAGATTACTGCTGGAGTTTAAAAAGGGACTGTTTAAAAAAACATTCAAGAATGTCGCGGAAAAGAAGCTTTCCAAGTGTTGAGTGACTATTTCATTTCTTCAATGTTTTCTTTTTGTTTGTAAGTACGACATAATATTGTATTTTGTATAACTAAAATAAAAATTTCGTATCTACTTTTGTTTACTACACTTACGGATTTGAGTTACAATAATGTAACTTATATTTCTCTAAAATTGTATATCTTAAAAATTTGAGCTCCTAGGTACAAATTAATACGTTATTTGAATTCAGGACATCAAATTGATATAGAATCAGCTCAAAAAACCTCGACACCAAAACAGCTGTTCCCCTGTGTTATTAAAGGTAATACACTCGTGATAAGGGGGGAGACAGGGCCTTTTCGCGATTTTTAAAAAATAATACAAAGAAAAGTGTACGCAAGTATTACGTTATATATATTTTTTTAAATCGTGTTTTCACAAGCTTTCATTTCACACTCGATGACCTAGTAAAAAATTTTTTTTTCACTTTTCACCCTCCAGAACTAACTCCTTAAGTTAAAATTTAACTTTCAACACTAGACTGCTCTCCATTCCTATATTATTCTTATATTATTACCAAATTTCAACTTTCTATGATAAATAGTTTCGGAGAAAATCGTTGTGTGGGACAGACAGACAGACGGACAGACAGACAGACACCGAAGTCATCTTATAAGTGGTCCGTACGGAACACTAAAAACAAGTTTTTAAATAATGAAACTTTCCAAACTTGAGCCTTCTCTACACAAATCGGTGATCGGAAGGCATCGAGCAGATTTCTCAAAATATAACTCTCTTTTGCTATAGAACACTAAAAAAAAGTCAATGAACAAGGGGGCCAAAGGACTTCTAAATAAACTCTTACAATAAAATTGTAAAATCTTAAACTCTTCTCAACACAGTAAAAAAAATATTAATAATTATTGGGGACTTTTCGAAGAAAAAAATCCTCGGGCTTTTTTCGCAATCCCTAAGTGTGAAGCTAAGGAGACCATGTGCACTTCCTGGCCTATCATTGGCTGTGGAACGACTTTACGAGTAGGCGAAACTATCAAACTGTATATGGTTAAATTCAATTCTATCCGATAAAATAACTGGTAGAGCAATGCAGTGCTTCTTTTTAAACATTGATACACGTTATTTTTAATCAATGAATTTAAAAATTTGATGTTGAATTTTTTCCTTTGGCAGGCTCATTCAGTAGAAATTAAGCCTCTTATTGTATTATAGTAAATACTATCAACCGATATTGTTTGTAATAGTTCACATCATATTAAAAGTTGTCAACATGAAATGGAAGATTTCATGGCCTTGGTGAAATGAAAAAAAAAAGTGATTCGTGTAATTAGACTATATCAATTTGAAGTATATTTCTGATATTTTGCCTATGATTGTGCAAGATATATTCAGGGATCTTCATTCTTCGAGATTAGAACACTCAATGAGGTTAACGAATCACAAGTAATTTATCTACTAGTTTTTTGAGCTTTATAGACATGTGATGAACATTATATCGCATCAGAAATAGATAAATTGGACAGTGCTTTAAAAAGAAATGCTTATTGCACTGACGATATTAAATGTTCGTTTCACTGCTTTAAAAATCTGGCTTTCAAACAAGATATTAAAAAGGAACTACCTGTAGTCTGTAGAAGGGAAAGGTATTACAGTCAAAATTAGCTAACACTTATAAGAAAATTGGGTAAAGCTTGAGATCACTAAAGGCACAGATCGTTTACAGACAGAAGGCGTTTATAAAAGTCTTTATTCGTATGGTACGGTACATGTAGGAGACAATGGAAGATTAAGAACAGCTAGAATTAAGGAATATAAAAGAAACAAATTGTACAATCGGCGGCAGCTGACCATCAATACTCTACATTTCGTACCATCAATTTAAGAGAAATCGAAGTTTTTGCTTCTGTCTCCAATTTGTATAAACGGGGGTTTAGGCCATCAATCAAAATATACACCCTGACCCACGTGGAAAATAATTATTACACTTTCACGGTTACGATCTTCAGTTGTGTTTCTTCGAGCTCGTTAATTGTTCTAATCTTGATGAATAGAGTTCCCTTAAGATGCCTCGTGCATTCGTAGCCGAAGCGTCGAAAAGTTACTCCAAGTTATTACGGTCTAGTCTCAAGAATCACGATTTTTCATTTGAAAGTTGTCGCTCAGGTTTAAAGCGTCTCAGATATTTAGATTCTTCCTCTATCACCTTGACCCAAAGGCAAACTAAGTCAAGGGGTTTTTATAAAATAAACAAATTTATTTATTTTATTGTAAAATTATATTCTTGTTCAACGCAAGTACAGATTTAATTTACATAGAGGTCTTTGGATTTTCTAAATGGAATTTAAAAAAAAAATGTTTACCGTTTATTTTGAATTAGTATTACCCAGTTCCCAACCCAAAAGGGTTTAAAACTTAGGAAAAAAAAATAGTCTGCCTTAATTATATTTACACTTCTACAAATAAGGACTCAAAGTAAGCCCTTTAGGATAGGCCTCTTTTAAATAAAATAAATAACGTATTCTAGAATATTTTAATTAATTAAATAATTCATGAAAACGACCAGACGTTTCTAGGGGCAACTAGGTTTCATTACAAACAAAATAATTTAATAAAAGCTCGTTAAGCTTCTGAATTGTTTACGAGAGGTCTGAGATAGAAAAAAGAAAAGTTATTCAAATCTGATACTAATATTTTGGATTTAGGTCACAACTTAACCGAATGCGCTAATAACACTTGGATAATTTTTATAATTTCCATAAACTTCTGGAAAAACCGCCTAACTTAAAATTTAACAGTTTTTCGAAGTAAATTTAAAAACTTTATTAGTGCATATGTGATTTTATTATATTAAAATATAAAAGTTTAATATATTAACTGCATACACATAAAATTTGATATTGCGTTAAATGTAATATAATGTTAAAGTATTATTTTAGTTTCCACTGAATAAACTCATTATACATTTCGATTAAAATTAATTTTGTTACGAGGTTATCCACAAGAAAGAGTTCTTTTTTACTAACATAGTTTTTCGGTATTTAGAAATTTAGTAAATACTAGCAGGAGTACCAATACTAATAAAATGAAATTTTATAAATGCGTAAAAAACATAGAATATGTAACCGAAAGATATCGGACAATAAAATTATTACTACTCGGAAGGGAGACTACATTAGCACTATACGCCCCTACAGATGACGTACCTGACCAAATTAAAACAATCTTTTATGATGATCTAGAAAAACAAAAACAACTAACTCCAAAGAGACAACATCTAATAATAGCAGGAGACCTAAATGCTAGAATTGGAAATAGAGTTAACGACGAAGTAGTTGGTCCATATGGAGAAGATACAATCAATTATAGCGGAGAGTGTTTAATTGAACTATGTAAGTAGAACAAATTAAGAATATGTAGCTCATTCTACAAGCATAAAAAGATACATATGTATACATGGAAGAGGACAGCATTAAATCAAAAATCAATAATAGATTATGTCATTACAAAACAAAATACTCTGAAGATCCAGGATACTAGAGTAAAAAGAGGCCGTAACTGCCTCTCCGACCACTATATTGTGATAAACAAAATATATTTTCTATTTATGAATATACAAAAAACATTCAAGCATACCCATACCAACCAAAAGAACCAGGAAACAAAACGCTTTCAATTACATCTACTATACCAACAATCAATAAGAAACTTATATATACAAAGTTTAGAACAACAATTGAGAACCTGAAACTACAAATATAGAAGAAGAACATGAAAGAATAACTCAAGCTATAATAAAGGCAGCGGAAGAAGCTCTAGGATATGAAGATTCAAAACAAAAAACCAAAACAAAAATAATACAATATGGTCAATAGAAATTGAAAATGCGATTAAGAAAAAAATGAAGCATATCAAAAATGGTTAACCAGCAAAAATCCATAAAATCTTTAAGAATATAGATGAGAGAAATATGCAGTGAAAAATAAAGAAACAAAATGCAATGTAATTGATAGTATGGTTGGAGGAACAAGATCAACAGAAGCTTGGAAACTAATAAAAAACTCTCCATAAAGACAGAATAAACCTAATAACATTAGAGGAAAATGTAAAACACTATAACGAATAACTCACCGAGTCTAGACATCAATATACATCACAAGAAAGACCTGACAAAATGTATTAAAAACGCTAAAAAATAATAAATCCCCAGGACCGGGAAATATACCAGCGGAACTAATAAAAACCGGCAGGAAATACTCTACCTAATAGAATTAATAGGCTATTTAATAAATGTATCAGGACAAACATAATACCAGAACAATGAAAAATAGCCCATCTCACGTCGATTTTTAAAAAAGGTGACAAAAAAAATCCCAGCAACTATAGAGGATTATGTATGAATAGCACTATGAGTAAATTGTTCAGTAAAATAGTTAAGTCTAGATTGGAAAATGAAGCTAAAAATATTACTAGTGAGGAACAAGGTGGCTTCACAGCAGGCAGATCATGTATAGATAATCTATTTACAGTACAACAACCTCTCGAAAAAGGAACTGAAAGAGGGCTGGAAACACACTTAGCATTTATTTATTTGGAAAAAGTCTACGATTCAGTACCCCGAATTGAACTAAGGAAAAAAAATGAAAACGTTTGGAATAAATTTTAACACCATTAACTTAATAAAAACAATGTACTCCAAAAATAAAACTATATAAAACAAGGCTCACAATTATCAAAGGCAATAGAAACAACGAAAGGCTTAAGACAAGGATGCCCCTTTCTCCGACACTATTCAATATACGAGGATATTTAGAAGGCACATTACAAGAGTAGAAAAGAAAAAGTGAAGGAATGAGAATACCAATAGGAGAGTGCCACTTATACACTTTGAATTTTGCGGACGACCAAATCATATTCGCACAAGATGCTTTTGACCTAGAATATATGCTTAGGAAACTATACGACTGCTATGAACTGAGTGGACTAAAAATTAACATAGAAAAAATCGAATATATGGCAATGAATTCGCCGGCAAAATTCAACATACTAATCAATGATCAAGATGAAATCGAATAGATAGAAGAATACAAATATCTAGGAACCTCTGTAACAACCACTGATGGCATAACTACCAAAAATATTAAACATAGAATAGAAGAAGGAAGGAAAGCTTTAGGTGAATTAAACAGTACATGGTGGAGTAAAAATAATTCAAAAAAAATAAAAAAAAAACACATTGGAAAATCCATCGTAGAATCCATTACATTATATGGATGCGAGATCTGGAGTTTAAAAGCAGAAATGAAATGCAGAGTGAATGCCCTCGAAGTGGGGGGTATCAAAATGGGAGGGGAGCGTCATGAAGAAATAAGGAGAACAATGAAGGCACAAGAAACAATAACGGACGAGATGGAGATTAGAGGTTTAAAATGGTTTGGCCACCTCATGAGATTGGATGAAACCAAATGGCGATATAAATTATTAAAATGGACAGCACCAAGGAACAGAAAACGCGGCAGATCAAGAAGATCATGGAATAAAGGAATACATCAAGCCATGAACTCCAGAGGTTTGACAGATGATATGACGGCGGATAGTGAAACTTGGTTTGAGAACGGATAGACGGCTATGGCTGTATTGGAGTCCGTTTTAATATATATATATATATATATATATATATATATATATATATATATATATATATATATATATATATATATATATATATAGTAAATATTTAAAAAAAATCTTCGCAAATATGCAGTTCTACAGCAAGTAGCAAATTTGACTTTCTCAAGTGAAGGGAAAGTAAATTTCGATATTACAATTAAAACTATACAGCACCCTTTTCACCCCCTTCCCCTAAAATAATATGGCTCAAAAACTATAGTATTCATTTCAGTTTGAACATACTAATAGATCCATAGTCAGATAGACCCATCGACGACAATGGAAAATATATTTTTCGTGTCTAAGAGCCCTAAAACTTAAAAAAAGCAAAATTTGCGGAGGCTATTTTTTGACAAATACAATACTTCACTTTAGCAAGGGAAGTAAAAACAATAATTTACCTACTGTGTTAGAGGTAAGTAAGTTGTTATATAATTAACTTAACATTTTTTAGGTCACACTGTAACCAGATCTCAGTCCCTTCTACATGCTATTTTTGTTAAAATTGGAAATAATGAAAAAGCACGCTGAAATAGAAGTATATTATGTTATATAAGCAATTATTTTTCTGACCCTCTCACCCGTTCCTTTTCCGCATGGAACACTTATAAGATCACTTCGGTGTCTGTTCGTCCGTCCGTCCCGTCTGTCACACCCGATTTTCTCCAAAACTATTTGAGATAGAAAGTTGACATTTGGTGCTAATACAGGAATTGATGGCCTTATCAGAGCCGTATAGTTTTTAAAGTTAAATTTTGACTTAAGGGGTTAGTCTTGGGGAGTGAAATCGGAAGTGAAAAAAATTTTTTTACTAGATCATCGGGTAGGATGTCAAATGAAAGCTTGTAAAAGCACGAGTTCAAAAATATATATGATGTAATACTTGCGCACACTTTTCCTTGGATTATTTTTAAAAAATCGCGAAAAATTGTTGTCTCCCTCTTTATCTCAAAAAGTACTAATCAAAAAATTTTGAAAAAAATTCTGGAATATCCTCCACAGGGTGTAGATTTAACAAAAATTATCACGAGTGCATTATCTTTAATAATTCATCTGGTATATAAAAAAAAACAGAAATTCAAGGTCATCAGTTTTCAATAAAGATCGGAAACAAACTTTGTTGAAAACTCATTTGGGGTGTGTTTTGTGAAGTCACTGATCATTTTATACCTCCGTAACAAAAAATTCTATTTTAAAAGCAATCAAAGTACGGATCACTAATTGCGCAAGTTCAACTTGCACTTTACCAGTTATTTACTATAAATGAATAGCTAAAATTTTATAATACCAACCAAAAACCAGGAAAAATTCTCATAATAATATTGAAAATATACAATGTTTAATGATTCCTACCGCTTTCCCCTCTTTCCTTGTTAATATTAAAAATAACGAAAAAATAATTTAATTTTCCGACTCCTTTACACAAGAAACCCTGAAAAAGGTCCATAACACAATAAATACAAGATTATTCTTGTAACTCCCTCTTCTACCATTTGTGCTTTGCATAATTGTTTATAATAAATAAATACTTAAAGTTTGTTTATTGTAGCAGTCAAAAACCTGGAAAAATTTCCCTAATATTATTCAAAGTATACTATATTTGACTACTTCACCTCTTTCACACTCTTTCTTCAAAATTGAAAATAACGTAAAAATAACTTAATTTTCAGATTTTTCAACTCCAAAAAATCCGGAAAACGATCTAGAACACCATATATATGCACCAATCCGTTTCATTCCTACCCCACTTCTTCAGCCCCTTATATCTTTTACTACAAATAATATGCTTAAAATTTGTCCAAAAAAATCTGTAAATGCTTTAAAATGTAATAAATTACACAATACTAGCGACCCGTCCAGGCTTCGCACGGAAGTTGTTATGTTATTGTTTAGCTCTTCATTATAATTTAGTGTAGATAAAAAAAATGTCCAAAATATTTTTTTAAGATAGTTTAAAATATTTCCTTATACACCACATCTCTTCCCCGGGTGCCAGAACAAACTCGTGAAACATTTTATTCATTAATGAAAACCGGAATAAAATCCGTTTATTAGTTACTAAGAAAATCGACAAATAGGCAAACAGACAGGGCGAGGGTTTTATACTATATATTGTTACATAATGTCATCCAAAAATGAAGGTAAATTACCATCGTAAAAAATTATTAATAGCATACCTCCCAATGTATTTTTGATTAGTCGATCTCTCATTGTCATAATAAGGACTTTTGGCTTATAATTTTCTACCCTAAGCCAGCTCTTTTCTAACTCAATATAATTCCTTCTTCAACATTTTGTAAACAAAAAAATACATAAGGACTTTTTGGTCCGACACGACCGTCGGTAGAAGAGAGAGTACGACCCTCTTCTATCCTCATATAAGGCTTTTTTCAACTCCTTTTGACAAAAAAACAACCCATATTAGATCTTTTTGACAACCTTTTTTTTAACAAAAAATAATACCATATTAGGCCTCTTTCATCAACTTCATATAAAAAAAACAATCTCATTAACTTCATCAATGCCTTTATCCCATTTACACTCGCATACACCTTCTAATTTTTTTAACAACCTTTTTATCAAAAAACAACCAGTAACCCTTTCGAATGCCTTTTTGACCAACTCTTTATCAAAAAAGAAAACTACTAACTTCATTAACGCCTTTTTTACATCTACCTTACCCACATTACCCACTAAAAATAACCAAGACAATTCTAACAATAAACCTAAATAATAATAAAGACTTTCTTACCGAGTCTGGCAAACCCATCATCAACATAATAGGGACCTTCTGCTCAACCAACTTATATTATTTTCATTAACGCCCGTTTGACCTACAACCAACATCACATACACACACACACACACACACACCCCTTGACAACGATGAACATTTTCAGCCGAAAAAATACTACTTCACATAGAGTTGGTAACACTGTCTCATATCGCCCGTTAGACATCTAACCTAACTCCATTACATACTAACAATACCACAGACAGCCGAAAAAAACTACTTCCTCAGGCAAATTTGGCAACACGGTCTCACCCTTATGTAGGTCCAAAAATGGCATAAAAATGCAGTTTTGAGGGCCATAATAAAATACATGGGATTTTGCGGCAGCACATCATAATTTTGGTTCGTAATTACAGAAGCTCCTACATTTAAAATGACTTTGTGGGCGGTGCGAGTTCAGAAACACCCTTGTAAACTCTAAATTATTCATCCAAATGTTACAAATTAAAGACAGTTTCTTTGTTAAATGCACAATACAAAGAACGTATTAAATTTAATAAGGATTTATATCTTCCTACCTAAATTACTATCTTTATTTAAAGTGTTTTCTTAATATCTTTACTTCGATAATTTGGGTTAACCTTTGTAGAAAGACCTATGCTGTCGTCGATTTTTTTGTAGAACTATTGAAGGTACACAATATAACCATACATTGTTTTCAGATAATTCTAACTATTTACGCGAAAATATCTCTTTGACGATCGATTTTTTTTCCGACTTCATCCGACATTCATAGTTGTAGGTCGAATAAATTTAGAAAAAAATATCCATAAAATTATATACCTAAACCTTCCTCATGAAATACTCTATCCATTAGTGAAAACCAAAAAAAAATCCCTTAACAAGTTACCGAGAAAAATCGCGTACAGACAGACGCGGCGGTGGACTTTGTTTTATAATATGTATTGATTAAACAACTCACTTAAAGTTGAAAGCAATGAAAAAAAAACCTAATTTTTGGATTTTTTGACTTCAAAAACCCTAAAAAGGACATATAACACGATATATATGAATCAACTCCTCTAATGTCCGTCCCCACTGCTTTCATCCTTTATATGTTTTACTATAAAAATAAAGGCATAAAATTTATTTATTATTTCAACAAAAAAGATGAAAAGTTACCATGTTACTATTAAAACCTATAGAATTTATCGACCTCCACCTCTTTCATACCCTTGGCCTGAAGTGATATCGTTCAAAAACTATGGGCTTCATCCCCTTATTAGATAATATTTACTCACAAAGTTTGAAATTGATATTGCGTCTGAGGCTTATCGTGTCAAGAGACCGACAAACCGATAGACTGACAGATCGACAGACAGGCAGATCGATAGAAATGAGTGAGTATATTTTTCGTAATCTTGGAACTCTAAAACGTCAAGAAAAGCAAAAATCTCCAAGTGTATTTTTTTCACAAATACAATACTTTTCTCTAGCAAGGAAAGTAAAATCAATTTAAAGAGGGAACGGAAGTCATGTAATGGTCAGTGACTTTGTACATACGATAATGATAAATATTTACTCCAAAATAATGGTGATTATACACGTAACATCGTTTAGGAATATAGGGATAGGGAATACAGAATCTAGGTCTAAAATATATAGAAAATGTTTATAATTACGAAAATGTTTTTTTTTTTATAAGTTGTCATCTACCTAGCCATGAAAATGACGTAATACAAAAAAAATTTCTTAGTTGTCAAATTACTGAAGACAAAATTTTGTTTATTGAGTACTGAAGTTTTTACTATTATTTTTTGAAAAATTATTATATTTTTTTATTGTTCACCTTCCTGCCTGAGTAGGGACTTTACCCTTTTTTATATCTTACAAGATATCGGTGAGTATGTCGTAATATCTGTCAACGTTGTCCAAGTGCCGAAACAAACATTTTTGTATTTCACAGTACCTTTTAGAAAACGCGGTAGTGCTGCTACGGATGTTATTGCATTTCTGCAAACACATAATAATTTAGTTGTTTTTATTTATCTTCGTCACTCACTTGCACTGTGTGGGTTTTTATTTTATTTTACGACGAATGAAGATACCGCTGCTTGCTAAAGAAGCTGGAGTATCCGAAACTATAGTTTTCAAGAGTGTGCACGGAAATTTAGGGATCAAAACAGTTTCTGAACGATGGATCTTCATACTCCTACTACCAGAGTGGAAACCAGCGAAGAATAAAAAGAATTATTCTTGGGGAATGATCACCAGTAATAATATTTCGGTGTTCTATGTGGATCACAAGTCGATGCAATGGGTTTATAAGGACACTCCACCTCCAAAAAAGCGAAAATTCAATTACCTTCTGTGAAGTTGGTGCTACAGTTAGAGTTTTGATAAAGTAATATATGTAGTAAGGATTCACAAGTAAAACAGAGGTTTATGGAAAGACGATTCAAAACCTGAAGTAAATTATTAAAGGAAAATGTCCAAATTCACGGAGAACCAAAGTTTTGCTGTTGTACGATAAGTGCATAAGGCTCGCACAGTTCACGATATTAACGAAAGCTGCGGAGTTACAATTGCTTTGGTGCCCTTTGACTTTTTTTCTTTTCAAACATCTGAAGAAAGGTTAAAGGTCCTGAAAATGTTGAAAAAACGCTAGACTAACTTAAAAAAATACTCTTGTATTAAATGTAATGCAGCCTTGTTCCACCATCTCATTTTCTAATCTAAAAATAAACTTCTATAATATATATAAAATGCAACGTCTCTCTGTCTGTCTGTCTGTCCGTTAGTGACCTTATCACTGGAGAACCACTTATCCGATTTACTTACTTTTTTTTTTTAAAACATACTTATGTTCTCTGGCCAGGTTATAGGCTATATTTTATTACGATAGGTAGAATAAGGAATGAGCAGTGACAATAATAGTGAGTGAAGTCGGAAAAAAGTTTGCTGCTAGCGCGTTCCCTTGCAATATACAGCCTAAAACCATTAAATATGGAGCAATATTATGTAGCAGAGAATATCTTTAATCTCTAATCTATAATATGTATAAAATGCAATGTCTCTCTGTCTGTCTGTCTGTCCATTAGTGCGTTTATCACGCGAGAACCACTTATCCAATTTATGTGTCTTTTTTAAATTCATACATATATTCTTTGGCCAGGTTATATAATAATAATAATAATCTATATCTATAATATATATAAAATGCAGCGTCTCTCTGTCTGTCTGTCTGTCCGTTAGAGCACTTATCATTGGAGAACCACTTATCTGATTTACGTGCTTTTTTTTAAAACATTCATATGTTCTCTGGCCAGGTTATCTATATATAATATATATATAAAATGCATCGTCTCTCTGTCTGTCTGTCTATCTGTCCGTTTAGTGCGTCACGTACTTTTTTTTTTAAAACATACATATGTTCTCTGGCCAGGTTATAGGATATATTTTATTGCGTTAGGTAACATAAAGAATAAGCAGTGACGATAATAGTGAATCAAGTCGGAAGAAAGGCTACCGTTAGCGTGTTCTCTTACAATATACTGCCTAAACCATTAAATATGGAACAATATCATGTTGCAAAGAATACAATATATGTATAAAATGCAACGTCTCTCTGTCTGTCTGTCCGTTAGTGCGCTTATCACTTGAGAACCACTTATTCGATTTACGTGTTTTTATAAATTTATACATATGATATGTTCTATATAATTCGATATAAGCCTAGATAATGGGAGATAAGGTGAGATAATGGGAGATAAGTATAAATAATGGGAGATAAGCAGAGATAAGTCTAGGTAATGTAAGTTATGGTGAGAATGGGAGATAAGGAGAAATAATTGGAGATGAGCAGAGATAAGCCTGGATAATGGAAATTATGTAGAAATAATGGTAGATAAGGAGAAATAATGAGAGATAAGCAGAGATAAGTCTAAGTAATGGGAGTTATGGTGAGATAATGGGAGATAAGGAGAAATAATGGCAGATAAGGAAAAATATTGCGAGATAAGTCGAGATAAGCCTAGATAATGGGAGATAAGGTGAGATAATTGGGGATAAGTATAAATAATGGGAGATAAGGAGAAATAATGGGAAATAAGCAGAGATAAGTCTAGGTAATGGGAGTTATGGTGAGATAATGGGAGATAAGGAGAAATAATGGAAGATAAGGAAAAAAATGAGAGATAAGGAGAAATATTGCGAGATAAGTCGAGATAAACCTAGATAATGGGAGATATAGTGAGATAATGGGAGATAAGGAGAAAGAATGGGAGATGAGCAGAGATAAGCTTATATAATGAAAATTATGTAGAGATAATGGGAGATAAGGAGAAATAATAGGAGATAAGGGGAAATAGGGGCAGATATTTTATTACGTTAGGTAACATAAGGAATGAGCAGTGGCGATAGTAGTGGATCAAGTCCACGCGAGCGGAGCCGCGGGCACGGCTAGTTAATATATAAGAATCATGCAGGTATTTAACCGAATTGAAGTGCAGGATACGAAGGTCGGATACAACTAATTGTACTAAGTACGCATACTTAATACTCCATCGATATATCTTATATATATATTTATATATATATATATATATATATATATATATATATATATATATATATATATATATATACATATATATATATATATATATATATATATATATATATATATATATATATATATATATATATCATCAGTAGCCTATTCCGTCCATCGTCGAACGTAAGCCTAAGCTTTCCACTGATCTCTTTTGTTTGTCCTTTGTAGCCAGTTATAACCAGCGATTCTCTTTATATCATCAGTCCATCTTGTCTGTGGCCTACCTCTGGATCTTTTATTCTCGCGTGGTCGCCGTTCTGCTATTCGACGTGTCCATCTGTCATCTCTTATTCTACCATTGTGTCCCGCCCAGTGCCATCTCAGTGTACATATGCGTTGTATGACGTCTGTAACCCTTGATCTTTTGCGAATCTTGATGTTGGGTATGGGATCTTGCAGCGTTACATTCAACATTCTCTTCTCCATTGATCTCTGAGTTTTTTTGGAGCGTATTTTATAATATATATATATATATATATATATAACTATATATATATATATATATATATATATATATATATATATATATATACATATATATATATATATATATATATATATATATATATATATATATATATATATATATATATATATATATATATATATATGTTATATAAGATAATCGAGGGAAGAGAATATAAATGGGACACTGAGGAAGAAAAACTGAAGGAACAAACAAAGAACACTACGACCATCAAGCCAAAAAACTGAGAAAAAGGAGAGAGATAGGTAGATCGACGACGACCCTGGCAAAGACAAAGGATACGGAAGAGAAGACTATTGAAAGGAATATAAATAAGAAGATAATCAAGGAAATAGATAGGAAGAAAGAAACAGGAAATAATTACCGAATTAGTGAATTGGGAACACGGAACTTTAGGGGTATAAACGGAAAAGAGATTAGATTGGGAACATGGAATGTTAGGGGCATAAACGGATATATATATATATATATATATATATATATATATATATATATATATATATATATATATATATATATATATATATATATATATATATATATATATATATATATATATATATATATATATATTATATATATATATATATATATATATATATATATATATATATATATACATATATATATATACATATATATATATATATATATATATATATATATATATATATATATATATATATATATACATATATATATATATATATATATATATATATATATATATATATACATATATATATATACATATATATACATATATATATATATATATATATATATATATATATATATATATATATATATATATATATATATATATATATATATATATATATATATATATATATCAATGATTAATATTAAAATTGCAGAGGAAATTCAAGAGAATAAATAAGCATGATTCCAAAACTTTGCCTAGTTTTGTGTGGTTACTTATTATATTTTGTGTATTAAGTTTCAATTGCATATTTATATCATCGTATCTTTTTCGTTATTATGAGGAGAGTGGATGACAAGGAAAAGCTTGTAGTAACGGGGTAGGGGACGACCTCCATTAAGATGGTCCGACCAAGTAAGATCTCTTCTTGGTATGGGTATGCACGAGTCAAGTCAAGTCGCGTATGATCGAGATGTCTGGAGAATGACTGTTTAAGCAGCAACTGCATAGTATCACCAATACTCCTATTGGGGTGAAAGTATTGGGAGAGAGAGAGAGAGAGAAAGATCTTTTTCATTTGTAGTTATAACAGGGAAAATTTCTATTAACGAAAGCTGCGGAGTTACAATTGGTTTGGTGCCCTTTGACTTCTTTTCTTTTCAAATATATGAAGAAAGAAAATACTAGTAGTATTAAGTATTAAACGTAATGCACCTTCTTTCCAACATCTCATTTTCTAATCTAAAAATAAACTTTAATATATAAAAATGATTTAGATATTCAGCAGAACTAAAGTGCGGGACACGAAGGTAGAATACAACGAATTGGAAGGTAAGATGCAACGAATTGTACTAAATACGCATCCCTAATACTCCATCGAAAGCTGACACAGCAGTTCTCAAGCCGACAGAGTGGATGACATGGTCAACACTTAAAAGCAGACAACGCCTTTCATCCTCCCCAGGCATATGTGGTTAATGTAAAATAATTGAAAACGGACAAGGCTAATTTTTCAGCGGTTTATCCACTGTTCTCCTATTCGTCAAATTGTGTATCTTACCTTCATGCCCGTAACTTCTTGGATAAGTACCCATAAATTCTGTCTTAGCCCGACTGACGAGCCGTGATACAGTAAATTAAAGTGTATGAAGTAGTTCTAATTAATTTCCCTTGTGTTGAAACCATAGTATCCGAAACATTTCGATTCTTTTTTATTGGTTTTCTTATAGTGATAATAATAAAATAACTATTAAATTGAAAATATTTTTTAATTTGGTAATTGAGGCTGAAAGTAAAAAAAATGGCATTTTCGGCAGTCGTTCACATGTGGCTACTAAGAACTTTCTACAGTGTAATTTATGTTATATATTTTTCTTTTGTAGGTTTAAATTTTGTCTAATTAGTTCTTCAAACATTTCACATAAAAGATGGCTCTCAAGCCAATTAAAACTTCTTTTCTCGGTTATACTGAAATTTTTATAAGCTGACTGCTTGAAACCTCCTCAAACTCCATCTACTTTATGTATTATTAAATGACTTAATATTATAACTCTAGCAAAGAACGGTAGGTAGGAAAGTTAGTAATTTCTGAAATTTAAAAATATTTTCCTCATTTTTATCTTTTTGATTTTAAATAAAAATGAATTTTTTGTTCTTATTCTGCTCAAACTCGTAACTTTAGTTGGCTATTGGTGCTTTTGTCAATTTAAAACCTTTATTGTAAGTTAAAATCAGAAACGTATTTTATAAAACTACAAGTTTGTGAGTTACAAGTTTTAAAAAATATGAGATTACTGGTGTTGTACAACTATACAATCGTAGATTTGAATTGTCAAGTGAATTTTCACAAATTTGCAAGTATATTACTTGTAGTGGACTGTCTGAAAAGTGTTCGGCCTAACAATGAAAGAAATTTTTATTGGGACATGAAGTATCTTTTATATTTCAATATAATCTCCTGAAACTTCAATAAATTTATTCTAACGTGTTTGCAATAATTCAGTACTATCATTAAAGTGTGATTCCGGAAGATCTGCAAAATATCCATCCACGACTGCAATAGCTTCGTCATTTGATGTAAAACGCTTTCCAGCCAGGATTTTTTTCAGGTTTGGAAACAGATAATAGTTAGAGGGAGCCAAATCTCTTGAATATGCTGGATATTTAAGCAATTCGTACTTTAATTCGTTGAATGTTGCCGTCGTTAAAATACTTGTGTGAAAAAGTGCATTGTCTTGATTAAATTCTATTCTTTTTAAAAGCAGGTCTTTTCTCACGAATTTTTGCATCCAACTGATCCAAAAGGTTACAATAATATTTAATTTTTTTACCTTTCTGAAGATAATCCACCTCTGTAATCCCAAAAAACTGTTGCCATAATCTTCCCAGCTGCCTTCTTTGATGCACTTCCTCCTGCTTCAATCCACTGTTTCAACTGCTCTTTTCGCTCTGGTGTATAATGGTGCATCCAAGTTTCATCAACAGTTATGAAACGACGCTTGAAATCTATTTTATTTTGTTTAAAAGGATGCAAATACGCTTGAGCAAATGCGACACCTATCAAGCGCAAAGCGTTCATAAGTAATTCTTCATGCAAAATATTTCCAATTCATTCTTTTGAGATGCCTACGGCCTCAGTTATTTCACGCATTTTTACTCGTCGATCTTCTAATACCATATCATGGACTTGTTGAATAATTTGTGGTGTTGTAGCAGTTTTTGGACGAACGACCTTCGCATGGATCATCTTCGAGGCTTGTACGACCAGATTTAAAAAGAGCAGCCCATAGGCTACGGATGACAGTACGTTTATCTCTTCATTCAGTTTGAATGCTCGGACATCGGCTACTCAGACGAATATCTGCAGACATCGGGAAGTCGTTCAACTTAACAAAGACCTGGAAGAAATTCTATCTTGGGGTGACAGTAACCAAGTGGAATTTAACGCTACAAAAACCCAGGCGGCAGTTTTTTCTAAAAAAGTTAACGTTGCACAGTTATGGCGTGGCACCCCATTCCTCTAACATCGTCACTCAATTTATTGGGCGTTAATTTGGAAGCAAATATATCCTGGCATGAACATGTCGCAGGGATAGCAAGGAGAGCTTCTCAAAAGTTGGGAATATTATTTCTAATCAGAAAGCTTTACACTCCACAACAACTGTTAATTCTTTACAAAGCTCAAATTCGACCAACTATGGAATACTGCTCCCATGTTTGAGGCTCCGTTCCCAAACACACACTGCATTTGTTAGATTCTGTTCAGAGAAGAGCTGTTTGTCTGATTGAAGATCCGAAACTGACCGGCGGCCTTGATTCGCTGGAAATCGAAGAACGATTGGCGACTTGAGTCTGTTCTACAAGTATTTGTAGCCCGCCTAATTCCTCCCAGAGCGGTGCCTGTTAGAAATACACGTCGCACTAATACTTCACATCCGTATGAGGTTCAGCTTGCTACTCCGCGTACAACGCTTTTCAAGCAGACTTTTATATGGAGAACATCATTTGGAATAATTTGCCCAGGGCTGTTTCGCACAGAGTACAATTTACAGCGATTCAAGAACAACGTGAATCGCTTTTTCCGCACACATGCCGCTTCTGGAGCGCTTTAGGGACTTCCCTGTAGCACGTGTGCTAGACCCATAAAAAAATATATAAAAAAGTGATACCTGTTTTTAACTAACCTTTGTCTACTTAACTTAAATATTCCTTGACACCTTGTAATTTACGATATAGTAGAACCATAATTTCAATAATTGATATTGGGTTTCTGTCTAGAACTCTTCTTGGGGTTAGTCTAGAGAAAACAATGCTATTAGAAACAGGTAGTGTTAAAACTGGTATCGACCCTCTTTATCACCATTGCCTATAGTGAGGTAGTTCCGGTTCTTCTGGATGACCTTTGAGAGTCCTTACCAATTCGAGTTACGCATTGTTTGAACAAATTTGGTTTGGTTATTTTATTTTCTTAAATGATATTTTGGCTTTAACAGCTTTATAAGTCAAAATTATTTCAAAGTATTCACAAAAATATGGTAGATATTTCTTCATTGGAACATAAAAATGAAGAAATTATTGGAACTTGTCGAACAGTCTTTAATCCACAATTTTAATTTCAATATGGTGATGAATTTCATGAATGAAGGATGAAAGAAGGTTTTTTGCCATGGCCGGATTTCTCCAAGCTTTTCAGGGTATTGATGGAAAAAGGGATACTTCAACTGAAAACTACGCTGCTTAAGTTGATCGTAATGGAGACTACTTCATTAATTGTCAAATTTAAAAACCTTTTATGCATTGGTCTGGAAACGTATATGGAAGAACGAACATAATGCGTTTTAATGCTAACGTTGCATTCAGTTGATGATTCTTAATCACTTAGATTTAGTACATAATATACCAAATAATAAGCAGCATCGGTAAAAAATGCTTATTTGATGTGGAAACAATAAGAGTACTGGGAAAGAACAAACATAATCTCTAAACGGTATGTTTTAACGACTTAAAAAAAAACAGGTGCTCGATTGAATATATATATATATATATATATATATATATATATATATATATATATATATGGTATATATATATATATATATATATATATATATATATATATATATATGTATATATGTATATATATATATATATATATATATATATATATATATATATATATATATATATATATATATATATGTATATATATATATATGTATATATGTATATATATATATATATATATATATATATATATATATATATATATATATATATATATATATATATATATATATATATACATATATGTATATATGGAAGATTAATGTATGATGATAGTACCGGGAATAAAACATACACAATAAAAAGATCTCAAAAAACAAGCCTAAGAGTTTGCGAAACAAAGACAAAGGTAGAAAGCCTACAAGACGAATCAATAAAAAATCTCTACCAGACAAGATTGGGGAACGAAATAAATACAAACTCAGTGGTAGAGGAAGAAGATATAGAAGACAGTTGGAGAAAGATCAAGGATAACAATATAAACACAGCAAAGGAAGCACCCGGGGAACATAAAATAAACAGAACATCAAGAAGACCGAATAATACACCTTAGTTCTACGAGGAACTGAAATTAAAATGCCAAGAAAAACACAAAAGCCTATCTTAAATATAGATCAAGAAGAAGAACCAGAGAAACATATGAAAAATATAAGACAGTCCGCAATGAAACAAACGCACTAGCGAGAAAAAAGAAAATGGAACATTGGGAAAAATTCTATAAAGAAATGGAACATGACTTTTATGGTATGCAAAAGGAGATTTGGAGAATGATATGTGGACAACGAAAGGAAATGAAAGAATTAATAGAAGTAAGGTATATCGAAAAAGATACATGGATAAATTATATAAAGCAATTGTATAATAAAAAAGAAAATTTGGCACTCGAAACATCAGAAATAGTAATCAACGAAACATCAGAAATAGATGATAAAAAAATTTAAAAACAGAAAATCAGCCGGTAAGGACGAAATACAAAATGAACTATTAAAGTACGGAGGAGTGAAACCGACTAAAGAATTAACAAAGCTCATAAACAAAATAATACAGAAATCGCGAATATCGGGAGAATGGAGAAAAAGTATAATGATACCACTTTTTAAAAAAGGAGAAAAAAACCGACCCGAATAATTATCGAGGAATTAACCTCTTGAGCACAATTTTAAAACTGACGACAAAAATTGTTACCAATAACATAACTCCACTTATACAGCTTTCCGAAGAACAACAAGGATTCAGGAGCGGAAGATTTTGTAACGACGCAGCATTTGTAATCAGACAAATTACTGAAAAATCAATTGAGTATAACAGACCAGCGTTCTTATGCTTTATAGATTTGGTAAAAGCATTTGATAGAGTATAGCTGCAAGACGTAGTGCACACACTTTATGACAAGAATATTCCATTGGATATAATAAAACTAATTGAGAACATCTACAAAAGAAATTAAATATAAGCGAGAGTAAATTCGGAGTTAACTGAACCCATAGAGGTAACAAAACTGGTATTAGACAAGGAGACTCACTGAGTCCCTTACTGTTTAACATTATATTAGATGAAATAATTAAACAGGTAAAAACAAAAAAAGGCTATAAATAGGCAATAAAGAGATACAAATATTGTGTTATGCTGACGATACTGTCGCTGAGAATGGAGATGACTTGCAGAGATTATTACATCAGTTTAATACAACAGCAAAGAAATTTAATATGAAAATATCGGCTGAAGAAAACCAAATTAGTATTTATCTCCAAGGAACCAGTTAAGTGCAAGCTGGAAATCGATAATCAGATTATAGAGCATTTGATGACAATTAAATATTTAGGAATTAAATTATCATATAATAACAACATAGAAGAAGAAATAAAAGAACAAATAGTAAAAGCCAATAGAATAGCAGGATGCTTGAATGACACTATTTAGAAAAATAAATACGTGAGAACAGAAGTAAAATCTCGTATATATAAATTTGTAGTTATGACCTACACAGCAGAGACAAGACCAGAAATACACAAAACTCAGAGATACTTACAAACAACTGAAATGAAAACATTAAGAAGAATTGCAGGAAGAACACTTTGGGATAGAGAAAGAAATGACAACATAAGTCATATATGTCTTCAGACAGCGCATCATAAAGAGTATTTTAATGAAGTTAGACACCAAGAAGGCTTCTGGCGCTGACGGAATACCTGCCATAGTTCTCAAAAACTGTGCAAGGGAACTAACACCAGTTTTCTGTAGACTTTTTAACTTATCCTACAGAAAGGGAATATTTCCGTCCTGCTGGAAATGTGCCACAGTTCAGCCGATACCTAAAAAAGGCAAGAAGACCTTGCCAAATAACTACCGACCAGTTGCACTGCTTTCAATAATATCAAAAGTCATGGAAAAGGTTATCAATGAGCATCTTCTAAAATATCTTGAACGATTCAATATTATTAGCGATCACCAGTATGGTTTTCGTAAACATAGATCAACAGGAGATCTTCTGACTTATGTAACACATGTTTGGAACAACGCAATTGAACACTTTGGAGAATCTCGAGCGGTTGCTCTTGACATATCCAAGGCATTCGACCGTGTTTGGCACGATGACTGTTGGCTAAGTTACGCTCTTATGGTATGTCTGAAAGGTTCTGTTTGTGGCTCTCATATTTCCTCAGAGAGCGTTCTTTACGAGTGGCGGTCGACGGATTTCTTTTTAACACCCTCACTATCAACGGCGGTGTGCCCCAGGGCTCCATACTATCTCCTACTCTGTTTCTCATTTACATTAACGATCTGCTGGAAAAGAACGGGAATCCAATCTACAGCTTTGCAGATGACAGTACGCAAAAGGTCGTTCAACTTAACAAAGACCTGGAAGAAACTCTATCTTGGGGTGACAGTAACCAAGTGGAATTTAACGCTACAAAAACCCAGGCGGCAGTTTTTTCTAAAAAAGTTAACGTTGCTGAACCCGACATAGTTATGTCGGGGCACTCCATTCCCCTAGCATCGTCGCTCAATTTGTTGGGCGTTAATTTGGGAGCAAATATGTCCTGGCATGAACATGTTGCAGGCATAGCAAGGAGAGCTTCTCAAAAGTTGGGAATATTATTTAGAACCAGAAAGCTTTACACCCACAACAACTGTTAATTCTTTACAAAGCCCAAATTCGACCAACTGTAGAATACTGCTCCCACGTTTGGGGCTCCGCTCCCAAACATACACTGCATTTGTTGGATTCTGTTCAGAGAAGAGCGGTCCGTCTGATTGGGGACCCGGAATTGACCGGCGGCCTTGATTCGCTGGAACATCGAAGAGCGGTTGGCGACTTGAGTTTGTTCTACAAGTATTTTCATGGAAGGTGTTCGAAGGATGTAGCCCGCTTAATTTCTTCCAAAGCGGTGCATGTTAGAAATACCCGTCGCGCTGGTGCGTCACATCCGTATGAGGTTCAGCTTGTTACTCCGCGTACAACGCTTTTCAAGCAATCTTTTATATGGAGAACGTCATCCCTTTGGAATAATTTGCCCAGCGCTGTGTTTCCCACCGAGTACAATTTACAGCGATTCAAGAACAACGTGAATCGCTTTTTTTTCCGCACTCATGCCGCTCCTGGAGCGTTTTAGGGACTTCCCTGCAGCGCATGTGCTAGACCCATAAAAAAGAGAGAACATTAACACGTGGATAAGAAAGAGAAAACAAGAATGGAACCAACACATAAATAGAATGTCCGAATGACGGTTAGTGAAAATAGCTCGACGCAAATTACCGGTGGGCCGAAGGAGTATAGGACGCCCACGAAAAAGATGGAATGACGACCTGTAGCGACGATACATTAAAGAAAAACAGTCAAGAATGCCTAATATAAAGAAGAAGACGAAGATTAATAATAAACTTGCAGAGAAATTACAAGTAAACAAATAAGTGAGCATGACTTGTGCGGACTCTAAAACTTATTATGTACTAAGTTTCAATTACATATTTGTTACATCGTATCTTTTCCGTTTGTAGTTATAACAGTGATGAATTCTGTTGTTAATCATATTTTCTTTTAGCAGCAAGTAGGTACTAACTTTTTAAGTTAATGAGAATATATTATTTTACAGTTTTTATCACTTTCCTAAAGTCAGCTTATTTTAGTTAATCTATTCGTGTAATTTCTGAAAATTTGAGGAAAACACTCTTATATTAAGATGTCTTCGGTATTTCCTTTTCATTCAAACAAAATCCTCCCACTCTTATTCACGTTCAAGATTAGCAGACAGAAATTTCGATATCAAACTTTTAGAAAAGTGAAAACTTAAATCAACGCCTACTGGTTTAAGAACTAAGAGCAAACGATCTGTGAGCACTAATTAAAAAGTTATACAGACTATTAGATATAAGCACCACGTCAGCTTCAAGTTTTCCCTCTGGTACGTACACAATAGCGCAACTTTAATGCAAAGTGGCACGTTAGGCATAAACCCTTTAAACATGTTTGTGGCGTGGGATTAAGGGACGAGTAGTTTTAGTGATATTTTAAGCGTTTGTAAACTTTTAAAGTAAGAACGCCTTTTACTTTGAGTGAGGCTATTAACAAATGTGTTAATTTTATTAGTGAATACTGTGTAGGTTTCATGTCAAAATTCTTACTTACTACACTCGAACCCGATGTTTCCGAAGAATTTCCGGTTTTCTTTATTTTGTAGGTATAGGGTGTTTTTTATAGAGGTATAGAACTTTGAAATGGAATAAAACAAATATGAGTTTTTTAAATTGACATGAAATTTACTTTATTCGAAAGATAATCTTCTGGCATTATAATTTAAATATGACTTCTGGCATATGACCGCCACGGCTGGCTCGGACGTAGTCTAATCTGGAGGTCCAATTTTCGATGACTTTTTCCAACATTTGTGGCCGTATATCGGCAATAACGCGGCGAATGTTGTCCTCCAAGTGGTCAATCGTTTCGGGCTTATCGGCGTAGACTAGCGACTTCACATATCCCCACAGAAAATAGTCTAGCGGCGTTAAATCGCACGATCTTGGAGGCCAATTCACGGGTCCGAAACGTAAAACTATGCGGTTACCAAACGTTTCCTTCAATAAATCAATTGTGGCGCGAGCTGTGTGACATGTTGCGCCGTCTTGTTGAAACCACAGCTCCTGCACATCATGATTGTTCAATTGATGAACGAAAAAGTCAGTAATCATTGGCTCTATAGCGGTCACCATTGACTGTAACGTTCTGACCAGCATCGTTTTTAAAGAAGTACGGACCAATGATTCCACCAGCCCATAAAGCACACCAAACAGTCAGTTTTTCTGGATGTAACGGTGTCTCAACATACACTTGAGGATTATCATCACTCCAAATATGGCAGTTTTGTTTATTGACGTATCCATTCAAACAAAAGTGAGCTTCATCGCTAAACAAAATTCGCTTATGAAAATCTGTATCAACGGCAATCTTGTTTTGGGCCTATTCACCGAATCTAAGCCTTGCTAGGTGATCGTGTGGCTTCAATTGTTGCACGAGTTGGATTTTGTAAGCACGCAAACCAAGATCTTTCCGCAAAATCTTCCATAAAGTGGATGGACACATATCCAATTCCTGTGCACGATGGCGGATAGACTGATTCGGGTCTTCCTCTACGCTACACTCTACAGCAGCAATGACTTCTTCTGTACGCACTGTACGACGTCTCCGTGGATGCGTATTATCATTTAGAGTAAACGTGGTGCGAAAACGTTCCATAGTTAATCGAATTAATTGCTCTGATGGACGATTATGTTGACCGTAAAATGGACGTAGTGCGCGATACGTATTTCGAACAGAACCATGATTTTCAAAATAAATTTGCACAATTTGGAAGCGTTGTTCAGGCGTCAGTCTACTCATGTTGAAATGCCAAACCAAACTAAACATAAATCACTTGACAGCTGACAAAATGGCCGCCAGTTAAAAAAGTGTTGCCAACTTAAAGTTTTATACCTCTATAAAAAACACCCTTTATGTATCGTAATTGTTGTAACATTTATTAGGAAATTATATATTTCGTAAAAAACAACCAACTTTAGAAAAATGCATGGAGAGTAGCAATTTTTTAACTGTTTTCCTTATTTTTATCCTTTAAAAACTTAAAAACGATCTTTTCTGATGTTTCATTTTACGTCCTAACAATATTTTAAAATATGTGCAGCAAACTGTGATTTTAAGAAAACACGCACAAATGATACAAATATAACTCGTTGTTTGTTCAGAGACGATAACTTCAATTACCCATACGTAAAAAATCATATTATACAGGGTGTCCCAGTATTCCGTCTACATAGAGTGAAAAAATGACCATTTATCCCAACTTACGTTAGTTCAAAAATTCGTAATTTTTGAGATACAGGGTGTGAAAGTTATACTTTTATTTTAGTTTTTCTTAAGGAGCATTCTTAATAATTCTACTATTTGCACAAAATTCAGTGCTTAGGGGTTCTCTGAGATGAGAAATCGAAATCAGCTCACAATTTTGTTGTAAATTGTAGGGTGCGCCATTTATTTCACTGTGTATACTTTTTAAATTGTCATAACTTTTTTATACCACTCTGTATGATATTTTTACTTAAATATTCGTATTTTTCACTTTCTTCTGTCTAAAAAAGCTCTATTGGTAAATGTTACTCCGAGCAACAGTTTCTGAGATAATGGGACGTCAAATTCACAAATGCGTTCCTTCACACTTCATCTAGGCTTAAGACAAGTCCAAAAGAATAGACTTTGAAATTTGGAGCATGTTTAAAGGCAAACAGGCTAACAATAATAATAAATTTAAAGACTAACGGGCCAACAACAGTAAGAATGTAAAAACCAACTGGCTAACGGCTTAAAAGATTACCCACAAATTGATAAATTAGAAAAAGGTTTAATCGCTCAACCGAGAAGGTATTGGTTTCACAATAAAAGATTAATATGGCCGCCACCTTCGTTAATGCATAAATTAATACGTCGCAGGTAATTTAAATGTACTATTTTTAAAATGTCTTCATCTTGTAAAGTGTTAGCAGCATTTTGAATCCTATTCCACAATTGCTCAATGTTGTCGATTTGAACTTTCGATTTCAATGCACTCCAAAGAAAAAAATCACATGGATTTAAGTCTGGGGATGAGGTGGCCAGTGAATAGGAGCATCTTCTCCTTCTCGGTTTCATTTATCTGGGTAACTTTGATTCAAAAAAATTATCACATTACGCGTAAAATGAAGTGGTACACCCATCATGCATGAGAAAGATGTCGCGGCGTAAATTAATAGGTAAGTTTTCCACTAATTCAGAAATAGTTTCGTGGATGAAATTCAAGTAAATGTCACCATCAAGTTGATCTGATAATCTAAACGTCCCGATCAAATAGTTCTCGACAAATCCCATCCAGACATTAATACTGAAAGTCTGATGGTTAGGAGTCCAACGATGCGGAAATCTTTCGTGATATACGCGAGCACTTTTGCGACCGTTGCCTTTACAAAAACCCAACACTAAAATCGTATCAGTCTGCTCACCATAATAATCTAGATTTAAAGCATCGTTGAGCTTGAGAAGGGATTAATTCTCGTTAATCTCTTAAAACTTGTTTGATATCTGTCAAAAATTACTTTCTGTCAGTATTACTACAAGGCAGTTAAGTCATAGGATATCTTACATTATTGCGAGAGTGACTTTTAAGCGTTGCCAAGTAACTATACAATGTGAAGAAACGTGTGAAGGAACGCATTTGCGAATTTGACAATGGAATGAAAAAATGGAAACAAACATCCCACTATCTCAGAAGCTGTTGCTCGGAGCTACATTTACCAAGAGAGCTTTTTTAGACAGGAGAAGGCGGAGAATACGAATATCAAATTAAAGATATCATACAGAGTGGTATAAAAACGTTATAACAATTTAAAAGTATACACAGTGCAATAAGTGGTGCTTCCTACAATTTACAATAAAACTGTGAGCTGATTTCGATTTCTCATCTCAGAAAACTCCTTGGCATCGAATCTTGTATAAATAGTATAATTATTAAGAAAGCTACTTAAGAAAAACTACCTGACTTGAACTAACCTGAACTAAAATAAAACACACCCTGTATATGTAAACAGATAAAACACAATTGCTCTGATAGATAAGGACTTTTTTGGAGATCTAATCAGTTGGTGTTGCACGGTCTCAAACTAAGAATAGAGAAATTTTGCAACGCTTATTTTGGTAGGTCACTGTCTTTATCTTTATTTGAAGCATGCGCCCACCTTAACTTATAAGAGAGGATATTAGAAGCTCGTTATTCTTATTGTTATTATGGTAGGACCTGTTTGTTTTTCCTACTTAGGTATACAAACCACTAAGAAAATATAGTAAAATTGAAATGATAATCTTTTATTGCAATTAACAATTAATTAGTGTTCAGATTATGTTGAGATTTTGCAGTCTTTGGCACGGTGGCATTACAGTGTGTGTAGTGCTACTTTCAAATAAAATTTTATTTCACATTCGTATTACCTTGGAAATATTGACGGAAGTGAAAGAAACATGCTAGACCCAACATTAATTTAGAAACTTGGGTTGGCCCATCAAATACCAATAAGCGATGTGCTTAACCATGAAATGGATAAAAAATCCCCTAGGTTTATAGAAGATGAATACTAGCCTAACCTTGTAATTCCGTCGCGCTAATATTGCGCATGCTTGAGACAAAGGCATATGAAAAATAAGCTTTTCAAAAACTCTCTAATATCTCTCTTAATTTTAATTTATAGAGTAAAATTTTAATAAAGTGTGGAGCTCTCGGTAATCGAATCGAAGAATATTTTAAATTTTATTTTATATAACATTTTTTGATATTATTATTTTCTGATCAATGCAACTCGTTACAAACCTAACATAAAGTAAAGAATGTCTATCTATTTATCTTTCTGTTTAATTAGTTACTACTATAAATATTTTAAAATGTTTTTAATACTATATGATCAAGTAAAAAAATTGAAAACAATGGAGAACTTAAAAAACTGAAATAGAAGTATATTACGATATATACGCAATCACCCTTCACTTCATTATTTTCATCCCATATATATTTTATTGGAAAAAATTATTTTTAATAAACATTTAGTACCCCAATCAAGAATCAGGAAAAATTTTCATAAAACTATAGAAACGATACAATTATCCCCATCCCGTTCGCCCCCTTTTCATGTTAAAAATGAACATATGGAAAATGTTTCGATTCCTTGACTGACAGAACCCCGGAAAAGTCCTTTACTACAAAAAATAAAAAGTCACTCTTCTACCCCCCCATTCTCCCAACCATAAAAACCTGGAATAATTCTCATATTACTACTGAAACTATTCAAGAATCTTTCACCCTATTCCTATATTAAAATTGATTTTAATGAGGAAATAAGCTAATTTTCTTATTCCTATAGACCAAGAACCCTGAAAATAACATATACGAGCATATTATATATGAAGCAACCCCTCTAATCCCCTACCCCCTTACACTTCATTCTTGGGTTAAAAAAATAATGAAAAAAAAATCTGATTTTTAAGTGCTTCCGAAATTCTTCAAAAACCTTGAAAATAACACATAACGCTATATATACGAGATATATATGATCTCCTTCACCTCTTTCGCCACTTTTATGTTTAATTATAAATATTTAAGCAAAATATTTCTTTACTATCTCAACAAAAAAGTTGGTTATTGTAATTCGTTATGCAATGTATACTAAATATAGTAAGAAATTAGAAGCTTACCTTGTTTAAATAATCCACAACGAACAAAATATATACTTTTGGCAAATGAAATACGTTTGTACGTGAAAAAATAAAATTCAAATATAGATGATACATATAAAACACTGTCAGATATGTTTAATGTGTAAATAAAATAAACCTTTCTTGCGATAGTTATTTTTATGATACAAAATATTATTTAATAGAAATCTGGAAGTTAAAAAAATAGACCTGAAGAAAAGATAACCGGTCAAGTGCAAGTTGAACTTGCGCAATTAGTGTTCCGTACTTTGATTGCTTTTCAAATAAAAAATTTTGTTACAGAGGTATAAAATGATCAGTGACAACAAAACACACCCCAAATGAGTTTTCAACAAAGTTTGTTTCCAATCTTTACTGAAATCTGATGACCTTGAATTTTTTTTTTTTTTTTGTATACCAGATAAATTATTAAAGGTAATGTACTGGTGATAATTTTCGTTCAATCTACAGGTCGTGGAGAATATTCCAGAATTTTTTCAAAATTTTTTGTTAAGTACTTTTCGAGATAAGGCGGGTGGACAGCGATTTTTCGCGATATTTTTAAAATAATACAAAGAAAAGTGCGCGCAAGTATTACATTATATATATATATATATATATATATATATATATATATATATATATATATATATATATATATATATATATATTTTACTCGTGTTTTCACAAGCTTTCATTTGACACCACACTCGATTACCTAGTAAAAAATTTTTTTTTCACTTCCGATTTCACCCCCCAAAACTAACCCCTTAAGTCAAAATTTAACTTTCAAAACTACATGGCTCTGATGAGGCCATGAATTCCTATATTAGTGCCAAATTTCAACTTTCTATGACAAATAGTTTCGGAGAAAATCTGGTGTGACAGACGGACAGACAGACGGACAGACACCGAAGTGATCTTATAAGTGTTCCGTACGGAACACTAAAAAATTAGGTAGGATGATTTTTACACGAATATAAATAATATTTCCCGTTAGCAAGTAAAGTAAATACCAGGTGTACAAGTATGAAATGCGGATTTCTTTTCTAAAAAACATGTTAAATTCGGAAGAATGATAAAAAGTGGTTTATTCAAAGTATGCTCCATCGCTTGTTATACATTTTTCCCATCTTTCGGGCAATTTGTGAATACCACGCCAGTAAAAATCATCCCCTTTTGCTGCGAACCATTCATCGAATCATTTTTTCACATCTTCGTCCGAACCAAAGCGCTGCTCAGCAAGTGCGTGAACCATCGCACAGTGATTCGGCAAGAACATGCTAGCGGGACAATATTCATGACGTAATTTCCAGGAACCACTGATAACGACTTGTAAACAACCCCCCCATTTAACGAATTCCAAGGATTAATTTGTTTATCACCTCATAAAGGTATCTTTTCAGGGAGTCAAAGTAACCCTTATAAGAGAGGTCATTTTCATTTGCAAATCAGTTGCATTTTATGCACACTTGTGATAACATATTTTAAAATTGGTAGCAAAGTGAAAAGAGTTTTTTGTGATGGAATATTCTGTTGAAGGTATGTACTCTATTATGACTTATATTTTTTATAAAAAATATGTATACTTTTGGTGTAATATCAATTTGTAAATGTATAGATAAATCCAGCAAATTTTACATTAATTGTAAACTTTAAAAGTAGCAACTTTTTTCCACTTCCACATATATCCACCTAGATTTTTCTATATGTAATACCTACAACATTCAGGCACAGATTCATATATATTATAGACCCCGAAAAGGCCTGAAAGTAAAATTATTTTATTTTTTTCAGAACGAGCCGTGACTATGTCGAAAATGGAGTTTTTTGAAGAATGGCTAAAACATGACAAAACTGAACGAAACAGTGGCATTTTTTATTATATAAGTGAAAAAATTCAATATGTCTGATGTTTCTGACGATTCTCTAAAACGACTCAAAATGAAAATATCAAGCCTTTCAGCAAAATTCAATCAAAAGTGGACTTCTTTAAAGTGTAACAAAGAAATGTTTCTAATCAAACATAAAGATTGGTTAGAGGGATCCGGAATCGAAATAAAGATGTGTGTTAACTAGCCGTGCACTTCAACATCATCAGCGGCTCTTTCCGTAGGGTGACCCAGAAAATCATTTGAAGACTCATCAACGAAAACGAAGAGACGGAGAGTAGAATGGAATCGCGAAGTGCAAGTGAGCTTATTACAGCAGCTCAGTTAACTACTCGAAAAGAAGGGCATCGAAGTGTTGCTAAACAGATCCATAACGTCGCGGTCAGTGAAACTAGAGAAAAGAATAAGTGTTCTGAACAAAGTCGGCAGTTAACACCAGACGAAGCTTTAGCTTATTATGTGGACTCGAAATCGACTTCTCACTCATATAAACAAACAAGAAAATGGTCAATGAAAGCGGGACATCAAGTGGATCCATCGTTTTATAGTTTAGGTAAGTCCAAAGCTTCTTGTTGTCCTTCTCACGAATATATTTCTGTGACTGAATCTCGAGCTGAAATTAAACTTCACGCGATTTTGGATAAAACGGCTGAACGATTAGTTAAAGCTCAGACGGAAGTCATTAGAAGTGTGTTACTTCGTTCATATTATACGTTGGTAAGCAAATGGGGCTGTGATGGGAGTTCGGGGAATAGCACGTATTGAGAATGCTTTTAATTACGTCTGATCCTGTTATCAACTCGTATAGAGAATTACCGCGAAGAAAATTTACTTCTTTGCTATCGGAGGTTCTGCAGTTGATTATCCCACCTTCATTGCCATCCGAAACACCATCAGTAAGTCATCATCACGAATTAAATGAGGAGGATTATTTACTCTCTGAATATTCTACTGAATGGGAGAGCGGTGATGACGACTCATCTGATGGTGATTAGTAGGTTAAAGTATTTTTTTATTGTAATTATTATTCTTATTTTATTGTGTGTTGTAGTTGCTTATAGTTTATGCCTTAGTATATATGTTATTTAATATTATATTTCTTTTACTTATACACCTTGTTATTGTAAATAATTGATATATAGATACTGTTACTGTACTAATTTATTTTAAAAGAAATAATATTTTGTAAATTAATAAATGTGGGTACTATCATTATGATTTTTATTTTTTTCCTAGAAATTTCTTTGTAAACAAACATGATTGTGATTTTCACACATAATGAGTACGTAGATGTATGTAGCTAATTAAAGAACAATTAGCGACAATAGTGAACAAATGAGACACATTAGTAAACCACTTCCGTCTTGCAGCTACATATTTCGATTTAATACACATACAGTACACATTTTTCAACTTTTTTTTTCCTACAATAGCTTAAGATACCTGGAATATACATAAACAATTGAAATAAGTGAAGAAATAATATTGTCCCGCTAGCTTGTACTAGTCGAGACACTGTGCAGGTGTACAAGTATGAAATGCGGATTTTTTTTCTAAAAAAAATGTTAAATTCGGAAGAATGATAAAAAGTGCTTTATTCAAAGTATGCTCCATCGCTTGTTATACATTTTCCCATCTTTCGGGCAATTTGTGAATACCACGCCAGTAAAAATCTTCCCCTTCTGCTGCGAACCATTCATCGAATCATTTTTTCACATCTTCGTCCGAACCAAAGCGCTGCTCAGCAAGTGCGTGAACCATCGATGCACACAAGTAGTAATCGGAAGGAGCCAAGTCTGTTGAGTAAGCAGCATGGGGTAGAACTTCTCAGCTGAGTGCTTCCAACGTGTCGCGAACTGATTTTGCCGTATGTGATGGAGCATTGTCATGAAGAAAAATGACTTCCAGTATGCAGGCCTTTTTTCAAGCGGCGAACGGTTAAAATCGGTCAAATGTTGTTGGTAACATTTAGTATTAACCGTTTCCCCAGGTTTTAACAGCTCATAATAGATGATGCCCTCTGGTCCCACCAAACACAGAGCATCGTCTTTCTGCCAAAGCGATTCGGTCTTGCGTGGGTCTACCCATGATTTTTTGCGCTTGGGATTCTCAAAACAAATCCACTTTTCATCCCCTGTAACTATACGATGCAAAAAAACGATTTCCTTTTGTACCGATCGAGAAAAATGTCACACGTGTTTTTGCGCTTTTCCATTTGCCTGTCGTTCAACTCATATGGTACCCATCTACCGGTCTTCTGAATCTTTCCCATCTCTCGTAGCCGATTGGAAACAGCTTGTTGACTAACGTCCAATTGCTCGGCGAGTTGTTTTTGTGTTTGCGAACCATCTTCGCCCAACAATGCTTGCAATTCTACATCTTCGTATTTTTTTGGCGGTTTTCCACGTTCCTTGTCTGCAACATCGAAGTAACCACTTTTGAAACGCCGAAACCATCGTTCACACGTATGTTGCGGTGGAGCATGTTCACCATAAGCTTTTCGAAGTAATCGGTATGATTTAACAGCAGTTTTCTTCAAATGAAAACAAAAAATTAATGCTGCCCCCGAATGTCCTTTGTTCGGTATAAATTTCGACATATTGAACACAACAACACAACACTATGCACATACTTTTCCAATTTATCACTAGTGCGCGTCTGACACTTGTTGATGACACAACAAAATCGCGCAGTGTCAAATTTTTATAGCACAAACTGCATTGGTGCACCATCTGTTGTCTGAAATCAGCATTTCATACTTGTACACCTGGTACAATAATTTATCTGCTGTCTCATATGTACATTTTTGCCACCTTAAAAGTCTGTATTTCAAAACTTTGTTCTATATTGAACTCAACATTTTTTTAGGCTACTTTGTAATCAGATCTCAATCTCTTCTAGTTATTATTTCTATTTAAATGGAAAAGAGCGGAAAAACAAGAACAATGAAATATAAGTATATTACGGCATACACGCAATCACCCTATTAGCCCCCCACCTCATCCCTTTCAACCCGTAAATATTTTATTATAGAAAAACTATTCTATACTAAATATCGAATATCCCAATCAAAAATCAGGAAAAATTCTTATAATACTATTGAAAGGGTACAATGAACCTCACCCTTTAAGCACTTCCCATGTTAACAATTAGAATATGGAAAAAAAAAGTAATGTTTTGATTTCTTGACTGAAAAGACCCCTGAAAAAGACCTATAACAACATATATGCGAAGTCACTCTTCTACCTCCTTTCTGCATCCCTTTGGCACCGAATATGTACTTTTATAAATGATTATGCTTAAAATCTCCTAATTCAAATCCAATCCAAAAAAAAACCTGGAAAATATACTATTGAAACTATATAAGTTTCCTCCATCTCTTTCACCCCTTTACTTACTAAAATTGATAGTATTAAAAAAAACCTAATTTTTATATTCCTACAGATAAGCCGCCATTGACATGGCGGCATGTCTGTGCGAAGGAGAAAAATCAGTAATTTAGAATACGCCAATGACACTCTAATTATAACATCAAGTGGGGAAGAAATGAGTTCTAACCTGAGTCGCTTGAAGGGGTAACGAATTTGGACTAAAATTAATCCCACGAAAACTACTGTCATGATTATAGATCGACAGAGTAGTAATCAACTCCGTCCAAGAGAGATAGCTGGGTTTAAGGTAGTTGATAAATATGTGTTCTCTCACCGAAAACAGTGGTGGATGTCAAGGTGAGATAAAACGTAGACTGTCTTAGCGCGGACTGCCGTATCAAAATTAACTAATATTTGGAGAGATACTGCCAATGCTGAAAACATTCTGAGAATGCTATTAAAACTATTCAGCCATTTTTTAGGTTGGAATTTAATAAAATGAGAAAGATCACCTAATTTTTGAATTTCTCGGTTCCAAAAACCTTGAAGAGGACATATAACGCTATATATACGAGACAATGCCTCTATCTTCCCCTTCTCCCTTTTCATCCCTTTTATGTTATATTGTAAATAATTGCGGAAAATATTTGTTTATTATCTTTACAAAAAAAAGGAATAATTGTCATATTACTACTAAAAGTACAAAATTTATCGACTCCCATCACTCTGTTCGCCTTAAGCGTTATCGCTAAAAATTTTGGCTTCATCTCCTCATTAGGTATTGTACATACCAAGTTTGAAATTGTTATCTCATTTTGTTCGAAAGTCATCGTGCCAATTGACGGACAGACTGACAGACCGACAGGCAGAGAGACCAACTGAAATGAGTGACAATGTTTTTCGAGATCTAGGAACCCTAAAACGTCAAAAGCATAAATTTCGGTTTATGAATTTTTTCACGAATGTAATACGTTCCTTTAGCAAAGAAAGTAGAAATAAGCAAAAATCTAAGGTTCTGAACCTTCTTAAGGCATTATATATGCAATTTTTCTGGTTAACTATTATTAGTGCAATACAATCTTCTTATTTGGTCCTGATAGTAAAGATCAGTTTCAACATTTTTCTTGGATTCTCTTAGTTTTACTTGAGGAATTCGTAATTGCACTCCAGAAGAGACGTTGTAATCTAGGGTTCATTTGAGATAAAGTAGAAGTCTTTCTTTTTTGAAAATTATTTAAGCCTATGTACCTCGGCTTACTTAGGCTAGAAAATGATCGTCCAAAGAAGACAAATAAACACGCACACGTTCGCACATTATACAACGATTAAAATTTAAAAATACATAAAACGTTGAAATTATAAAGTAAAAATTAAAAAATGCATCAGGGAAAAGTTGCCAATCAATAAAATATTAAATTAAAATGTCATAGGGGTGTTTTAGTGCAGATTTATGTATCTCTTTTTAAATTCTAATTTTAGTCATCGCGTTACGGGAAACCTTATCCTTTTCTGTCGAGGATTTTCTAGTTGTTAGCTGATAATTGTCTACGCAGACCAAAACGCGTAGACTGTAAATAAAATGAATTATTTTTGCTAAATAAGGACGAAATTTTTACTTTATTCTGAATTAATATTAATTCGTGTAAAAGTTTTATGACATTCTGTTAATTAGTTTGCGAGTTATAGCTATTCTAGTGACGCTATTTGATTTTTGCAAAACGATCGAACAAAAAGAACTTCGTGTGTTGATTAAACAATGCTTTTTGATAGGAAAAAAATACAGCCATAACCCAAGAATGGCTTGAGAATTATTATGGCACATCTGCTCCGCCGAAAGCGATGGTTTAGGGAACTTAAATGCGATAGTACAAACACCGTTCCGGACGTCTAAGTGAGACAATCACTCCAAAAAACACAAAAAAAATCCAGTGTATTGTTCTGAATGACCGCAAAGTGAAAATGAAAGAAATAGGCGACATCGTAAAGACATCAAAGGATGCGTGAGGCATATTTTGCGTGAATATATGCATATGATAAAAGTACGTGCTCGATCGGTGCCGCGCACTCTACCAATTGTTTAAAAACAGCAACGTGTCGAAGAGTCAGAACGGTGTGTCCAAAGAAGTTTTTGCGTCTATTTGTAACAATGGATGAAATATGGATCCACCACTACACACCTAAGTTCAACAGGCAGTCCACAGAGTAGCTGGAACCGTATGAAAGCCGACCGAAGCGTCCAAAAACGCAAACATCAGCTGGAAAAGTTTTCGTAAGTATTTTTTTGGGATCCGTATGAAATAATACTGATTGACTCTCTTGAGAAGGGACGAATAATCACCAGATACTATTAGGATGGTTTATTGGACCGTTTGAATGGTGAAATCAAGCAAGAGAAAGACCGCATTTAGGAAAGAAAAAGTGTTGTACCACCAAGATAATGCACCAGCTCATAACACTACAATTCTCGGGACTTTTCAACGCATTTCAAAGTTTATTTTAATGAGTAAATTATGAAATTAAAAATCTTATTTGTATGTTAAAGGCATAAATGGGTACAATTAACAATTCTTAAGAACTACAAATCTACAGGAGCGACACGTGTGCGGAGAAGGCGATTCACGTTGTTCTTGAATCGCTGTAGATTGTACTCGGTGGGAAACACAGTCCTGGGCAAATTATTCCAAAGGGATGATGTTCTCCATATAAAAGACTGTTTGAAAAGTGTTGTACGGGGAGTAACAAGCTGAACCTCATACGGATGTGAAGAATTAGCGCGACGTGTACTTCTAACATGCATCGCTCTGGGAGGAATTAAGCGGGCCACATCCTTCGAACACTTTCCATGAAAGTACTTGTAGAATAGGCTCAAGTCGCCAACCGTTCTTCGATGTTCCAGCGAATCAAGGCCGACGGTCAGTTCCAGGTCTCCAATCAGACGAACAGCTCTTCTCTGAATAGAATCCAGCAAACGCAGTGTATGTTTGGGAGCGGAGCTCCAAACATGGGAGCAGTATTCCATAGTTGGTCGAATTTGAGCTTTGTAAAGAATTAACAGTTGTTGTGGAGTGTAAAGCTTTCTGGTTCGAAATAATATTCCCAACTTTTGAGAAGCTCTCCTTGCTATGCCTGCAACATGTTCATGCCAGGACATATTTGCTCCCAAATTAACGCCCAACAAATTGAGTGACGATGTTAGAGGAATGGAGTGCCCCGACATAACTATGTCGGGTTCAGCAACGTTAACTTTTTTAGAAAAAAACTGCCGCCTGGGTTTTTGTAGCGTTAAATTCCACTTGGTTACTGTCACCCCAAGATAGAATTAATTAAATTAATTAGAATATAATTAACCAAAGTACTTTTCGGTAGGTAGGTAGGTAGGTATGCAATAAAAATATTCTGTGTAAGTATAAAATTAAAACAAAAACCTATAATATGCTTAGTTCAGAACAGCAATGACTTCAATTTTCAATTTTGCCCCGGTCGAACTTCGCGGAGTCTGTAAATCTGCATTTTCTCTGCGAGAAAAATTAATGATACTTAACGTACACGATGTCCTAATGTATCAACAGCCAACAAGCCAAGTAGGTGAAATTGTGGAAACCTGTACCAACATGGCGGGAGTTGGATCAGCAACTATTGATAGATTTCTAAAAGAAAGAAAACGCAGTTCTTGCAACAAACTTCAGAATCACAAAGAAAAGGAGCGTTTAGAGGTTGATAAAGATTTTAGAAACGTAAAAAGAAGAAAAGTACACCATTTTTTTTACTAAGAAAGAAATACCTACACTACATAAATTTTGCAAGAAATCAGAGAAGACCAGATTTTAAAAAATGGAAATTATGAAAAATCCTTCATAACCTGAATTTTCGTTGGGAAAAACACAATAGAAAATTTGTTCTTATCGATAAAATAGAAATAATTTGTTGGAGAAGAGAATATCTACAAGCAATCAGAAAATTTCGAGCCGAGAAAAGAAATATTTTTTATTTAGATGAGACTTGGGTTAATGAGGGACACACAGTGAACAAATTCTGGATTGGATATGGAAGGTTGGTCAACTGGATTATAACCCCTTTTAGGAAAAGGTCGCAAGCTAATTATAGCACATATTGGTAGTGAAAACGGATTTCTCGACGGTGGCTTGTTGGAATTCCAATCAAAGTCAACTAAAGATTACCATGAGGAGATGGCGGCCGATGCTTTTGAGGAAAACTTTCAACATATGATTGAATGTATACCAGCGGAATCAGTTAGAGTATTAGACAATACCCCATAGCATTTTCGATTATTAGAACGACGATTTCATACACAAAGATGGTATGTTAAAAGCGGAACTTCTCAAAATTGCGAAAAAAAATAAGGAACAGTTCAAGAGATATGTAGTCGAGGGGATGTCAAAGGAACGGAATATCACAGTACTTTGATTACCTCCATATCATTGCGAATTGAATCCCATAGAGCTATTTTGGGTACAAATGAAAGGTTTCGTTGCAAGGGAAAACACCACGTTCAAACTTTAAAACGTAAGGCAATTAATACTCGCCAGAATAGAGAGCATCAAAGAAGATAATTGGAAAAATGCCATTCGACATGTTATAGAAGAAGAAAATAAAATGTGGAAACCTGAGGAATAAATCGAAGAAACTGTGGAAATAGAACCCTTAATTATCAATTTAAGAGAAGTCGAGTCTTCAGATTTTGAAGATGGTGATTGTTTTTGATTGTAATTAAAGTACTTATATATAGTAAATTGTGAATTTGTATATATACATAGATCTATAGATTAAAACATTTTTGGTAATGAATCTTACATTTCTATAACTTTATTTTTTAGATAATTTTATTTATTAAACACTAAATACAGGTTACGCTCGGACAGCTGTGCTACTGAGAAACTCTCATTTACATTTTGTGACTCTATTGTATAGCAGAGGTTTTCTGTCTAAAATAAGGTTAACCCTAATTCAAAACGGGTAGCAAAATCTAGTAAAATACATAAAAAAACTCTTTTTTTTTTGGGCGCATCCCAACATGTATTTGCATCTACTGAGAGAATTCTGCTATCAACTCCAAACAAATACACTTTAGCAGCTGATGCGAATCGCGTAATAAAGTGACAAAAATTAGAAGCTTAAACGGTTCAAAAATAGCCTCTCTAGTGTTAGTTGCTTGTCGCATCCACGCTTGAATCATTTATAATTATGTTATTTTGAGAGACACACAACAAGGTCGGTTTGTTTATTTATATAGATCACAGTCAACGTGGCAGCTCAGTGCTCTTTAAGTAATTACGGATCCAGTCATCTAATTTAATTTACGATGAGAATAAGTGAAAACTCTATGACGTAATGGGGCAGTCCTCTTAGCAAAAGCATAGATGAACTATTAAGTATATGAGTTTATAGTATTCAGAGTAATGAAATATAGAGAAACAAAGTAAAGCCTTAAATCTCTTGTGCCTCGCCCTAATCTTTACAGTGGGGATTAGGACGATTTACTAAATAAAATACTGTGTGTAGCAAGATAAATAAATCAATTGCGGGAATGAGATGCGACGCGACGCCTATATCAAAATAATCCCAAAGGTTTGTGGAAAAGGAAATCAAGGTTAAGAATATTAGTCGGCAAAGGAGAAGTATCAGTAGCCATAGAAGATTTATTGCCCTTAATATTTTGTATGAAAATTCAGAATATATTATTTTCTTCTTACGTCGGCGTCCCCTAACGAAGATTGCCAACCATATAGCTAAACGAACTGCTGCTCGAAAAATATCCTGCGAAGCACATTCAAACCCTCTTCTCATGTCCTTCAGCCAAGAATTCTGTCGTCTTCCGATCGACCGTTTGCCTTTTATTTTGTCTTTAATAATGAGACGTAGCAATTCGTACTTTGGTCCCTCATTATATGTCTGAAGTATTGAGTTTTTCTTATTTTTATGGTTGTTAGTAATTTCTTCATTTTATTCATTCTTTCCAGTACTTCCTGTGTTTCTTATTTTCTGGATCCAGGAGATGAGAAGCAGGCGTTTATTAGTGTACATTTCAAAACATTCCAGTCGTTTCTCTGAGCCAGGATCAAAGGTCCAGCACTCATGTCCATACAATAGCATCATTCTCATTCTGAGTTCGAGACTGAGACTAGGTCTCGAAAATCAAACCACTAAATGAACCTAAAATAGTGTATGCTTTTTCTTAATAACTTGCCGCAAATGACATAATACCTTTAGCCTCTTATAAAGTTGGCTATGGATGTAATTTTATTTTAGCATCTATCAAATTGCATGTGTGTATGATGACTACTGAAAAATTATCTCTTCAAGAAAGAATTGAATTTCGAGAAACGAAAATCTTCAGTATGTGTTGATAATTATCAAAGTCGGCAAAATGCTACTAGAATATTTAACGAAGGCATCCTGGTAAAAATATTCATCTTTCGACGGTGGCAAAGCTCTTAAATTTCTTTAAAGAACATGGTTTTGTAGATAGACGGTACAAAGTCATTCATCACAGGCCCGTTACTAATAAAGAAGCAAATTTTATTGTAATGTTATTGACTGTCAAAAATCCTCAAATAGCGCTTTCTGGAAGACATGAACAAGTTGGAATACCAGAGCGGTCGATCAGGCGAGTTTTAGTGAAAAATAAATTTCGTGCTTATAAACCAAAATTTATTCATGTTTTACAAGAAAGGTATTATGGTGCTCAACTAGAATTTTGTCCTTGGCTTCTAATGGAGTAGTAAGCGTGCTGAATTACAGATTGTGGGCAGATGATAGCCCAAATTTTGTATTAGAAACTTAAAATCAGTACTACCTTAAAGTGAACGTCTGCTGTGGGATATTGAATACCCAGATTTTTGGCGCTTTCTTTTCTCGACAAAGTTTAACTAACCTGCAATACTTAAACAGAGAAATAATTAATTTTTTTACGGAAATTTTGTTTTCAGGAACGCAGAGGACTATTTTTCAACAAGATGGTTCATTAATTTACAGTACGTTGCAAGTGCGAGAACGGCTGAATGAACGATTTGAGGAACAGTAGATTGGACGTTATTCTGCTAATCCTTGGCCAGCCAGATCTTCGGACTTAACACTGCCTCGTTATTTTTATGGGGCTACCTTAACAGCAAAGTTTATGCTCAGAGAGTTTTCAGATATATTGAACATCTGAAAAATGCAATAAGGCAGTATGTAAATAGCGGTACTCCACACATGTTAAGAAATGTTTTAAAATAATTATATTCGCTAACAATTCGGTGCATAGAATAGAAATAGAATAGAATAGAAACGCAAACTAGATATATATTTTTTAAGATTATAGCTTTTTGTTATTTTAATTTGCGAAGTTATTTATTTTTTGTGCACTGTATAGTTAAAGTTTTTTTTCTTTTATTTGCAATAACATTTTGACGCTAGAGTGCCTTTAAAAAAACAAAAACCCCAAACTACATGCTATAGGGTAAAAATAATCGATAATTGTCAGTGCGACATCATCATTTTTTAAATTATTGGTCGTAAAAGACGTAAAACAAATAAATCTTAAAATTCATCCAATAATCTAGCCAATTTATTTTAATTTCGAGAAACGAAAATCTTCTAGCAATCATATTTTTATTGGTCAAAAACTGACGAAATACGATTTTTGTCCAGTCGTTCTAAAATTTTGCAAATGTAATTCTAAATATTTCTGAATAAATGTTTCCGATATTTTATCAAACAGAGGATTTTAAATTCTAGAAAATTCAAATGTTCCACCAAACGACAAATGACAATCGGCACTGCAAAGTAATTTTTTAGGGTTAAATAAAGAAAAATCCTATATATCGCGCTGCGATGATATATTCGAAGTTACCCCGTCTAACACACTCCTCGTATCTATATATGTTATGCCTTGCTATAAGAAACTAGATTTAAACTTTGTTAATTAAAATAATGGAAAATCATGAAAAATACCTATAATATTATTAAAACTTTATAAAATTATTAATATCCACCCCTTTCACCAGCTTCCCTTGAAGCAATATCGTTCAGTAACTATAGGTTCCTTTTCCATTTGAAGTACTACATGTATGTATCGTTTCAAATGGGTATCTTATTTTTTTAGGAGTTTTGCAGAAATAGAGAGACAGACCGATTAAAATCGAAAACTATGCTTTTAGTGATCTTGAGGTCGTGAAGAACTGAAAAAATCTTTAAGGTTAATATTGCCATGAAAAGTTGTCAATTGTTAGGTTTGTAATATGTACTGACATTAAAATAATTACTAAATGTATTATCAACGAGCAAACTAGTGTTCATTTAAAAAAAACCAGACAGAAATATAAAAAATCTCGAGCAAGGTGTTCAAGACATGTTTCTTATTAAATAATGGCTATTATTACATCACAGTAATTTAAGCGAACAATTGCATTTATTTATTTTTATCTTAATAAAAGGTATAACCATTGATCTTGAAATACAACTAAAATGTAATGTTAATTATCAAAATAATCGAATTGAGACATAATTGCAATATTTGCACACTACTCTCGGTTTTGATATGGATTTTTAACTTTATTTTTTTACTGCTTCCAAATTAAATATGGTAGGTGAGAATTGTTCTCATATTTATTAGACAAGAAATTATAAACTGCAGAACGGAGAATCTGAAAATGAAGTTATTTTTTCATTATTTCCAATTTTATTAGAATATTTATTATTTAAAATACGTAGTTGAGGAGTTTTTTTGATGCTTTTTTTTTAAATGACACTCCTTGGTAATACATTTAGTAATTATTTTAGCGGCAATATCTTTTTAAAAATAATAATACTCAAATCTGTGTTGGCAACTTATGAATTTACAACCTTTTTACTTCCATCGCTACGAGAAGGCATGGTAAACTTACCCTTTAAAATTTTTATATGTATTCAGGTTATAGATGTAATTTTTAGTGTTTCTGGATTTAAAGAATTTGAAAGAAATCAGCATAGAAATTTTGTATCTAAGCATTCCTATTTTAAATTTAAAAATAAACGACAGAAAATATGTTCTGATAAATCCTAGTAATGAGAGCAAACTATCTGCAAAAATATATCGATTTTATATTATTGTATTTAGTTATGAAGGCACAAATAATATAATTATTAAATTTATAGAAAGAAAATAAAAACCGGTCAAATGCAAGTTAAACTTGGCGCAGTTAGTGTTCCGTACGTTGATTGCTTTTGAAATAAAAAATTTTGTCGCGGAGGTATAAAATGATCAGTGACTTCACAAAACACACCCCAAATGAGTTTTCAAGTTTGTTTCTAATCTTTACTGAAAACTGATGACCTCGCAATTTTGTTTTTTTTTATTTACCAGATAAATTATTAAAGGTAATACACTGATGATAACACAGGTCAATATTTTATCTAGGCTTGTACTCGGTAAACCAACTAGGTATCTTAGGGTTTTTGGGGTCGCTGATTACGATGAAGGGGTCGGTTAACCTTCATCAGGTCAGGTTCAAGGTCATTTGAAGGTCAAATTGAGCCAATGCAGCCAAAAAATCTGAAAAAATTCATACGTATGTTTTTTGGGTCACTGAAACCGAATCCGGTGTTATTTTTTTCATATAAGGTCTCCTGAAGGTCACTAGAGGTTACTTCAAGGTCATTCTGAGGTTATTTGGAATAAAACAGTTATGAGCAGGCCAAAAAATCTGAAAAAAAATGATGTATACGTTTTTTAGGTCTCTGGTTCAGAATTAGAGGTCGGTTAACCTCCAACAGTTCAGGTTCAAGGTCATTAGAAGGTCAAATTGAGCCAATGCAGCCAAAAAATCTGAAAAAATTCATACGTATGTTTTTTGGGTCACTGAATCCGAATCCGGTGTTATTTTTTTCATATAAGGTCTCCTGAAGGTCACTAGAGGTTACTTCAAGGTCATTCTGAGGTTATTTGGAATAAAACAGTTATGAGCAGGCCAAAAAATCTGAAAAAAATAGCGTATACGTTTTTTAGGTCTCTGGTTCAGAATTAGAGGTCGGTTAACCTCCATCAAATCTAGTTCAAAGTCATTTGAAGGTCAATTTAATTGATAGCGGCTGAAAAATCTAAAAAAAAACGATACCCACCTTTTTTGGGTCACTAATTCCTAATCTGTGTTCTTTTCTTCCCTACCATTTCTTCCATAGATCGTTTCAAGCAGGAATACAAGAACATGGGTAGAGGAAAAGGTTATGATCAAGTGCTACTAGTATATTTCAGCATTATACTTGCTTCGAGGTCGGTTTATTTTATACAGAAAGTTTTTGTCTTAATCTTAAAACTCCACTAACATTTCCATAAAGTCATTTGATATGCATATTTAATAAATGTGGGCTAATGAACTAATACTTGTAGTTGCACCCAGGGTACCTCCACGCGGTGACGGTGGGCAACGGAGTTGTTCCACTATCCGGCGAAGTCCCTGGGTTATGGCTTCCATGCCGTCATGGTAACTACAAATAAAACTTCTACGAGACAGGGGCTCGGAACCCCAGAATCGGCGGTTGGTCAGGGTGGGAAAGCGGGCCCGCAGCCGTCGTCATCCAGCGACCGTAGATCTTCAACAGTGGGAAACTTGGCTTTTGAAGAGTTTAATGCTACAAGTCAAGGATTTTGTAAGAATAATGTGAACTGTTTTTGTATCGTTTGTGGGCTGTATACTCCCAAAAATAAATTTAAATTTTCTGAGACTTTGAAAACAAAATATAAAAGTTTGTTTAATATCGACACGAGTTCCTTGAACAACTCTTATACTCCGAATGTCATCTGTAGTAAATGCCGCAATATTTTGTTTGGAACAAGGGCACAAATATTTTCTGCACCGATAAAATGGAGAAATCCAACAGACCATACGTCTAATTGTTATTTCTGCTTAACGAATCTCAAAGAATATAATCGTAATAACAAAAACTCTGTAACTTATCCGTGCGTAGAATCTGTAACATTGCCCATATATATAGAAACTGCACCTGATAATGATGACAGCAGGCATAGCAATGCAGAGCATTTTGAAGTTTCTGATGATATAGAAATGCATGATGAATCATTAGATACATCGCAAGATGGTGAAAGTGAAGTCTACAATGTATCTTCAGGCTCGGAAGATGAACGTATGTCAGAACAAACACATTTTAACCAAGGTGACCTGAGTGATCTCTGTAGAGACTTAGGACTTTCAAAAGAAGGTTCTGAACTTTTAGCATCGAGATTAAAAGGAAAAAAATTGTTTAGCACCAGGGACAAAAGTAACATATTACCGTTCAAGAGAAAAACCATTCAAAAAGTATTTTACAAAATCTGGTAATTTAATTTATTGCAATGATGTTAGTGGATTAGTCAAAGAATATGGTATCGAATATACAGCTAGTCATTGGCGCCTTTTTATCGATTCATCGAAAAGAAGTTTGAAAGCGATCTTGCTCTTCAATGGGAATACGTATGCCCCTTTGCCTCTTGCTCATTCGGTCATTTTAAAAGAAGAATATTTCAATTTAGAACTCGTACTAGAAAAACTGAAATATGATTCTCATAAGTGGGAACTTTGCGGTGATTTAAAAATCATAACGATCATGCTCGGTTTGCAATCAGGGTTTGTATCATATCCATGCTTCCTTTGTGAATGGAACAGTCGTGCTAGAGATAAACATTACGTAGTAAAAGTTTGGCCACCAAGAAAAAATCTAATCCCAGGTGAGAAAAATGTTTTAGCAGAAAGTTTGGTACCCCCTCATAAAGTTCTATTACCACCATTGGACATAAAGTTAGGTCTGGCAAAACAAATTGTTAAAGTAATGAGTAGAAACCAGAGCGATGCTTTCATGCATATCTTTGAAGTATTGCCAAAACTTTCGGAGGCGAAAATAAATGAAGGTGTCTTTACCGGACCTGATATCAGAGAACTTTTCAAAAATGTAGAATTCGAAAGAAAGATGACTGACAAAGAAAAGGCAGCTTGGAGAAGTTTCAAAGAAGTGACGAAAAAGTTTTTGGGAAACAATAAAGATCCAAATTATAAAGAAATCGTTGCGAAAATGGTAAATAACTTCAGGGAACTAGGATGTCTGATGAATCTCAAGGTTTATTTCCTAGATTCTCACATTGACTACTTTCCTGAGAACCTAGGAGACTTCAGTGAAGAGCAAGGAGAACGTAATCAAGATCTGAAAGTATTTGAACAAAGATATCAAGGAGTTCGGGGTACGAATATGTTAGCTGACTACTGTTGGAGACTTAAAAGAGACACAAATGTAAACCATAAAAGAAAATCAATTCGGAGGTCATTTGAATCCCAACGCAAACGTGCTCGAATTGATGATTAGCTTAGTATATTTAGTTATACCAAAGATTAGGACATTAATTTTTTATGTAAATTTTTAATTTCTGACTATACATTAAAATCATTTTTGTCGTCGCCGCCGCCGCCGCTGACAGTAGCCCCCTCCAAAAGTTAATGACCCTCCAAAAGTGAATCCCTCTTCACAAATGAATCCGTAAGTGCCTGCGTGTGTATGGGTGTGAATTACTGAATTTATATGTGGGTGTCTGTGTGCGTACGTTTGTGTATTGATGTGTGTGCCTAAGTGGGTACGTAACTGTTGTGCTTCTGTGTGTATTACTGTGTCTTATGGTGTGCGTGTGTGTGTGTGTGTGTGTGTGTGTGTGTGTGTGTGTGTGTGTGTGTGTGTGTGTGTGTGTGTGTGTGTGTGTGTGTGTGTGTGTGTGTGTGTGTGTGTGTATTACTGTATCTGTGCGACTCTGTATGTATTACTCTGTGTTTGTATGTGTCTGTGTATATATTACTGTGTGTGTGTCACAGAGTTTGTGTGTATGTTTTATTTATATGGGTGTGCCTGTGTGTATTGTTGAGTTCGTGTAGATGTGTGTGTCTTTGTGTGCGTGTGTGTGTGTGCCTGTGCGTGTGTGGATCACTGTGTGTGATTATGTGTGTATGTCTGTGTGTTTTATTTCGTGTGTATGAGTGTGTGTGTGTATGTGTGTGTGTGTGTGTATTACTGTGTATGTCTGTGTGTTTTATTTCGTGTGTATGAGTGTGTATGTGTATTACTGTGTATGTCTGTGTGTTTTATTTCGTGTGTATGAGTGTGTGTGTGTGTGTGTATTACTGTGTATGTGTGTGTGTGCGTGCGTGTGCGTGCGTGTGTGTGTGCATTTAAACGAATTATAAGTCAGCAAATTCTAAGAATTCTGGGAACACGCTAGGGCTCTTGTAAATTTAATTGGCAACGTTTTTTGCAATTCTCCATAAACTTCAAACTTGAGATGGAGGATTGGTCAACGGAGCGATCAGAAGGGTGAAGCGAAGAGAGAAAATTCTTGGATGATCAGAATAATATTTTAATATTTCACAAGAAAAAACCGATTTCACTGTCTTTACAGTGTGATATTTTTACCTTTTTTGAAAATAGGATGACTCTTGGATTTTTAAACAATTCCGTTTCGTTGTTTTTATATATAGTAGATGCTATGCTATAAAGTCACTCCCTCTTCAAGTACAGATGCACATAACGGGAAATGTGGAGGACCTTACTGGCACAAATCAAAATCAGAATATTGTCGGAACGTTCCGATGAAGTTCCAGAATCTTACAAAGTATTAAAGTAGACATAACTTCCAGTGTATTCTTGGAGACACGAGTGAGAAAAAGACAAACATTCCGATTCAGAATTCCAACAAACACGTGCAACGGTTTATTTTGGCGGCTATCCAATGATTTGACTTCCAAATGACCTTAATACCGACCTGATGAAGGGTAACCGACCTCTAATTCTGAACCAGAGACCTAAAAAAACGTATACACCATTTTTTTCAGATTTTTTGTCCTGCTCATAACTGTTTTATTCCAAATAACCTCATAATGACCTCGAAGTAACCTCTAGTGACCTTCAGGAGACCTTATATGAAAAAATAACACCGGATTCGGATTCAGTGACCCAAAAAACATACGTATGAATTTTTTCAGATTTTTTAGCTGCATTGGCTCAATTTGACCTTCAAATGACCTTGAACCTGACCTGATGAAGGTTAACCGACCCCTTCATCGTGATCAGCGACCCCAAAAACCCTAAGATACCTAGTTGGTTTACCGAGTACAAGCTTAGATAAAGTGTTGACCTGTGTAATTTTCGTTCAATCTACACCCCGTGGAGAATATTCCAGAATTTTTTGATCAGTACTTTTCGAGGTAGGGGGGGGAGGATAGCTATTTTTTAAAAATAATACAAAGAAAAGTGTGCCCAAGTATTATATTATATTATATATATCTATATATATATATATATATATATATATATATATATATATATATATATATATATATATATATAATCATTTTTTACTCATGTTTTCACAAGCTTTCATTTGACACCACACTCGATGACCTAGTAATTTTGTTTTTCAATTCCGATTTCACCCCCCAAAACTAATCCCTTAAGTCAAAATTTAACTATCAAAACTACACGGCTCTGATGAGGCCATCAATTCCTATATTAGTACCAAATTTCAACTTTCTATGACAAATAGTTTCGGACAAAATCGGGTGTGACAGACAAACGGACAGACACCGAAGTGATATTATAAATGTTTCACACGGAACACTAAAAACAGAAGTTACTAGTTTCAGCCCTAACGCTTTACATCGACATCATCATCAACATCGAAAAACTGGTATAGTTATTTATTCTTGCATAAAGACCGATATTGCATATATATATATATATATATATATATATATATATATATATATATATATATATATATATATATATATATATTTATATATATATATATATATATATATATATATATATAGATATATATATATTTATATTTATATATATATATATATATATATATATATATATATATATATATGCAGCGATTCAAGAACAGCGTGAATCGCTTTTTTCGCTCATATGTCGCTCCTGGCGCGCTTTAGAGACTTCCCTGTACCACGTGTGCTAGACCTATAAAATATATAAAATATATATATATATATATATATATATATATATATATATATATATATATATATATACATATATATATATATATATATATATATATATATATATATATATATATATATATATATATATACATATACATATATATATATATATATATATATATATATATATATATATATATATATATATATATATATATATATATATATATATATATACGATGTGCGCAGAATAGGTGGAAAATATTGGTGTCGGAGAGTTCAGAATGGAAACGGAAACGAGTGGAATAGCTTGGGAGAGGCATATGTCCAGGGGTGGACGAGAAGTAGATGATTATACCCATCCTAAGAAATCGAACAGCAGGCTGGGGTTTGAGGCGATAGATCCTGCGTTGATCACATTTTTAGCCTGGTATAGGTAAATAAAAAAAGAGTGGCGACAAACAGAGAAGTTCATCTGTTTTTTGTGGATCTGGCCAAGGCATACTATAGTGTACCGGTATAGAAACCTTGGCAGGACCTAGAACGATCCCCTGTAAATAACACCGTAATAACAGATGTTAAACAACTGTACGAACACTCAGCATCAAGAGTTAAAATAAGAAACACAGACAGGGATGCTGTTCCTCTGTCACATTATTTAAAATACATTTCAATGAAGCGTTAATGAGTTGAGAAGAGCGTGTAACTGAATGGGCATACAATTGAACAACAGCAATCATCAGGTTATAATTGCTCAGGATAAGGAGGATCTGGAATTTATTATCCAAAGACTGTTAAAATATTATAAAGAATGGAGCTTATCGGCCAACAGAACAAAAACACAGTATCTATGTGTTGGAAGAGAGATAACAGGGGATCTTCAAGTAGACAAATAGCATGTAATTAAATCGTGTACAGAGTACACCTACTTAGAAACGGACATAGAATGCAAAGGTCGGACAGAAACAGAGATAGAACATCGTATTATGAAAGGAAAACAGATAATTGGTGTTTGAACTTTATCTTCTGGTCGAATCTCCTGAGAGCGAAAATACCTGATATACCTCACGGTTTTCGTAAGCATAAGTGGCAAGTGAATAGAACAATAAAGCACCGTCTATTGGTGCTAGAAATGGATTTTTGGCGAAGTCTAATAAGAGAGATCATGAAAGTCGATGAAATACAAAGACTGAGGTAGTATGGCCATGTTGAAAGGATGGACGAAAAACGTATTCCCAAGTAAATTTTGAAGTGGCACCGGCAGAAAGAAGAAAAAGAAGAAGACTAAAATCAACATGGATAGGAGAAATACAGAGAGGAATGTTTGAACCGAAATTATAACCGAAGGATTAGGAAAACCGAAGAGGCTGGAAACTAGGAATCGGAAGGCGTAGAATGCTATAAAATCGATATATATATATATATATATATATATATATATATATATATATATATATATATATATATATATATATATATATATATATACAGTCGACACTGTTTATAGTGAAAATCTATATAGTGAAAAACTCTTTATAGTGCAATTTTTTCAAGACCTAGAATATTTTAATGAAATTTCATGTAAAAAGCCCTGCATATAGTGAATCTGTAAAATAGTAACACTCTATATAATAAAATTTTTACCGGAATTTTATGTATAAATTTTTATGCATTTATTGAGATCTTGGCCATTTCGGGTTTCCCATTTTTATCTAACATTAGCATGAATTCCATTTTTATGACGCATTCTTTTGAAAAGGTTCTTAACGTGTTTATAACGCCTAATGGTTGGCAATAAATCAGGTAGATTTCTGTGAGAAACCCGGGGAATAACCCATTTTATAGAAATCCGGGGGAAAAAAACCCATTTTATAGTCGAGGCCTAGTAATTCGCAAATTCAGGTTCAGTTTCTTTTTATTTAAGAATCAAGTAAGATGTCCAAGCGAGGGTGTTTAAGTTTAGGTGAGAAAATTAAAGTTTTGGAGGAAGTTGATAAAGGCTGCAAAAAAATTGATGTTGCTGCAAAATTTGGTGTTTCTCCAAGTTGCGTCTCTCTGATAATAAAAAGTCGCGACAGTATCATCAAGAAACCTAGTGTTCCAAGCAGTCGAAAACGAGTACGGGTGGGTACTTAAGAGGATGTAAATGAAGCAGTTTTACGATGGTATCAAGTGGCCCGTACGCATCAAAACGTACCAATATCGGGAAATTTAATAAAGCAAAAGGCTCTACAATTTGCTAAAGAATTTAACTGCGTTAATTTTCAAGCTAGTGAAGGGTAATTGAGTGCCTGGAAGACTCGCAATTCAATTGTTTTCAAGACGGTGTCTGGCGAGAGTGCAAGCGTTAGTCAGGAGAACTGTGACATTTGGACTGAAACTGTTTTAAAAAGTGCATTGAAAAAGTGCGAGCCAAAAAACGTTTTCAATTGTGATAAAACCGGTTTGTTTTTTAAATGTTTGCCAAATAAAACTTTTGCTTTTAAAGGTGATAAATGTTTTGGTGTTAAAACAAGTAAATAAAGGGTGATACTTATGGTTGGAGCAAACATGGATGGCTCACAAAAACTGAAATTACTGCTCATAGGTAAAAGCAAAAATCCTCGTTGTTTAAAAGGAGTTAAATCTCTGGAGTTAGATTACGCCAATAATAAAAAGGCATGGATGACTTCTGAGATTTGCGAAAGATGGATCAAAGAACTGGACACGAAAATGAAAAGCCAAAAGCGAAAGATTGTGATGTTTATAGACAATTGTCCTGCACATCCAGTTACTGTAAGTAAAAAATTAAGGAATATTGAATTGATCTTTTTTCCATCAAACATGACCTCCAAATTGCAACCTATGGACCAGGGTATTATAAAAAACATAAAACATCATTACCGAAACAGAATTGTTCATAAAATTGTTAATGCGATTGATAACAACCTTCTAGTCCAAAAATTGATTACCCTTAAAGAGTGTATAACCGAAGTCGCTAAAGTATGGAGTGAAAATGTTTCTCAGAAAACTATGAAAAACTGCTTTTCTAAAGCACGTTTTACTGAAAAAATTGACGAATGGGAAGAAGAAGACGAAATGGATCTCGCTACCTTAAAAAGGCAATGGGGTATTCTACAAAAAACTGCTACCGTCGACGCAGATTTTTTACTTGAAGATTTCTTAGAAATCGACAATGATGTTGGCACAACAGATCTCCCAACTGACCAAGACAAAATTGACGATATAAAAAGTATAGAAGATCATGAAGAAGAAACTAAAACCGGGGAATGTCCTGCTAAATTTAGTGAAAATGAAATAAGAAATGCATTTGACATTGTGCGAACTACTCTCAGGGGCCAGGAAAGTGTACCTGATCAAATCTTTATGCATTTGAATAAAAGCGAGAATTTGTGCGAGAATTTTGTTGAGTAACAATTATTTTTCCTAGTACGTATGTACGTAGTATGTACATATGTATTAACAGATTTTGTATTATTCTTTTTATTTCGTATGTAGTACATACATAGATAAAGTCCGTACGTTATATCTTTACACGTGCGTCATAGTTTTCAGGCAATATCCCAGACGACTATTATATTTTTTGTCTCTTTTTACCAATACCTACGATTTATTGGTGAAAAGAGACAAATAATATAATAGTCGTCTGTTATATGGCCTGAAAACTATGACGCACGGGTAAAGATATAACGTACGGACTTTATGTATGTATTTAGCCCTGTACATGTTATGTACTATTTAAACTTTCAAATGTTTAATAAAATCTTTTCTAATAATTCAATTTTGCAATTTTTTTTGTTGCTTGTACCTTATAAAATACAAGTAAATGATTACCAATATAAAATACATACATAGCAATATATACGGATTTTTTCTTTATATAGTGAAAAAGTTTCTATAGTGAAATTTCGGTCAACATTTTGGTCTTTCACTATATAGAGTGTCGACTGTATATATATATATATATATATATATATATATATATATATATATATATATATATATATATACGTACATATATATATATATATATATATATATATATATATATATATATATATATATATATATATACGTACATATATATATATATATATATATATATATATATATATATATATATATATATATATATATATATATATGGAACATGTTTTTAAATGCAACATAACCCCACTTCGTTATGTAAGCTCGTAATGCTTTGGATCACAACTTAGTACAACTGTTGCTTTCGTTTTCAAGTTCTTGGTGTGAGAGTCAAAGCTTTGGGATTCATTTTTTCGGATTACAACCTCTCTTTATATGGTTATATTAAGTCTTGAAGTTTTTGGTCTAATTTTCTTTGATTTATTTCAAGGTCATTTATATGTGTAAACTCTTATTATTCGTCTTAATCTTTTTTAATTGAAATTAGAGTAAGCTGTTTTATTAGTATCCTAGAAAAAGTTTATTATTCTTCGACGAATTAATTTTTTTTATTTTATGTATTTTCCCGCCAATTTTTCCACACCATCTTGTATTTTATTTATTACTTAATTGTGTTATTTTTGTATCACTTAAATTATTGTCTGCTTTAGAACAATTTTTTGTTGCTAGTGATTAATATCAATTTCGTCTGTAAAATTTGACCGCCATATTGGAACGGCCATTTTTAAATATCATGTCGCGAAATCATGTTTTATTTAGTTCTTTTTGTTGTAAACATAAAAAAGTTACACGATCGTTAAATTTTTTGAATATTGGGAGCCATGTTGTAGCAGTCATTTTTTTTCAATTATTTATTATATTTTATTAAATTTTAGCCGCCATATTGATTTCTTTTAATTAACCTTTGACGACTAAAATACTATATATATATATATATATATATATATATATATATATATATATATATACATATATATATATATATATATATATATATATATATATATATATATATATATATAATATATATATATATATATATATATATATATATATATATATATATATATATATATATATATATATATATGTATATATGTATATATATATATATATATATATATATATATATATATATATATATATATATATATATATATATAATAATAGCTTTATTCCCAACAGTAAGAAACATTTACAAGGAAAACAAGAAAGAATATGAATGAAATTTTCTCTTAAAACTAAGGTACTAAAGTAACAACAAAAATAGACAAAAACAACAAAAAAAGAAGAAGAAAGAAATAAATAAAAATGAATAAAGAAATTCAATGAATCAGCGCAGTACAAATTAGAATAAAAGATAAATAAAACAAATATTAGTTACGTACATCCAACAAGCAAAACTAGCTTCTAAAAGTATTTCTGTAAATGTCCTATCAAGTGAAATGATCCAAACATATTGACCGAATCTTATTTTCGGTGTCTGCAAAAATGTCACATTCATTACTAATTAAGTTAAATTTATTGCACATAACATTGATTGGTTCAATTAACCTGAGATTAGTCCTAGCACGTGAACAAACAAAAGTAGCAGTATTTCGTGAATTAATTCTAGGCACCAATATAGCTACCTCCGATAGCAACTGAGGACAGTCGATGACTCCGTGCAATAATCTATACAAGAAAACTATAGACGAACACTCTCTGCGAGCCTCAAGTGATTGAAGATTAAATCTTTCCAATAATATTCCAACATATTCCTCTCATATTCCTCTCATTGGATAGGCACCATCTACTTTATATGATAAATATTTTAGAAATCTTTGAAATCGTTCTAGCATTAGTTTGTAGCAAAAATAATATGGGCTCCAAATAAGATAGGCATACCCCAGTTTGGATCTCATATAAGACTCATATAGCAGTATTAAAGATTCACTATTAAAGCTTCTACAGTTGCGCACTATAAAGCCATATAGACGATTGGCTTCCAGCGTTACGTTATTAATTTGATTAGAAAAATTCATTTTGTTATCGTATTATATATATATATATATATATATATATATATATATATATATATATATATATATATATATATATATATATTTAGATAACAAACTTAAATTAACATCTTCATTATTATTATAAAGAAAAATAAATCAACTGATGTATGGGAAACTATAAAGAGGAGTAAATAATCTGAAAATGTCGGGTTAAGAATCAATCTCTTAGTATGCCTGACTTCATGGTTAAAACCCCCAACTAGGTAGTGAACTCACCAAAAAGAAGCCACAACCTTGTAAATTCGGCGATGAGAAGCAATATTCACTCTTCCTCGAAACTGAAGAATTCTTGTATTATTTTTGTAATTTTCTCCCATACATACATAAGTACTAATCCTCAAAAGTCTGAACAACAATTATTGCCAGTGCCAATGAATTTCTATAATATCTTTTACAAGTCTATACTACAAGAAATCATTAAAATTTTCATTTTATATACAAGGCAGACTGCTCTTATGTAAAATGGTTCTATGTTCGTTAAAACATGATATACAAACTGATTAGAAATAATAATGGGCGGTTCGTGGATCGTAGATTTAAATAATCCCTTAACATATATGGTCTTCCAGCGGTAATCTTGAAAGCTGCTATATGTTGCTAGTGCTATAACTGTTTTCTTCTGGCATTTTAAAGAATAACGCATAATAGGAAAAATATTCCAATCTTAGTGACTTTCTTTTATATTTTGTTTTTATTTTAAATGAAACATTTGTCATATTTCATGTATTATACCATACATGTTCCGTTCTACTGCTTTCAGTATACTAAAATTAGTCCAGCTGTTAATTTTCAAATGACGATGGTATGTAGGGCTTCCCAAAAGTAGTGCAAAAGGCTTCCCAGAAATATAATTCAGGCTTCCCTAATTCATGATGTAATGTAAAATGTAATGAAACGTAAAATTTTTAATAATTATTCAGTAAGTAATTTTATATATTTTTTACATTTCAGGTTGTCCATGTGCGTTTAAGTTTAAAGAGTAAAATTCAAGTGTATATGTTTTACAGTGACAACATATGCTTACAACTTATTTCATTGTAAGTCATTCACTCATTCATATACACAAATAAGAAAGATCAAGGTTACTACAATATTAATCTATTACACGCGAAGACCTTCAAATTTCACTATGCAAAATTTGGGAGGTGGAAGTTTTCTTCAGGTATAAATGTGATTCAATTTAATATTTTCATATATTAAACAAAATTTACCTTAAACAATAATAAGTAAAAAACAAAACTAATCATGTACGCTTTGGTAAGTTTGTTAAAAATACATTTTGTTTCGATGATTTTTTCATTTAAATAATTAAAATAACTAATTAGTATTTTATAATTAGAACGCTGTATAGTTTAATTTAGCGCTCAGTGATTAGTGACTAAAAAGGTAAAGGATTTTTGAAACATTTCGGCCTACATTGTATTTGAATGTTGCATCTTTCGAAAAATAATGCTACCTGTGCCTTACTGGTTAACTTTCTAAACCTTCTAAATTTTGAATTATATTTCTGAGCAAAATTGTTTAAGGTTCCCACTCAACTGGGAATTTTTGCTAAACCTGCACGTTGGCAACTATTAAATGGAATTTTTTCGTAGACTACAAATTATTTTTAAGCTTGTAAATATGGACTGCCCATAAGTAAAAAAAGTGATTTTATGGTACTCAAATAACATTATTGCTTATTAATGTACACAACCTTTATATAACTTTTAAGAATGGTAATGTACATGTAATATCCTATATCGCTCATATAAGTGGCAATAGTATATATACTATCCTATATAGTTTTTTTGTGAATAATCGCGACATATAAGCAAGCAAAAAGTCTGAAACGTATTGTTTTCGCGGCTATATCTATTGATAATACTTACTTTTACAAAAAAAAACTACCTAAAACACTCAACTTAATTCAAAAAAATTATTATTATCATTGGGTCTTGTTGACTAAACTGTAGAATTAAAAATTAACTAAAATTTTTGAAAATAAACCAATTAAAGTATGGCTAAAATTGAGGTTCAGATTAAAATTTTACATTATATCGAATAAAACGAATAAAAAAATTATTAAATAAAGTGTCGTGAAAATAATAATAAAACAACAGAAATAAACATAATATAATTAACAAAAAAAAAATGTAAAATATGTTAACTGAAAGTAACGTACAAGGTGGTCCAAATTGGACACTTTTAAAGGTAAACCCCTTCATCTAAAGGAGATAGACGAAAAGTGATGTTGGTGTCTGACGATCAATTTTTATGATAAACTTAATGGTGAAAATCACATATCGATATCTAGTATCGTTTCAGATATACAGTGTGTTTTTCAAAAATCTGCATTTTGGAAAAATGTTTGTAATTCTTGATTTTTGTAAAAACATTCTCAAAGCACTTTTTCACGTGGATTTCAACAGTGTAAGTTACATTTTTTTACAACTAATATTTTAATAGTTATTAACGCAAAAATATATTTTTTTAATGGGATACCCTGTATATTTTTCCTGAAGTAAAATTTGACAACTACGAGTAAACAATTGAATTAAACCATATGGCCGCTCCGTCCAAAGCCTACTTCACAAAATGTGCATTTAAAACTCGCGTACAAACTGAAAACCTTTATATTTTAAAGTAGATTTAAGCAAGATATAAAGTGTGCTATATTTTTAGAATGGCAATTTAAAGCTCTATTCGGATAAGGAAAAATATACAGGGTATCCCATTTAAGAAATATATTTTTGCGTTAATAACTATTAAAATATTAGTTGTAAAAAATATAACTTACACTATTGAAATCCACGTGAAAAGTGTTTTGAGAATGTTATTACCGAAATTAAAAATTTTCAATAGGAAAAGAATTACAAACATTTTTCCAAAATGCAGATTTTTGAAAAAACACCCTGTATATCTGAAACCGTACTAGATATCGATATGTGGTTGAGTTTATCATAAAAACTGAGCCTCAGACGATGACATCAGTTTTCGTCTATCTCCTTTAGATAAAGGGGTTTACCTTTAAAAGTGTCCAATTTAGACCACCCTGTACAGTACAGAAAATAAACGCATCAATATCAACCTTTGGATAATACAAGAATCTTGCCTTTCTTACTTAACTTTTTAACATTGCTAGCCATTTCAGTAAGCAGTGGACGGTGATTAAATATTGTTTTACTCTTATACCATATCGAATCGAAGTGTAGACTAGAAAAGCAAATTAATGCTATATATTTGGAAGTTATCATGCAATGGTTACAAATTAAGGCTATTTCTAAACTTGTTAAATATAAACAAGATTTTTCTAATGTAAATTACAATCTTACGTGCAAAAAAAAATGATTTACATGAGTCTGTAACCTTTGCCCCGCACATTTATGTTAGGGATATTTTTTAATAAATAATATTCATTTGAAAACAAAGCTGGTAGCAGTTTCCTAAAAAATATATGTAATATCTTAGATACCTTTTATTTGAGAAGAAATATGCAGATTAAGTTGCTGTCAAATCGAGATTATTACGAGTAGATGTAACTCTTCGATTATAACTTCTTCTTGAAGTGCCATATCCCATACGAACGTAGGCGACCCTTTCGCCTTTGCCTTTGGTTGGCGCCTTTTTAAGTATTTCCACAGACAAAGGGGACCTACAGTTTCGATTATAACTATTTTAATACAAATATAATTTATGGGAAATTCAATACTTATATATTCATATTTTCTTCTTATAGTATCTTAAATTTAATTAAAGTAACATTTAAAATTCATTATATTTGTTTTCGTAACATTAAGAGATACAGTTTGCATCAGTACAATGTTTACCGTTACAGACATAGTTTCTATTATGATAATGGCGCATTGGTATAACAATTAAAAATAAACGAAAAAGTCGTAATTCTTAGAAGTTACCAAAGTGTTGTTTTTCGCATTTGCTGAACCATCCCAGGACGCGTTTCGCCGTATCACGGCTCATCAGCTGGGCTAGGTTCAGCAAATACGAGAACACACTTTTAGTCCTTTATCCAAGTAACTAACGGAAAACTATAACAAATAGATGCTTTTACTGCACTCTACCGGCGACTTACTAAGTCATTCAAGCAGAGCTGCCAACACGGCTGGCAATTTATTTGCAGAAACGCACCTTTCTCAAGCTTACTGCTCCAAGGCATAGATGGCGCATTGGTATAACAATTAAAAATAAACGAAAAAGTCGTAATTCTTAGAAGTTACCAAAGTGTTGTGTTCTTCGCATTTGCTGAACCATCCCAGGACGCGTTTCGCCGTATCACGGCTCATCAGCTGGGCTAGGTTCAGCAAATACGAGAACACACTTTTAGTCCTTTATCCAAGTAACTAACGGAAAAATATAACAAATAGATGCTTTTACTGCACTCTACCGGCGACTTACTAAGTTATTCAAGCAGAGCTGCCAACACGGCTGGCAATTTATTTGCAGAAGCGCACCTTTCTCTTAGATAAAGGACTAAAAGTGTGTTCTCGTATTTGCTGAACCTAGCCCAGCTGATGAGCCGTGATACGGCGAAACGCGTCCTGGGATGGTTCAGCAAATGCGAAGAACACAACACTTTGGTAACTTCTAAGAATTACGACTTTTTCGTTTATTTTTAATTGTTATACCAATGCGCCATCTATGCCTTCGAGCAGTAAGCTTGAGAAAGGTGCGCTTCTGCAAATAAATTGCCAGCCGTGTTGGCAGCTCTGCTTGAATGACTTAGTAAGTCGCCGGTAGAGTGCAGTAAAAGCATCTATTTGTTATAGTTTTCTATTATGATAATATTATTTACAGATTGCAATTGAACATTATTTAATTTAATAAGTTGGTTGTTCATCGTCGTCATAAAATTTGATTCGATCATTTGTCTTGTAAATTGCTTCCTTATACAAATACTTTAGAGTTTAAAATTTAAATTCAAAACGAGAAAATTCTATGACTGCAAGAGATAAGATTTTTAGAACCAACAATGCCTGCAGTTGTGCTGTAACCTAAGCAGCTTTATTTTTGCTATTACAAAAAAAATATTTGTAAAAACTTTTTAAACCAATACATCATTCATACAAGTGTTATGTATTTTTAGGTGCTGAAACCGCATTTGGTATCAGTTTTTTTGTATCACCCACAGTTCTCTCACAATATGTCATCGATTAAATTTCAAAATAGGGAAAATTTGATACATAAAAAATAAAAACTTAAACCGTATTTTTATTTGATTAGGCTACGATTTTTAGTAACGATAACATATTTCACTTCAATGTGAATATTTTAGGTGTTTATTTTTTTGTATTTCCTTTCCCTTTTTTCTATGAAGTTTCTTGTATAGCTTTTTCTCCAATGTGACGCATTTTGTTGTTCTCTGTGAAGTGACCAACAGTAATCACCCATCATGTTGGTATTTCACCGTCCCTGGTACCGTTTCTCCATCTCCTTTATGTCCTGATGGAACCGCCTGCTCTTCACTTACATCGCCTAAGTTTTTAGGAAAAAAGTCAAGATGGTTGTGCAAGAAGTGGACTTTAAGGCTCATAAGACAACCAAGATTTTTGAACTTGTCTATCACATTAGCTACGATAAGTTCATAGTTAGGGTCTTTCACATTGCCCAAAAATTTAGTCACAACGTCTTTAAATGATATCCAAGCCTCCTTTTCCTTTGTAATCATTCTTGCTTCAAAGTTGGAATCGAACATCATTTTACGAATATTAGGCCCAACGAAAACCCCATCTTTCAGTTTGGCTTCTGATAAATGAGGAAATCTTTTACACAAATATTTAAGATATTCACCACCTTTAGGCAAGGCTTTCACAAATTGTTTCATTAAGCCTAACTTGATGTGTAGTGGTGGTAGAAGAACCTTTTTTGGGTCTACTAAAATTTTATGCAAAATGTTTTTTCTCGCCAGGTGTTAAAGTTTTTCTTACGGGCCATTGACTTTTGGACCAGTGTTGATCCCTTGCTCTGCTGTTCCATTCACATATAAAACAGGGAAACTTTGTAAATCCATTTTATTGACCAAGGATCATGGAGACAACTTTTAAATCTCCACATAGCATCCAATCGTAAGCTGGATAGTTAATTTTCTGTAAAATCATGTTAAGATTTTCGTACGTTTCCTTCATATGGACTGAATGAGCAACAGGCAGTGAAGCATAAGTATTTCCGTTGTGTAACAGAACACCTTTTAAACTAGTTTTCGATAAAAAGCCTCCAATCTTCCTTCGTGTATTCAATACCAAATTCGTTCATTAGACTACCAATATCATGGCAGTAAACCAAATCCTCTTCTTGCTTGAAGCACTGAGCAAACTGTTGATCTCTTGTTCTATAATGGTAAATAGATGTTCCAGATTTGAATAAATGTTTTTCTTTCAGCCTAGAACTAAGAAATTCTGCTTTCTCCTTAATCAAACCCAAATCTCTCACTAAATCATTTAACTCAGATTGTGTACACAACTGTGGTTTTAAATTTTCTAGCGAACATTGAAAGTCATCATCATCCGGTCGACTTTCATTAAATTCGGGATTGGACTGTAAAACGTCATCAATAGACTGAGGTGGCTCCGGGACAGGAAGTCCCGGTCCATGTCCTACCGGCCGATTAGCTGAAGTAAAGTTAGGATAGACAATTACTTTCTTATTTTTGGAGTTATGTCCAGAAACCTCAATGCTGCAAAAATAACAATCATTTGAATGATTTTCTTGCTCTCTCCATACCATGAGTACTGCAAATCTAAAAGCTTTCTTTTCTTTCTTATACCATTTCCTAAGATCCTCGACACAAACATAACATTACTTTGTGAGGAGCCCAACATTTTTCTTGGTTACCGATTTCTGCACCAAAATATGCAAAGTATACGTTTTTTCAAAGTCAGTAATGTTTCTTTGATGTTTTTTAATTACAAACTCACCACATATATAACAAAAAGTGTTGGGAGAGTTTTTACAACCACGATTAGCCATACTTTGAGTGTGAATTAAAGCACATGGGTTAAACACTGCAATGCGAGTTTATATTAACTGGAAGAAAACAAACAGCTGTGACATTTATCGGAGCTGCCAACCTAATAACATTTGATTTTACTGCCAACCTAATAACATTTGATTTTACTGCCAACCTTATAAAATTCTGATTTTATTGCCAACCTAATAATATTCGAATGATAAAAAATAAACTTTTCACATTTTGAATATTAAAATGTGGAAAATTTTTGGGTGATACGACTTTTTTTATTATTATTTTCGGAGTTAACACACCAAAAAACATAGAAATCAGGTAAAATTAATAAAAAAGTTTTTTCATCGTTGGCCTGTGTAATAGTGTAAGTGTATATTAGTATTCGCCTGATGTAAACTCAATATTGAAAGCCCTGCCCTCTGCCATGGAACGTTTAAGTTATATTGGCAAAGGAATTCTTAGCATGGACAAAGATACAATTTGCCAAAAATCATCACTAGGTAGAAAAGTCCCTAAAGGTCTTCTCGAAGCGTTCTGAGATAGTTTGCCAGATAGAGAACTAGTGCCGAAGTATGGACCTCGCTTAATTTTGGCAGTAAATATTCTTTTTTATATATGAGATTGTATTTCCCAGTTGAGATTCTCGGCAAATTATGACTTTCTCCTTGTCACAAATTACTCAGTCGGTCTTTCTGAAACAATAGTAAATTTGCCGATAAGTATTTTTATTGTGTTAATAAGTTCTTATTAATTATTGGATTAATAAATGTTTATTTCTTGATTTGGCTAATTTTAGACTACAATTTGCTTGCAGAGAATTTTTTTATACAGTAAATTAATAATGACTAAAGTATATTAGTATAGGCTTATAAATGGTGTGAAGGTATTTGTTGTTTCATGTCATTTAGAAAAAAGTCTTTACTTTAATTTTTATTGATACAATTGAGATTAAGGAAATAATAATTTTTTTAGGTTCTATTCACTGCCATTCTGGCCTACGCCTCCGCTGGACTTATCGCTTCTCCCGTTATAGCCCATTCTGCCACAGTTGTAGCTCATCCCTCTCCTGTAGTACCCATAGTAAGAGCTGCCCCCGTAGTAGCAGTCCATTCCGCTCCAGTAGTACCCGTAGTAAAAGCTGCCCCCGTAGTAGCTGTCCATTCAGCTCCAGTAGTACCTGTAGTTAAAGCCGCCCATGTAATTGCTGCTCCAGTTGTTCCAGTTGTTAAAAGTACTCCACTTGTAGCAGTACACTCTGCACCCGTACTAACCAAATCAATCCAAGCTCAATCCATCGTTCATTCAGCGCCAGTAGTCCATGCTGCTCCAGTAATTTTCAAGTCTGCATCTCCAGTATTAGTACATCATTAAGAATTATGTAGGATATTTGTAAATAAATATTTATTTTCTTCTTTTTATTGTTTAATTAGAACCTTTTTCAACATTAAAATCTCATTTTGTACTTACGTAATATTTTATACAGATTGAATTTACTAAATAAAAAATGTGACTCAGCTGATAGACAGGAATACTATTTGAATGTGAACATGAAGTTTAGGTGCCAGAACCCAAACAAAATTTACGAAGATGAAGTAAGTGCCATCTTGACCCTATTGCCTATTAAAGCTTACTTAGTAAAATGATATATATATATATATATATATATATATATATATATATATATATATATATATATATATATATATATATATATTATATATATATATAATAATATATATAATTTTTTTGTGCATCTTTCAGATACTTCTTTGAAATTGATCATAACACTGCCTCCATGATAAAAGATGTATTTGGTCGCATAACATTTTCAAGTTACTTAGGCAATGTGGCACCGGCCAGTAGTTTGTACCAGTACCAACGTGCAAATACATAACAGTGTAGTGTATGTCATTTGCATAAGCCTCAATCTTTTATCATATAGAGATGTTAGTGACCTTAAATATTTTTAACAATTTCATCTTGCAATTTACACTCTATGTCCAAAAATAAACCTTTTCGAGAATAGAAGAAGACATTAGTATCAGAAAATGCGTTTGGACGAACTGTCGGAAAATGAGTATGAAATGACTTTCGTATTAAAATTTGGCAACCGAAAAGTACTGGATATGGAAAGGATATATAGTGATTAACTTTTATTTTATAGTCAAGTGTACGATGAACCATCAAAAACTGGACCGAGCAAAGTTAATAACATTTTAAAAACGCGTCATTTCCTAAAAAACTCGAAATCATCAGTGAGAGTGATATAATAGTAGAGATAAATAGAGATACAAAATCGTTTGTGTTCAACACTTTGATGGCTCATGAGGACTCTAACTACCCTGAAACTTAATTAGTTTGGACAGTTTGTGTCTTGGACCACTTTCCGTAATCATCTGACTTAGCTTACTATGACTTCTTTCTGCTCCCTTGACTTTATTTGCTTATGAAAGAAAAGCGATATTCTACCACTGAAAATGTCCCAGACGCAATAACTGCGATCCTTCGTACTGTATCTGCACCTTGTCGGGTTTCTGTTTTCAGAGCGGTTGAGGGGCTTGCGTATATCCAGGATGATTGGGGTGTAAACTAGAAAGCATAGCTAGTCATCATGCTTCCTACGACTAGATGGAATCTTCCAAGTACTTGTGCAACAAGGGATAGAGAATCAGACTCCACATTTTTGCAACATAAATCAAGCATGCATTTCATTGGGCTATATCCCCTCGGCATGAAGAACTGCAAATGTAGTCTTCATTCATAAACCTGAACAAGACACTACACCGAAGTGAAGAATATTGACCTAAAAATGCTAGAAAAATTGATAGATAGTATAAGAGAGAGAGGCAGAGCATTTCTAGAAAACCTTTTACATAAACACTAATATGCCTATCAATCAGGGAAATCATGTGAGAGAGCTTTACACGACGTCATAGTGACAGTTGAATCATCGTTGTACCATAAAGAGGTGACCCTGGGTTGGACGAGCCGCTGATTCTGCTAAATTCACAGGGTTTTAACACTCAGGGACTTGCTGATGATATAGTTATACCCATGCAAAGGAAGCATATTGCCATTACGGCAGAGCTCATGCAAAGAGCACTGAATAACGTACGGCGTTGGTGTGATGGAGTAAACGTCAACGCTGCATAGATGGTTATAATACCGTTAACAAAAAGAAGAATCTTATACAATAGAGAGAACGGATAAAAACCATTACTGAGATATAAATATATAGACTTGACAATAGATATTAAGTTAACGTGGAATAAACAAATTATAAAAAACCCTAATAAAGCGAAAATGTATCTAATGGCATACATGAGTTTGTTTGGGAAAACCTTGGGTCTTAAGCCAAAGATGGTGCTTTTGCTATAAGTCATGGTCATTATACCCATGGTTATATACGGAGCTGCAGTATTGTGGATAAAAATAAAGCAGAAAACCACAACCACGGAGCTAAATCCGCTGCAGAGGTTGGCTTGCTTATATTCCATAGAGGCTATAAGTGGCACCCCCACTACAGCTATAAGAATAATTCTAGGAGTAATTATGTATATATATATATATGTTATATATATATATATATATATATATATATATATATATATATATATATATATATATATATATACATACATATATATATATATATATATATATATATATATATATATATATATATATATATATATATATGGTAATGATTTTTTCTTGGCTTTAAGGTTATGTGAATTAAAACTTCAATTTACATGTGTGTTTACGTTTCGATCAACCTGCTGATCTTTTTCAAAACATTTAATTTCATTAATACAACCAGTAACAATGTCCATATGTATCGAGTACACTAAAAAAACAAACCATGATTACCTATGCAATAACAATGTTATAATTTGGCTTACCTTAGGATGTAGACTTTGAAAGATTTTTTTTTACATCTTAAGGTAAGCCAAATTATGATTCGTTTTTGCATTACCAGTACTCTGTCCAGTTCCTGCGCACTTGCCCAAACCGCCAGACCATAGGACATGGCTGGGTACGCATTAGCGTAATAGACAGTTATGAGATTGGGAACACTTAATGAGTTTTTTAAAGATTTTATCATAAAAAAAACATTTATTTAGTCTTGAGCAAACGTCATCTATGTGCAAACTCCATTCGAGGTTAGAATCTATTATGATTCCTAAAAACTTTGAACTATGGCTAACAGGCAAATTTATATTATTACATACAATATTTAGGTTTATTGGCTTGCGCATTTTTGTCTTAAATTCCATAGACACGGTCTTTGATAGATTTATTATAAGGTTATTCTTTTTACACCAGTTTGAGAACTCAGTCAATATTATTTTAATTTTTTTCTCCAAAAGTTTCTCATCTTTGGCTGAGATGACTATGGTCGTATCGTCAGCGAACGTAAAAACGATTCCACATGAAATGTATTCAGGTAAGTCGTTTATGAACAACAAGAAAATTAGAGGACCCAAGACACTGCCTTGAGGGGTCCCTAAGTCACAGTTTGTCATTTGCGAAAAAATATTACCAATTTTTATTTTAAAGTTTCTACCCTTCGAAAATGAATTAAACCATTTATTTAGTGGTCCTCTAATACCTAGCCTTTCAATTTTTTTAACAACAAAGCCTGGGTCTGTTGTGTCAAATGCCCTTGTTAGATCAAATAGTAGAGCTACTAATTTCTCATTTATATCAAGTTTTTTATATATATTCTTTATAAAGTCGATCGCTGCTGTCTCTGTAGAGTGCTTTTCTCTAAACCCGTGCTGGTGTGAGGTTAGAACTTTGTTATTATCAAGAAATGGAGTTATCTTATTGTAAATAACTTTTCGAAAAAACAGTTAAGTAAAGATATAGGCCTATAATTTTCAATTAAAAGAGGATCGCTCTTTTTAAATACAGGTAAAATATTAGCATCTTTCAGTCGTGAAGGGAAAATACCTTTATAAACAGACATATTTATTAAATAAACCAGGCAAGCAACTACTTTAGGCGAACATCTCTTCAACAAAGCAATAGGTATTTTATCTGGTCCCGTTGATTTTTTATTGGGTAACTTTTTTATGGCAGACCTAACATCCTGTGAAGTTAGATTAGTATATTGAAAGGCATCAAAACATTTCTTTGATACAGTGCATTTCTGTGATAAGCCGTTACTGAAGTGAGAATTTAATTTATTTCTTACAACAGTAGATAAATAATTACTAAGGCTACTTGCTATGTCTTCTGCATTAGTAAGAGTGACTTTATCTGTACATATTTGGTTAATGTATCTTTTGGAATTATTTTGGTTTTTGCCATTTAAAAAATTAATTATACTTCAGGTGGTCTTTGTTTTGTTTTTTGAGTTATTTATTTTCCTGTTATAGTAGCTTTCTTTTTCTTTCTTAATTTTACTATTTATGTCTTTTTTTAGGTGTTTATATTTATTTTTTAGTTGAAAGTCCTCAGTACGTTTCTGTAACCAATGTAAATTTTTTAAGTTTTTAAGATCCTTTCGGAGTTCATTAGAAATTTTTTTTATTGTGTAGCTTATTTTCCTTAATCTCTTTATTCGGACAGTTTATTTGAAAGCACCAATTAAACGCATCAAAGAAGTGTTCAAAGTTTTTTTCCATATTGCTCTGAGTGAAGTCTAATTTAAGTGAATCAAAAAGAAAATTAAATTCGTTAATTGAACCACTTTCAACCACCTTAAGGCACCAGACCGTTTCCCGTTGAACTGCCTCTGGTAATATTGCTTGCTCGTCATGACAATATATAAGTTGACAAAAATGATCGGAAATTCCAGCATCTGCAAGAAAAAAGTTCTGGTTTGGACGTGATGACATAGTCAAGACCAGAGGTACTGGTAATATTTTTCCTATTAGTAACAATTCTAGTTGCTCCATTAAGTTGAGATGTTAGTCTATTTGATCAGAACAGATTAAAATATTTTTTAATTATCTAAAATTTCTGTCAATAGTTCAGAAAAAATGTCAAGAAAACCCTCAATGTCAGTCGACGTTCCTGGTCTATATACTAAAATATGCAATATTCTTAGTAAAATTATATAAAAACAACACTATGTTTTAATTTCCAATATATTTAAAGTCACTTGACAACTGTTTCACCATACAATGGCTTCTTCAGAAGTAAATAAGAAAGAAAAATATTTGGTGGTTAAATAGTGCTTAAAACTATCTTTAATTACCTAACATGCTAATCATTTTATTATATTATTTACAGACAGAATTATTTTAAGAATGCAAATCTGTGGTACTATTTCCGAGAACTAACAAAGATTAAGTAAGGGTGAATGGTTTAAGTCTACCTGTTCGTTTAATAATTGATTGGAGTTTTTCCGTTTGTTAATTTCAAGACATTCAAGCAAATTTAATTTTTTAGATTTATTTTCTACATGTAGGATTTTTAACGTATCATCAAAATTATGAGATTCGTTTATTATATGAGTTGCGTAACGTGAATTGTTCTTATTTTTTAAATAACTATGTTTATGTTCTTTAATGCGAGTTTCAAAAGATCTACCAGTTTGTCCTACGTAGGTTTTAGTACAAGATCCACAATTTAATAAGTAAACTCCGGATTTTAAGGAATTCTTAGATTTGGTTTTGTTATTCAAAATTATACTCCCTAAGGAATTACTGGTTTTGAATGCTATTTTATTGTTCTTTTTTATTAAATGTTTGGAAATTGTTCTAGTTATTTTCCCTGTGTATGTGAGTGTACTAAATTTTCCTTTTTTGTCATTAATTGTGGGATAAATTAGAGAGATTGCTTGTTTAAAGGATTTTTTATTCAAGATATTATCTATAATGTTGGGGTCATATCCATTATTAATTGCTATTTGTTTGATTATGTTGAATTCTTTGTTAAAATTAGTTTTAGTCATAGGGATATGTAACAATCTATGTATGAAAGAGTTAAAAGCTGCCATTTTGTGAGGATACGGGTGGGATGAGTTATTGTGTATGACTGTGTCAGTATGTGAAGGTTTGTGAAAAATAGAGAAATCGTGTTTATTGTTCACTTTTCATATAGATATGTCTAAGAAATTTATAGAGTTATTGGTTTCTAATTCTGTGGTAAATTTAATATTAGGATGCAAATTATTTAGGAAGTTAAGGAGGATTGTTAGTTGTCTAGCTGTTCCCGTGAAACAGGAAATGATATCGTCAACATATCTATACCAGTAAATAATATTTTTGCTTACCGCGTTTTGATGAATTTTTAGTTCTAAATGATCCATTATCCAACTATTTAGCTTTATTTAACACGGATCCTAGAATTTAGTATTTATATATCTTTACGGATTTTAGTATCATTTGAAAGCCCATTCTATTCTCTTTCTAATGATACTAAATCCCACAGCATACGTCATGCTTTTTACTGATTAAAATGATTCAAAGGGGAATCAAGGAGAAGAAGGATTGAAAATAGGGGTAAGAGAAAGGAAAAATTAAACAAATTTTAAGTTTAACAATTAATTTTTTGATAAAAGCCAAAATCAATACTTTGTATTACCTCCCTAGCCCTTATTACTGCTTCCAGCCGGGTTTTCATGGAGTAGATGAGCTTTTTCGCCACTATCTGTGGGATTCTTCCCCACTCTTCCGCCGTTGCAACCTTTAAGTCCCTCAGTGATGTAGGGGCTCGATTTCTGGCTTGAACCCTTCTTTTGAGCTCATCGCACTTGTGTTAGATTGGATTGAGGTCAGGACTCCAGGCAGGCCAGTTTAATGTTTGTATTCCCACTTCCGCCATGTATTGCCGCACTGAGGCAGCATTATGTGGCCTGTTCATATATTTTTACGGATTTTAGTATCATTTGAAAGCCCATTCTATTCTCTTTCTAATAATACTAAATCTCACAGCATACCTGATGCTTTTTACTGATTGAAATGAATCAAAGGGGAATCAAGGAAATAAGAATTAAAAATAAGGGTAAGAGAAAGGAAAAATTAAACAAATTTTAAGTTTAACAACTAAATTTACTCATAAAAACCAAAATTAATATTTTGTATTAGCCCCCTAGCCCCTAATGACTGCTTCCAGTAGGATTTTCATGGAACAGATGAGCTTTTTCATCACTATCTGTGGGATTCTTTTCTACTCTTTCGCCGTCGCAACCTTTAAGTCGCTCAGCGATGCGGGCGCGATTTCTGGCTCGAACCCTTCTTTTGAGCTCATCCTACATATGCTCGATTGATGTAATTAGTGAGCAGGTATAGTAGAAATGTTAACGGTTCAAGTTCTGATAAAGGAATGATAGGAAAATGCAGTTGCATGTGTTTTTATAGGGATGAATAGCGCGTAATGAGTACGTTGCCTTTAAAATGGAACTATTAAGTAAAACCGTTTTAATCCGTAAAACTTTTTGGAAATTCAAATATTTTTGGTATTTTTGGAAATAGTAGAAAATCCGCATACCAAAAATAATACCACTGTTTGAAAATTAAATTCAAGAATCGGTGTTAAATAAAGCAAAAATATATATATATATATATATATATATATATATATATATATATATATATATATATATATATATATATATATATATATATACGAGGCTGGTTTGAAAAGTCCGTGCAAAGTCCGAGAGATGGCACCACCGGCGCGTATCGAGGTCATGTTTAGTTAGTAGCATCTCTTGAATGAACGCACACCTAGTTTCAGGCATATTGGTCTATTTCTTTGTGTTTGGCATTCGTGTGAATCAAGGAAGTCGAGTGATTTTCAAGAAATGGACGAAAAAGAATTTCGTGTGGTGATTAAACATTACTTTATGAAAGGCAAAACGCATCAGGAGACTAAAGAGAAGCTTGATAAACATTATGGTGACTCTGCACCTTCGATTAGAACAGTTTATAAGTGATTTCAAAATTTTCGGACTGGCCATATGGGCACAAGTGACGCTGAACGTTCTGGACGGCCTGTGGAGGTTACGACTCCAGAATTCATTGATCAAATCCATGATATGGTGATGGATGACATAAGAGTTAAGGTGCGTGAGATTGCTAGTGCTGTGGGCATTTCGACTGAACGGGTACATAATATTTTGCATAAACATTTGGACATGAGAAAGCTATCCGCAAGATGGGTGCCGCGATTGCTCACGCTTGACCAAAAACGGAATCGTGTGAAGTGTTGCAAGGATGGTTTGCAGCTGTTCCAGAAGAATCCGGAGGACTTTAAGCGTCGTTTCGTCACTGTGGATGAAACATGGATACATTACTATACTCCTGAGACCAAACAACAATCTAAACAATGGGTTACCAAGGGGGAATCTGCACCAAAAAAGGCGAAGACCGTTCCTTCGGCCGGAAAGGTTATGGCGACTGTCTTTTGGGATTCGCAAGGGATAATCCTCATCGACTATCTGGAAAAGGGAAAAACTATTACAGGTGAATATTATTCATCGTTATTGGACCGTTTGAAAACCGAGCTGCAAGAAGAACGCCCGCGATTGGCCCACAAGAAAGTCCTTTTCCATCACGACAACGCACCAGCACACACCTCAGCAGTTGTGGTCGCAAATTTAATGGAAATAGGATTCCAACTCGTTTCACATCCCCCCTATTCTCCAGACTTGGCTCCCTCGGACTACTATTTGTTCCCTAATTTGAAGAAATGGCTGGCGGGACAAAGATTTTATTCAAACGAGGAGGTGATTGCAGACACTAATGGATATTTTGCAGACTTGGACAAATCCTATTATTCGGAAGGGATCAACAAACTAGAACATCGTTGGACGAAGTGTATAAGCCTAAAAGGAGACTATGTCGAAAAATAAAAAAGGTTTACCCCAAACACATAAGTAGTTTTTATTTTTGCACGGACTTTTCAAACCAGCCTCGTATATATATATATATATATATATATATATATATATATATATATATGTAATTTACTCTAGAGGTTTTCACGGATGGTGGAATGTAATACATTAAAATTCCGAGTTTTAATCTGTTCGTCTAATAATTTGCACGACATTTCGCCAAAATAAAGTGCTCTTGCTGCTGCTACTCCATACTGTGATCTTGCTGCTGCTGCCGCTTGAAGCTAACTGGCATATATATATATATATATATATATATATATATATATATATATATATATATATATATATGTATATATATCTGAAGTGCTATATTTTTAGAATGGTAATTTAAAGCTTTATTCGGATAAGGAAAAATATACCGGGTATCCCATTTAAAACATATATTTTTGTGTTAATAACTATTAAAATATTAGTCGTAAAAAAATGTAATTTAGATTGTTGAAATCCACGTGAAAAAGTGCTTTGGGAATCTTTTTACAGAAATCAAAAATTTTCAATAGGAAAAGAATTTTTCCAAAATGCAGATTTTTGACAAACGCCTTGTAAATCTGAAATGGTACTAGATATCGATATGCGGTTTTCACCATTGAGTTTATCATAAAAATTGAGCCTTAGACACCAACAACAGTTTTCGTTTATCTCGTTTAGATAAAGGGGTTTACCTTTAAAAGTGTCCAATTTGGACTACCCTGTACAGTACGTTTGGGAGCAGAACTCCAGCTATAATAACAGTCTTTAATCGATGGCGGAATCTAAGTTTTGGATGCGATTAAAAATTATTGAGACACATACAGCTTCTTAATACAAAATAATTTATCGAGTTTTTAAAAAGTTTTCTTTACGATATACTACAAAAATGATCACACATATTTAACATATCCTCAAGTTAAAGCATAGCAAGTTGAGTGCTAAAATAGGGTCTTTTTTATCGTTCACCCCGCCTGAGTAGGGATTTTACCCTTTTTTCTTATCCTAGGGATATCGGCGAGGATATTGTAATACCCGTCAACGTTATCCAAATGCTGAAACATTTCTCTATTTCACAGCACCTTTTTAGACAACGCGGGAATGCTGCCTCGGACGTTATTGCATTTCTGCGAACAACTACAGTCTATGTACGTGGCCAGGCTTAATATACTTAAATAATTGAATAATGACCTTCTGCACCGTAAGCAAGGTACTACACTAGGAGCCACGGGCCGCCACAATGAGACCCATCACAGATAACGTCTTCATTCGACAAAAGTTTCTTCTCCCCCAGTCAATTTTTGAGGAAATAAGAAAGTAACTTGGGGCCAAATCTGGGGAATAGGCTGCGTAAGGAAGTACTTCGAAGCCCAGCTCGTTCACTTTTGCCGATCTGTGAATAGGCGCATTATGCTGGTGAAGGCGCACTAATCTTGGCCGTTTCTACTTCAACTCACTATGCGAGTCATCCAAAGACATTACATAAAAAGAGCCAGTCACTATCTTACCCTTTTCTAATCAATCATGATGATACCCTATGAGTAAAAAAAAATTGTTGCCATCACTTTCTCCCCCGTTAAAACTGTTTTCGCTTTTCCCGGAGTACTTTCACTTTCGCCGTGTCACATTGTTGACTGCCGTTTCGTCCACCGGGTGTAATAGTAGATTCACGTTTCGTCTACGATCACACACCAAGACCAGAAGTCGTTTGGATTTCGCTGCAACTTTTCCGAACATGATTTTGAAATGTATTTTTTAATGTGTTTTTGATCTGGAGTTAACAAACGCGGCACCCATCGCTTACTCAGTTTTTTCATTTTTAGAACGTCATGCAGAATTTTATATACCTGTTTATATGAGATGCCTTCCATCTCAGGAACCTAATGAATTTCGTCGGGCATTTTTTCAGAAGAAACTTCAATCGAGCTTCCTGAACGTGCCGCATCGGCAGTGCTCATACGGACACGTTTAAATTCATTTATTCACTAATAAATGGTCTTGCGTGCTAGTGTAGAGTCTCCATGAACTTCTTTTACTTTAGTGTCTATCTGTCACTGCACGATACTCGGTTTTATTCATATTTATCAAACAAGTTACGATGGCCGCCAACAAAAAACTGTTTGAAATCTTGACCAAACGTTACAAGAATTGAGAGACTGCTTACCAACAGTCATGCAGTTTAACAAAGATTCCCGCCATTTCCTATAAATTTAGCAGACTTATCAATCCACGCTCGTACATTCATTCTGATACGAACTTGAATTCGAATACCTTAGTAAATAGTTAGCTACAAATTAGACCAATAGGGAATTTTTGTTAGGAATATCCTTAAAATAAAGATATTAGTTTTATTGGTTCATTTTTGTAAATTTTTTCGCTTGTAAAAACTCCCTGCCCAAAAAATTTATATGGTCAAATTTCAATTATACATTATACACCTAAATTCTGTGTATATTTGTCTGTCTCCCATCTTATTAAAGTACTTTCATTCAAGAAAAAAATGATTCAATACTTTTTTAAAATTACATAACACAATATTGGTATTTCAAGGAATTTAGTTTTGAATTTGAAAAATTACTGAGACATAGAAATCTATTTTTTATCATAATTAATAGCTGATTTAATTTTGGTTTTTATTGCGTATCAAAATAATTGACCTTTACTTAAACTTGAAATCCGATAATTTTTATAATTATTTATAATATAGCAAAAATAATTAAATATTTGTGTTTTATTGTGAGATATTAGTTCGTTTCGGTTTTACCGGAGGAAATAAACGACCTCTTTTATTCTGTATATATCTCTTTCAATAATGACATTTCTAATTTATATAAATATATATATATATATATATATATATATATATATATATATATATATATATATATATGTATATGTATATATATATATATATATATATATATATATATATATATATATATATATATATATATATATATATATATATATATATATATACAGTCCCTGGCCAAATTATTAGACGCACTGCAAGATTTCATGTAAAATATTAATTACCGAGTGATATTGTACCGTTTTATTATTTTAAATTGATTTGTTTTTTATTTTTATATTATCCAATCAATTACCTATTTATTTGACATAAATAAAACAGCATTAATTTAGAAAAAGCATAAGTTTATTAAGTTTTAAAGAAAAGTGAAATTAATGTTAGTAAAAGTCAATATTTAGTTGAGCCACCTTTAGCCGCTATCAAAGCTTTAATTCTGCGCGACATGCTATCAGTGCAAGATTGTACTGTCTCCTGCATTTGAGGATGATGATTCCACACATGAATAATCTTTTCTAGGAGCTGGGTTTTGTTGGTAATCACATCTTTAGCCACTTCTCTTTTCATCAGCTCCCACGGGGTTCATATCAGGGCTATTACCCGGCCAATCCAAGAGAGGGATATTTTTTTCTGCCAAAAAAGCTTTAACAGACCGAGCAGTGTGGCAGGGAGCTCCATCTTGCATGAAAGTGAATGGTTCCCCATTTGGAAACCATTCTCTGAGCTGCGGAATGAACCGATTTTGTAATACTTCTTTGTACTGATCTTGCCTCATTATTCCTTTGACGACGTACAGACGTCCAGTGCCCTTGCCGCTGATGACTGACCAAATTATCACTTTGGTGGGATGTTTAACCGTCGGGACGACACAATCAGGATGAAACTTTTCTCCATGACGACGACGCACATACTGAGCTTTATTCTGCAAAATTTCGAATGTGCTTTCGTCACTGAAGCAGACCTGTCAAAAATAGGAAAAATATATAAACTTCTATGTTTATTTGCTTTATTTAAGTGAAAATGATAATAATGTATCAATTATTGATTAAATTGCTGTATCTTACCGATCTCCAGAAGTCCACATCTTTGTCTTGCATTGTTTGGCCCACTTCAGGCGCTTTGCTTTCATTGCAGCTGTTAACTTGGGCTTCCTGGCGGGGCGACAGGCCTTAAAATCTAATTCTTTCAATTTTCTTCGAACAGTGCGCTCAGAAGCATTTACGCTAGCATCTTGGAGTTGTGATTTTATTACCTTTGTGGTAGCAAATCTGTTTTCTAGACAAATTTTCTTCAAACATCTCTCTGACCGTGGAGTGAAAATTGGTTTTCTACCGCATCTTTTCTTTCTTTTCGGGCTTAATTCCTTCCCTAACTCAATTTTCTTTTTTATGCGTCATACACTAGCTTCAGAAACCTCCAATCTTCGTGATATTTCTCGGTTTGTAAATGTTTTCGCAATCACAAGGGCCTTCACTTCAGCTTTTTCACGTGGTGAAAGATCGCCTTTTCTACCCATAATGAAAATAGTCCAATTACTTTTTTAAAACACTGCATACAAAATAAACTAATAACTGAGTAGTATAAAACTGTTAAACAAACAATCACAGTCCATAAAGCCACAGAAACACGTCCGTACCTGACTCGATTCCGATCGCGACTGATACAGGTTTGTACTTATTTACGTTCATGTATCACTTTGTCAACACAGTGTTACCATATGTTAAAAATAAATACAAATATGTAGTTTACAACAATTCTTTTAAATAAAAATCAATAATATTGTAGTTTAAATATACCATTATTGCATAAAAACTCTTAAGAAACATAAAATTACTAAAAAAAATACAGTGCGTCTAATAATTTGGCCAGGGACTGTATATATATATATATATATATATATATATATATATATATATATATATACATATATGTATATATATATATACATATATATATATATATATATACATATATGTATATATATATATATATATATATATATATATATATATATATATATATACATATATATATATATATATATAAAAAATACAGTGCGTCTAATAATTTGGCCAGGGACTGTATATATATATATATATATATATATATATATATATATATATATATATATATATATATATATATATATATATATATATATATACACACACCACTTACTACGCATGACTATTACATGATAAGGCGAAACGCGAGATGGATTCGATAAATCAAAGAACAGTGGGTAGACTGCTGAGATACGGACTTTCGTCCGTTTTCAGTTGTTCTTACTTTAAACCACATATGCCTTAGCGGGATTCCTCGAACGTTCGCGCCACCTCTGGTGAAGTGTTGGCAGTCTGCTAACCACTCTGTCGGCGAATGGCCGAAGCGAGTCAGCCCTCCGATGAAGTGCCACCTACGAGGTAGGCGTTATATCTTACCGTTATTGGTGGTCAGTATTGGCTTAAGTACCGAAAATTCTGTTCTATTCTGTCGATCCTAGCCCGACTGATGAGCCGGGTATCAAAATATTGTTTAATAATTTTGGAAGGTGATGCTATACTTACCAATATGAAGAAAAGTTCCTATCAACCTAGATTCGAAAATGCTTCCCAGAGAGACAGCCCTCCAATCATCGCTCTTGATGAAGTTAACATGGTTAGAGAAGCGCGCGTCGAGTGCAAAAATAAAATGTTTGGTGTAGTGGTGATATATATTGAGTAGTGTGCTAAGAAAGGGTGTGACTTATTCAATTTGATTTTAAATTGTCTTGAAATATTTTTATTTTTGTCTTTTTTTTTTGCAAAAAATGATTACTTTGATGAATTATATATAAATGCACAACTTTTTATTCTTTGTTTTATCCAAACATTTGATGAAAACACAAATACCTTCGTTTTTATTCTTGCGGATCATTGCCTTATTTCATCTTGTGGTAACGTATTGAAAAAAGCTCGTATAAGGACTTGTAACATTGCTCAAATGGCAATCATTCAGTATAAAGAAATGAATGAAAATTATTTACTGGAGGTCGACACTGCCCCCCAAATTTTTAAGACTGGTGCTGTATATGATAAACAAGTAGCGTCATCTACAATATCAATATGTCATTTTAAACTTCTGCCCTTTTCTGATGACGATTTTAAACTTTATTATGAGATATCACCAAACGACTGAGATACTATATTTTATTTAACAGTCAACAAATTCAGTGCAGATATTATTACGTAGAAGAAATATTTACATAATACATACATCGTGCAAACAAATGCCACAGAAACATTCAAAATTATGAAAAAAATAATATGGCAATGATTGCTTACCAAAAACACAAGCCTTGGAATGACATAAACTTGTATTGGATGGAAGAGAACACCCTGAACACGACAAGTATGCGAGAAGATCATTATCAATTCGTACACTAAAAATGATTCAAAATTTAATTCATGACAGATGAAACACCAGGGAAATGATTTTGAAAGAAGAGCTAGGCAAAATAAATGTTTGACAAAATTTCTTCCAGAGATTTTAAATGAAGATTAAAAGTTATTAAAAGTGAACAGAGAAATAATATGAGAGTTTAGCAGCAATTCATACTGTCTGAAATTAATTGTTACTGAAAATAAGATATTGTTTTCAATATGACAAAGTGTGAAAGTATGGAATGGAAGTCTAAATATCTTTATTGTTTAATCAATAAAAAGGTTAATATTTATTTTGAATTTACTCCATACTTAAATTACGAAAGTAACAGATGTAATACAACAAATATGTATATTAAGGTGGAATTGGGCGGGGCATATCACAAGGATAAATGATAATAGATGGACATGCCGTGTAGTTTAATGGAGGCCTAGAGAACATAAAAGATACAGAGGTAGACCAGAGACAAGCTGGAGTGACGACAGATTAGCGGGACACGATTGGATACAAAAAGCAAACGACAGGTTATTATTATTTGGAAGCATTGAAACGTTTGACGAGTAGAATTCATCGTGTTCGACAGCAATGTACAATGCTAGTACTTGTTATAAGATAATGCATCAAGTCATATTACTTATCGCTGGGTGGTTGACCTAAAATCAAATATGTGTTGGACTAATCACCATATTTAACTGATTTAGCACCTTGTGACTTTTCATTATTCCTAAAAATTAAAATGACCTTAAAATGATTCTGTCTCAAGCACATAGAAGTTATTGAAAAGGAGTCTTTCTGCAGGTATTTTCACTTGAATTACTACTAAAGCACTGTAGAAGGCATTGAATTAGAAAGAGAATATATTGAATAAGATAAAATCTGAAAGTAATTTGTTTTATTTAATTTTAAGCAACAGGCTGGAAAATTGATTTTAGCATTGTGTATATATATATATATATATATATATATATATATATATATATATATATATATATATATATATATATATATATATAAAGGGTGATTCATTTAGAGGTACTTTTTTTTAAATAAAAAAAAATGAATAAAAACAATTTTATTTTATAATCTTTATTATCATATAAAAGAACCATTCTTTACAATTATTTCTTAAAGATAATTTCTTTCAAATGTTGTCCGCGACTACGGTTAACAACGTCCATTCTGAAGTTCCAATTTTCAATGACGCGTGTGAGTATTTCGAGTGGTATTTGGCCAATGACTCGAGTAATATTGGCCTCCAATGCCTCAATTGCAGCTGGCTTATCCATGTAGACTTTGGACTTTACATAGCCCCAAAGGAAAAAGTCAAGAGGTGTGATGTCACATGATCTAGCCGGCCAATTCACTGGTCCAAAGCGTGAAATGATCTGTTCGCCGAATTGCTCTCGCAGTAAAGCCATGGTTTCACGGGCTGTATGGCAAGTGGCGCCATCTTGTTGGAACCAAATTTCGTCGAGACCACGGGCTTCAATTTCTGGCATCAAATAGTCTGTTATCATGGCGCGATAACGGTCACCATTCACAGTAACATTCCGGCCGGCCTCTGTTTTGAAGGAATATGGACCGATTATTCCACCGGTCCATAAACCACACCAAACAGTTGTTTTTTCTGGATTTAATGGCAGCTCTTGAACCTCTTCAGGTTGTTCATTACCCCAAATACGGGCATTTTGTTTATTCACGAACCCATTAAGCCAAAAATGGGCCTCATCGGTGAACAAAATTTTTCTCGAAAACAGTGGATCTTCTGCAAGCTTGTCAAGAGCCCAACGACTAAAACGGAAACGATTCGGAAGGTTGGTCGGCTTCAGTTGTTGCACTAGTTGAATTTTGTATGCTTTTAAAGAAAGATCCTTACGTAAAATACGCCAAGTTGTTGAATATGACAGGCCAAGCTGTTGAGAACGGCGACAAATCGACACTTCACGGTCTTCGCGTACACTCTCCGCTACCGCCCCTATATTTTCTTCACTACGTGCTGGATGTGGTCTATTCGGTCGAGCATTATCCAATAATGAAAATTGGGTCTCAAACTTATTGATGGTAGAGCGAATTGTGCGTTCGGTAGGCCGATTATGTGGACCATAAGTTGCTCTAAGCGCCCATTTTCGTAATGAAGTTGAACAATTTGTAGACGCTGTGCCGGGCTAAGTCTTTCCATTATGAATTGTCAAACACTACTGAACAGGAATGCCACTTTAGTTGACACGACGCATGCGCAATCTGCAATTAAATGCCCATCACAAAAAGTACCTCTAAATGAATCACCCTTTATATATATATATATATATATATATATATATATATATATTTATATATATATATATATATATATATATATATATATATATATATATATATATATACATATATATTAATTTTATCAACAATCAATTTAATTACATCTAAGTTAAGTAGGTAGACCCATGCACACACCGCCTTAACCTTGTCCTCGTAAACGCCAATTCAATGTTAGAATATTTATCACTGTCAGAGTCGTAAACAACAGCAATAGAGTTTTCACAAGGGTTAAAGTCAGTGCAGTGGAGATAAAGAAGTTTTTGTTACTTTATTACTCGATTAAAGTAAATGGGTTTCACGTGTTTGTTTTTACAATGTGAAGTCGAAAAGAATAAAACAAATTCATCATAGTATGCAAAAGACTTGCCAGCTAGACAGTGTCTCTAAGTGCAGATATTTAACGTTATATTAACGAATATCCTTATAGAAATACCAATATATTTTATGTTTTTGATGGAGGCAGATAAACTTAGTATTTTTAGAGATTTGGTTTAACACACGTGGATCAATGCAACGACCTGGTTTACTGAACCAGTTCTTGAGTGAAGGTTTCTTAAGAATATATTCATCATCCATCAGTTGTCCTAATCCACTGCTGGATATAGGCCTCCTCCAAAAACTTCCACAGATCTTTGTCCTGAGTGGTTGTTCATCCAATTTCTTGCCATTCTTTTATTGTCATCGCTCCATCTAGTCGGTGGTCTACCTCTATTCCTTTTGTCTTCTCTGGGTCTCCATTGCACTCGATTATACACCATCGGTTATCATCCCTTCGGGTATCAATATTTGCTTATGTTACTTGCAATTCTGTAAGCATTGCCTCACCTAGGTTGTTGGCTATTTTGACAATATCATCAGCAAAGCGCAGGTGGTCTAGATCTTGGCCATCGATGTTTACACCTTTTCCATTTAAATTAAGTTCTTTAAAAGCATATTCTAACACCGTCGTAAAAAGTGTAGGAGAGATCATATCACCTTGTCTAATTATACGTTCATCACCTTGTCTACTTATACGTTCCACTTGATATTTACATGTAAATTTATGGAGTCTTACACTTGCTGTTGCGTTGTCATGATTGAATTTAATTAAGTTAGTTTATCTGTAGTCTATTCTCATTGCTCATGCAAGGCAGAGAGTATCGCCGGCAAGTCTACGGTGTCAAAAGCTTTTTTATAATCAACAAATGTTAATACGACTGGTTTATTCTATATATTTCCGTATAAGGATCTTGATGGCCTGTAAGTGATCGTTAGTATGTATATATACATATATATATATATATATATATATATATATATATATATATATATATATATATACACACACCGAGGCTGATTTGAAAAGTCCGTGCAAAGTCCGTGCAAAGTCCGAGAGATGGCACCACCGGCGCGTATCGAGGTCATGTTTAGTTAGTAGCATCTCTTGAATGAACGCACACCAAGTTTCAGCCATATTGGTCTATTTCTTTGTGTTTGGCATTCGTGTGAATCAAGGAAGTCGAGTGATTTTCAAGAAATGGACGAAAAAGAATTTCGTGTGGTGATTAAACATTACTTTATGAAAGGCAAAACGCCTCAGGAGACTAAAGAGAAGCTTGATAAACATTATGGTGACTCTGCACCTTCGATTAGAACAATTTATAAGTGGTTTCAAAATTTTCGGACTAGCCATATGGGCACAAGTGACGCTGAACGTTCTGGACGGCCTGTGGAGGTTACGACTCCAGAAATCATTGATCAAATCCATGATATGGTGATGGATGACAGAAGAGTTAAGGTGCGTGAGATTGCTATTGCTGTGGGCATCTCGACTGAATATTTTGCATAAACATTTGGACATGAGAAAGCTATCCGCAAGATGGGTGCCGCGATTGCTCACGCTTGACCAAAAACGGAATCGTGTGAAGTGTTGCAAGGATGGTTTGCAGCTGTTCCAGAAAAATCCGGAGGACTTTAAGCGTCGTTTCGTCACTGTGGATGAAATATGGATACATTACTATACTGCTGAGACCAAACAACAATCTAAACAATGGGTTACCAAGGGGGAATCTGCACCAAAAAAGGCGAAGACCGTTCCTTCGGCCGGAAAGGTTATGGCGATTGTCTTTTGGGATTCGCAAGGGATAATCCTCATCGACTATCTGGAAAAGGGTAAAACTATAACAGGTGAATATTATTCATCGTTATTGGACCGTTTGAAAACCGAGCTGCAAGAAAAACGCCCGCGATTGGCCCACAAGAAAGTCCTTTTCCATCACGACAACGCACCAGCACACACATCAGCAGTTGTGGTCGCAAAATTAATGGAAATAGGATTCCAACTCGTTTCACATCCCCCCTATTCTCCAGACTTGGCTCCCTCGGACTACTATTTGTTCTCCAATTTGAAGAAATGGCTGGCGGGACAAAGATTTTATTCAAACGAGGAGGTGATTGCAGACACTAATGGATATTTTGCAGACTTGGACAAATCCTATTATTCGGAAGGGATCAACAAACTAGAACATCGTTGGAGGAAGTGTATAAGCCTAAAAGGAGATTATGTCGAAAAATAAAAAAGGTTTACCCCAAACACATAAGTAGTTTTTATTTTTGCACGGACTTTTCAAACCAGCCTCGTATGTTCCACACTTTAAATGTAGATCAAAACTTATCAACAATCAACACTCGAGAACGCCCCTAGAAACCATCTAAAGTTCCTAAAATCAATTGTTACTGGTAACTGGTATTTTCAGAATGGAAATCAAAATCATCAACGCAAGTCAAAAAACAACATATTCTCACTAACATATACTACCCAATTACAGAGTTTTTTGTGAAATAGTATGGAGCTTAATAGATAGATTCAGTAGAGAAATAAAACTCTATTAAGTAAAATTTAAATAAACATTATTTTACTGATAATATGTTTGTTTCCAAAGCTTGCACCGTATCCTGATAAGTACGAAAACAGTTCCGTGGTATTGATTCCGCTGTTTCGGTTGTTGCCTATCCTATATTTTTCTACATTTTTAAAATATATTAAAATTTGTCAAATATCTGTCAATTTTATTTGTTAAGAAAATCCTTATAGATTTTAACTACATGCTAACTTTCTAGCTATCTATTAAGATGAGTGTAGGTAAATATAACGTAAAAAAAACAACAACAAAGTCAAACAACTAACAGGGTGAAGGTTTTGTCTTAAACATCAAATACCTAAATTATTTCCTGGTATAAAATATTTGTAATTTTGTGTGTGTATGTCATCATCACCATTATTTTATTCCATTCATAGTCGGATATAAGCTTTCCCAAGTTGCAATATTGTTTGCTTTTTGCATCCAATCATGTTTTGCTAATCTTTTTATGTCGTTCGTCCATCTTGTCTGTGGCCTACCTCTTCATCTTTTATGTTCTCTAGGCCTCCATTCAACCACATGACGTGTCCATCTGTTATCATTCATCCTTGCGATATGCCCCGTCCAATTCCACCAACATACATAATCGCTGTATTTTATCACTTTTGGTCTTCTTCGTATCTTAATGTTAGAAATACGATCTTGGAGTTTAATATTTAGCATTCTTTTGTTCATTGCTCTTTGGGTTATCAGGAGTTTATATATTATACTTTTATTTAAAGCCCACGTTTCAGTGCCATATGTTAATACCGGCAGTAAATATTGATCGAACACTTTGGCTTTTATTGTATTTGGGATGTCCAATTTAAATGGGGATTGTAACCTTCCGAACGCAGACCAAGCTAATGAGACTTTTCTATCCAAGTCAGCCTTTAAATTATTTTTTGATATTTCGATTCCTTGTCCTAAATATATGTATGTTTCCTTTTCTATTCTTTCACTTTCTATTAATAGTTCTTGGCTGTTATCGTCAATTTCGTTGTTGAAATATTCAGTTCGGGTAAAGTTTATTTTTAGACCTATATCTCGAGACTTGTTATTTAATTCTTCCAGCATTTCTTGTAATTCTTCTTTTGTGTTGGCGATCAGATTGACATCATCTGCGAACTTTAAGTGATTTAATCGTTCACCGTCTATTAGCATTTCTTTATTTTCCCACTTTAGCGATTTGAACATGTCTTCTAGCGTCAACCTGAACAGCTTTGGGAGTATTAAGCCACCTTGTCTCCTCTTTTAATTTTGATTTTATTTGTTTTTTTTTCATTCATTTATATATATTATATATATATATATATATATATATATATATATATATATATATATATATATATATATATATATATATATATGTTTAAGAAGAGTTGTGTATCCTTCGTCGATTATGCTTTTACTTAAACTGTTAAGGACTGCCCATATCTCTACCGAATCAAGTGCTTTCTCGCATTCAACCATTGCTACCCATAAGGTGACCTTATATTCATTTGCTTTTTCCACTAGTAATCTAATTGTTTAAAGATGGTCCAAAGTGCTGTATCCCCGTTTAAATCCCGCTTATTCATGTGGTAGATAATTGTCTAATTTGTTCGTTAATCTATATGTTATGACCCTAGTGTGGATTTTGTATAGTACCGATAACAGGCTGATGGGTCTGTAATTCTCCAATTTAAATTTGTCTATGTATGTACCCTATGGTAATTAAAATTCTTTGAATTGAGTCCTAGTGTAGCTAACTAAAAGTAGATATTTCTTTTTAAAGAATATTTTATTTTTAATTAATTAACTGTGCCACTGCTCCGATTAAGCTCTTTTAAATTTGATGGTCAAACTGGTACACTAAATGGCAACATATTTATCTTGTCTGTTGGACGCGTGGAGCGGCGCCTCTCTTTATTGAACCATTAGAGAAATTTTATAGCAGCTTAAAAACAGCAAATACTGCTACAATGTTTAGCTTTTATTACTGGACTAAGAATTTTTTGAATAAGAGAAAAAAACAAATTTAAAAATTGTAGTCACTTAGTACGACGCACCATGGTTCCAAGTAGAGGTACTTTAAATTTGAGGTTAGTTTTATGGATGGCTGATATCTGTGCTTAAAAGTTTGTTTAAACTTTGTTAATTGGAAACAGTCAGTTTGGTTTTTGAAACGGATTAGGGACTAGAGAGGTACTGTCTGGTATCCATGTGTTGATGCAGAGATGTCGTGATGTCTACCAGAATTTGTTCCTTTGTTCAATTGACATTGAAAAAGCCTTTGACTAGGTGCCTCACCAAAAACTTCTAGAGATTTTAAAAGCGACAGGTATAGACGATAAAGATATTCGTATCATCGTCAATTCGTACTGGTATCAGATAGGTGAAGTACGGTTGAAGAATCAACTATTGGATAAAATTAAAATCAAGCGAAGAATGTGTCCGGGTTGTATTCTATTGCTCTTGTTGTCCATTCGGAGGTAATATAAAATGAAGCACTCACTCACTGGTATCACTGAAGGAATCAACATCCGGCGTTAACATTAATTTGCACTAATAACAGATCTACAATAACTGATGGATAAAATAATTGCTACTTGTACATAGTTTGGTTTAAGACTCAATGCAAATAAAACAAAATATATGATTATAAGCAAAGAATCTAATAGAGAAGATGGTGGTATTGCAGTCAGTGGAACAAAGATAGAGAGAGTTAATAAATTAATGTGACTTGGTAGCAGTATCAACGACCACTGGGACCCGGCTGTGGAAGTCAAAATTCGAATAGAGAGAGAAAAAGATAAAAATCTTAACTAGTCACAATTTGAAACTACGGATGGACATGGTACGCTGCTATGTCTTTCCGGTTTTCTTGTACGGCATGGAAGCGTGGACGTTCACTGAAGTAAGAATACATTTTTTTGTAATATGTAAGATAATTTTTTCTCCATTTGTATAAAACTTTTTGGGACACCTGTACACCCTTCTTCCACATATTAAACAAGCAAAATTTCCTCGCAGATTTCGCTTTCTTTGGAGGTGTAAGGGCTTCATAAATCCATTTGATCGAATTTTGCTTTGTGAGAAGATCCTAAGAGAATACTTAAATCTGCCTGTGAGAGATTTCAAAAGATAACTCTTATCGTTATCTAGAGCGGCCAGTTTCGTCTCTGGTGTAAGAAGTTTTGGGTTTACAACGTAGAGAAACTTTTTTTTATTTCTAAAAATCTAAAAACTGTGGTTTTGGAAACTTATTCGTCGATCTGACAGCAGCAAATCCTGAGGCTTTCCTCAGTTCTTACCTCAACCGGTTCTCCTGATCCGGAGTATGTGCATTTAGTGCTGACCCAAACGAAAGTGTTTAGACTAAAATTTTACTTCATAATAAGATAGGCCGTCAATGCTTCCACCCAATACATTCTTTCATTATTAACTTTTATTTTATCGTTACACGATACTCTAAATTACTTTCAATCATTTTTTAGATGGAAATAAAAAAATCGTAAAACGTGCTAAACGCAACGGCAATAGTAATATGACACCCATGTAATCTTTAGTTTGATGACATTTTTATTTCTGGTTTAGGGGCGTAACACACGTACTGACTTTCCTAAAGTGATTCACGTTGATCCTGAAGTTGTAAATTGTACTCGGTGGGAAACAAAATGGTCCTGAGCAAATCGTTCCAAAGGGATGAGGTTCTTCAAACAAAAGACTACTTGAGAAGCGTTGCAAGAAGAGTGACAATCTGAACTTCATTCGGATGTGAAGTATTAACGCGACGTGTGTTCCCAGCATGCACCTCTCTAGGATGAGTTAACTGGGCTACATCCACCGAATATTTTCCATGAAAATATTTGTAGATTAGAGTTAAGTCGCCTGCCGTTCTTCGATATTCCAGGAAATCAAGGTTGTTGGTAAGTTTTGGGTCTCCAATCAGACGATTATGAATAGAATCCAACAAATGCAGTGTATGTTTGGAAGCAGAGCCCCAAATATGGGAGCAATATTCTATCGGTAGAATTTGAGCTTTGTACAGGATTATTATTTGTCGTAAAGTGTAAAGCCTCCTAGCTCGAAATAATATTTCCAACTTTTGAGAAAGGATGTAAGCTTTTATACGAGTCAAAATGACATCGGAAACCTCCATTACGCAGTTAAATGGGTGGTTGGATCTAAAACAAACATCTCACCAAGGGAAAGTTCGAAAATATTCTATGAGCTTTTTTCATTTAGCAGATTTGTAGTGCCAAATATTGTGCAATTTAGGGGCCTCTCTGTCACTGATTGGTAGGTTACTCGATATCCAAAATAGGTTATGGTCGAAAAAACCAAACGGCGGACTTACGGTGACAGTGTAAATCTCTGAATTGGTGGTTAAAAACAGGTCAGGAAGACTGGTGAATTCTCTGACTTGATCAAGGAGTCATGTTGGCTCATCGATAAACTGATTAAGAATGATTCAGCTTCATGACTTTGTATGTCGGTCGTATTTGAATACTTAAGCCAATGGACATTAAAATTGTCCAAGATGGCAATTTTGGTACTGGGATAATTAATCTGTAAATGACTACAAGAGAAACGAAAAATGTTCTAAAGTTAATGTCACTTGGTGGTCGAAGAGGCAGCAGAGCTGCATAACATTAAAATGTCGTGACTCCAGAGCCTCCTCGGGTTGGCAAGAGAGATCACTTCTGACAAAAAGACAGATTTCAAAGCTACGTTTAAACCGAGAATAGAAGTCGTAGCCAGGATAGAGAAGAGCTGGTCGATGAACTGACCTTGATTTCGCAGAGAGTAAGTACATGAGACTTATTTAATTGCAGATATTGGTGCCTTAAATTTATTCTCGAGTTTAAAGATCATATGTTACAAAAATTTGTTTTATAATTGGGGTCTTCGCCTGTTGAAGCCATCGATTCAGCCGCCACTCGGAGATCCATTCTTACCTCCGGAATTTTTTATCCTGGAAGATTCATCATGCTATTCTTTTCCCACAACCCGAGGACATCAGTACAGCTCCGAAATGTAAAGCACCTTCACGCAGCCTAAGCCGATGCGATGGTATCACACCGAGGGATGCTTGGTGGGATCTGGCGATCTACCATTTCTTTTAATCCTTCAACGACAGGCAGAATTTACCGGTTTATTGCTGGGTAGATAAAAAAATACCTGCATCTGTTAATAACACTGGTAAACAGTGGTGCCACATGGATGTAATTTTTTTCGTTAATAGGTGGTTGGCAGTAAAAACAAACATTAAAAAAAATCTGTTAGCCAAGAATTTTATTCTCTTAAGTAATTTAAAATATTTCAAAAAACAATGACCTCCTAGACCAAAAATGTAAAAAAGTTTTATTATGAAGTTACGATCTAAGATTTTCTAGCAAATTTAGATTCTGGTTGGTCCCTTTTGATTGTCCAGCAGTAATCTGTCAACATATTTGGGTTCCATTTGCCCTGGTAACGTTTTTTCATCTTAGAAATGTCCTGATGGAACCTTTCTCCGAGCTCATCCCTCACAGCCCCCAAATTCTGAGGAAAAAAAATCCAGGTGTGAGTTTAAAAAATGAATCTTGAGTGACATGTTGCAACCCAATGCTTGATAAGCCAACAATAGCTCGCTAACCAACTCTCTGTAGCTCTTACTCTTATGGTTACCCAAAAAATTTGCAACAACATTCTTAAAAGATTTCCATGCTAGTTTTTCTAAATCGCTCAATTTTTCTTCGAATACCGGATCTTTTATTAACTCCCTGATTTGAGGTCCTACGAAAATACCCTTTTTTATCTTTGCATCATTTATTTTGGGGAATTTTCTTTTAGATACAAAAATCCACTCCCATTGCGATCCATTGCCTTTAAAAAATTTTTGATCAGGCCCAATTTGATATGCAGTAGCGGAAGAAGTACTTCAGATGGCTCTAAATACTTTACATTTTTTTGTCCAGGAATTAAGGATGCACGAGTAGGCCATATTTTTTTATGATAGTAGTTTGTTCTGTCTCGACTGTTCCATTCACATAAAAAGCAGCAGAATTTAGTATAACTCAGCTGAAGTCCGAGTAATAGGGCAACAACTTTTAAATCGTCACAGATTTTGAAAGAATACGGACTGTACTTGATTTTTTCAAGTAATAAATTCATGTTTTCATAAGTTTCTATCATATTAGCAGCATGGGCCAGAGGTACAGAAGGAAGTATATTTCCGTTATGCAGTAACACTGCTTTTAGACTTGTTTTAGAAGAGTCAATGAATAAACGCCACTGGGAGGAATCAAAATCGATTTCCAAAATCTTCATAATCTCATTTATATCATTACCCGTCTTGAGAAAAATATGATCTGAAGCGTTGATCACGATTTCGAAAATAGCTGATTTTAGTTTTATGATGTAGCAAATTCCATCCTTTTAATCGAGATCCTAATAGTTCTGACTGCTTTTTTGACAAATTTAAATCGCGAACCAAATCGTTTAGGTCTCCTTGAGTTATCAAGTGTAGCTTGGTTAGAATTTCTTCAAACTCAGAGTCATCGTCCTCATCAACACATTGGCTTCAAGTGGAGGATTGTGTATCGTCAATCTCAACGGACGCAGATGCAACTGGTATAGGCAAATTTTCGCTATGAGGGACTGGTTTCGTGGCTGAAGGTAAATTAGGGTAAATAACTGTGTGTTTTTTCTTGAAATTTATACCATTTACGTCAGTAAGACAAAAATTGCAGTCCGAAATGGGATCTCTTGGGTTGGTCCAAATCATGGGTACAGCAAACGGCATATGACGGGACCCTTTTTTTCCAATTGGGTAAATTCTTCACACACGTTATGCAACAAATATGAGGGGCCCAGGATTTATCTTGATGGGCCACAGCGAAACCAAAATACCGGTGATAACTCTCCAAGACTAGTTTTGTGAAATTTCGTCTTTGTTTTTTGAAAGTCAGTTCACCACAAACATAACAAAAAGAGTTAGGATTGTTACTACACTTTTTCGACATGTTAACGCAGTTAATAAATCACCATATTTTGATGAAATCACAGACAAATAGTTTTATGACTATTTCTTCGCAAACGTTCCTTTGCTTTTATTGTCGTAGTACTAGTTTACCGTATACGAGGCTGGTTTGAAAAGTCCGTGCAAAAATAAAAACTACTTACGTATTTGGGGTAAACCATTTTTATTTTTCGACATAGTCTCCTTTTAGGCTTATACACTTCGTCCAACGATGTTCTAATTTGTTGATCCCTTCCGAATAATAGGATTTGTCCAAGTCTGCAAACGGTCCAATAACGATGAATAATATTCACCTGCAATAGTTTTACCCTTTTCCAGATAGTCGATGAGGATTATTCCTTGCGAATCCCAAAAGACAGTCGCCATAACCTTTCCGGCCGAAGGAACGGTCTTCGCCTTTTTTGGTGCAGATTCCCCCTTGGTAACCCATTGTTTAGATTGTTGTTTGGTCTCAGGAGTATAGTAATGTATCCATGTTTCATCCACAGTGACGAAACGACACTTAAAGTCCTCCGGATTCTTCTGGAACAGCTGCAAACCATCCTTGCAACACTTCACACAATTCCGTTTTTGGTCAAGCGTGAGCAATCGCGGCACCCATCTTGCGGATAGCTTTCTCATGTCCAAATGTTTATGCAAAATATTATGTACCCGTTCAGTCGAGATGCCCACAGCACTAGCAATCTCACGCACCTTAACTCATCTGTCATCCATCACCATATCATGGATTTGATCAATGATTTCTGGAGTCGTAACCTCCACAGGCCGTCCAGAACGTTCAGCGACACTTGCGCCCATATGGCCAGTCCGAAAATTTTGAAACCACTTATAAACTGTTTTAATCGAAGGTGCAGAGTCACCATAATGTTTATCAAGCTTCTCTTTAGTCTCCTGAGGCGTTTTGCCTTTCATAAAGTAAAGTTTAATCACCACACGAAATTCTTTTTCGTCCATTTCTTGAAAATCACTCGACTTCCTTGATTCACACGAATGCCAAACACAAAGAAATAGACCAATATGGCTGAAACTTGGTGTGCGTTCATTCAAGAGATGCTACTAACTAAACATGACCTCGATACGCGCCGGTGGTGCCATCTCTCGGACTTTGCACGGACTTTTCAAACCAGCCTCGTAGTTTATCATAGTATTACCGTATTACAAGAAAACTGAGGCTAATTGAAACAAAACAACTGCAGTTTAATAATGAGGGTAGTTAGCTAAAACAGTATTAGCTATCAAAGTTCGTGTGGCATGACTAGTGTTGACCAGCGTAATCATTCCTTAAAATTGAAAACTTAGCCTGACAGTCGTAGTGCTACTGTAGGAGACAATGGTAAGAAACATTCCAAGATAGCTTTAAATCACCGAATGAAATCAGTTGGTACTGGTGGCTTGGTAAGTGACGAGTTAGGTTTTCAATTTTAAAAAAAGATCTCTGCGATATTCTATGGAAAGGTATTGCAAATGGTAAGTGGTATCCAAGTGTTAAAGAACTAAAAATTTGAAATATTTGAAATTAAGCCGATTTTATTTTATCAATATATTAATACTGTATAAATATTTGAAAACTACGTAAAAACGATGAGAAATATCTAAACTAAATTTAAATCGATATTATCTGGGCTTCTCCGATATTAATCTAGTGCATTTATCGGTTTTTGAAGTGGATAGGTGATCAACTATGAATTTTAGTCGTTAAAAAAAAAAACTAAATTCGACACATCCATTCTATTTTTGACTATAAAATGCACAGTCTTTGCAGATGACCGATGCTTCTTATATATTTGAAAATACTTTTTAACTTACGTGTCTAACAAAGTTTTCTTACTTAAAAATAAATGCTGAAAAACTGATTTTTGCTATATTTGTCCATCCTTTAATAAAAAGTTCGCTAAAGGCAGGGAAAAGCAACATATGTTTGTTCTAGGCCAATATCTAAGGTTACATGGAGCTGAAAATCAATCAAAATTAGTTATATAGTCACTGTTGCTTGTATGTTAGTTTCAGAATTTGTCAAGGTCCGACAAAGTCAAACAAACTAAACTTAGAAGTTCAGCTAAACTTCGAGGAACATCCTCTATTGTATAAGAGAAAACTTTTTGCAAAAGCGGGTGAAAAAAAGTTAAACTGACACATAAGATTTAAACTACGTATAAACTTTGTAGATTGACTCGGGAGTCCAATAAATAAATATGGAATTTCTATATAATAAATAAGAAACAGACGATGGTGGATGCATTCTATATAATTTTTAAAGGAAAACTTTTTATTTTGTTTCCAGCAGAAATTACTGTTAACATATTGAAAATCAATATGCAAAATTCAAACTGGTACGCCGATGACCGCATTAGGAAAAACATATTTTATATCTAAATTTGTCGTTGCCTTTTGTTGCTGCAATTTGAGGAATGATGGAGTATTAGGGACAGTTACTTTTTGGTAGCTCCTCCTTTCTGATTCGCACTGCTTTTACTGATTTTTTGAATCAATACATCTTATTACAATTTATTACTGGAATCGTATCTTCATGTTACGAATTCTCAACTGGATAGCATGCAGCCAAACAGTCCACCATAAATTCAACGTCTGTCTGTATGTGTATATGTGTGTATACTAGAATTATTTTAAGAATTTAATTAGTTTAGGTTAGGAATTGTCGATCCAGCCAGTTGTTTTATATAGATCTATCGATAAGCTTTTCTTTATCCATTCTTGGATATAGTTTCTCCCCTTGCTGTCTTCTTCTCAGTCTGATGAGATCATCAGCCCATATCATCGAGGGTCTTCCGCTTTTTTTTTTGTGTTCTGATAGTCCCCCGTATATTATTTGTTTATTCCATCTATCATTTTTTTTGTCGAATGGTAAAGTCATTTTTTATATTCTTTGCCAGATTTTTTTAATATTGGCAACATTTTTAATTTATTTTTATTTTCAGTTTTGGTGAAATGTTTTTAATTTTAGAGGCTAACCAAAAAAATTGTCTGACAATAAAATAGAAAAAATAATAATAAAAATAATATATATATATATATATATATATATATATATATATATATATATATATATATATATATATATATATATATGTATATATATCAATCGGTCTTATAACGTCTTCCTATGCCTAAATTCCACTCCTCCTGGTTTCTCCATCCCTCCTCCTCCAGATCTCTCTCTAGTACTTCCTTGTTGATTCCTGCTCTCCAGCTTTGGTGTGGTCTTCCTCGCTTTCTTTTTCCATGAGGGTTCCAATTTAAAATCTTTTTAGGTAGTCGGTCTTGTGACATTCTCTGTACATGTCCGTACCATACCAACTGTTGGGTTCTGATTTCGTCCACTATATCGTGCTTTATTTCTAAAGCTCGTCTTATCGTGTCATTTGGTATGCGGTCTTTTCTGGATTTTCTGGCTGCTCGTCTCTAGAAATCCATTTCTGTAGCTTTTAGTATTTTTTCTGTTCTTTCCTTCAATGGCCACACCTGGGAGCTGTAAGTTATTATACTTTTCACTATTGAGTTGTAAATTCTCTTCTTATTTTCAATGGTTATGTTTTTGTCTCATAGTATATTATTAAGCATTGCAATCGCTTTTCTTCCTTGGATATTCCTCTCGCATATTGCTTCTTCCAGTGTTCGGTCCCTAGATATTCTCGTTCCCAAATACTTATAACTGGTACAGTGTTTGATGGTGTGTCCTGTGGCCAGTTTCAAGTCCTGCTGTTGTCTTCCGACGCACATGTACTCGGTCTTTTTAATATTGACTTCTAGGCCCCATTTTTTATATTCCTCCATAAGTTTTCGTGTCATGTATTCCATATCATCGATGTCCTGAGCGACTACTACCTGGTCGTCTGCGAATGATAGCGTGTACAATGTAGTATCGTCATCCAGTGGTAATCCCATACTGCTGCATTTCCTTTTCCAGTTCTTCAGTGCATTCTCCAAATAGATTTTAAATAGCGTTGGGGATATACAGCAGCCCTGTTTGAGACCCTTTGTGACCTGGAACCTTGTTGTTATACCATATTTGGTTTTCACACTACTTCTTGCGTCTTGGTATAAGGATTTTACGGCTTTAATTATTTCGGAGCTTACATTACTCTATTGTAGTGTTTCCCACAATCTCATTAGGGGCACGCTGTCGTAGGCCTTTTTTAAATCAACAAACAAGACATGGACTTCCTGATCAAATGCGGTTTTCTTTTTTAGGATTTGTGTCTGTGAGAAGAGATGGTCTATTGTGGATCTTCCTGCTCTAAAGCCTGCCTGTTCTTCAGCTTCTACGTCCGCGTATTCCGTTTCTATTCTATTTTTAAGTATTTTTCCGTATATTCTGCTAATAGACTCTGTAACCGTTATTCCCCTATAGTTATCGCAATTATTTTTGTCTCCTTTCTTATGAATTGTTGATATGTATGATATTTTCCATTCCTCAGGTACTTCTGATGTGCTAATGCATCTTTGAAATAAGTTCCTCAAAGCGCTAAATAGCTTTTCAGTTCCGTATTTTACTATCTCTCCTGGGATGTTTCCTGGTCCTGGAGCTCTACCATTTTTTAGCGTTTTACATACTTCTTTGACTTCTGATGTTGTTATCCTTATTGGGGATCCTCGTATAACTATATTTGGGTTTCCATGTTGGGTACTTTTGAACTCTGGTATATCTTCTGCTAGCATATTTGTAAAATATTGGTTCCATTTTTCTGGTGTTATTGGTGAGAAGATTTCTCTTTTCCGTTCTGTTTTCATATTTTTAAGAAGTCTCCAGCTTTCTGTGCTTTTTCTTCCTCCTATGTAAGTGTTGAGTCTTGAGCATGTCTTTTCCCATTGGTTGTTCTTTTTGTCACTAATCATTTTGCGTACTCTAGCTTGGGATTCTTTGTATTTTACTTTGTCGTTTGTGCTCTTTGAACTTAAGTATTTGTGATAGCTTTTCCGTTTTTCTTCAATTTCGTATTTACTTTCTTCATCCCACCAATATGGTTTTTGCTGTTTTTTCCCTTTTCTCTTGGTACCCTAATGCTTCCAGTGCGGCTGCGTGTAGGCATTCCTTTATATACTTATATTCTTCTTCTAGATTAACAAATCCCGTCCGTTGTATCTTTTGGTCCAGTCTACAGATTTCTGATACTTTCATTTTGTAAGCTGTCTGTATTATATCTTATTGTTGTTTCACTTGTTGTGTGCTGTGTACTTGTATCTTCCAGTTTGCTTTCCCGTGTTGTTCGTGAGGTTATCTTTCCTTTCACAAGGTAGTGGTCGCTGCCACATGAAGCCCCTCTTTGGACTCTTACATCTAGGAAGTTTAATCTAGATCTCTGTCGTATTATCATATAGTCGATAATACTTTTTAAATCTCTTGTTGTTTGTCTCCACGTATATTTATGAATATCCCTATGCTGGTAGTGTCCGTTTAATATTGTAAGGTTGTTTTGTTCACATATCTCTATAATTCTTCTTCCGTTGTCGTTAGTAACTTCTTCGCCATATTTTCCTATAATAAATAATCAATAAAAAAACCTAAAGCGTTTTAAAAAGGTATTAGCAATAATATATTTTACTTATGTTCTCGCTTTGAAGCAGATTTTTACCAAATACCTAGGTCTTTACTTATATAAAATGTTTACTTTAAATAACGATAAATTTTGGTACTGAATTTCTAGTTTCACATCATTACATGTTATGTTTTGTCTGAGATTTACAATTAAAGCAATATTTTTCATACATTATGATCCATATTTTTATTGAATTTAAGCCGTTTCAAACTAGTTTTTTGATGAAATAGAGTTTGTGTTTTTACGTCCTTTACATTTATTGTCTTTCTATTCCACTAATTTGTTCTTTTACGTACTTTACTTCTATTGTATTTCTAATCCATTAATCTCTTTTTTTATCTTCCAGTTTTATATGAAGCATGTGCTTTCTATTGGTAGGTGTGCTCTTGTACTTCTTTTCCTATTTTCGCTTGTGTGTTTAAATTTGTAATTCATAAATGGAAGCATGGTAAAATTTATTAGATAAATAGATTTAATTTGGAGTATTGTCGATATTTTTTATTTCTCAGCACAAACAAATTTTTATTTTCGCTGTTTGGTCTTCTTTGTTAGGTTTTATTATTTATTTTAGATACATATTTTTATTAACTTGTTCTAGTTGTATTTTCGTTAGTCTTATTGTGATTAAAGCATCTTTCATTTGAATTTGTTATAATTTTTGATTTGTTGTGGTACCTACTAAGGTCCATTTTTTAGGCTTCTATGTCTAATTTCCTCTGAATCTGTTTTTGCGTCCGTAAATAAAATTACATCTTTATAGTTTAGATAGTTTACGTACTGACTATAAGTTTGTATATCTGGCTCTTCACAGCTTAAGTTTTGAAAGATATATATATATATATATATATATATATATATATATATATATATATATATATATATATATATATATACAGTACCATTCATAAAGTTTGCGCCATATGGGAAAAATTTTTATTATAAGAGTTTTTGAAAATTTAACTTCGAAATATGTTAGTGCATATTTTATGTTTAGGATTACACCCAAATTAGTACATGACGTCACATGCCTTGCCTGTCATATTTGACATTTAAATTTTAAAATGCGAAAAAATCGTATTTTTATTGAAAATATTGAAAAAAGTTATAACGAAAAAATGGTTGTATTGCAGTTTTACATTTATGTACCATTGTTTGAAAGGATTTGATGAAATTGACTTTTTTCAATTATTTTCCCCTAAAATGACAATCGACAGTTTTTTCCACATAAATTATCTTATATACTTATTTATTAGTTGATGTTTCACTAAATGTTAAGAAAAAAAAAATTAGGCCTTAAAATTAAGCTGAAAAAACGAGTTCTGTCAAGAAGTCGTAGTTTAACAATGTAATCTTGGTGCAAAGCTGAATAATTTTTATGACAGCTAAACTCCTAAGGGCTAATATAATAAATATTAATGTTATGTAAAAAATTAGAGCAAATTTGTAGTTTTTTAAGTTTCTTAATTCCTTCAATGCACAAAATAGTTCTTTTATAAATTATATGGCGAACATTCGCGAGAAGCTCTTTCTTAATTTCATATACAGGTTTTGGGGATAGTTTATTGTAAATGTTTTTTAACATATTTTCAAAATGTCAAAAATAAGATTTTTAAAAATGGTTACAACGTTTTGCAACGCAATATTGGTGGAAATAATATACATTCTAGTTTTGCTATTAAGTCAAACAAAATTACAATACGATAGGCTTTCACGTATCTTTGTCGCAGTTGCCATGGATTTCGTGTTTTGTTCCTTTGCCACATAAAACATGAAACTGACATTAGTTTGTTCACTATTATTAATGCGATAATAACAGTCTTTCTCCTTTAATAAAAATGCCAGTTAAATTGACTAACCAAGATAAAATCGAAATAGTTTTGAGAATGTGGGTGATAATTACAAAACTCAAAGAGAAGCTGCCGTCATTTTTAACCAATGACATCCGGAAAGAGTTATAATGCATACAACAGTAGGAAGAATTCTTACCAACTTTAAATATACTGGATGTGTGGAGAATAATTTTAAACGTCAACATGAACATTGGGGAACATGGGTTACTAATGAGGATGCTGAGTTTGCAGTTATGCAGAGTGTGATTGAAACCACTAGAACTTCAATTGCCAAAATATCGCACAATGTAGGTTTATCTTATAATTCAGTTCAAAGATTGATTAAGAAAAATAGGTTTAAACATTACAAACTAAAATTTGTCCACACTCTCAAAGCACAAGATTACGGTAGGCGCATGTATTTTTCTTTCTGGCTGCAAAGTAAAACTGAAGAAGACCCGTCATTTACAAAGTATAATTTGTTCAGTGATGAATGTACTTTTAATTCTAATGGTGTTGTCTGGTCGCAAAATTGTAGTTGGTGAGCGGATAGCAATCCAAATTTTTCAATAGATACAAGAGATCAATATTCTTTTAAAACTAACCTTTGGTGCGGTATTTTTAATGACATAATTATTGGCCAGTTTTTTTTAGAGAAAATTTTACAGCCGCAAGGTACTTACAGTTTCTAAACGACGAACTTTCCAATGAACTGGAAGATTTTAGTTTAGAGGAAAGAATGAAAATGTACTTCCAATAAGATGGAGCACCTAGTCACAGCACCTTGGAAATTAGAAATTGGCTGGACGAAAACTTTTCTGGGAAGTGGATTGGTAGGTTTTCCTATGAAGTACCTTGGCCGCCGCGGTCACCCGGTATTACGCTCTGTGAGTTTTTTTTATGAGGGTATTGAAAAAAATGCTCAGAGACCTTTTGAAAATATCGCACACTTAGAAGAAACTATCCGCCAGTCTGTAAATGAAATCAAGCCGGAGTTGTATGCGAATGTTCGTCATGAAATTTATAACAGAACTATTATGTGCATTGAAAAGGAAGGAAGAAGCGTAGAAACTTAAGAACTTTTTTTATTTAGTAAATAACATTCATTTTTTATATGTCATAAATATTAAGCAGCTTCGCACCAATATTGCATGGTTAAATTACAACTTTAAAAAAAAAAAAAATTTTCAGCCTAATTTTATGGCCTAATTATTTTTTTTTCTTAATATTTACCAGTTACCATTAACCAGTAAAAACGAATATAATTTGCAAGAAAAAACTTTCGATTATCATTTTCGGTAGATATAATTGGAAAAAGTGAATTTTTGTCAAATTTTTTTGAAAGTTGGCATATTGACGTAAAACTAAAATACAATCTTTTTTTCTTTATAACTTTTTTTCAATTTTTTTTTTTTTTTTAAAAGGCTTGTGACGTCATGACCTTATTTGGGTCTGATCCTATCGAAGCTAAATTTTCAAAAACTCTTATAATAAAAATTTTTCTCATATGATGCAAACTTTATGAATGGCACTGTATATATATATATATATATATATATATATATATATATATATATTTATATTATATATATATATATATATATATATATATATATATATATATATATATATATTTATATATTTATATATATATATATATATATATATATATATATATATATATATATATATATATATATATATATATATTGATTCTAGTTATAACTTTTTTTGGTTTATGTTAGTTAATAGATCTGCAGATGAGTTTTTTACAACGCAACCTTCGATATATTTAAATACTTTTTGAAAATCAACAAATGCCACAGAGTGGTATTCAGTCAATAGAAGCTTGGTGCTTTATAAAACTGACAGAAGTTACTAAATCATAAAAACACCTCATGTAATCGTAACCCATGATAGACATCGCGATTATATTTTCGTCTCTTTTTGACATGCTTAACCACCTAAAAGGAGATATATAATCCCGACAGTAGAAATTGTATTTTCCACTCTAGTACGGTAAATACTATTTTCGAGATTAAAAGAAAATGTTCTTAAATATGAAATATATTTAGTGTTATTACTGCTAAGAACTGGTAATTTGTAAATTTATAGACTTATTCAAAACTAGTAATTTTAATTTTATAGAACACTTGTAATTAAAACTTGAAGAATTGCAATTGTGAAAACTATAATTAAAGAAAATCAATTAATTTCTTTTCCTTTAACGTGTTAACCTCTTAAGAGAAGTAATAAAATATTCGTAGTTTGCTATTGACTTGTAAAATTATTTTTTTGTAAATAAATAAGGTATGAGGTTAAGGAAAACTCGATACAAGACCAATATTTTTCTGATTGTCAATTACAGTGACTGGTTATTCGAGGGATGAATAATTGCTACTTGAATAGCTATAAAAGAGTGCACGAACAAACGACAAATATATTACACAAAGAGTCGTTTAGTGTAAAGTTAAAGTGACATCTGAGAACGAGAATAAAAATCAGAAAAATGTTCAACATCGTAAGTAGACAAAAAAGTAGTAGTATTGTAAGTTTTTTTTATTCGTGCTAAATTTAAATTTTGAGTACGTATGTGATCTATTATATATATTGTTTCATCTGCTATGGAGATCATTGGTTTGATTATTCCCAATAACTCTTTCTGCTACCTAGTATGCTCCCAGTTGTAGTATTGTTCTTTGTTCTTGTTCTCGATTCTTCAATTGCATGTCTAGGTATGACGGAATGTTGGCACTATAACTCTCGAACGAAATGAGATATCAATTTCAAAATTGTTACATAGATAATATCTAATAAGAGGGTGAAGCCTATAGTTTTTCAACCATATTACTTAATATAAAGGGGGTAAAAGGGGTGGGGGTCGATAAATTTTGTAGGGTTTTAATATGGTAATTTTTCCTGGTTTGTCGTTGAAATAATAAAGAAGGAGATTAGTGGGGTTGTTGCGTGCATATATAGCGGTATATGTCCTTTCAAGGTTTTTGAGACGAGGAATTCAAAAATTAGGTTATTTTTTCCGAGGGTGACAGAAATGGAAAAATCTCATATAATTAGTAATATAGTAATATAAAAAATTTTCCAGATTTTTTAATTTGGGGGAATATTCAAATTATAAGCATTATCATTTATAATAAAACAAGGGGTGGAGAAGGGAGGTACAAGAGTGGGTTTGTAATTGTCTCTTTCGAAGTTCTTTTAGTCAAGGAATAGACACATTTTTCTTATTATTTTCATTATTAACTTGGAAAGAAGGTAAAAAGGGTAGGGGTTAATGTATTATTTCAATAGTACTGGATTTTACCATATATGTGTATTTAATATACAATAATTGTTTTATAGCAAAATATATAAGGGGTAAAAGGGATGAAATAGGGGGCTAAAAGGATGACTGCGTATAGGTCGTAATTGATTTCTATTTTAGTGTTATTTCCAATTTTCCAATTTTTATGGAAATAGTATATAAAAGGGACAATGATCTGATTACAGAGTAGCTCAAAACATGTCAAGTTGAATATAGAATAAGTTTTAAAAATACCAACGGTTAGGTTAGTGATATTTTACTTTTTTTCAGATCTTGAAGTTCTTAGATTACGAAAAATTTTATATATAAATAATATTAAATAACGCAAAAATATTAATCTAGCCACATATCACAACGAAGGTTTATTTTTATTTACACATCAAGAAGGTTTTCTGAGCTCACCTGACATCTTTGTTTTCTGTACAGTCCACATTTGAATTTTATTTTTCATTAGCAGAGAGCATATATTTTGTTCAGGTTAGTTCAGGTGATTTTAAAAGATGTAAAAAGACGAGTTCAAAAATATATACTGTAATACTTGCGCACAATTGTCTTTGTATTATTTTTAAAAAAGTGTGAAAAATAGCTGTCCCCCCCCGTATCTCAAAAAGTACTGATCAAAAAATTTTGAAAAAGTTCTAAAATATTCTCTACAGCAGTTTTTACCAAAAATCGGACAAAACTTTGTTGAAAACTCATTTGGGATGTGTTGTGTGAAGTCACTCTACATTTTATACTTCCGTAAAAAAAATGTTTTATTTTAAAATTAATCAACGGACGGAACACTAATTGCACAAGTCCAACTTCTACTTGACCGCTTATTCAGTTGTTATTTACTTAATTTCTTCTATGTATATAACGAATGTAGTAGTTATTTCCAATCTTAACAAGAACAGTATGTACAGGGTTATAATTACAGAGTGAAGACAAAAAATATACTGGCTTTAAAACCTACACTTGCAAGGGACATACTGGATAAATAACCTTACCTTTTTTTTTGCAAATAGCCAGTGGCTGATTTAACGCCTCTATGTGTTTAGATCTTCAATTAATTTACATGTTATTGTTTATTTTACTTGTTAAATTTAAATATTATTATAAGATACATACTTTAATGCCCTAATATATATTTTCTATTTACAGATATTGTTCGCCACTATTTTATCATATGCCTACACAGCACCAACCCCCGGCCTAATAGCCACATCACACGTCGTGACTCCAGTGGTACATCACCCTGTAGTGCCCGTCGTTAAGGCCGTTCCCATAGTCCATACAGCACCTGTGGTTCCATTAGTTAAAACAGTCCATCATGTTGGTGTAGTTCATCCGGTGGTTCCTGTTGTTAAAACTGTACATCCTGTTATTGTCCATTAATTCTATTAATTGTTAAAAAGCTATTTATTCACTAATTAAATTTGTTTGGTCCTTACTATTTTTTTTTATTAATATATGGGATGTTATGAACGTAGGTTTGATAAGGTGTTTTATTACTTTATTGTGTTCTAACGGACGTAGTAGATTTTAGACACATATCAGAGTCAGACCGTTGCAAAAGTAGTTTAAGACACGTGCACTACTCTAGAATTTCTAGAAATAACTCTATTTGGTGCTAATTTTTAGATACAATATCTAGAATTTTATGAAGACTAGTTATATTCGGATTACAGAATAAAGAACTTTTATTTTTCTAAAAATTTTATATAATAAAGAAAAACTCAAAAAAGAAACTCTTTAAAAAGTTATCAACAAATTAAATAAAACTGTTATTAGTTAAAAACTATTCAACCAACACAATTAAGAAAATAAAATGTTATTATCACCTAATACTGAAAAACAATTAATAATTTAAAATGCTTTATCATTATTAGCTATCACCAATATGGCTCTCGTAAATATAGATCAACGGGAGTTCTTCTGACTTATGTAACACATGTTTGGAACAACGCAATTGAATACTATGGAGAATCTCGAGTGGTTCCTCTTGACACATCCAAGGCATTCGACCGTGTTTGGCACGATTGGCTAAGTTACGCTCTTATACTATGTTTGAAAAGTTCTGTTTGTGGCTCTCATGTTTCCTCAGAGAGCGTTCTTAACGAGTGGCGGTCGACGGATTTCTTTCTAACACCTGCACTATCAACGCCGGTGTGCCCCAAGGCTACATACTCTCTCCTACTCTCTTTCTTATTTACATTAACGATTTGCTGGGAAAGACCGGGAATCCAATTTACAGTAGATAACAGTACGCTTATCTCTTCATTCACTTTGAACGCTCGGACATCGGCTACTTAGGTGAATATCGGCAGAGAGCAGGAGGTCGTTCAACTTAACAAAGACCTGGAAGAAATTCTATCTTCGGGTGACGGTAACCAAGTGAAATTTAATGCTACAAAAACCCAGGCGGCCGTTTTTTCTAAAAAACTTTACGTCGCTGTACCTGACATAGTCATGTCGGGGCAGTCCATTCCTCTAGCATCGTCACTCAATTTGTTGGGCGTTAATTTGGGAGCAAATATGTCCTGGCATGAACAGGTTGCAGGCATAGCAAGGAATTGGGAATATTATTTCGAACCAGAAAGCTTTACACTCCACAATAACTGTTAATTCTTTACAAAGCTCAAATTCGACCAACTATGGAATACTGCTCCCATGGTTGGGGCTTCGCTCCCAAACACACACTGCATTTGTTGGATTCTGTTCAGAGCAGAGCTGTTCGTCCGACTGGAGACCCGGAACTGACCGGCGGTCTTGATTCGCTGGAACATCGAAGAACGGTTGGCGAATTGCGTCTGCTCTACAAGTATTTTCAAGGAAATTGTTCGAAGGCTGTAGCCCGCTTAATTCCTCCCAGAGCGGTGCATGTTAGAAATACCCGTCACGCTAATACTTCACATCCGTATGAGGTTCAGCTTGTTACTCCGCGTACAACGCTTTTCAAGCAGTCTTTTATATGGAGAACATCATGATGAAATAATTTGCCCAGGGCTGTGTTTCCCACCGAGTACAATTTACAGCGATTCAAGAACAACGTAAATCGCTTTTTCTGCACACACGCTCCTGGAGTGCTTTAGGGACTTCCCTGTAGCATGTGTGGTGGACCCATAAAAAAAACGTATATATATAGTGTTCCCAAATTATATGAACAAGTTGAGCCATTAGGCGTTAGAATTTCTTATGAAAATGTCGTAAAATTTTTAAAATATATATTACTCAGTTATATGTTCTGATAACAGATCGTGTAGATCATGCTTATAACCTGATAAATATCCTAAACCCAGTGTCGGCGCAACATGTAGGATTGATTGAACTTTGCAAAGACCCATTTAGGGGCGGTTATAGTGTAATAGTTAAGGTGTCTGCTTCCTACGCCAGCGCTCCGAGTTCGTATCTGGGTTAGAGAAATAATAATAATAAAAAATATTAATGAATTAAAATACAATTTACAATGTGATGGTCGCCTCTTACGGGAAGGCAATGGTAATCTACCCGTAGTATCATGCCTAGTAAAGTTCTCTTACTTTGGCTGTTCGGAATCGGTAGTAAACTGTAGGTCCCGTTTAACTGTGGAAATACTTAAAAAGGCACCAACCACGGACAAAGGCGAGAGGGTAGCCTACATCCATTTCGAATATGGCACTTTAAGAAGAAGAAGAAAGACCCAGTTCTTGAAAAATTTAGTACTTAGTTATCCCATCTGTGTCAACGATAAAGAACTCGAACAAGTCAGTGCAAAATAGGCAGAAATAATCAAACCCACGAATTTCAAGGAAGAATAAGTCTCTCATAGGCAGTATTTGGGAAGTTATGTCGTATATTCAAATAAGACAGCCTGGTGTATCTTCAAACCTTTGATTAATGTATGCTACTCGCTCTTACATATGGAGATATAAATTCACAATGCTATTATAAAAAGTCGAACAAACATAATTGATGCAGAACTCAGGACGAGAGAGTGCTGGAGTGGAAGCCCGACAGGAAGCCTATACAAATGGAGGGAAATAGTGGACGTTATAGGCTACGTGATGATAGTGATAACTACAGTTTCAACAGATCTTAAAAAATATGAATATGAAATTAACAGATCTTAAAAAACAGTAAACATACCACAATACTACTATGAACATATGTAGTTTTTGTGTATATTGACAAACAACTAAAATTTATACCAAAGAGATAATAAAAAACTGGAATAGACTAAAATCTTTTAAAAGGGTTCTTTTAGACGAATTTCAAATTCAGTAGATTTAATAATAAATTCCACTTAATTTCAATCCAATAAAAAATTTTACAAACAAATAGATAGATGCGCAACGGTTGTCTTAATTTCTAGTGTTATTCTTCAACTAGTCCTAGAAAACTTTGGCCAATTACTGAGACACAATTTAGGCTTCAATTTGTCCTTTTGCTGTAGATAGGTAGACGACTACAGAACAGCAGTACCTAATGCTAAGAGTGACTTAATTTTAAACAAATTCCATAGTTGCTATCCAAACTTGCAAATTACTATAAAAACAGAAAAACATAATAAAATAAACTTTCTCGATTTAACACTGTACCACGCAAATAATACAAATAGGACTAAATGGTACAACAAATAGACGTGATCTTCCAGATATTTAAATATACATTTTAATTCTCTACGTCCTTTATCCCAAAAAAATCAATTATAGCATTAGCAGTTCATAGTATAAAACTGGAGGGTCCAGAATTCCGCCAAAGCGCAATTCACAAAGAAAAAATAGCCTTAAAATAAAACAAATCAGTTTTGTATAGTACGAAGTCTTGTTCAGCTGTCAGTCATAAAATGTAATTTTTCCACTAATTTTATGTTTCCCTAAAAATGTTTTTGTATTGGTAAAACGTTAATATCTATTTTTGCAATCCAAGGCAAACTGCAAGAATCAACTACCAATAATCTATATATATATATATATATATATATATATATATATATATATATAAATTATATATATGTATATATATATATATATATATATATATATATATATATATATATATATAAATTATATATATGTATATATATATATATATATATATATATATATATATATATATATATATATATATATATATATATATGTATATATATATATATATATATATATATATATATATATATATATATATATATATTTATATATATATATATGTATATATATATATATATATATATAATGGAGGACTAGTAACCCCGTGCGAAGTTGCTAGTCCTCCATCGGGCGCCTCCCCAGACGGTGGATAGGGGAAAGCCTTTTAGATATAGGTGGTACCGGGGAAATGAAATACTCGGGACGAACCAGAACTAGCAAAGTAGCGTCTGACTCAGAGTGAGCGGCTACAAACAGCGATGGTTCTCCAGGTTAGGAGCGGCTGAATAAAATACTCGCCAACCAGCAGTAGGAAAGCGTGGCGTTTTAAATCCTGAAAACCTCCAATATGGCGAACCTTATAACGAACGGGCATGGCCCCCAGGTGGGTGTTAAATCCCACACCTTCAATAATAAGGTCAGCCTCAAGGAATCTGGGGGAGGCAAAGATTCGCTCAAATCAACGAAATTAAATATAGCAACCCTTAATATAAGATCACTGATTGGTGACAAAACGCTAATAGGACTTAAAACGGAACTGGAAAATATCAGATGGGATGTAATTGGCCTCGCAGAAACTAGGAGGAGAGGAGAAACACTGTAAACTGTCATCAGGAAATATTCTTTATTGTAAAGGAAGAGAAAACCAAAGTTTGGATGGCGTGGGATTTCTAATAAACAAGAAAATTTGCGACCAAGTCACAAAATACATAGCTTTCTCGGAAAGGGTAGCACTGGTCATAATTAATCTACATAAAAACACGAAACTGAAAATAATACAAGTACCAACATCGATCCACGAAGACGACGAAGAAGGGGAAGCATTCTATGAAGAAATAACAAGAGCAATAACATCAGAACAAATGAAACACACCATAGTATTTGGCGACTTCAACGCCAAGCATTTTTTTAAATTACATATTATCTAAGTAGTTTATTTGAGTTAAATTTCTTTTGTTTTGATTATAATTAGAAATATTCTTTCGTTTTTGTCAACTGGGAGAAACAACTCAAAAAATGAGTTTACCCTCGAACGTTAGCTGTTTTTAAAATTGTATCAATTATCTGATGCCTGTCAAGTTTTACTTAAGTTTAAAACATAAATTTTTCAATTGCTGTTGCAATGATTTGTTCTTAATAGCCTTATCGATATTTTATGAATTAAAAATATTCCTAGATGGTAAAGCCAAAACTCACCTATCTTAACAAATGCTTTAAGGCTTTGTTAGAACATTTAATTCTGTTCTCTCAAAAAGTACATAGTAAGTACTAAACAATTCCGCTAATAATAATAAAAACAACAAAATTAACTTAATTAAAAAAACTCATTTTTTGAATTGTTTCTCCGAGTTATTGAAAATACAAAAGAATATTTCTAATTGTAATTAAAGTAAAAAAAAAATACCTCAATTAAACTAGTTAGACAAAATAACCGACCAAGTGCAAGTCGGACTTGCGCAATTAGTGTTCCGTACGTTGATTGCTTTTACTGGGTTACATACACCTCATCTTGAAAAAATCCATTTTTTTTACGGATTTTTATTCTCTATACTTCTAAGAATTATTAAAAAAAAGAAAAATTAAGAAAATTCCATTCCATTAGAAGGTTGTAGTATTAAGTGTGGCCTAGGGTCGGATTGGGACCGCTACCTGGTTCAATATTACTCAATTTTTAATATTTTTTAACTTTTTTTCTTTTTGAAATTTTAATAATTAGTTTTTCTACAAAATGTCGAGATATTTTTTAAATTAAAATTTTTTTTTTATACATCATTAAACATGCATTTTTTGGTCTAAAATTGCATATTAAAGTTTGAAACACCGTAAACTTTTCATTTTTGAAAAAAAAATTCTTTGACAATTTTTAACTACTACATTATTTGATAATATTAATTTTTCTTTTTCCAGACTGGATTATTTTTTGTGAAGTTATCTGGCAGACATGGAGGTGCCATAGTTTTAATTAGTGGTCTATTTAACCCGATAGAAAATAATGTTAATACTTAAAATATATTAAATTTATTATTATTTTTTTAATTTAAAGTACAATGAAAATATATAATCGCCATTCTTTTGTATTATTCACTTAACAAACTTTAAAATATCTTTTTTTAAATATACATACTTTTTGCAGCGCCCAGGTGTATGTAACCCCTTAAATTTTTTTTTTTCACTTCCGATTTTACCCCCCAAAACTAATCTCTTGAGTCAAAATTTAACTTTCAACTATACGTGGGCTCTGATGAGGCCTCTATTCCGATATTAGTGCCAAATTTTAACTTTTTATGTCAAATAGTTTCGGAGAAAATCGGGGTGTGACAGAAGGTTAGACAGACGGACACGCAGGCACTGTTCCGTACGGAACATTAAAAATTGAAAGTTTTTAGCCAGATAAAGGAATATTTCAATTTTAATATTCAAGAAATGGTGAAAACTTTAGAAATAGGGTTTAAATTAAATTCTACCCATTTTTTACTCTGAGTTTTTCGATATCTTGTCAATTAATTCGAATTTTCATGATTTAATATCAGTTTATTTAAATTTCCCGCTTTACCAACGGTTAAGTGGCTTATGTCAAAATCATTTTATCAGTTATCGGATATGCAGAACTTCGATATTCTTATAATAAAAAATTTTCCCATATAGAATGTACATGTTCTTTGGCACTGAAAATCTATATCAGCTATAAATCTGAGGTTCAGGGTTAAAATATCAATCAAAACTTAGTCAATAAATCCATTTATTTAATTATGTTGTATTACTCATTCAGTTCAAACACAACATTTATTTTAATACTAAACAAATTGGTCAGCTTTGAAAAATTAGCTGACCTTAACTTTAAAATGAATTGCCATAAAACCGCTTCATAACTTAGTTTAACAGATGGACCTTCATATAAAAGTACGGTAAATACAAACAATTATTAATACAAACATTAACCTTCTTGTTATTTGTAATTTATATGTCTCTGCCGGGAAAAAAATGAACATGCATTTATAAAAAAAAAACAGAAACAATTAAAACAAAAGTAGGAAATTAGAGCACGTCGAGAGTAAAACAAATTAAATGTATAAATCTTAGAATAAATAAAAATGTAGCGCATTCGGTGCCCTCTAAAATGCTTTATATTAAAAATTTTAACAAAGCAAGAATTTATTTGCCCCATTGTAGATCTTGTCACAATCATGTGTGACCTAGTCGAATGAATGCAACTACAACAGTGCAATGAATTGCCGTTACCTTAACCCAAATTTGTGGTATTGGGATATTTTATGCATCTTGCAATATATCTGTAATGCTTGTCAGTGTATCGAATAGATTGTCTTATATTTAGGGGGAGATTTTTATTTTATTTCATACATTGGTGGAGATTTCTTAAAGCTCACAAAACTTGAGTTGGAACAACTAAAATATTGAAAATTTTGAAGCATGCAATAAAGTCCCCCGCTAATCGAAGAAAATAATAAAAACTGGCAAGTGCAAGTTGGACTTAGGCAATTAGTGTTCCTTACCGTGATTGCTTTTAAAATAAAATAAAATCCTTATCTAGGCTAAGTTACTTAGGTCCCTGACATGTACATATCTTTAGATCCAATATGCATTTTCACGTTTTTTCTTAGTCATTAATGTATAATAGTTATATCATCTTAGCTACCTAATTACCAATAAATCAATTTAGCTCAGTCTGGAATCTAGTAATAAAAGTGTAAATCAAATATTTATATATATATAACAAGGATTTTCTACAGCTGACGCTGTCTTCCTTCTCTCAGCCTTTGATTCCATCCGTTTCTATCTTCCCAGTCTCCATCTGTTAGACCCCTGTCCTCCATAGCCTCGTCCACATCGTCTCTCCACGATCGTCTGGGTCTTCCTCTTTTTCTTCTCCCTATAGGGCTCCACTCCGTTATTTTCTTTATCCACCTATTATCTTCGCTTCGTCTTATGTGTCCATACCATTTTAATCGTTTTTCTTCAATGGTGTTTATTGCGTTCTCTTTGACGTTCATTCTGCTTCTTATTTCTTTATTTGTTATTCTCTCCATACGTGTCGCTCTACAACATCTTCTCCAATACTCCATCTCTACCGCGTTAATTTTAGATTTATTTCTTTTGTTGATCGTCCATGTTTCTGACCCGTATGTCATTATGCTGTGTATTATTGATTTATATATGCGTGTTTTGTTTCTCTTTGTAATGTGCTTGTCCTACAGGATCGAATTCAATTGTCTTATGCATGTTCGCGTTTGTCCTAATATAGCTTTAATCTCTCCTTCTGATGTTGCGTTTTTTGAAAGGATGGCTCCTAGATATTTAAATCTATCGGTTCCTTTGATTATTGTTTCGTTAATTACTTCTAAATTCTTCACGTTTTCCTCCTTTGTTGTTAGATATTCCATTTTATCAAAGTTTATTGCTAATCCTGCTTTAGTGTATTCTTCTTTCAGTTTTCTTACCATATAACTGAGGTCTTCCTCATCTTGCGCTATGATTACTTCGACGTCTGCGAAACTTAGAGTATATAAGTAATCTTCTCGTATTGGGACTCCCATTCCAGTATATTTTTGTTTCCACTTTTTTAATATTTGTTCGAGGTATATTTTGAATAGTGTTGGGGATGTAGAGCATCCTTGTAATAGGCCTTTTGATGTTTGGAGTCTCTTCCCTATTTTATGTCCCATTTTTATGTTCACTGTGTTGTTTTCGTAGAGAGCTTTTACTGCGTATATTAGTTCTTTGTCAATGCCTATTTCTTTCATTGCGTTCCATAATCTTTGTCTTGGTACTGAGTCATATGCCTTTCTTATGTCTATGAAGTCTAGATGAACTTTATCATCCCTTTCAAATTCTTTGCCAGTTTTTTTTCCATTGTTTGTTTTATAGTGTATATGTGGTCTATACATGATTTTCCGGCCGTAAAACCTGCTTGGTCTTCTCCAATTTTTCCTTTTATATTTTTCTCCATGATATTTTTAATAATTTTTCCATACGAACGTCCCAAATCAAATATTTACTACCTAAATATTTGTTTAATTATAAACAAATAAAATAAAATTCTTTTATCTTGATACAGTAGTGAGGCGTGAGTAATAGTGTACTTGAAAGTATATTGACAAAACGTCCACCATTGTGTCGAGGAACAGCGTTTTCATTTTTTTATACCAGAAAAATTGTTGAACGTAATGCACTCCTGATAATTTTCGCTCAATCTATACTTCATTTAGACTATTCCAGAATTTTTGCAAAATTTTTTGATCAGTACTTTTCCAGATAGAGTGGGGTGTCAACGGTTTTTGAACATTTTTGTAAAAATAATACAAAGAAAAGTATGCGCGAGTATTATATCATATATATTTTTGAATTCGTATTTCCTCTGTCATCTCACACTCCACTCGAAGATGTGGTAATTTTTTTCTTTTCCGATTTCACTCTCTAACACTAACCTCTTAAGTGAAAATTTAACTTTCAAAACTACACACCTCTGGGGTTATCAATTCCTATATTTGTGCCAAATTTCAACTTTCTCTGTCATATAGTTTTGAAGAAAATCGGGCGGGACCGACGGACGGACAGACAGACAGGCACCGAAGTGGTCCGATAAGTGTTTCGTACCGAACAGTAAAAATAGATACGTCTTTTTGGACAATTAATGTATGTATGTATATATATATATATATATATATATATATATATATATATATATATATATATATGTATATATATATATATATATATATATATATATATATATATATATATATATATATACAAATATAGCATTGACGAATAAAAAAATTCGCGGGTGTCAATTTTTTCATTGAAATGTAAGCTTTCAAATGCAACGGGGCCCTTTCGAAAAAGCAAGATGGCGGCTCAATATGGCAGCTTAATTTGGCGGCTAGAAACAAAAAAATCATGATTTCTAAGCGGAGTTAAATGAACTTCAAAACTGAGACAACAAGCAATATAGATGTAATAGTTAGCGTAACCAACTTAATTTTATGTAATACCACCATGGCGGATCCAATATGGTGTCTAAAACCGAAAATTAGACGAAAAATGAGCAATTATGGAGATTTTGCAGTGATATAGCACTTTTTCTGTGTCATGTTGGTATAACATAAAATCATGTTGGTTAGTCCAACTATTACATCAATATATATATATATATATATATATATTATATATATATATATATATATATATATATATATATATATATATATATATATATATATATATATATATATATATATATATATATATATATATATATATATATATATATATATATATATATATAGCTGATTTAGCTAGAACTTTTCTCGAAAGTAAAATTTATGAAAATGTGTTTTTCATAGTCTAAGGATTCTTTCTAATTTCTTTCAATAAATTCTTGGCTTTGCACTCCATATCAAACATACATTTATCTGAACATATTTTATTAACGTTCTTGTTATACGTTGCCTATATCAGAATAAAGATATATATCTAAGACGAAATAAGTTCTTAATTAGTTAGTATAGTAACAAATGATAAATAGTTTTTCTTTACAAATTTTAGTATGGAAATATAACGTTTATTAATTGTATTTATTTTTTTTAACGAGTTATAAAATTTTATTTTTTACGAGTTATAAAATTTATATATGCGACATTTATAGATTTTATTAATTAATTTGATGGCGTAGTTGTTAAGTTTTAACGCGTTTTTGGCTCTCTTTATGACACTATCGAAACTCTGGATTCGAGAGGTGTACTGCACCGCCTGTTAATCGTGTAATTATAATGAAAATCTGTTAGTTCAAATCTTATGCAAAAAAAATGATTAATTTGGGTCTGTAATTTTTGCTCCTCACATTTATCTTATGGATATTTTTTACGAAACGACATTCATTTAAAAACAAGACTGGTAGCAGTTTTCTTAAAAATATATGCAATATCTAAATTTAAGAAGAAATATCCAGATTTTGTTGCTGTCAGGTCGAGATTATTAGATGTTGCTCTTCCATTTTAACAGAGATGTAATTTATGAGAAATTCAATACTTATTATATAGTCATATTTCCTTGTTATAGTACCTTAATTTTATTTGATTAAAGTAACATTTAAAAATCATTATGTTTATTTTCGTAACATTAAGAGATATAGTTTGCATCACCAATTGTGTAACATATGAGTAAGAGGCATAGGTTCTGTTATGATAATTTTATTTACACAGATTTCAATTGTTGTTAATTATTCTAATCAAATTTAATTGAGTCATTTGTATTGCAAATTATATTCTTATAGAATTGTTTTAGAGTTTAAAATTCAAATTGAAAACGAGCAAATTCTACGACTGCAAGCGGTAAGATTTTTACGATCAACATTGCCTGCAGTTGTACTCTAAATTAAATTTTTGCTATTCGGCTTTTGATAATACTGTAAGTGTAAATTAGTATATTCGACTGGTATACCTGCCCTCTGCCGTGGAACATTTAACATTTTATATATCGGCAAAGGATTTCTTAGCATGGACAAATACATAATTTGCCAAAAATCGTCACTAGGTTTTCTAAAGGTCTTCTCGAAGCGTCCCAAGATGATTTATCAGATACAGAAACAGTAAATAACTGCTGAAGTATGAACTGTGTTTAATTTTGGGAGTAAATAGTGTTTTAATGCTCCGTATGGAACACTTATGGGATCACTTCGGTGTCCGTCTGGCACACCCGATTTTTTCCGAAACTATTTGACATATGAAGTTGAAATTTGGCACAAATACTGATGGCCCAATCAGAACCGTGTAGTTTTGAAAGTTAAATTTTGACTGAAGGAGTGAGCTTATGGGAGGAAATGAAAAAAAAAATTATATACGGATTACATTTCCTACTTACTGGTGATTCTTGGCAAATTATGACTTTTTCCTTGACAAGAATTACTTAGTAGGTCTTACTGAAACAATAGTAAGTCTGTTCATAAGTATTTTTAAGTGTTAATAAGTTCTTATTAGAAATTAATCGATTAATAAGCGTGTATTTCTTGACTTGGGTAATTGTAGACTACATTTTGCTTGCAGGTAATTGTTTTATACATAAGTTAGTAGTGACTCAAGTTTACTAGTATAAGCTTATAATTGGTGTGAAGGTATTTGTTGTTCGATGATTTTCATTAACTTTCATGTCCCTTAGAAATAATCCTTTATTTTTAATTTCTATTTATATAATTGTGATTAAGGGAACAATAATTCCTTTTAGGTCGTTTGTTGCCATTTTGGTCTATGCCTCTGTTGGACTTGTCGCTTCTTCCGTTACAGCCTACTCTGCCGCAGTTGTAGCTCTTCCAGCTCTTTTAGTACCCTTATTAAGAGCTGTCCTCGTAGTAGCAGTCCAATCTGCTTCAGTAGCGCCCGTAGTAAAAGCTTCCCACATAGTATATTATATATATATATATATATATATATATATATATATATATATATATATATATATATGTATATATATATATATATATATATATATATATATATATATATATATATACATATATATATATATATATATATATATATATATATATATATATATATATCCAGGTAGGCTGAAAAGTTTTTGGCCTGACACATAGATGTTGCCCTTTTCAAAAATATGATTTTTATGAAGTACTAACCTTCAAACGATACATGTCAAAATTTCATGACATTTCGACGATTGGTTTACAAGTTACAGTGGTTTTAGTGACACTACTTTTGATATTTTCAAAATAATTGAAACAAATCGAATTTCGTATGTTCTTTAATGACTGTTTTTTGATGGAAAAATACCGTTCAAGCAAAGTAATGACTTCATAAGTGTTACGGGGATACTGCCCCTAGAAAATCACTTATCATTTACTGGTATGTTGAATTTAAACGCGGTCGTACAGATACAAATGATGCGGAACGCTCTGGACACCCAAATGAGGTGGTTACACCGGAAAACAAAAAAATCCACAAAACTGTTTTGGATGAGCGTAAAGTGAAATTGCATGAGATAGCTGACACCCTAAAAATATCAAAAGAATGTGTTGGTCATATTTTACATGAACATTTGGCCATGAGAAAGCTCTGTTCGAAATGGATACCACGTTTGCTCATAGTGGACCAGAAACAATAACGTGTTGACAATTCTGAGTGCTGTTTGGACCTGTTTAAGTACAATAAAAAGGATTTTTTCATGAGATATGTAACAATGGATGAAACATAGGTCCACCACTACACATCGGAATCAAATTGGCAGTCAGCTGAGTGGACAGCAGCCGGTGAAAGCCGCCCGAAGCGACCAAAGACACAACAGTCGGCTGTGAAGGTTTTGGCTTCTGTATTTTGGGATGCGCATGAAATAATTTTCATCGACTATGCTGAGAAGGGAAATTATATAAAGTTATTGGTGCATTTGAAGGCAGAAATCGCAAAGAAACGGCCTCAAATGAACAAGAAAAAAGTGCTCTTTCATCAAGACAATGCACCGTGTCAAAAGTCAATGGTTACGATAGCAAAATTGTATGAACTGAAGTTTGAATTGTTCCCTCATCCACAATATTCTCCAGATTTGGCCTTCAGCGACTATTATCTATTCGTAGACCTCAAAAAAATGGTCACGGGAAAGAGATTTGGCTTCAGTGAAGAAGTTATCACCGAAACTGAGGCGTATTTTAAAGGCAAAGACAAATCCTTCTACAAGAAAGGTATAGAAATGTTAGGAAAGCGCTGGACTGATTGTATCGCTTTTGAAGGAGACTATGTTGATGAATAGTCGAATTTTAAATAAAAAAAATGTGTTTTTAAGAAATTAGACCTAAAACTTTTCAGCCTATGTACTAGTTATATATATATATATATATATATATATATATATATATATATATATATATATATATATATATATATATATATATATACTGTCTTCCGTTAAAGTGATCGTTTCCACTCCATATGTTAGAACTGGCAGGATACAACTTTCAAATGTTTTTCTAGTATATATGTATGTATGTATATATATATATATATATATATATATATATATATATATATATATCTATATATATATATATATATATATATATATATATATATATATATATATCTATATATATATATATATATATATATATATATATATAGATATATATATATATATATATATATATATATATATATATATATATATATATATATATATATATATATATATACATACATACATATATACTAGAAAAACATTTGAAAGTTGTATCCTGCCAGTTCTAACATATGGAGTGGAAACGATCACTTTAACGGAAGACAGTATCAGGAAGTTGAGAGTAGCACAACGTGGAATGGAACGAGCATAAGAGACAGAATCAGGAGCGTTGACATAAGGTCCAAAACGGGGGTTACTGATGTCATAGAGAGAGCAGCATCCCTCAAGTGGAAGTGGGCGGGAGATGTGACCAGAAAAAACCTGAACGAATGGCCCAACTGAACGTCTCACTGGAGGCCAAGAATATCCAAGAGAAGTGTTGGCACACCACAAAAACGTTGGTTGGATGATGTGAGAAAATATGCATGCAGGTGATAGTATGAGGTGGCGCAGGACAGGAGAAGATGGAGGAACATGAAAGAGGCATGTCCAGCAGTGGTCGGAGAGAGGCTGATGATGATGATGATGTTATATATATATATATATATATATATATATATATATATATATATATATATATATATATGTATATATATATATATATATATATATATATATATATATATATATATATATATATATATATATATATATATATATATATATATATATATACAGTCCCTGGCCAAATTATTAGACGCACTGTATTTTTTTTAGTAATTTTATGTTTCTTAAGAGTTTTTATGCAATAATGGTATATTTAAACTACAATATTATTGATTTTTTATTTAAAAGAATTGTTGTAGACTACATATTTGTATTTATTTTTAACATATGGCAACACTGTGTTGACAAAGTGATACATGAATGTAAAGAAGTACAAACCTGTATCAGTCGCGATCGGAATCGAGTCAGGTACGGACGTGTTTCTGTGGCTTTATGGACTGTGATTGTTTGTTTAACAGTTTTATACTACTCAATTATTAGTTTATTTTGTATGCAGTGTTTTAAAAAAGTAATTGGACTATTTTCATTATGGGTAGAAAAGGCGATCTTTCACCACGTAAAAAAGCTGAAGTGAAGGTCCTTGTGATTGCGAAAACATTTACAAACCGAGAAATATCACGAAGATTGGAGGTTTCTGAAGCTAGTGTACGACGCATAAAAAAGAAAATTGAGTCAGGGAAGGAATTAAGCCCGAAAAGAAAGAAAAGATGCGGTAGAAAACCAATTTTCACTCCACGGTCAGAGAGATGTTTGAAGAAAATTTGTGTAGAAAACAGATTTGCTACCACAAAGGTAATAAAATCACAACTCCAGGATGCTAGCGTAAATGCTTCTGAGCGCACTGTTCGAAGAAAATTGAAAGAATTAGATTTTAAGGCCTGTCGCCCCGCCAGGAAGCCCAAGTTAACAGCTGCAATGAAAGCAAAGCGCCTGAAGTGGGCCAAACAATGGCAAGACAAAGATGTGGACTTCTGGAAATCGGTAAGATACAGCAATTTAATCAATAATTGATACATTATTATCATTTTCAGTTAAATAAAGCAAATAAACATGGAAGTTTATATATTTTTCCTATTTTTGACAGGTCTGCTTCAGTGACGAAAGCACATTCGAAATTTTGCAGAATAAAGCTCAGTATGTGCGTCGTCGTCATGGAGAAAAGTTTCATCCTGATTGTGTCGTCCCGACGGTTAAACATCCCACCAAAGTGATGATTTGGTCAATCATCAGCGGCAAGGGCACTGGACGTCTGTACGTCGTCAAAGGAATAATGAGGCAAGATCAGTACAAAGAAGTATTACAAAAGGTTGATTCCGCAGCTCAGAGAATGGTTTCCAAATGGGGAACCATTCACTTTCATGCAAGATGGAGCTCCCTGCCACACTGCTCGGTCTGTTAAAGCTTTTTTGGCAGAAAAAAATATTCCTCTGTTGGATTGGCCCCATTGAAAATGTGTGGGAGCTGATGAAAAGAGAAGTGGCTAAAGATGTGATTACCAACAAAACCCAGCTCCTAGAAAAGATTATTCATGTGTGGAATCATCATCCTCAAATGCAGGAGACAGTACAATCTTGCATTGATAGCATGCCGCGCAGAATTAAAGCTTTGATAGCGGCTGAAGGTGGCTCAACTAAATATTGACTTTTACTAACATTAATTTCACTTTTCTTTAAAACTTAATAAACTTATGCTTTTCTAAATTAATGCTGTTTTATTTATGTCAAATAAATAGGTAATTGATTGGATAATATAAAAATAAACAACAAATCAATTTAAAATAATAAAACGGTACAATATCACTCGGTAATGCGTGAAATTTTGTTTTTTTTTTTATATACCAAATAAATTATTAAAGGTAATGCACTCGTGATAATTTTCGTTCAATCTATACCCCGTGGAGAATATTCCAGAATTTTTTTCAAAATTTTTTGATCAGTACTTTTCGAGATAAGGTAGGGGACAGCGATTTTTTAAAAGTAATACGAAGAAAAGTGTGCTCAAGTATTACATTATATATATTTTTTTTCACTTCCACTTCACCCCCCAAAACTAACCCCTTAAGTCAAAATTTAATTCTCAAAACTACATGGCTCTGATGAACATTACATGAAATCTTGCAGTGCGTCTAATAATTTGGCCAGGGACTGTATATATATATATATATATATATATATATATATATATATATATATATATATTATATATATATATATATATATATATATATATATATATATATATATATATATATATATATATATATATATATATGTATATATAAATATATATCTTATCATATTTATTCATTCGATTGAATAGAAAAATTCACATATTGCCTACTTTACCTTATTATGTAAAAATGTTTGTGGGCGTCTATAGATTTGGATTAGCTGTCTGGGTGAATAATGTAATAAAAGCATATTTGCCGCTCGCTCATGTGTAATCTTATAAAGAGCGAATATTTTATTAAACTTCCAAAAAGTACATACAACCACAAGAATTCAATACATCAGAAAAACATTTGTGGAGGTTTAACTCATACAAAGAGTTTGAAAGAAAAATATACGCCCCATTATAAACTTAAAATGTGAAATCGAGAGTGAAAAAGCGTAGGTATGTGTAGAGAATTTACCAAAGTTTGGATGTTTAAAAGTTTTTTTAATAGACTGACTTTCACTTTCAGTGCAGAAAAGTGTTAAAAACCCACACTTAAAAATATTGCGATTAAATAGAATTGGTTATGTAATAAGTACACTTAAAAAAATGATTCTTGAAACTAATTTTTCTTATTCCTTTTTGTTTAATAGCTTTCGGCGGAAAAAAGTTTCAATAGTGTGCTCTGGTATTTGCGTGCGTGTTACACGCAAAATGTTATAAAGGGGTTTTGCTTTTGCAACAAAACATTTTTCTTTGAGAGGAATGTTCTATGTGATGAAGTTGAATTAGAATTGTTTAATATAGAGTTTGAGAAGTCCATCTTTTATGGTGCTCTTAAGGTTACTTAATTTATATGGTTTTTTCTAAGAATCAACTATATTCTCGGTACTGTGGTATACTACGGTAATTTGAGAGAAACTCAAGAAAATGAAAGTCCATTTATTATAATTTACTTATATTTATTTGTATTCTGTATGAAATGTAAAAAAAAAAAACATAAAATGAATAATCAATTTTTGATTTGTCAATATTTATTTTGTCATTTTCAAAATAGACCCTGTCGGTTGCAATACTTATGTGCCAGCATTTAACCTAGTTCTCAAAACATTTTTAAAAACACTGAAGCTGGTATCGTTTTAAATAAGATTTTCATTAATTTTTAAACGGAAAATCCCAGAATGGTGTCCTCATAAAAATGTAGCGATTTAGAAAATATGGTACATTTTATATGCTTAATTAGATATAGATATAATCATAAAAGAAAGAAAAGATTATCTGTTATATATATATATATATATATATATATATATATATATATATATATATTTAGGGTGTTATACGGTGCATCTGCTGACGTTAACAATAAAATATTTTGAACAGTTCGAACAAATTACGCCAACTTTTTTTTCTAGATATTATTTGTCTAACATACCATATGTCTAAATTGAACTGTTTTGGAATTATTGTCATTTGAAATTTAAAATAAAAAAGATAAAAAAACTATTAATAAATACTCTAGGTTTATTTTTTAGGTAACAATTGCTCAAAATGCCTACCGTTAACAGCGAGGCAATGATCCAATCTGTCAGAGTTTTGCAGAGAATCCGGAGTGATGTGTGCTATTTCATATTGAATTCTTTGTTGTAAATCTTCTACAGTTTCAGTTCGACTTTGGTAAACTTTAGTTTTCAAATAACCCCATAAAAAAATCGAGTGGCGTAAGGTCGGGACTCTTTGCAGGCCATTCTACAGCACCTCTTCTGCCTATTCATCGATTAAGAAAAATCGCATCCAAATATCTACGAACATTGATTTCATAGTGAGGAGGTGCTTCATCCTGTTAATACCACAAATTCTTGTTAGGGGTATCCAAATTATTTTCATCGGGAAAAAGACCTACACAAGTTGGAATAACGTGCTCTTGGAGTAACTGTAAATATCGCTGTCCTATAAGATTCCCGTCGATAAAAATGGGACCAATGATATGACGTCCACAAATCCCTGCTCACACGTTGATCTCTTGTGGTCTTTGAGAATGACTGTCGATTATCCAGTGGAGATTCTCAATAGACTAGTACCGGTAGTTATGCCTGTTAACTCTTCCGTTAAGACAAAATGTGGTCTCGTCAGAAAAAACGATATTATGAATAAGGTTAGGATCATTATTGATTCGTTCCATCATGACCTCGCAAAATTCAACGCGTCTATCGTAGTCATCTTCCGATAATTCTTGTAATAGAATGGGTTTGTATGGATACAATTTTTCTTTATTGAGTATACGACTTAAGGCACCTTTGCTTATGTTGTGGTCTAGGCAAAGTTGACGAGTGAATGAGTTTGGGGATTTTCTGTAATTTCCAAAAAAATATCTAACTTTTTATCATTGCTTGTTTTAACTTTTGGAGATACAGATTTACAACGATCCTCAACATGACCTGAGTGACCTAATCGTTTTAATATTTTACTAACTACGGATTAGGCAATAGATTTTCGATTCGGATATTCTGCGTTAAAAAGGTCACACACTCCTGTTGTGTTCTCCTACGGTCTCCGTAACCAACCATCATTAACAAAGTGATTCTTTAGTTTCTGTTAAATGTACCATTATGATATTACGATGATATAAACATCGTAGTAAACGTTTTCATCAATAAATCATTTTTTGACGCGTTAATTCGTTACCTGACAGTAAATGTTTGATACAAGCCAGCTTAATTTTTTTTTTTAATTTGATCTTCTTAATTTCAAGTGTCAATAATTCCAAAACAGTTCAATTTAGACATATGGTATGTTAGACAAATAATATCTAGAATTTCTAGTAGCAAAAATAAGATAATATACAGGGCTTTCTATTTAAAAAAATTTAAGATAATGTCATTTCTTCGAACTGACAATTCAAAACATTTTATTGTCAACGTCAGCATGTGCGCCGTATAACTCCCTACAACTTTTATTTAAATATTTTTTTGATACACTGATTAATAAATGCTGTGGAATCATTATTCCATACATATGAGGCGCCCTGTATATTTATATCGTGTTGTCAAAACATTTACGCCGAAGCTAGTATCGTTTTTTAGCATTCTCTGCAAATTCTCTTTTGCGGCTTCGGATAATTCACAACGCCATCCCTAACTTGGTAACTTGAAATTGGGATACAGTAAAAAGCAGCACGAGGCCACATTTGGAAGAATAAATTGTATGGTCGTTGTGTTTTTAGCCAAAATTATCATACACGAGTTGTGTACGACAAAACATTATGGTGATAAAAAATCCAAGAACTGTTTTTTTCACAAATCTGGCCAATATATTAACGCGAACTTCTATTGCGCTTAAATAATATTCCTTATAAGCGCTTTGTACTTCTGGAAGGAAATCAGAGTGCACAATGACTTTCTTGCAAGCCATATTCGTCAAAATATGTCTTACTGCAAACTATATTGCGTTTGATGAAGGTTGGGCCATTTGAACTTCGCGTAACTATGTTTTTAGTAACAAGTTTTCGATACTCCTCTTGCAAGCAATATTCAGACTTTCGGAACATGTGTCGTAATTCCTTTTATGTATAACACGTAGGCTGAAAAGTTTTTGGTCTGACACATAGATGTGGCCCTTTTCAAAAAATCCATAAGATTTTTAGAAAGTATCAACCTTCAAACGATACGTGTCAAAATTTTAAGACGGTTCGATGATTAGTTCACAAGTTAGATTGGTTTAAGTGACGCTCCTTTTGATATTTTCAAAATAATAGAAAAAAACGAATTTCGTGTGTTGATTAAACACTGTTTTTTATGGGAAAAAATACCGTGTTACGAGAATTCTTCCCCTGGAAAATCACTTATAATTTACTGGTATGCTCAATTTAAACGCGGTTGTACAGATACAAATGATGTTGAACGCTGTGGACGCCCAGATGAGGTGGTTACACATCTACAAAATTGTTTTGGATGACCGTAAAGTGAAATTGTGTGAGATGGCTGACACCCTAAAGATATCAAAAGAACGTGTTGATCATACGAGGCTGGTTTGAAAAGTCCGTGCAAAGTCCGAGAGATGGCACCACCGGCACGTATCGAGGTCATGTTTAGTTAGTAGCATCTCTTGAATGAACGTACACCAAGTTTCAGCCATATTGGTCTATTTCTTTGTGTTTGGCATTCGTGTGAATCAAGGAAGTCGAGTGATTTTCAAGAAATGGACAAAAAAGAATTTCGTGTGATGATTAAACATTACTTTATGAAAGGCAAAACGCCTCAGGAGACTAAAGAGAAGCTTGATAAACATTATGGTGACTCTGCACCTTCGATTAGAACAGTTTATAAGTGGTTTCAAAATTTTCGGACTGGCCATATGGGCACAAGTGACGCTGAACGTTCTGGACGGCCTGTGGAGGTTAGGACTCCAGAAATCATTGATCAAATCCATGATATGGTGATGAATGACAGAAGAGTTAAGGTGCATGAGATTGCTAGTGCTGTGGGCATCTCGACTGAACGGGTACATAATATTTTGCATAAACATTTGGACATGAGAAACCTATCCGCAAGATGGGTGCCGCGATTGCTCACGCTTGACCAAAAAGGGAATTGTGTGAAGTGTTGCAAGGATGGTTTGCAGCTGTTCCAGAAGAATCCGGAGGACTTTAAGCATCGTTTCGTCACTGTGGATGAAACATGGATACACTACTATATTCCTGAGACCAAACAACAATCTAAACAATGGGTTACCAAGGGGGAATCTGCACCAAAAAAGGCGAAGACCGTTCCTTCGGCCGGAAAGGTTATGGCGACTGTCTTTTGGGATTCGCAAGGGATAATCCTCATCGACTATCTGGAAAAGGGTAAAACTATTACAGGTGAATATTATTCATCGTTATTGGACCGTTTGAAAACCGAGCTCAGCAGTTGTAGTCGCAAAATTAATGGAAATAGGATTCCAACTCGTTTCACATCCTCCCTATTCTCCAGTTTTGGCTCCCTCGGACTACTATTTGTTCCTCAATTTGAAGAAATGGCTGGCGGGACAAAGATTTTATTCAAACGAGGAGGTGATTGCAGACACTAATGGATATTTTGCAGACTTGGACAAATCCTATTATTCGGAAGGGATCAACAAAATAAAAAAGGTTTACCCCAAACACATAAGTAGTTTTTATTTTTGCACGGACTTTTCAAACCATCCTCGTATGTTGCCAGAACATTTGGGCATGAGAAAGCTTTGTTCGAAATGGGTACCGCGTTTGCTCACAGTGGTCCAAAAACAACAACGTGTTGATGATTCTGAGCGCTGTTTGGACTTGTTTAAGCGCAATAAAAAAAATTTCTCTATGCGATATGTGACAATGGATGAAACGTGGATCCACCACTACATACTGGAATCAAATCAGCAGTCAGCTGAGTGGATAGCAGCCGGTGAAAGCGACCAAAGACAATAGTCGGCTGGGTAGGTTTTGGTCTCTGTATTTTAGGATGCGCATGGAATAATTTTCATCGACTATGCTGAGAAGGAAAAAACCGTCAATAGCGAATATTATATAAAGTTATTGGTGCGTTTGAACGCAGAAATCGCGAAGAAAAAAGTGCTCTTTCATCGAGACAATGCATCGTGTCACAAGTCAATGGTTACGATGGTAAAGTTGCATGAATTGAAGTTCGAATTGCTTCGTCATCTACCGTACTTTCGAGACTGGGCCCCCAGCGACTATTATCTATTCGCAGACCTCAAAAAAATGCTCGCGGGAAAGAGATTTGGCTCCAATGAAGAAGTTATCGCCAAAACTGAGGCCCATTCTGAAGGTAAAGACAAATCCTTCTACAAGAAAGGTACAGAAATGTTAAAAAAGCGTTGGACTGATTGTATCGCTCTTGAAGGAGACTATATTGATGAATACAGTGGAATTTTGCAAAAAAAATGTGTTTTAAGTAGTTAGCCCAAAATATTTTCAGCCCACGTGCTAAGATATCAGACAAAATATTGTTAACGGACATATGAGGAATGTCATTTTTAGCATTACTAACGATTCGGCAGAAAAAAATTCGTTGGTAGCACAAGCTTTAAGGCATATTCTTGAATTTGACTAACGTACACAGTTACTGTAAGCAAACTTGTTTACAGATCTCACCGAAACTTTAAATGACGATTAAGTACCGTACTACCAATTTATATACAAATAATATTTTAGATATCGGTATCATTAGAATTTCAGATGACCAATTCTTAGGACTTGTTGACAGAGTGTGCTATTCAACTGAAATAATACTCATAAGAAAAATCTCATCAAATTGATTGGTACATTATCACGTAAATGATTTAAAGTGACAGCGTAAATGAAAATATTTTTACTAATTCTTTGATCTATGGATAAAACTTACCTATCAAGTGAAACAGCTACCAAACTATAAACGGATGCAGCTACAGAAACACCTTGTATGTAGGGAACCGTTTTACACATCCACCATCCAAGCACCCATGCTAAAATAAAAAGGAAACTTTATTAAATGTTTTATGATCTTCTTATAAACAACTAATAATATTTGATAATGAGGTTCATTAGAAACAAATTAATTAGTGTCGCATAAAAAGGTTAGTATGAAGATACGAGTAATTATAGTACAACATCAAACTGTCTCAAGTTTTTGGAAAATTATTTCTTTAAAATTATGTCATTTGGAGCGGGGTTCGAGGTTTTGGAGCATGGAGGCATCGGTTATCTGTGAGTCGGTAGATTTTCGGACGGGTTATAAAACGGTCAAATCTCGGGCCTCTGCTAAAGAGCGTACCGGAGCCTGAGATAAGTGATTACAGTGGAGAAATGGTAACTGTGGTTACTGCGCATGTCAGCTACTAGCTGTAGTTGATCTATCTTAGATACGCACTAAAAAGCAGACGGGAGAAGAAATAAAACAAACGGTTTGACTGAAGTGTAATTAACTGAAGACGCCGAATGAGGAGGGAGGTAGTATGCACGTATGCGCGATAATGAGGCACGGAATCTAACGGAATGCGTACGACGGATAGTAATGCGTATGGTGACGTCATCGATGTGGTGGCAAAGGTTCTCATTAGTCACCGTGGCGGCAGGTGGTGGCGGACGATCGGCCATACCAGAATACCTTATTTAGGTCAGTAGTCTTTCTCAAACATTGCCAGTCATTCCCCGGTAACAGGCTTAGTCGCACCGGAATGTTCTATCTCGGTGGATTTTGCGGCGCAAGGCATTCTCTTTTCAGCTAAACTAGATCTCGTGGTCAAACTTATCTGATCTTACCACATACACTGGTCGATGTGTCTCCACCTCTCTCTGTGAGTCGGTCAGTCTCATATCTACAGGTGTATAACTCTAATAGAAAAGGATAGTCGCTCAGCTTCGGCTGGATGGTCGGTCGGTGCTCAACTGCTACTACCTATTTAGGCTTACGTATCGCTATTTTATTAGGGCATCGCGGCTCGTCACACGCTCATTTGAGGCACACTGGCAGTACCAGTGTATCATAAACAAAGGCTCGACCCAATGTAACGGTATAGGAACGATAGGGGACCGGGGCGCGGCTGAGAAATTGAAAAATATAATTTTCCACGTTTTCGATGAAATATTGATTGTATGGATTAAATTCCGAAAGTTAAAATTATTGCTTATTAAAGCAAGAATGAATTTTTTCTGATTTCTAATACGGAAGATGGATTCGACAAGGATATAGCCCCAGAAAAATTATGTAAGTTCGTTACACATTTCCGCTCTCTTCTAAGTGACCAGTAAAATTAGTAATTACTGCTGCTGCGTCGTTCTGTGATCATTGCTACTTTAGGCCACATATATTTTTTTCAAAATTGTTTCAGGGAATGACGATTGTTACTGTAAACTCGAATTCTGATATATCTCCAGGAGAAAAGAAAACATCTGTTAAATGATTTACTCGATATTTCTAAAGCAAATTCTGAATTCGATTTTCTCACACTAAAGAATAACTTAATTCAAGCACTACCTATCAATATTTGAAATGATATGTACTTTATGGCAAGATAGTACTTACAAAAAAAGAAGAGGAGGGAGAATTTCAGAGATATTTACAAATAAATCTGCCATTTCACTTTACATGTCATATACTACAATTTGCAGATTCCTCGATCCTAAGAATTCTGAAAAAATAGTACAACTCTGATAGGTATGTATAACATGATACATACGAAGTTACCACTTTAACATTAACCTCCGATACTTAAACCCCTAATAAATTTGACTGCAAATAATTATTCTTAAAATTTAGCCTTTATCTCAGGGAAAAATCAGAACAATTCTACCAATATTGAAAATCACCAAGATTTATTAACTTTCTCCCCTTTACCTTAAATGCTCTAACACTATAAGTTCTTATCCTCCTTCAGGTATTACTAGGATCGCTCTAAAAGTTTTCGGTCTAACAAAGGAAACGCAAGATTAAAGAGAATTTCTTTTTATTTTTTACAACTCTTATTATACTGAGAGTGTCATAACTTTGTAACACTCTCATTATAATAAGATTTATTATCCACCTTTGCTTTTTTTTCTTCCTAAAGGAAGAAAGAAGTGACGAAACAAACAAAAATAAAAATATTTAAAGCAATTTATAGGAGAATCCTAACATATGGATGTGAATCATGGCCACTAAAAGACAGGCAGAAGAACAAGATACAAGCTGTCGAAATGAAATACTTGAGAGCAGTATAAGGAGTTACAAGGAAGGACAGAATAAGGAATGCAGAAATAAGGAGAAGGCTGAGAGTACAAGCAATTATGGAATATAAACAACAAAGACAGCTGGGATGGTGGGGACATATACAGAGAATGAAGGATGATAGACAGGTGAAACAAGTGTATGAAGCCCGAATACAGGGAAAACAGAAGCGAGGAAGACCTAGACAGACCTGGAATAGGAGTATGGGAGGTATACTTAAGGAGAAGGGAAAATCCTGGAAAGAAGCAGTGAAAATTGCAAAGAATAGAGACAGATGGAAGAAGTTTATATGTGGAGATTGAGAGGGAAAAAAAGGAGAATGTATAACGGCCCTATACCATACGGTAGAAGGGATATACGATTATATATGTTTTATATATATATATATATATATATATATATACTTATATATATATATATATATATATATATATATATATATATATATATATATATATATATATATATATATATATATATATATATATATATATATATATATGTATATATATATATATATATATATATATATATATATATATACATATATATATATATATATATATATATATATATATATATATGTATATATATATATATATATGTATATATATATATATATATATATATATATATATATATATATATATACATATATATATATATATATATATATATATATATATATATATATATATATATATATATATATATACATACATATATATATATATATATATATATATATATATATATACATATATATATATGTATATATATATATATATATATATATATATATATATATATATATATATATATATATATATATATATATATATATATATATATATATATATATATATATATATATATATATATATATATATATATATATATATATATATATATATATATATATATATATATATGGAGTGAATTCATTCGTCGACTGTTATGAAAGCTCGAAAAAATTCACTGGCATTTTATTTCAAGAAGTCTAAACACTCTTGGGAAATGTTCATTCGAATGCATTTTTGGTCGATTGTTAACAAACGCGGCATCCATCGATCAGAAAGCTTTTTCCTACCCAAAACATCAGCCCATCGAGATGTTTGCAATGTCAGTGAGCTCGCATACCTTCATTCCGTGAATTTTTGTCACAATCTAGTCGGTTGTAGAGGTTTTCGGGCGTCCTGAGCGTTTATCGTCTTGAGTGGATGTACGGCCAAGTCAACCCGCTCTTTAATCATTGGAAACGAGGGAGAACAATCATATAATGCGACATTCAAAATTTTTTAATGTCCGTAGAAGTTTCAAACTAAGTATTTTATAATAACTCCGACTTCAATATTATCCATTTTTTAGAAAATGTTAAAACATATTTGTTTACACGATCGCCACAACAACCTGAACTAAACGCATGTATCCGAAACTTCACAGCAAGCCATCCAGTAGATAACTCTTAACAAATATCATAATAATTTAGTCATCTTTGCGCGATATCTTTAACAGGCCGAGAACTTTTGAAATGGTTCTCGTATATGTGCTAAAATACAGACCAAAAAATAGGCAGAAACAGATCGACGTACAGATAGACAGACTGATGGAAAAGGGAAGTAAAAATTAGTCAACGTCACATTAGGACTATGGGAAGACCAACTTATGACACCTCTTTTAGACTACTCAGTATATATCACCGCTACACCAAACACTTTATTTTTGCACTCGACGCGCGTTTCGCTAACCATGTTAGCTTCATCAGGAGCTCCTGATGAAGCTAACATGGTTAGCGAAACGCGCGTCGAGTGCAAAAATAAAGTGTTTTGTGTAGTGGTGATATATACTGAGTAGTATCATTGTGCCAAAGATCCCACATTCCCAACTTACCTCTTTTGGAAATTAATTATTTGCGGAAATTTCCACAAGGTGGAGTGTGTGTGACATCACTCCACCTTGTGGAAACTGGTTTCTCGGTTTACAATCATTAGCATTCCATGAAGCAGCTGTGAAGAAGTTCTCGGTGAACTATCTTTTATACAAAAAGTATGTTTCAGTTCACAGGAATTAAATTTCCATGAATGGGGGTTACGCTCTGTGCCCCCACTTTGCCTTTTCCCTCGGTTACGTTCGCGCAAGCAATGGATGGATTTTATAGAATGAGGGCTTAAACGATTCATTATCTAGAGTGTTATATTTAACTAAATACACTGGTAAACAAAAAAATCGTTTTTGCTTCATTTAATATCGATCCTTGAATTTAATTTACAAACAGTGACGTTATTTTTGGTCCCATTAAAATGCTGTTTTTTCTACTCTTTTCAATAATACAAAAAACATTTGGATTTCCAAGAAGTTTTACTGATTAAAACGATTTTACTCAATAGAACCATTTTTGCTCGCTCAACAACGTACTCGTTGCGCGCTATTCATCCCTATCAAAACACATGCAACTGCATTTTCCTATCATTCCTTTATTGGAACTTGAACCATCAACATCTCTGCTACACCTGTTTATTAATTACGTCATCGGAAAATGGGTACCACCCCGGAAGAAACGCCACAAGTCATTGCCCTATTGCAAGAAGGGCAAAGCCAACGTGTAGTCGCTGCGCAACTCATCTGAGCCAGTCAGCTCTCGAGAGTCTACAGATGTTACCAAGAGACTGGCGCCTTTCTGCGGAGACCAGGATTAGGAAGAAGGTGTTCCTCGGAACAAGATTACCGCTTCATTGTCAACACAACTCTAAGAAATTGTCACTTGACTGGCGTTGAAGTCCAGCAGGAGTTCCGACAAGTTCGTGGTTGGGCTGTCAGGACGAGACCGGATCCAAATTGACAGCAGCTCATCCACAAGCGCAACTCAGATTTACTCGAGAACATATCGACTGGACCTTATAACAATGACGCTCCGTTTTATTCTCCGACGAGTTCTGAATGTGCCTACATGGCATTGCTGGAAGAAGACGAGTCTATAGGAGGCCTGGGGAGTGCTGCATTACTGAAACGTTGGCCTACGGAGGAGGTTCGGTCATGGTGTGGGAAGGCATCTCACTGGATGCGAAAACCGATTTGCTTTTTGTGACTGATGAGACTCGTAGCGATAGATTAACTACTCACCAGTACTTCGAGGACATCCTGCAGGAACACGTCATTCCTTACGCTGAGTTTGTTGGCGATAGCGTCGTGTTAATGCACGACAATGCGAGGCCATATGCGTGGAGTCCTGACCTCTGGCCTGCGTGGAGTCTTGACCTTAATTCAATCGAGCACATGCGGGATGAGCTCAAAAGAAGGTTCGAGCGAGAAATCCAGCCTCCGCATCGCTGAGGGACGTAAAGGTTGCGATGGTGGAAGAGTGGGGAAGACTCTCACAGACGATGGTGAAAAAAACTCAGCCGCCCAGTGCATATAACACAAAGTAATAACTACGAGAAAAACTCCAGTTATTTAGTAAATTATATAATATTAATTGTGATTCAAATATTTTACATGAAATTCGTAAGTATTACACCATTACGTAATTTTAAGAACAATGAAATTTCTTTTTTAATACTTTATGTTTATAGGCAATGCTTACACGTAATTTTAAAAATCACTTGAATACCCAATTCTAATTTTTTATTACTTCTTAGATAAATAAATATATTAAATAAAAAGTTCACGAGTCCATATGTTGAAATTATTTTTTAATTCTATGTTAGAATTTTAATAAAATGAATTTCAGTGCAATCAAAATTTACCACCATACAGCGTTTAATGAATATGTAATTCGAACGGAACTACTAGAATAAACCATCGGAGGTAGTGTGTTGACAAGAAGCAGGACTTAATTTACTCCGCTTTCTGGGCAATTTAAATTGCCATTATTCATTCCCTTAATTTCCATTAAACTAATGACCCTGTTTTATTTCGTACATTGCCTATGAATTCGATAAGCTGGTTTAATTATTTTGCTGCAAGGTTATTTTGCTATGAAAAAGTGATTCCTTGGAGATTAGTTCAAATATGTTGTTTATTGTTAGCCTATACAAGATTGTTTTTAAATAATGCTCCTCAAAATTATAGAACACTGTATCTGGGTACAAACAATAATTTAGAGCTATAGCTTGTTGAATATCATTAGTATATCAACACCACTTGACAGTATAATTTTGTCTTATTTCTTTTGGGGGCTTACGTCTCAACAAAAGTGAAATATGATCTGGATCGATATGATTAGCGGCAAACGAATTCTGCATTTTGTAGCAGTAACAAAAAAATAACTTTGAAAACGAAATCCTGAGACGAATGAAATAATAACTAGTACATCGTTTAAATTACCAGTGGAGAGCAAAGATAAAGAGAAGAAGCTTAACGAAGAAAAAAAATATATGGCAAAGTTTAATACGAATAATAAAGTCATTGCGACATTAAGAAAAAAGGAAAAATAGTAAGGTGTTAAAGAAAATCGAAGATCATTTACTCAGCAGACTGATAAGATGTTTTAGATTCTCCGGCACTGGGTGACTTATTAGGATCGCGCAAAATTAGCTTATTTTATCTGCTAGTTTTTACAAGTATTTTTACTTGCTTTGCCTCAGCTAGCTAGTTGAGCTAGAATATATTTCCGTTTTGAGGTTCTTAGATCACGAAAAAGATATTTCTCCATTTCTGCTGGTCTGTCCATTTGCCAGCCTGTTGATCACTCGCGAAGAAGATATTAATTTCTAGTTTCGTAAACAAATAATACTTGAAGTTGGAAGGGTCCTATTGTCTTAGGGGACGTGGTGAAATGAATGATGTATTGTTTGATTTTTCCTGTTTTCTATTTGAGATAATAAACAAGTATAAGGAGTAGGAGGTTAGTCCAGGCTCTTTTTGGGGTTTCTGTGGACAAGGAATCTAAACATTAGTTATTCTTCCACTATTTTCAATTTTAAGAGGGGAAAAGGACTAAAGAGATGACAGTCGTTAAATATTGTATATTAATAAGATGAGAAATTTGTCTAATTTTTGGTTGGGATAATAGACAAATTTGAATCAGAAATATATAATATAAAAGAGTAAAACATATAAGGCGTAAAAAGCGGAGGGCGGGGATCAGGTGCTTCTCATATAACATATATATATATATATATATATATATATATATATATATATATATGCATATATATGTATATATATATATATATATATATATATATATATATATATATATATATACGCATATATATATATATATATATATATATATATATATATATATATATATATATATATGTATATGTATACCCTGGTTATACGTCCTTTTCAGGGTCTTATAATCTAGAAATGTGAGAATTTTATTTTTTTACTATTTGTAGTTATAATATGGGAGAGGACTAAAGAGGATAGAGTTTTTAAATATTGTATAAACTTAATAGTATTATGAGGATCCTTTTTGCGTTAGCATAATTATTTATATTAAATGATATATGAGAGGGTTGTTGGGTATATGTCTTCATATACCTACTATCTTTTATTATTTTTGACTTTACTAGAAGCCCTTACTCCACATATTTTTAGTTGAATGGCTGGGAGTCAGTAATTCTTTGGTGTTAGAAATTATTATTATTATTATTATTCGTATAACGTTAATAAATATCTAAAGAGCTCTTTATTTCATTTATGATACATATATAATTTTTAAAATCTAAATATCCGATTTGTTTCATTATATCACACTCTTGGGTCAAAAATAATTTATGTTTTTAGAACATACATTTAATCATTTTAAAAAGTTCTTCACTATTTCACAGTGTAGGCGAATATTTGTCGTACTAATCATATTATAATTTATTTAAACGAGTTACTAATGCCTCTTTTAAATACATTAACTACTATTGCAGATTACTCCGACGACATAACCATTTTAATTCAACATAGAAATATTAACTCTTTGTGACATGTGAGGGATGTATTTGAAATCCCCTTAAAGAAACTAACAATTAGACTAAACTAGCAATTAGACTGAGAAGACTAAGGAAACATTTGCAGTAAATGGGGAACCATGTCACACAACATTCAGACTATGTGGTGAACAGGAAGAAACTCCTATTCATATTCTATATGAATGTGCGATTTTATTTCGGAACAGACATAAGTTGCTCGGAGATTTATATCGTGCATATGAATTACTACATGAAGGGCTAATAAATCTTTTTTAAGGAATGACACTTATGTAACCAAGTCCAATAAGCAAAGAAGCTGGAGTGCACAAACAGGCACAATAGCCTACACCAAAAATCAAACAACCAAGCTTATATCCAAGTATCTAAGTTGATGTCGATGTCGCAGTGTGACCAATTACAACAACTTCTTAATTTTGTAATGTTGCTGTTTGGGGCCAACTGTAAAATTTAAGTGGGGTTTTTATTAATCAATAGAAAAACTGGCTAAGTGCAAGTTAGACTGGCAGACTTAGTGTTCCGTACTGTGATAGCTGAAGTATTCTATGAAATTCAGTCACACATCCATCGTCAATATAAGAGTTACCAAAAATATCTAAAAAGCGAGACATTTTTCTAGTAAAAGTTTCAAACAAATATTTACTACCTAAATATTTGTTCAACTATAAACAAATAAAATAAAATTACTTTATCCGTTGGTCATCGGTTATCGTGCAAATTTATTTTATCTGTGACAGGCCAAATACTTAAAGCTTAGCCCCGGTTAAATTCACAACATTCCACGAAAAAAATCTCCACCATATTGTAAAGTCAGGGTGCAAGTTTATTTGCAGAAATTCACCAAAGAGAGAAAATAAAAGCACATCGATCTTACAAGATGCTTCAATTATTATCAATAATGAAAACATGAAAATTGCTCAGCAACCTGATCTAAATACTGAACCTTCTATTTCGGGATATAATGCTAAGCTTCAAAGAAAAATGTTTACATCTTTATGACCAATACTATAAAAAATATCGATAAAAAACTGTGAAAATTACATCAAGTCCTCAAAATATGTTGGAAGAATCATCACCGACTAAATCGAGGAGAAAATATGACTAAAAAAGGTAAAAACCCAATAAGGAATAAAAAAAAAGAAAAAAGGCCAATACTAAAAATAATACGATTTACCCAACTCTCTACAAACTTAAATTAATAGACAGTTGGCAGACGCCAAAAAAAAACCTTTGAGGCCCGTATCTGCCGGCGTGACAAAGAAATAATTTTTTTTCGTCGTTCGACAAAAGAAAGTAATTATTTTAAAAGGTAACAATTTTTAATATTTTTTGTTACATTAAATTTGTTTAGGGAAAAACCTATTCAATATGAAGTTTTATTGAACACCAGTAGCGGCGTTTAAAAAATACAAGACTTGTTTTCTTTAGGGTCGATTTTTTCTTTTAATAATAAGATTCGCTATTTAACGTGAATTTTCTCCAATAGGACCCGCCAGTTCCAATATATGCAGTGAGTTTCAAAACACCCCATATATATATATATATATATATATATATATATATATATATATATATATATATATATATATATATATACAGTACCTGGCCAAATTATTAGACGCACTGCAAGATTTCATGTAAAATATTAATTACCGAGTGATATTGTACCGTTTTATTATTTTAAATTGATTTGTTTTTTATTTTTATATTATCCAATCAATTACCTATTTATTTGACATAAATAAAACAGCATTAATTTAGAAAAGCATAAGTTTATTAAGTTTTAAAGAAAAGTGAAATTGATGTTAGTAAAAGTCAATATTTAGTTGAGCCACCTTTAGCCGCTATCAAAGCTTTAATTCTGCGCGGCATGCTATCAATGCGAGATTGTACTGTCTCCTGCATTTGAGGATGATGATTCCACACATGAATAATCTTTTTCTAGGAGCTGGGTTTTGTTGGTAATCACATCTTTAGCCACTTCTCTTTTCATCAGCTCCCACACATTTTCAATGGGGTACATATCAGGGCTATTACCCGGCCAATCCAACAGAGGGATATTTTTTTCTGCCAAAAAAGCTTTAACAGACCGAGCAGTGTGGCAGGGAGCTCCATCTTGCATGAAAGTGAATGGTTCCCCATTTGGAAACCATTCTCTGAGCTGCGGAATCAACCGATTTTGTAATACTTCTTTGTACTGATCTTGCCTCATTATTCCTTTGACGACGCACAGACGTCCAGTGCCCTTGCCGCTGATGACTGACCAAATCATTACTTTGGTGGGATGTTTAACCGTTGGGACGACACAATCAGGATGAAACTTTTCTCCATGACAACGACGCACATACTGAGCTTTATTCTGCAAAATTTCGAATGTGCTTTCGTCATTGAAGCAGACCTGTCAAAAATAGGAAAAATATATAAACTTCCATGTTTATTTGCTTTATTTAACTGAAAATGATAATAATGTATCAATTATTGATTAAATTGCTGTATCTTACCGATCTCCAGAAGTCCACATCTTTGTCTTGCCATTGTTTGGCCCACTTCAGGCGCTTTGCTTTCATTGCAGCTGTTAACTTGGGCTTCCTGGCGGGGCGACAGGCCTTAAAATCTAATTCTTTCAATTTTCTTCGAACAGTGCGCTCAGAAGCATTTACGCTAGCATCCTGGAGTTGTGATTTTATTACCTTTGTGGTAGCAAATCTGTTTTCTACACAAATTTTCTTCAAACATCTCTCTGTCCGTGGAGTGAAAATTGGTTTTTTCTACCGCATCTTTTCTTTCTTTTCGGGCTTAATTCCTTCCCTGACTCAATTTTCTTTTTTATGCGTCGTACACTAGCTTCAGAAACCTCCAATCTTCGTGATATTTCTCGGTTTGTAAATGTTTTCGCAATCACAAGGACCTTCACTTCAGCTTTTTTACGTGGTGAAAGATCGCTTTTTCTACCCATAATGAAAATAGTCCAATTACTTTTTTAAAACACTGCATACAAAATAAACTAATAACTGAGTAGTATAAAACTGTTAAACAAACAATCACAGTCCATAAAGCCACAGAAACACGTCCGTACCTGACTCGATTCCGATCGCGACTGATACAGGTTTGTACTTGTTTACGTTCATGTATCACTTTGTCAACACAGTGTTGCCATATGTTAAAAATAAATATAAATATGTAGTCTACAACAATTCTTTGAAATAAAAATCAATAATATTGTAGTTTAAATATACCATTATTGCATAAAAACTCTTAAGAAACATAAAATTACTAAAAAAAATACAGTGCGTCTAATAATTTGGCCAGGGACTGTATATATATATATATTATATATATATATATATATATATATATATATATATATATATATAAGAAATTTATTAACCATGACCAAGTGATATAGTGTATTATAAAGTCCATTATAAATGACCTAAATTTAAAAGACTAAGTTAGAGAAGGTCAAAACGGAATATGGGGCACAATATCCGATGCATCGAAGTTTTTGCTAAAAAGATTAGGCAATTTTGCATTACATGAAAGCGACATCAACACAAGTTTTTATGCGAAACTGCATTACCGATATTACACATCAAATAAACATGTAAAGACCTTAAAAAGATAGGACGAAAGTACGTGGCTGGCTTTCACCAAAATTTAATCTTTTCTGTTTATGAAAATTTATTAACTTTACAAAAGTTTTTGTTAAGCACCAAGTTTAAAACGTCATTTTCGTATTTCATGTCAAATATATATACATATATATATATATATATATATATATATATATATATATATATATGTATATATATATATATATATATATATATATATATATATATATATATATATGTATATATATATATATATATATATATATATATATATATATATATATATATATATATATGTATATATATATATATATATATATATATATATATATAATATATATATAAATATATATATATATACATATATATATATATATATATATATATATATAATATATATATATATATATATATATACATATATATATATATATATATATATATATATATATATATATATATATATATATATATATATATATATATATGTATATATATTTGACATGAAATACGAAAATGACGTTTTAAACTTGGTGCTTAACAAAAACTTTTGTAAAGTTAATAAATTTTCATAAACAGAAAAGATTAAATTTTGGTGAAAGCCAGCCACGTACTTTCGTCCTATCTTTTTAAGGTCTTTATATGTTTATTTGATGTGTAATATCGGTAATGCAGTTTCGCATAAAAACTTGTGTTGATGTCGCTTTCATGTAATGCAAAATTGCCTAATCTTTTTAGCAAAAACTTCGATGCATCGGATATTGTGCCCCATATTCCGTTTTGACCTTCTCTAACTTAGTCTTTTAAATTTAGGTCATTTATAATGGACTTTATAATACACTATATCACTTGGTCATGGTTAATAAATTTCTTATATATATATATATATATATATATATATATATATATATATATATATATATATATATATATATATATAAATACAGTAGAATCTCGATTATCCGAAAATAATATGGACCAAAGTGATTTCAGATAAACGAAATTTCGGTTAATCCGAATTTTTTTTATAAAATAGAAGTTTAGATTGAATACAACATTGCAGATTGACTTAAAAGCATTTATACGATATGCTGTTACGTATTTATTAAAACAAAGAATAGAACAATTAGTTTACTTATTTTATGTATATGTACGGAAAATCGAAAATAAAACAGTAACCTGAAAATATCTTAAAAATGAGGTAATTTTTAACTGCACTCGTTTTGCGTTAGTTCTGTTTTTGGCTGCAATATCTCTCCAACGTTTGATAAGCAAAACGTCCGTGGCGGTTGCATTTTCTTGTTGTTCTATATAAGTTAACGCTTTTGCTAGGGCCTCTTGTCCTTCTGAATGTGACACTTTTTATGGAATATTGTCAGTGACTTCTACTTCGTTATCATCATCGTTATCACTGTCTATTTTATTAGCATTTTTGCATACACTTTTAATTAATTCTTGGCCAGTCATTTCATCTTCCACACTAAGTCTGTTTAACCATTCACAAACATCGGTTTCCGTAACACTTTCACATCGTGATATTCTTGTAATAATTTGATGTAAACTTTCATTATCTTCTGTTTTTGCCTCTGACCAAGATTTTTCCAGAGTACTACTCTTTACTTGATTCCAGGCTGAAGCTATCCAATATATAACATTTTTCAAATTTATCTTTTTAGACAATCAGTAAGATGGCCATCTTCATCTACTTCTTCTAAAATATGTTTCAATAACAAACGCCTGTAATTGCGTTTTTAAATTTTCCAGTACACCCTGATCCATAGGCTGAATGAGAGAAGTTACAGCAGGAGGCAAAGACATTGCTTTTATTTCGCCACTTTCAAGTTGCTCCGCACTTGGGTGAGTGGGGGCGTTATCTAGTAACAGAATACATTTTCTAGGATATGCATGTTCTTTAAAAAAAGTTCCACTTTCGGAACAAAATTTCCAAAAAACCAGTCTTTAAATAGAGTCGCTTTTATCCAGGTATTGGTTTGATTTTTATACAAAACAGGAGAAGCATTGCGACGAATATTCTTAAAGGTTCGTGGATTTGCTTACTTATCAATATATAATAATGGGAGTTTGTGTCTTCCAGAAGCCAGAAGCATTACTGCAAGAAAGTAATACGTTCTTTGCTACGTTTGTAACCAGGCTTCCGTTTTTGAAGCTAAGGTATTTGACGGCAACATTTTGTAGTTCAAGCCTGTTTCATCACAATTATAGATTTGGTCTGGTTGTAAACCAAGTTCTTTCGTAAGCTGCTCAAAATTCAAAATTTTTTTGCAGCAGATACATCAGCAGACAATCTTTCTCCACAAACTTTGAATTGACGTACACCATGTCTTTGTTTTCCACCTGTCTAGCCATCCATCATTTGCAGAAAAATTTACAGGCGCTTCAATAACCGGCAACTCTTCGCTTAAACTCACTGCCTTATGTTTTAAAATTGTTCCTGAAATTGGTATTCCACGTTCTCGATTCTGTGTAAACTATAAAAATAAAGAATCAACCACTTTTTGGTATTCACCGCTTTTCATACTTTTTCGTGCCTGTGTGGGCGATGACAAAACACTACACTATTTTTCAAGTCTTTCGCGATTTTTTCTCCACTCTGAAACAGTACTCACGGCTACACCTAAATCCTTCGCTATATTTTTAAGAAGTTCACCATTATCTAAACGTTGAATCGCTTCAAGTTTCTCTTTTAAGGTAATAACAACACGTTTACGCTTATTATTATGACGCTCCATTTTGTGAAATATCTATTAAAACGAAACTATTACCTCTGCGATAAAATAGACGTAATTTTTTTATTTACTTCGTTAAGTGTAATGTTGTTTTTATGAAGAAAAATATTTTTCTAAATGAAATACATAATTTCCAATTTCCAAGTTCCACTATTGACGTGTTTCCGCGAAAATTTCTAAACGAAACGATGTCAAATTTGGCATATATGTAGTACTTGAAGAAAAGAAAAACCTATTATAGCTTTTGAACTATATTATTTTAGGGGAAGAGGGTGAAAAAGGTAGGAAATAATGAATTTCAAAAATTTTATATATTATATTATAAGGGTATGCTGGGGTTAAAAAGGGTATCTTCGAAAAAATCATGTTAACACATGGGCTGAAAAGTCCCGGGCCTAACACATAGATGGCGCTAGTTTTATTGCAGTCACCTTTTTTTCAGTTAATACTAACCTTCAAAAGACAGCTGTTAAAATTTCATGATATTCTATTCATTTGTTTGTGAGTTATTGTGCTAAGAGTGACGCTACTTTTGTTATTTTCAAAACAATGGATCAAAAACAATTTCGTGTTTTAATTTTACACTGCTTCTTGATGGGAAAAATACCGTTCAAGCGAAGCAATGGCTTGAAAAGTGTTATGGGGACTCCGCTCCATCAGAAACAACAATAAAACGTTGGCTTGCTGACTTCAAACGTGGTCGTAGAGACACCGATGATGCAGAACGCAGTGGACGTCCAAATGAGGCGGTAACACCAGAAAACATCAAAAAAATCCATAAAATCGTTTTGAATGATCGAAAAGTGAAGTTGCGTGAGTTAGCTGACATCGTAAAGATATCAAAAGAACGTGTTGGCTTTATATTGCATGAGCATTTGACTATGAGAAAGCTCTGTTCAAAGTGGGTGCCGCGTTTGCTCACTGTTGATCAAAAACAAGAACGTGTTGATGATTCTGAGCAGTGTTTGGCCATGTTTAAACGTAAAACAAACCGGAATTTTTGCGTCGATATGTGACAATGGATGAAACATGGATCCATCACTTTACTCCGGAATCAAAACGATCGTCATCTGAGTGGACAGCAACTGGTGAACCTCGTCAAAGCGCCCGAAAGCACAACAATCGGCTGGAAAGGTTATGGCCTCGGTATTTTGGGATGTGCGTGGTGTAATATTCATCGACTATCTTGAGAAAGGAAATACCATCAACAGTGAATATTATATAGCGTTATTGGAGCGTTTGAAGGCCGAAATTGCAAAGAAACGACCGCATATGGCAAAGAAAAAAAATTTTGTTTCATCAAGACAACGCACCGTGTCACAAGTCAATCAAAACAATGGCAAAACTACATGAATTGAACTTCGAATTGCTCCCACATCCACCGTATTCGCCAGATTTGGCTCCCAGCGACTACTGGCTGTTCGCAGACCTGAAAAAAATGCTCGCCGGTAAGAAATTTCGCACGAATGAAGAGGTTATCGCTGAAACTGAGGCCTATTTTGAGGCAAAAGATAAATCGTTCTACAAAAGTGGTATTGAAATGTTAGAGCGGCGCTGGAATGATTGCGTTGCTCTTGATGGAGATTACGTTGATGAATAAAGCTAATTTTGAACCAAAAGAACCGTGTTTTCTTTGTTAGGCCCGGGACTTTTCAGCCCATGTGTTATATGCGTGTAGGGCTTTCAAAGTCATGGAATCTGAAGAATCATGTCAGTTTTCCCTTGTTTTATTCCAAGTTGAAATCTTTAAGACGGTTAAAATTTTGTGTGTTTCTGTTATGTTAACCTATAATTTTTTTTTTTAAACATACATACTTTTTGTAGCTCCTAGGTGTATGTAACCCCTTAAAATAAGAATTTTTGTTTCGGAGGTATAAAATGAACAATGACTTCACAAAACACACCCCAAGTTTTTTTTCCGATCTTTACTGAAAACTGTTGACCGTGAAATCTTTCTTTTTTTTATATACTAAATAAATTATTAAAGGTAATGCACTCGTGATAATTTTCGTTCAATCTAAACCCTGTGGAAAATATTTAAGAATTTTTTCAAAATATTTTAATCACTACTTTTCGAGACAAGGAGCGGTAGCGATTTTTCTCAATTTTTTAAATATGATATAAAAAAAGTGAGCGCAATTCAACTATATATATATATATATATATATATATATATATATATATATATATATATATATATATATATAGTTGAATTCATGTTTTTACAAGTTTTCATTTTTCATCCCACTGGATGACCTGGTAAAAAAAAGTTTTTTCACTTCAGATTTTACCCCTCCCTTTGAGTCAAAATTTAACTTTCAAAACAACACGGCCATCAATTCCTATATTAGTGCCAAATTTCAACATTCTATGTCAAGTAGTTTCGGAAAAAAAAAAGGGGTGTGACAGAAGGACAGACGGGCGGAAAGACAGGCAAACAGACAGACGAACAGACAGACACCGAAGTGATCTTACAAATGTTCCGTACAGAACACTAAAAAAATGAATAAGGAAAAGTTTTTTAACAATAATATATGAGAGTGCCCCCTGCTATTGACGGTAGTCGTTTAGAGCATCCCGTATAATAATGAATAGGTTTTTCAGTATCCATAAAACAAGGAATTTGCGATATAAAATAAATTAGTAAGGGCACGTTAAACGAAATTCACAGCATCATAATTAAAGGGCACTGACAGTAATCGGATAAGCTTAATAAATTATAATCTGGATTCATACATACCAATTCGAAATATAATTCTTTTTCATTATTCCCGTCTACCTTTTTATTAACGTTTTCTGCCAAATTTTATAATTGAAAATCCATAACAGTGCTTTACCCATGAGAATAATCCAAGGGTAAAAAAAACAAAATAATAGATTCCTCAAGTTTTGTCATATATAACATATATAGAAGTTGGTAGCTTCTATTAATTGGTAAATTTTTTGATATATTTTTAAGCTTGATGAATTATCGCTCCCATTTGCCAATCGAAATAACCTTCGAGGATGTTTTTCAAGCTATTTGTCTAGCAATGAAAATGACGTCATACATACTGCTTGGTAGTTACATACATATTGTCAGTAGTTTGTACAAGCTTGTCCCTTTGGTAGTTTGTACGATTTTGTGTTTTGTAAAAAAATGAGTAAAAATAATTTGGGATATCACGAAATGATAAAGTTTCTCACAACAGACGGAGGTGGATCAAAACTCAAGAAAGAATGTATTATGTCAAAGAAAAATTGTGGTCGAAACAGATTTGATGATATTAGAACAGGTAAATCTGTACCCGTCAATGTGTTACTAAAATCAGTATTTTGATGGTTTATATCAAGATGCTTTTTATAGTCTGATCAATAGATTTTTGCAGTCATGTGATCAACGCCACATCAGGAATATTCATACGATTCAATCGGCTGTCAATTCAGTGTCGGCGGTCTGAATTTTAAATGACAATTTCAAAAGTCAAAATAGAAATTAAAATTTTTCATCCGGTTTGGTATTAACGAAAACTACGGATATATTAAATGTGTATGATGTGTAAAACACCCTAGTTCTTACTTGTAAAGGACATTTACCCCTGCATAAATCCAACGTCTAATATCACCTATTTTTATTTTTCCAGTTGTTATTAGATTGTGTCGTGAGTAGATTATTTCGTGTTTTTAGATCGGCTAATGGAGACCTCAGTGCCTGCTAAAGAAGTTGGAGTATCTGAAATGATTTTACAATTCTGAACGAAGATTTAGGGATGAAAGAAGTTCTTGCACGATGGATTCCTTAACTTCTTAGACCACCGTAGAAACTAGTAGAAACGAGATTTCTCAAGAACATTTGGCACCTGTAGAGAACGATGATTTTTCGCGTATTGTCACAGGTGATAAAACTCGGATGCTCTATTGGGGACTTTTCACGAAGTAAATGTCGATGAAATGGGTTCACAAGTACTCTTCACCTCCAAAGAAGGCGAAAACTCAGTCGTTCTCTGGAATGACCGTTTTTTACGGCTGCAGAGAAATTTTACTTCTTGAATATATAAATAACCGGTGAAGTGCAAGTTGAATTTCCTCAATTAGTGTTCCGTACGTTGATTGCTTTTAAAATAAAAATCTTTGTTATGGAAGTATAAAATAACAGTGACTTCACAAAACACACCCCAAATGAGTTTTCAACAAAGTTTATTTCCGATCTTTATGGAAAACTGACCTTGAAATTTTTTTCTTTTATATACTAGATAAGTTAATAAAGGTAATGCATTCGTGATAATTTTCAATCTACACCCTGTGGAGAATATTTCAGAATTTTTTCAAAATTTTTTGGTCAGTACTTTTCGAGATAAGGGACACCGATTTTTCGCGATTTTTTAAAAATAATATAGTGTGCCCCAGTATTACATTTTATATATTTTAGAACTAGTCTTATTATACGCATTCATTTGACACCCCACTCGATGACTTAGGAAAAAAAAAATTTTTCACTTCCGATTTCACTTCCAAAACTAACCTCTTAAGTCAGAATTTAATTTTAAAAATTACACTGCTCTGATGAGGCCGTCAATTTCGATATTAGTACTAAATTTTAACTTTCTAGCTCAAATAGTTTCGGAGAAAATTGGGTGTGAAAGACGGACGGACGGACAGACACCGAAGTAATCTTATAAATGTTCCTTATGGAACACTAATAAAAAAAAGAATTTACAGTTAATGGACAGTTTTATAGAGGAACGATTCAAAATCTGAAGCTAGCGATTACATGAAAACGTCCAAATTAATGGAGAACCTATACTTTGATGTTGCATAATTGCAGGATTCGCAAGGCTAGAACAGAACAGTTCAAGTCATTACTGAGCTGCTACATGGGCCTTATACCCCTTATTTAGCACGCTATGTGACTGCTTTCGAAGATCTAAAGAAAGACCTTATGGGACCAAATCTATTCCTCAAATTATGAGTCGGATGCCGCTGTAACCTCGCTTTTTAGGGGTTTTTAGATGGACTTGGACACCGTTGGACTAGGTGTAATAGTATAAACGATAGCTATGTAGACAAATATTTTCTTATAAGCTTAACGTATTTTTCTTAATAGCTGGATAGATATCTTAAGGGGGAGGTCTGTGTAAAAAAATTTTTTTGACGATTTTTTTTTTATAAAAAGTTAGTTGAACATCTGAAGAATGTCCTTACCAAGTTTTAAATTGACATTCGAACTCTAGATGTACCTATCGTGTCATGAAAGAGACTGTCTTTGACCGGTTCAGTCGCTTCACGTTTTGAGCTTTTCATTTCTTTATAACATTGACAATGGATAAAAATGTACACAATTCTCTTCCAAGTCGCCCTTGTCGTCGGCATTACTCAGGTAATAAGTCCAAGGATATGTAATATACTGAGCAAGGAGAAGAAGTTGGACCAGGTGTATCGGCTAAGAAATTTACCAAAAACTTTAAGCGTGCTTTTCTCAAAACGTAAAATTTCGCGCGCCGTGCAATGTAGCTTAAAAAGTAATTCACGGATTTACGTGAAATTTTATACAGATATTCATTCACCTATTGACCTTTGAATAAATGTACAATAATTATAAAAAGTGAATTGCAAACATTATTTTTTGACAATTGTTTATAAAATTTTTTTTTTTTTTCTATATTTTTTCGATGCACTGTAGCGACCTGGGCATTGCACGGCGCAAATTCATGGAGTCAACTGTGAGCAACTGCTACTTCGACATTTTGAATTTTATTAAAAAAGTTGAGGCTCTATTTTTGCAGCCAAAAATTTGTTCTGTTTTATGCACTTTTTTATTTTTGTATAAATATTGTAGTTTCTTAATAAATGATTCATAAAGAAACGGTCGTTTACTCAGGCCTCCCCCCTTAAGAAACACCCTTGCAGTAATGAATGAGAATTTGTTATTGCTGTTATCCAAAAATTTATATTAACTTACTCTCAGTTTTTGGAAATATGAGCTGTATAGGTTGAAGCATGTAAAAAGTTTGAAATTACAAATTTTATAACTCAATTTTCGTGTGTCATTTAATTGTTACAGGAGAGTATTTACGTTAGAAAACTAGAAAGTAGTAAGAAGAAGTAAGAACTAGAAAGTAAACATAAAACACAGTAGCGACGCTCAAAAAAATGTTTAGGACCTGTTTTTTATCACGCATGTGTCCCCTATCATCTTTTATAAACTGCTCCGATATTTATTATTAATAATTTTCCAATACGTAAATGACTCGTTTGACGTTATAATTAAAAAGTATGTTAAGAAAAAGTTTTTGTTGTGTGGTTAGTGCTTGTAAAAATATATGTGGTTTCTCCAAAGGAGTTAGTTTTTTTATATTTCCCAAAGATCCTAAAAGGCAATTTATTCATAATTATTTCTATTATGCAATATATTATATAAAGATTATGATAATACATTTTATTTGTAAAATAGTTGATGTTTTACTATTGTCAAATATTGGTTTATGTTATTCCACTTGCACTTATTTTTCTGAATACAGGGCAGAATTATGGTTATCAGCATGTGATCGACCAGATGTCAATTTGGATATTAAAAAACAATAATTATATATATATATATATATATATATATATATATATATATATATATATATATATATATATATAGCGTATGCAAAATCATGCTTATCCAGTCATCAATTTGGGAAATGAAGTTGGAATTCCATTAAATAATGAAAGTAAGTATATTCACAGATAACAATGACTATTTTACATGATCCAATCGGAAGATAATGAATGTGTGTTTCTAGATCCCAACTATGAAGCACGAAAACTCATTAGTTTTATGAAAATTATTATATTAGATTTAACTAATGATAAAATGGAGCAAAAAATGTATTCACTGCATTCAGAAGAACGACGATTTCGTCTTAAAATGATAATTATAATTATTTTAAATCTTTCCAGATTACTGGAATTCGCTGAAATATAAGGAGCTTGACTGTGGATATTATACACGCGAAGTTGAAGGTGTGCAGAAATATATTCTCAAAATGAACATTTTCCCTCCCGAACAATATCTTTAATAGTTGAGAAATATAAATTCAATAATATGATATTTAAATGAATAACGTGCAAAAGGCATTTGATAAAAAAGTTTCTAAAAAAAACTTTTCTCGTTTTTTTTTTTCCTTTCAATCAGTAAAATTCATTTTTATTCGACAGAATAGAATTTTTCTTGGAAGCAGGAATTTGAATATTTTAAAAAACTCACGGGCATCATACCAGCAATATGGCGACAGGTCATGTGGTCATTACAAACTCGAACCCCTTAAGATTAAAGGTGCCGAGTCGGACTGTCGCTACTGTGTTTTATATTTGCTGTGGTAATAATTTATGAGCTAAACAGTAATTTTCCAAAATATTTTTATATTTTACTCAAGATTAAATCGAAAATAGACATGATGGTGATAAAGTCTTTTATTGCCTTTCAATCCTACTGGGTGATTTACATGATAAGTTTCACTTTTTGGTGAAATAATCTATCGAAAAACTGTTCATTTTCTATTCGGTTGTAAAAAAGATATTTTATATAATTAGGAAGTAATTTGTGTTACGACTTTGCTATGCTCCAGATGTCTTTATCATATTCTCATAGTAAACAATATAGTATTAGGTTATTAATTATAAATTTACGTACGAATCGCAGCCGCTTTTCAGACAAAAGCTGAATATTAATTTAATGGGGCGACGTGACAAATTGTGCTCCGCCTGATTTTCCGCATTTCTGCCAGTGGACTAATGATTACGGCCTCTATGAATTATTGACGATATACATTATACATCATACAATTTTGGCACATTATAGACTAGGTCAGGGTTAGTCTTTGATATTCTATTTGTGGCAATATATAAATTTCTAAACAAATAATCAAATAATATTCGCAAGAAAAAACTTGCAACAGCAAAATTAAATAACCGGCCAAGTGCAAGTCGGACTTATGTAGTTAGTGTTCCGTATGATGATTACTTTTAAAATAAAAATTTTTGTTATCTTAATTAAGTGTTCAACAAAGTTTGTTTCCGATCTTTATCGAAAATTTATGACTTTGAATTTTTTTTATATACCAGATAAATTATCAAAGGTGATAATTTTCGCTCAATCTACACCTTGTGTAGAATATTCCAGAATTTTCTCGAAATTTTTTGATCAATACTTTTAGAAATAAGGGGAGCCGCGATTTTTGACAATTTTTTTAAAATAATGCGAAGATAAGTGTGCGCAAGTTATATATCATATATTCTTTCGAACTCTTTTTACAAGCTTTTATTTGACACCCCACTCGATGACCCGGTAACTTTTTTTCACTTCGGATTTCACCCTCCAAAACTAACCCCTTAAGTTAAAATTTAACTTTCAAAACTACTCGGCCCTATTGGACCATCAATTCCTATATTTGTGCCAAATTTCAACTTTCTATGTTAAATAGTTTCGGAGAAAATCGGGTGTGACAGACGTAAAGATAGACACCGAAGTGATCTTATAAGTGTTCCGTACGGAACACTAACAATAATTTTTCAATGTTGTTGTTTAGTAATGTTACAAAAGTCTTCACTGCCAAAGTTCCAACGAAGCTGTTTAATTTTATTTGGAGTAATATGCATATTGGTTTCAACTTTCTTGTTCGGTCTTGCTTTAATAGACAGTTTTAAGGTTACGAATTGCAATTGTTCTGAAAATTCGGTCACGGTATAATAACTTTTTAATTTTCCCTTCTGGCATCGCCACCGTCAGGTTATACCTCACATTAGTGCTTCTTTACCAAGTGCCACGCTTACAGAACAGCAAGGCTGTACATTGTGCTTGGCAGTTGGTCTGTCTACTGCTAGCCGCTAAAACAGGGCAGGGTCTATTCTTTAGATCTTCCTACTGATGTCAGGGACGATTAACGAAACCGTTAACTATCTACCTTCAATTCTTCAATTAGCATTCTCATCCACTATAGTCAGTATACTGTCGTCAGCTAGCGTTACCGTCGTAGTATCGGAGAACAGCATACTCGATGTAAGGGTTATTTATTATAAATGAACTGCCCTTCTAACTCGCTAATTTGAAGATTTAGGCAAAAATGTTAAATACAAAATTATAGCATTTTTAGAGAATTTTTTATGTAGTTAAAATAGAAAAAAATCCCTCATTGTGTTTTTGACATATGGCGCACACCTTACAACTGTTTTTCAGTTTTATAGAATTCTTAACCCTCTGTTATTTTGGAAAATAAGGAAGACTGTGTTGATGTTATCTATAACGGCTGACAATAAGACAAATTAACAATGGCATTTACCTATGTTACTAGTTGTAAGTTAAAACTACGCGGTTTTTTTGAAAAGTGAAAAAGGAGAAATATCCGAATTATTTATTAAAAATGATTATAACAAAGGACAAATGCAAAGCAAAACAAAGTCTCTAGTTCAAATATGTTTTCAACTATAATTAACCACATCTTTATTGAAACAATGTTTAAACAAAAAGAAAAACTGTACGAAGAGGCGCAATTTATGAAAATGAAGAATTTTTTTTTGTATTTTCAAGTTACCTTATTACAAAAAGTAAACGAATTTCGATATTTAATATTTTTTGGATTTAGAAAATTTAGAAAGTAAGATATTCTTTAGAGTTTAAAATACTTTACAGAAAAATAATTATCATTTATTTAAGGTTTTACTAATGCAGCATTTAACTCAGGAAAATAAAGAACTATGTTCAGGATTTGGTCAGAAGATAATGCAACGTTTGGAATAAGATGCATAACTACTTAACAAAATCGTTTGAAGAGATGAATTAGTTATCTCAACAGTCACAATTTTTAATTTAAACAAATGTTCATTTTGAGGCTAACAAAAATTTTCCACCAATACGAGAATTTTTTTTTTATGGGTCTAGTACACATGCTACAGGGAAGTCCTGGGCAAATTATTCCAAAGGGATGATGTTCTCCATATAAAAGAGTGCTGAAAAAGCGTTGTACGAGGAGTAACAAGCTGAACCTCATAAGGATGTGAAGTATTGGCGCGACATGTACTTCTAACATGCACCGCTCTGGGAGGAATTAAGCGGGCCACATCCTTCGAACACTTTCCATGAAAATACTTGTAGAATAGGCTCAAGTCCGCCAACCGTTCTTCGATGTTCCAGCGAATCAAGGCCGCCGGTCAGTTCCGGGTCTCCAATCAGACGAACAGCTCTTCTCTGAATAGAATCCAACAAATGCAGTGTATGTTTGGGAGCGGAGCTCCAAACATGGAAGCAGTATTCCATAGTTCGTCGAATTTGAGCTTTATAAAGAATTAACAGTTGTTGGGGAGTGTAAAGCTTTCTGGTTCGAAATAATATTCCCAACTTTTGAGAAGCTCTCCTTGCTATACCTGCAACATGTTCATACCAGGACCTATTTGCTCCCAAATTAACGCCCAACAAATTGAGTGACGATGTTAGAGAAATGGAGTGCCCCGACATAACTATGTCGGGTTCAGCAACGTTAACTTTTTTAGAAAAAACTGCCGCCTGGGTTTTTGTAGCGTTAAATTCCATTTGGTTACTGTCACCCTAAGATAGAATTTCTTCCAGGTCTTAGTTAAGTTGAATGACTTCCTGCTGTCTGCGGATACTTGTCTGAGTAGCCGATGTCCGAGCGTTCAAAGTGAATGAAGAGATAAGTGTACTGCCATCTGCAAAGCTGTAGATTGGATTCTCGGTCTTTTCCAGCAGATCGTTAATATAAATGAGAAAGAGAGTAGGAGACAGTATGCAGCCTTGGGGTACACCGGCGTTGATAGTGAAGGTGTTAGAAAGAAATCCGTCGACTGCCACTCTTAAAGAACGCTCTCTGAGGAAACATGAGAGCCACAAACAGAACTTTTCAGACATACCATAAGAAAGTAGTTTAGCCAACAGCCCATCGTGCCAAACACGGTCGAATGAGAGAGAGAGAATGAGAAACTAAGATTAATAAAAAATGTATCTGATAGGAGATTGTTGAAAGCATACGAAAGTATGGAAATCATAAAATGTAAAAGTAGTTTAAATAAAGACAGAGGGCCTATTCCTTATAGTCCCCTCTACTGGTTACTTGACCGGAACTGATGGCTTTGCCTATGTCATTAGTTCCGCTTGAGTAATTCAAGGGTTAGGCTGGGTATAAATAGGGTAGATTTGTAGTTTAGCTTTAGTCAATCATCGCTCCTGATGAAGCTAACATGGTTAGCGAAACGCGCGTCTAGTGCAAAAAATAAAGTGTTTGGTGTAGTGGTGATATATACTGAGTAGTGCCTTGGATATGTCAAGAGGAACTGCTCGAGATTCTCCAAAGTGTTCAATTGCGTTGTTCCAAATATGTGTTACATAAGTCAGAAGATCTCCTGTTGATCTATTTTTACGAAAGCTATATTGGTGATCGCTAATAATGTTGAATCCTTCAAGATATTTTAGAAGATGCTGATTGATAGCCTTTTCCTTGACTTTCGATATTATTGGAAACAGTGCGATTGGTCGGTAGTTATTTGGCAAGGTCTTTTTGCCTTTTTTTGGTATCGGCTGAACTGTGGCACATTTCCAGCAGGAAGGAACTATTCCCTTTTTGTAGGATAGGTTAAAAAGTCTACAGAAAACTTGTGTTAGTTCCCTCGCATAGTTTTTGAGAACTATGGCAGGTATTCTATTAGCGCCAGAAGCCTTTTTGGTTTCTAGCTTCATCAAAATACGTTTTATGATATGCTGTCTGAAGACAATATCGGGCATCCTTGATTGCACTATGGGAATAGTAGGTGGTGTTTTTCCTTGGAAATCGACAGTAGAATGTGAACCAAAGAGTTCAGCCAACAAGTTCGCTTGCTCAATAGGTGTCGTTGCAATAGAATTATCTGGCCGTGTGAGTGGTGGTATGGTGGATTTGGTGAAATTCTGACTAACTGCCTTAGCGACTGACCAAAAGGACCTGGAATTGTTGGGACAAGGACGACAAATAAAATATTCTATCCACCAATTTGTTCTGAATTGATGTGACGTGTTCATGAGAAGAGCAATAGGACCAATATTTTTAAAATGATATTTAAAAACACATAATTGGAAATAATAACGGAAATTATTAAAAATTGCGTATAATATAATAATAAGGAAATTACCTGGCAGTAAGAGGGTGCTCCTCTACTTCGATTTTTTAAATGAAGCTTCGCTTTATAGATTGGAAGATTTGAAAGACTAGAGCTGGACACCTTTTATAGCGCTATTCCAAGAATAAATTTAAAAAAATTGAAGAGACTTAACATTGAATTGTCTAAAGAAGGAAATTTCATAGGAAGTCGTAATTTTAAATAATCAAGGCCAATAAATTATTTTGGCTCTCATAAAAAACAAAAACAAATTTATAGGCGACGTATTGAAAATAATGGTAGGCATGCCGAATATTTATCATAATTAAATTAGTTTATTTGTAATAGCAATAATACCATTTTTAGATTTAATGTCTTCAAGCTAGATATTCTTCTTTGTTTTTCATAAAATTTTGTATATTCCTGTTGTGCTTGCGTTTCGTGATAACTATTTTTATCTCTTCTGTATATCATTGACAAACTATTTTTATAGGACCGTTTTGTTTTAATTTACTACTAACACAATTCTTAACACAAACAAATACTATTGTCAATTTCAGTGAAGATAAAGAAATCATTTTTAGTGTTCCATGCGCAACACTTATAAGATCACTTCGGTGTGTTTCTGTCCGTCTTTCGGTCCGTCCGTCTATCACACCCGATTTTCTCTGAAATTTGACAGAAAGTTAAAATTTGGCACTAATATAGGAACTGATGATCTCATCAGAATCATGTAGTTAAATTTTGTTTTAAGGGGTTAGTTTTGGGGGGAGAAATCGGAAGTGAAAAAAAAATGTTATCGGGTCATCGAGTGGGGTGTCAACTGAAAGTTTGTAAAACCACGAGTTAAAAAATATATATAATGTAAAACTTGCGCACACTTTTCTTTGAATTATTTTTAAGAAATTGCGAAAAGTCGCTGCCCCCCTCTTATCTCGAAAAGTACTGATTAAACTATTTTGAAAAAATTTGTGGAATATTCTCCACAGGGGGTAGATTGAATGAAAATTATCACGATTGCATTACCTTTAATAATTCATCTGGTATATAAAAAACCAAAAATTTCAAGGTTATCAGTTTTCAGTAAAGCTCGAAAAAAACTTTTGGAGTGTGTTTTGAGAAGTTGCTGATCATTTTATAGCCCCGTAACAAAATTTTTTATTTTAAAAGCAGTCAACGTACGGAACAGAAATTGCGCCGGTTATTTCTTTCTTATTTTGCACAATGACATTATACAAATACGTATTCCTAGAATTAAAACTTCTATAAACTCGAAAATAATATGTAGGGTGCTACATTTAAAAAAAAAAACAAAGTCTGTGTCATATACAAAAATGCGATGCACGATTTTTTCTTTTATATATTCAGAATTCTTCCCTAACTCTGCAAACAAGCATGTTAAAGGGGTGGTCCATTTATATTTAATAATACTCTACAGTTTTTTTGGGGTGGATTTAACGGGTTTCTCTTTGTTCTTTTTCCCCATCGTATTTTTCTCTATGACAGCCTTTTGTCATAAAAAAGTCGAATATCAGTTTTATCGAAAAACGTGACAAATTGTGCATCATTTAATTTTACTGTATTTCTGCTCGTGGATTAATGGTTACGGTTCCCAACAATTATTGACAAACGACGACACGCGCGTTCAGATTTAGCTTGAGAGATAGAAGAGAAATATTTAATTAACGCTTTTGTCTGTTTTTGGGTAATTTGGTTAATAATGACTCATATATGGCACTACCTAGCGTTTATTCTTGTAATTGCGATTGAGAGTGTTGCATCTTGGCAACAAATTTCTCTTCTAATTGTGGTTTATATTTATTTAGTCCCTCTGGCAATTATCGCGGGTATACTGTTCGTTCTGGATGAGATTAGTCATAAAATTTGTTTCCATAATATTAAAAACCGGAGGGACTTGCACAATTAGTGTTCCGTACATTAATCGCTTTTAAAATAAAAAAAATTGTTACGGTGGTATAAAATGATCAGTAACTTCACAAAACACACCCCAAATGAGTTTTCAACAAAGTTTGTTTCCAATCTTTACTGAAAATTGATGACCTTGAATTTTTTTTTTTATATACCAGATAAATTATTAAAGGTAATACACTCATGATAATTTTCGTTCAATCTATACCCCGTGGAGAATATTCCAGAATTTTTTCAAAATTTTTTGATCAGTACTTTTCGAGATAAGGTAGGGGGACAGCGATTTTTTAAAAAATAATACAAAGAAAAGTGTGCGCAAGAATTACATTATATATATATTTTTTACTCGTGTTTTCACAAGCTTTCATTTGACACCACACTCGATGACCTAGATTTCACCCCTCAAAACTAACCCCTTAAGTCAAAATTTAATTTTAAAAACTACACGGCTCTGATGGGGCCATCAATTCCTATATTAGTACCAAATTTCAACTTTTTATGTCAAATAGTTTCGGAGAAAATCGGGTGTGACAGACAAACAGACACCGAAGTGATCTTATAAGTGTTCCGTACGGAACACTAACGAATCGTTACGGAAGTATAAAATGACCAGCGACTTCAGAAAACATGCCTTAAATAAGTTTTCAACAAAGGAATTAAGCCCCAGATTACAAACATGTCTAGTCAGATACTGACAGCAGGTTAATCAGTCCAACCAGAATAAGACAAAAAGTTCCATATGATATGTATATATCTTAAGATCCAATATGTTTTTTCATGTTTTTTCTTGGTCAAAAATATATAATAGTTTTAGCATAGTAGCCAATAAATCAGTCTAACTCAATCTAAAATCTAATGGTAAAAGTTTAAAACGAATATTCACTACCTGAATATTTGTTTAATTATAAACAAATAATATAAAATTATTTTGTCTCGATACCTAATGCTTAAAGCAGTAGCTATCAGTCCCAGTTCAATTCACAACTTTCGACGAAATTAAGTCTCTCCATTTTGGCGCTCAACAAGTTTTTTTTTTATGCCAGATAAATTATCAAATTAATGCACTCGTGACAATTTGACTATTCCAGAATTTTTTCAAAATTTTTTGATCAGTATTTTTCAAAATAGGGTTTTAAAAAACAATACAAACAAAAGGGTGCGCAAGTTTTACATCATATATATTATATTATTATATAATCTCGTTTAAACAATGGGAGAATATCAGTTAAACGAAATTACATAGGAACTCCTTTCTTTCTTCCTACCTTATATAAATATCAAGGGTTTTCAAATTTTGACAATGTTTACCATAGTATTAAAAAAGGCGGGATATAATAAGGATGTTTCCTCTTATTAAAATAGCCTGGCGAATTGTCTTGTTTAAGAAGTTATGCTAACCTGAACTAAAAGAAATTAGAAGTATTTTTAATAGAATAAATTAAAGAAAATGAAAAACTTTTATTTATATTTTTTAAAATACAAATATGCTTTTTCTCTGAATGATCTATAATTGGGGTTTTGAAAAAAAAAAATGTCATCAATGGAAAGATCATATATAAGCTTTATAACAAAACTATTTTTATTGTTTTCTCGTTATAATTAAAAAGTTATATCAAAATGAAAATAAATTTTTAAACTTATTACCGATGACGAGCCGAAAAAACCCGAGCGCGTGTGATGTAATTAGGTTTATTTCTCCTCGACATCACCGACAGCTCATACGAGTGTTTTAGTTTTTAATCAATTTATTTTTGTTATTATCATCAGTGCATTGATAAATTTATTGAAAATGTCTAATCTAAAAAGTTATCGTGCCTGTTTCGTACCATTTTGTACAAATACTACAAAAACAACTCCAGAAAATATGTTTTTAAATGTGCGACAAGATGTTAAACGTTGAAATCAATTGTTCCAATTAGCACGACGTATTAATCCTAAAACAACACCAAATTTTTTCTTTTGTGGAAATCACTTCGATGTAAGTATTTTAATATAATAATGTATTTATTAATCATTCATATCAGAAAAATGTTATCGAATGATTTTTGTTTTATTTAGTGTTTCAAAATTTATATATCCAGCTAGGTTATACACTGGACTAAATGGACAGTGTAAATTGTCACACATTACTGAATGAAATTAGATTAAATTAAATGAAATTAGTATATACATAGATAGAAGCTGTTGGCACTATTTACGTGAAAACACTTTAACATAATAACGTTACAAAGATGGCAGCCAATCGGGAAAATTAAAAAATTTCTTCCTATATCAACAGACAACTTTTACTCGAATAATACAGAATAATATAGAAACAAAAGATATAGGAACAATATAAGGAAGTACAGGTACTACAACTACTACTTATACCACTACACAAGAGTCGTCATCACTACATTTAATACTTTACTTATGCACTCTGCGCTCGCCTTGCTAACTATGTAAGCATTCGTCAGCAGTGACGATTTATTAATTCTAATATTAAAAGAACCGGCCAAGTGCAAGTTGGACTCGCACAATTAGTGTTCCCTACCGTAATTGCTTTTAAAATAAAATAAAATCCTTACCTAGGCTAAGATAATTAGGTCCCTTACATTTTCAGATCCAATATATTTTTTCATATTTTTTCTTAGTCAATAATGTATAATAGTTATAGCATCGTAGCTACCTAATAGGCATTAAATCAATCTAGCTCAATCTAGAATCTAGTAATAAAAGTGTAAAACAAATATTTACTACCTAAATATTTGTTTAATTATAAAAAATAAAATAAAATTATTTTATCTCTAAAGGAGCGACGCGCGGTACCCAAAATTTATTAACCTCCAACATAATGCCGTGAAGCATAGTTTTTAGAGTTTTTTTTATTTATTGTTATCTCCGATAAATTAACCAACGTAATGTACTCCTGATAACTTTTGGTCAATCTAGGCCTTATAGAGAATATTCCAGAATCTTTTTAAAATTTTTTGGTCAGTACTTTTTGAGATAGGGTGGACTGCGATTTTTGGTAATTTTTTAAAAATAATATAAAGAATAGTGTGCACAAGTATTATATCATATATATTTTTAAACTTTCAAGCATACTACTCGATGACCTTAGATTTTTCTTTAACTTCCTCCAACAAGCTAACCCCTTAAGACAAAACTTAACTTTCAAAACTACACGGCTCTGATTGGGCCATCAATTCTTATATTTGTGCCAAATTTCAACTTTCTATGTCACATAGTTTCGGTGTGATACACGAACACCGAAGTGATCCGTACGAAGGTCTAAAAACTAGATTATTTATACTATAAGTTCCCTTAACTTAAACGGAGCTGGTCATATTCCGACTTTCGTATGTGTCTAATAATTTCCTATTAGATATATTTTTCATTACCCTTAAATTTATCATTAGCTAATTATCTATTTTATGAATATGTTCAAGGGTATGTCCAGCAATGCTCGATTTTTCCGATATACAGTATTTCAAATTGACTAAATGTATTTAAATCTTCTTTGAATCGAACTTCTAGTTTGTTCAGTGTCCTCTCTGTTACAACCATTACAACTTATCGCATATATTCCAGTTTTTTCATGTTCTTGTATTTGATCTTTGTTTGAACTTTTTAAGTTTTTTTTTAATGTAATTATAGACTAACGTGAGATTTATCTTATTACATATCTTTCAAAAATGGTTAGCGAAACACATGTCGGTTTAGAGATGATAACTATTGTGAAGTGTTATTGTGTCAAAGATTTTAAAATTCCAACTTAATGGAAACATTATTACTTTATGAACAATTTAATAATAATACAACATTTTGTACGGTTGTACCACTTGTCAGCATACCATGAGTAGTGTTTGTTAATATTTTTTATGTTTTTAATAAATGAATTATTATTTTTTTTGTCTTATGGTGGATGGAATTATTCGCAAGCGAAACTTTCTAGGTAGGTCCTATTCTAACACATAAAATACTCAGAAAATAAATACATTGCTTTAATAAAAACAAACAAGCTCTCGGGAAGGCAACGACAAACCACCCGTAGTATCATGCCTAATAAAGCCCGCTCACTTTGGTCGTTCGGAACCGACATTAAACTATAGGTCCTCTTTGCTTGTGGAAACACTTAAAAAGGCAAAGGCCTACGTCGGTATCGGATATGGCACTTCAAGAAGAAGAAGTAAAAGCAAATTTATCATTACTGCACACCAGCTAAATGCCTAATTTATCATTTAACGATTGGTGTGCAGAGGTAAGAAGTAGTACCGAAAAAGTTGCGCGTGCGATAGTTTTAACTTGATATTGTAGGGAAAATGATGTACATTATGACCTTTTCGTTTAATGTTATAAAATAAATAAATAAGATCAAGATGACATTAGGTCACTACATTTATTTCATTGTTTAAAACAATACGCATGACATCAATTTCGGTAAATTTCAATGGTGTATTAATATACCAATCCTAGCTTAGTTTTAATTAAATACCTCAACCACTCTCTCGTAATAGCTGTATTGTAATACAGAAGTCCTTGAGATTATTAATACCTTGTTAAACGAAAGCAGCTTTAGCTAACGAAAATACAATTGAGCTTTCGGTAGTACGTATATTATTCAATGAGGAGTAATGGAGGAGTCCAGAGGATAAAGTTTATAAAATGAGTTGAAAGTGAGCTCAATAAATTACACAGTCTGCAAAAAAAAAAAATTGAGAGCTGTTTTGGTTTTTTTTTTGCGTAATTCTTATGTTTTTGGGTGTACTGAATCTGAAAATGACTTTCATTTTGTCATAGAACGTCACGTTTTCTGACAATGTAGGTATCTATGTTAAACAAGTTATCATCTTAAAATAAAAGATAAAAGACTAAAACATTTTTTTTTAATTTATAATTGCGTAACAAAACTTATTTTTTTATCTAAAATACATTCATTAGTAAGCACTAAACACATTTCTTTTTCCCAGTGAGACTCCTTTTGGTACATTTTCGCTTGTAGGAAGCATCTGGAAGGTCTCTATGAAGCGTCCAACAGTAGTCTGCTATCATTGAGACGCTCCATCTTCCCTGGTATCTTTTTTCCATCTCCTTAATATCTTGGTGAAATCGTTCACCTTGCTCTTCACTCAGATCTCCTAAATTTTCTGGAAAGTAGTCGAGGTGGGAATGAAGAAAATGTACTTTTAAACTCATTAGGCAACCTAAAGCTTGAAATGCTTTTAACACTCTTTTGACGATTTGCTTGTAGTTAGGGTCTTTGTTATTGCCTAAAAATTTCTCTATGACCTCTTTAAAGGCAATCTACCCTTCTCTTTGAGGATCCGTCATGGTTGTGATGAATTGTAGATTAGCCATAAGCCGTCTAATATCTGGTCCAACGAAAACACCTTCCTTCAACTTTGCCTCCGAGAGGCCTGGAAACTTTGATATTAAGTATTTGAAGCAATTTCCATCTCTTGAAAGTGACTGTACAAATTGCTTCATCAATCCCAGCTTTATGTGAAGCGGTGGTAGAAGAACTTTATGAGGAGGTACCAAAGTTTCAGGCAGGACGTTCTTTTCGTCAACTTTAAGCTTCCTCGGAGGCCAACACTTTTTGGTCCAGTGATTTGCTCGGTCTCTACTATCCCATAGACACAAAAAGCAAGGGAATTTGGTAAACCCAGATTGTTATCCGAGCAACATGTCCAAGATTTTTAAATCACGGCACACTTGCCAACCGTGGTCTTTATATTTTAATTTGCAAAGAACCAATTCCATGTTCTTGTAGGTTTCCTTGAGGTGTACGGAATGACCGACAGGAACGGAAGCATAGAAACCGCCATTGTGAAGCAGAACTGCTTTAAGGCTTCTTCTTGAAGAATCTATGAAAATACGCCACTGTAATGGGTCGTATGAGATCTTAAATGTATCCATCAAACCTTCAATATTGGTACAATAAATCAACTCGTCCTCTTGGGCAAAGTAGGAAGTGAACTGCTTCTCACGATATCTAAACCAGGAGGAAGACACTCCCGACAAAAGTAAGTTCCTGCTTTTGAGCCTTGATCCAAGCAACTCGGCAGCATTTTTGGGAAGATTCAAGTCTCTTACCAAATCATTTAGCTCGTCCTGGGAAAACAATTTCGGACTGCTGTCATCTTCAAATTGAAAACTTGACTTGTCATCGGGTTCAGGTACAGCACCATCTTCGTCAGAACTTGAAATCTCTTCCAAGGTAGCAGGGGCCTTGGGCACTGGTATTTCGGTCCCATGAGGGATGGGACGAATAGCTGATTGCAGATTGGGGTATGAAATGGACTGCTTCCATTTTGAATTATACCCTTTCACATTACACGAACAAAAGTAACAATCATCACTATGGTTCTTTTGCTCGCGCCATACCATATTAATCGCAAATCGAAAAGCTTTTTTCTTGCCCTTAAACCAATTTCGAAGGTCTTCAACACATCGTTTGCAAACTTTATGAGGTACCCAAACTTTATCCTGATCTCCAAGTTTTAAGCCAAAATACGTGAAGTATACTTTTTTTTACAAAGTCCGTAATATTAAGTTGTTGCTTTAATACCATATATTCGCCACAAATATAACAGAAACTGTCAGACGAATTCACATACTTCCGCACAGATGACATTGCTCTATATTGAACCAAGATCTATAAAACAATGACGAGTTAACACGTAATTGTACCGCGCCACTTTCTACACTATCGAAGCGCGCATGTTCTGGTTACAACGTTTATGTTTGTTAATTTAGCTCACACAGGGCGTTCTTTATTTAGAAAGTAATGATAGTTATGGCCTGTATACATTTAAAAACAGTAATCAAAATAAAATTGTACCTATTTATTTATGACTTCAAGTTAGCCCAAAAAAACCCTTTTTTATAATAAAATTTTGCGTTTTGCAAAATAACCTGACGTTCTGGAATTTTTTGAGTATTTTTTTAGTTTTCAGAACACCTAAATACATAGAAATCAGTTGAAAACATCCGGACAGCATTTTGTTGCAGACCTGTGTTATCCGAGTGAGTAGTAGAAATTTTTTTCAATGATTAAGATGTTTTTTCCACTACTATACGGCCAAGTGCAAGTCGGATTTGCGCAATTAGTGTTCCGTACGTTGATTGCTTTTAAAATAAAATTTTTTGTTATGGAGATATAAAATGATCAATGACTTCACAAAATAGGTCCCAAATTTCTCAACAAAGTTTTTTTCCAATCTTTACTGAAAACTGATGATATTGAAATTTTTATTTTTTTTAAATGCTAGATAAATTATTAAAGGTAATGTACAGGGTGAGTCAACGATAGAGTAAAGTTCATTATCCCATTTGTTTCAGGAATGACGAAAAAATGTTAAATACGATAGTTTTAGGAAATGTTAAAGTGTACGGTTTAAAATTATTTTTGAGTATACAGAGTATTTTAAAGTGTGGCCGATGTAACATATGTTTTTTTAAATGAAACATCCTATTTTCTAATTTATTTTTAAATTCTGCGTAAAATTTTATAACTTTTTTGTTAATAATATTATATACTTAAACATAGTAGTTTTTCTAATATTTCATTTTTTTTTTTTAAATACTAGTTTTCAGTTTTATAAAAATTTGCCAGTAGCGTCATTGTTTCTGAAGGTGGAATACTCATAATTGGTACGAGCGTTCTATAGAGATGAAAAAAAGATATATGTAAAGAAATTTGAGTTAGATGCTACAGGATGTTCAAAATAAATTTATGCATTTCGACTATTTCAAATTGAAAAATCTCAAATTTTTTAAATGGCACATTCTGTATATTACTATTTTTTCTGATAGATTTTACAAAACCCTCCAACTTTTATTAAGTATGTCTATTTCTAATAGTTTATTTTGAATTTTTAAATTTTTACCTTTGTTTTTAATACACTTACGCTATTGTGAAAATATAAACAAATAGTTAATAACAATTTTAATATAGTTTAACTTATCTAATGATTAATTATTATGATCTAATAAATATTTAAAAATGTGCCCGTCTACTTTCAAAGTTATCAACTTCTTCAAGAAGCTGGGGTAATTTGTTTTGCAAAAAATTTAGATATTTACGCGCGTTAATGCGGTTCGCGGAAAAAATATAGACCAATAATTCGAAAATTTAATATTCCACACCGTACATTAAGCGACCAATGTTTTTGGTTTTGAACTTCCCGGACCCAAAATGGATTAACTGTTGAATAATAACGCATGTTGTTAACTGCTCCATTACTGCTTCATCAGAAAACATTATTTTGGATAAAAAATTTGGATCGGCCTCTATTGCTCCATTCATGGTGGAACAAAAGTTTACTCGTCGTTCAAAATTACGGTTTTGAAGTTCTTGGTGTAGTTCCATATGAAAGGGATGATACTTATATTTTCTCGTGGCGCGATTAGCCGTAGATTGGGATGTATCAGCTAGTTGATGGCTGCTGACCTGGGGATTATCTTCAACATGAAGTAAGATCTCCATTTCTTTTTCCTCATTGGTAATATTTTGGTATACTACTTTCCGTTTTGTATATTCAACGCTACCACTACCATCAAACCGTTTTATTAACCACTGAAAAGATTTTCTTCATGGTATACGTCTATTAGGGTACTTCGCTCCGTAAAGCCTTACTGCCAAAAGACAATTTTTTCCCGCCTCGCCCAGTATATAAACCATAACAATTAATTCATTTTTAGGAAAATCCATAATTATTACCTTCATACGTCACGTACTACAACAAATTAAACTATTTTTACTTGCTTACTAGACATGTCAAAATTTGACAATGCCTACATTTTTGTTTTGTCTTGGCAACTATGATGTTATAGTGTAAGTGTATTAAAAACAAGGGTAAAAATTGAAAAATTTAAAATAAACCGAAAACTATTAGAAATAGGTATATGACATACCTAATAAGAGTTGAAAGGTCTTGTAAATAATAATAATATACAGGGTGTGCACTTTAAAAAATTTGAGATTTTTTTAATTTAAATTAGTCGAAATGCATAAATTTTTTTTGAACACCCTGTAACATCTAACTCAAATTTCTTTACATATATCATTTTTTTTATATCTATAGAACGCTCATACCAATTATGAGTATTCCACTTTCAGAAACAACGGCGCTACTGGCAATTTTTTACAAAACTGAAAACTAGTATTTTTAAAAAAAAATTGAAATATTAGAAAAACTACTAGGTTTAGATATATAACATTATTAATAAAAAAGTTATAAAATTTTACGCAGAATTTAAAAATAAATTAGAAAATAGGATGGTCCATTTTAAAAAACATATGTTATATCGGTTACACTTTTTTGAAGTGCCCTGTATACTCAAAAATAATTTTAAACTTTGCACCTTAATATTCCCTAAAACTACTGTATTTAACATTTTTTCGTCATTCCCGAAACAAATGAGAAAATGAACGTTACACTATTGTTGACTCACCCTGTACTGAATAGATTTAGGGTACCTTGATCACTCATTAATATATGTTTTAGTTGTATTAGAGAAGAGCTAGGAAGATAATATGTTGATAAATTTAAATCACCTTTAGTAAATGATAATAGAAATCAATCTTGCAAGTTATCGACAAAATATATACTTGTTAATTTAATGAATAAAGGTCAAGGCTGCATTAAGTCACCATTGAAAAGATATTTTATGGAACAATACTCATTTCAACAATCCGGTTATTCAGTTAAATCCCTAAGGTGTTTTAATATACCCATTTTGACTTAGTTTGACTGAGCATTAACGCGAGACCTTAATCACTTTCGTAATGAATGTGCTATTATTGTATCAGTGGAGCGCTTGGGAGTGTATACCTTGTTAGCTCTAGAGAAACTCCCTTAATTAATTTATACTCTGTTGTTATAACAGATTAGTTTTAAAGCGAATTGTGTCTTTACGCAATTTGTGTGGTTTACTATAGGCAATTGTACATACACCCCAATCTGTTTAATAACCGGTAATTGTTGTCTGTACTATTGTAATAAACCAGGGTGTTAAAATTGTTAATTAGGGTAAATAAATATTAAACAGGATAAATAGTTATTGTTTATATAATATATATATATATATATATATATATATATATATATATACATATACACATATGTATATGTATATATATGTATATATATATATATATATATATATATATATACACATATGTATATGTATATATATGTATATATATATATATATATATATATATATATATATATATATATATATATATATATATATATATGTATATATATATATATATATATATATATATATATATATATATATATATATATATATATATATATATATATATATATATATATATATACATATATATATATATATATATATATATATATATATATATATATATATATATATATATATATATATATATATATATATACATATATATATATATATATATATATTATATATATATATATATATATATATATATATATATATATATGTATGTATATATATAGCGGGGCGCGATCCCAGTGGGAGACAGACTTACTTCAGGGAAGCAATCCTGCCCACGCGAACCTTGATTCTCTTTCACGACAATCTTTTATATCCATAAATTACCAGTTTCCTTCCCAAATCCTATTTCTTTTCCACTCACCAAGACGTCTGGCCCACGTGGTGTTTTATGGCCAAAATCTCTCATAAATCTATGGAACGAAAACTTTATAGAAGGCCCCCAGTACCCAGCAGTTTGAGTAACCCCGACCAAGGCAGCGGTCAGAACAGGGCTCGAACAGGGGGTGCTAAGAATCTCTGGGCTGCCGACTATACATAGCGATCTATAATGCGAGAACAATTGGAAGTGAGGAAAGATTGGAAGAGCTGGGCCATGAACTTAAAAATATTAAATGGGACATATTAGGAATTTCAGAAACAAGAAGAAGAGGAGAATACTGCCTGAAGTTACCTACGGGACACTTGCTCTTCAACAAAGGCTACGAAGATAACAGTAATGGAGGAACTGGATTATTGATACACAGAAGGCTAATACCATATACTGAGAAATTCCAAGAAATATCTAATAGAGTTATATACATAACAATAAGGTTGAACAATACCTTAACACTAAAAGTAATACAGATCTATGCTCCTACGACAAGCCATGAAGATCATGAAGCAGAAGAATTTTATGAGGAAATATTTCAGGCTCTTCACGAAGACAGAACAAAGTATACATTGGTAATAGTAGACTTTAACGCCAAGATAGGAAAGAAAGCAGAAAATACAGAAAGTTATATAGGAAATTTTGGCCTTGGAGACGGAAACAACAGAGGACATATGCTGATGACATTTCTGGAAAGGGAGAAACTCTATAATATGAACATTTTCTTTCAGAAAAAGGAGAAGAGGAAATGGGCATGGATTAGTCCTGATGGTGAGAAATAAATGAAATTGATTATGCACTAACAACATATAAGAACATAGTAACAGACGTGAAGGTCCTAAATAGATTTACAACGGGTAGTGATCATAGGCTGGTCAGAGTAAAGGTATTTTTTAACAAAAGACTCGATCGAAAATGTTTACACAAGAAAAGAAATAAAACAGACAGACAAACACTAAAAGAAAACGTAGAACAATACCAAAAACAGATTACAGCCAACCTTAATAACAACACATTAACTACAGTAGTAAGTATAGACGAAAGAAACAGAAAAATAATTGAAACACTCAAGACCACCGCAGAAAAAAATAGCCCCCAACCTATTAGGCGAAAGACTAACAAGCTCAGTGAAGAAACAAAAAGAATGTTGGAACAACGAAGACAACTTATACACGAAGGAAAGAGATTAACTGTAGAATATGCAGAATTGAATAAGACAGTACGAAAAGCGGCTAAAGAAGACATAAACAAATACAAAGAAAACATGGTTAAAGATCTTATAGAGAAAAACAAAAGATTAAAAGTTTTTAGAAGAGCAAACGCCTGTAAAAGTGAGATAATTAAATTGAAGGACAAGTAAGGAAACATAATCAATGACAAGAAAAATATCCAGAACAGAATTACAACTTTCTATCAAGACCTCTACAGTTGAAAAGTCCAAAATGTCGTAGTTGAAAAGGACAATTCATCAACAGACAAAAGAGTAATTAATGTCAACTCAGAAGAAATTTCTGCCATAGAAATGAATGAAGTTAAAAAAGCCTTACAACAGATGAAAAGTGGAAGAGCGGCTGGAGGGGATGATATTATACCTGAAATGCTAAAATGCGGAGAAAACTACCGGCCAATTAGTTTACTTTCCCAAGTTTACAAGCTGTTCTCACGAATCATAACAAACAGACTGGAACACAAAATGGAATTATACCAACCGATAGAACAGGCTGGATTCAGATCAGGCTTCAGCACTTGCACACATTGAGAATACTAATCCAGAAGGACACCGAATATAATATACCAATGTGGCTCACATTTGTAGATTTTCGCAAGGCTTTCGACACAGTGGAAAAATGGGCTCTTATAAGAGCTCTTAGAAATGCTCGTATAGAGCACAGATACAGCGAACTGATAGCCAGAATATATGAACGAGCAACACTCAAAGTTATGGTAAACCAAGAACTGACAAACAAGGTCCCAGTGAACAGAGGAGTAAGGCAGGGCGATGTAATATCGCCTAAGTTATTTACAATGATCTTAGAAGATGTATTCAAAGAACTGAATTGGGACGAAAATGGCCTTCTGATAGCTGGTGATCGGCTAAACAACCTGAGATTCGCAGATGACATTGTAATTATAGCAAACAACAAAAATGAAATGATCCAGATGATCACAGATCTCCATCACCAAGCAAGAAAAGTGGGACTTGACATAAATTTCTCTAAGACAAAGTACATGAGTAACGAAGACACCAATGATGAAAATATAGTGATTGAACATTCAACAATAGAAAAAGTAAACACGTACATCTATCTGGGCCAAATAATAACGATGGGAAAGGAAAATCAGCAGCTTGAAATAGAAAGAAGGATACGTATGGGATGGGCAGCATATGGAAAATTGAAATATGTACTGAATATGAACATTCCTCAAAGATCAAAAACCCAAATTTATAATCAATGTATCTTACCAGCTACAACGTATGGAGCCGAGATATGGGTTTTAACTAAAAGAACAATAGAAAACCTACAAGTTCACCAACGAGCAATGGAAAGGAAGATGTTGAGTGTTACTTTGAAGGACAAGAAAACTAATAAATGGATTAGACAACAAACAAAGGTGGATGATATCACCAAACGGATAACATTTCTGAAATGGAGCTGGGCCGGCCATGTAGTGAGAGCGACGTATAAGTGGAGTGGCAAGATCACTAGGTGGAGACCATGGGGTGAAAAGCGAAGCATAGGAAGACCCCAACAGAGATGGAGCGATGATCTGAAGAGAATCGGAGGGCTTAACTGGGATCAACAAGCACAACATAGAGAAAAATGGAAAGATTTGAGAGAGGCCTATACCCGACAGTGGGTAGAGAGCGGCTGAAGGAAGAAGAAGAAGATATATATATATATATATATATATATATATATATATATATATATAAATATATATGTGTATATGTATATATATATATATATATATATATATATATATATATATATATATATATATATATATATATATATATATATATATATATATATACAGTGTGCCTCATATGTATGGAATAATGATTCCACAGCATTTAACAATCAGTGTATCAAAAAAATGTTTAAATAAAATTATGACAATAAAATGTTTTGAATTGTCAGTTCGCAGAAATTACGCGGTTGTAATTGTTTAATATTTTCCGACCTAATAAAGTCCCCACTTTTGAAAAATATGGGTTTTCTAGGTTAAAACATATATTTAATTCATATTATAAGTTGCAGCATGAAAAAGCGAATATAAAGGGCAAAAATATGGCAGAAGAACGAAGTTTCTATAGTAAATAGATATCGTTTTTTTTAATGTGTCGCCGATTAGTGGACTAGGATAATATATAAAGGGTGATTCATTTAGAGCTACTTTTTGTGATGGGGATTTAATTGCAGATTGCGCATGCGTCGTGTCAACTGAAGTGGCATTCCTGTTCAGTAGTGTTTGACAATTCATAATGGAAAGACTTAGCCCGGAATAGCGCCTACAAATTGTTCAACTTTATTACGAAAATGGGCGTTCTACGAGGAATGTGTATCGGGCGCTTAGAGCAACTTATGGTCCACATAATCGGCCTACCGAACGCACAATTCGCTCTACCATCAATAAGTTTGAGACCCAATTTTCATTATTGGATAATGCTCGACCGAATAGACCACATCCAGCACGTAGTGAAGAAAATATAGGGGCGGTAGTGGAGAGTGTACGCGAAGACCGAGAAGTGTCGATTCGTCGCCGTTTTCAACAGCTTGGCCTGTCATATTCAACAACTTGGCGTATTTTACGTAAGGATCTTTCTTTAAAAGCATACAAAATTCAACTAGTGCAACAACTGAAGCCGACCGACCTTCCGAATCGTTTCCGTTTTAGTCGTTGGGCTCTTGACAAGCTTGCAGAAGATCCACTGTTTTCGAGAAAAATTTTGTTCACCGATGAGGCCCATTTTTGGCTTAATGGGTTCGTGAATAAACAAAATGCCCGTATTTGGGGTGATGAACAACCTGAAGAGGTTCAAGAGCTGCCATTAAATTCAGAAAAAACAACTGTTTGGTGTGGTTTATGGGCCGGTGGAATAATCGGTCCATATTTCTTCAAAACAGAGGCCGGCCGGAATGTTACTGTGAATGGTGACCGTTATCGCGCCATGATAACAGACTATTTGATGCCAGAAATTGAAGCCCGTAGTCTCGACGAAATTTGGTTCCAACAAGATGGCGCCACTTGCCATACAGCCCGTGAAACCACGGCTTTACTGCGAGAGCAATTCGGCGAACAGAACAGATCATTTCACGCTTTGGACCAGTGAATTGGCCGGCTAGATCATGTGACATCACACCTCTTGACTTTTTCCTTTGGGGCTATGTAAAGTCCAAAGTCTACATGGATAAGCCAGCTACAATTGAGGCATTGAAGGCCAATATTACTCGAGTCATTGGCCAAATACCACTCGAAATACTCACACGCGTCATTGAAAATTGGAACTTCAGAATGGACGTTGTTAACCGTAGTCGCGGACAACATTTGAAAGAAATTATCTTTAAGAAATAATTGTAAAGAATGGTTCTTTTATATGATAATAAAGATTATAAAATAAAATTGTTTTTATTCATTTTTTTTTATTTAAAAAAAAGTACCTCTAAATGAATCACCCTTTACATCCATATTTTGCAAAATATACATTTGGAAAAAAAATCCGGATACACGTGTCGACTAATTTCACGTATAAAAGTCATAAAAAAATTTACAGGCAAATCTATAATATGAAGATTTTTAGTGTTCCGTACGGAACACTTATAAGATCACTTCGGTGTCTGTCTGTCTGTCTGTCTGTCTGTCTGTCTGTCTGTCTGTCTGTCTGTCTGTCTGTCTGTCTGTCTGTCTGTCTGTCTGTCACACCCGATTTTCTCCGAAACTATTTGACATAGAAAGGTGAAATTTGGTAATAATATAGGAATTGATGGCCTCATCAGAGCTATGTAGTTTTGAGAATTAAATTTTGACTTAAGGGGTTAGTTTTGGGGGGTGAAGTCGGAAGCGAAAAAAAAATTTTTTTACTAGGTCATCGAGTGTGGTGTCAAATGAAAGCTTGTGAAAACACGAGTAAAAAATATATATATAATATTATACTTGCGCGCACTTTTCGTTGTGTTATTTTTAAAAAATTCGCGAAATATCGCTGTCCGGGCCTTATCTCGAAAAGTACTTATCAAAAAATTTCGAAAAAATTCTGGAATATTCTCCACGGGGTGTAGATTGAACGAAAATTATCACGAGTGCATTACCTTTAATAATTTATATGGTATATAAAAAAAACAAAAATTTCAAGGTCATCAGATTTCAGTAAAGATTGGAAACAAACTTTGTTGAAAACTCATTTAGGGTGTGTTTTGTGAAGTCACTGATCATTTTATACCACCGTAACATAAATTTTGACTTAAGGGGTTCGTTTTGAGGGGTGAAATCGGAAGTGAAAAAAATTTTTTTTTACTAGGTCATCGAGTGTGGTGTCAAATGAAAGCTTGTGAAAACACGAGTAAAAATATGTATATATATATATATATATATATATATATATATATATATATATATATATATGTATATATATATATATATATATATATATATATATATATATATACTCGTATATAATGTAATACTTGCGCACACTTTTCTTCGTATTACTTTTAAAAAATCGCTGTCCCCTACCTTATCTCGAAAAGTACTAATCAAAAAATTTTGAAAAAATTCTGGAATATTCTCCACGGGGTATAGATTGAACGAAAATTATCACGAGTGCATTACCTTTAATAATTTATTTGGTATATGAAAAAAAAAACAGAATTTCAAGGTCACTAGTTTTCAGTAAAGATTGGAAACAAACTTTATTGAAAACTCATTTGGGGTGTGTTTTGTGAAGTCACTGATCATTTTATACCACCCTAACAAAAATTTTTATTTTGAAAACAATCAACGTACGGAACACTAATTGTGCAAGTTCAACTTGCACTTGACCGGTTTTTTTTCCTTAAATTAGTACGGCTCGTAAAAGAGTGACTCATTATTTATATATATATATATATATATATATATATATATATATATATATATATATATATATATATATATATATATATATATATATATATATATATATATATATATATATATATATATATATATGTATATGTATATATATATATATATATATATATATATATATATATATATATATATATATATATATATATATATATATATATATATATATATATATATTGCAACTTGGGAACTTGCCCGCACTTTGTGGCGTCATTTTTTGTACCCTGTGAAAAGTTGTTTGTCCCACGCTTGAGCGCAATTTTCTTGCAGCCCCGCTTTAATTTCTGAGAAGGTATTGAGTGAATAATGATTTTAAAAGAACTAAAGAAATTAAACAAACACTAGCTCAGTTTTCCTTGGTAGAGAAATATGGGTAAGAGATAATTGTTGTACGTCTTTTTGGAATTATTTTTTTTATGGTTAAAAACTTTATTTGTACTATTTTTTTTTTTTTTTTTTTGGGCACCATTCATTTTAAAATAGAAAGGATCTAACTTCAGCTAAAAAAATGAAAAAACACTGAAGTGTTTATACAGTTGGTATAAAAGAATTAGTCTAGTACAACCCTTCTTATCCTGAAAAGAAAGATAGATGTACAGTGAAACACTAGCTTTAACCAACAAAAAGAAAATTTATTCATGATTTTAAAATAAAAGTTCCAACCCTTGCAGTTTTAGGAATTACAAAAATTCTAGCCTAACAAGTAGTTATTATTAGTAGAGTTCCTAAATCAGGCGTCTTATTTCTAAAACTTTACTACACCCGAAATCGAAGAGTCGTGATTTTCACTTCACGATTTATCAGTTCAAATTGCTGTTAAAACACTTATTTGCGGGAAATAGATCTACTGATGTATGTTCTGGTGACTTACGGTTTTCCTACGGGCTTCTAGGCCTTCAATGGAACACAAAACCGATTTCACACATTCCATCACTTATTTTCAGTATGACTTCACTATGAGAAGAGCCTACTTCGGCTACTCCATATAAAAAAAACACACGAAGCCCACTACGGCTTTACGTTAAAAACTCGTACTTAATTTGGCTTTCGTAAATATTGTCAGAAGCCTCTACTGCGGCTTGATGGGCAAAGCCTGGCTGCGGCTTGATGAGAATAAGCTTCTCGGCGGCTCGATGGAAAAAAAAGCCCTCTCGGCGGCTCGATGGAAATAAGCCTTCACCGCGGCTTGGTGGAAGTAAGCCTACTGCGGCTTGTTGGAAGTAGTAAGCCTAGATGTGCGTTCTCCGGACCCTTAAATAAGCCGTGAGAACTACGTCTCTAAAATGGCGACGCCGGAACCAAACTCCGGAAACAAACATTTGACCAATCCCGGCGTACTACGAATTCGATAGATTCGGTCGGAAACCCGCACTGCACCTGTACCATGAGCGGCTAGACGTTCCAGTGTAATACACTGCTCGATACAAAGATGAAAAGAAGTACAATATAAAGCGAAAAATCAGTAACATTACATACTCTTAAAATCTAGGAAAAAATGAATGTTACATTTACCCCCTTCCAAAAAGAAATAGACTACACTAGTCTATTAAACTAAGCCTATTCATCAAAAAAAAGGTACAAAGTGCTACATTGTCACTTAATACTAAGGTCAAAACTTAAAACAAAATTACAATCTTCGGACCTTACTACTAGACTTAATTTAATTAAGCACTAATATTAAGTACAATGAAAACCAAATGAAAGTCTTTGCATGATCACAAGAATCTTATAACTAGACTTAACTTAATTAAGCACTAAGGTTAAGTACATCAAAAAGTAAATAAAAATCCTTGCATGAACATAAGAAATACCTTTCCAAAGTAACAATAGTGGTCTTCTTCTATAAAAGAATCAGCTCTATTATTGTTACCAAAAAAAAAAAAAAAATATAACTTTGTCTAGACTCTTGTCTAAATCAAAAAAAGTGAACTGAAACAAAATATGAACACCCCCTTAAAATAGTTTAAGGATTGTCAGAAAATTTTCTATTTCAGCAAAAGAAATTTAGAAAAATTCTTAAATAAAGAAAAATAAAAAAATGATTCTAGTGCAATCATTAACACTAAAAGGAAAAAGTCTTGTCAGACCATTTAGCACAAGGCCAAAAAAAAAAAAAATATCTGGATAAATATCCAGACAAACGCTCGGGAAAAATCGCTATTAATGTCCTAGCTCACCGCTAAAAGAACATTCCAAATCTAGTATCACTACTAGTGGCATCAGAAAATAATCGCACTCTACATCGCAATGTCGACGTCCTAAGACATCCAGACATGCTAAAATCGCCAGGGAAAACGCTACATCGCGCAATGTCGACGTCCTGAGACATCCAGACATGCAAAAATCGCCAGGGAAAACGCTCTGGTTAATCGCCAGAAAACACGTCAGCTCATCGCCAACAAAACACTCTGGTATATCGCCAGAAAAAAACCTCGGCTCCTCGCCAAGAAAACACTCTGGTACATCGCCAGAAAAAAACTCGGCTCCTCGCCAAGAAAACACTCTGGTATATCGCCAGAAAAAACCTCGGCTCCTCGCCAAGAAAACATTCTGGTACATCGCCAGAAAAAACCTCGGCTCCTCGCCAAGAAAACACTCTGGTACATCGCCAGAAAAAACCTCGGCTCCTCGCCAAGAAAACACTCTGGTACATCGCCAGAAAAAACCTCGGCTCCTCGCCAAGAAAACACTCTGGTACCTCGCCAGAAAAAACCTCGGCTCCTCGCCAAGAAAACACTCTGTAAATAGTCCTCGACTACACAAAGTCTGCGTTCTAAAAGAACAATCTCGCCATTAACATAGTGAGCAGCTATAAAAGCTAACAATATCACTATAGGCACAGTGAATAGCTATAAAAGCTAAAATTCACTCTAAACACAGTGAATAGCTATAAAAGCTAAAATTCACCAAACTGAATGATCCTGCTTCAAAAAGCAATGTTCACTAAGAACAGAATGATTAGTCCGCGCGCAACTAACATTCAAGGAAACATTCCCAGATATGAGACAGCAAGTTTCGAAATAGGGCCTCCCTAAAATTACAATTTTATATATAGGAGTCCATAAACAAAACGACTCAAAATCACACATTTTGAGCACATGCCCTCAGGCAACCAATACACACCGAAATATATACAGAAATATATACAGAAATATATACAGGAGTTCAAATCCCAAACTCTTGGTTATGATAACTCCATATCGAGCTTGGTGAAAGCTCTTAGCAAAAGCTAATCAAATCTTCGGCATATCGCACCAAAGTGGCAAATCTGCCTAGAAACATGAGCCAGAAAAAACGCCCTCCGTCATTCTTCAGGGTGGCTACACAGAGATATAAAACTTAACCAGCATTGGCGCTTCTTCAAGTTGCATGAAGAACCCTCGTGTACTGGTCTCGCCCTAGAACAACAACGAAAAACATTTAATCCATCCCACATAACAGGAGACAAACACCTCACCACGATATACTGAAAGGTGGAGACAATAAAATACGGAAATGGTGACCCTGGTGTCCACCAACAAAAGGGAGTAGATTATAGCATCCACTAAACTAAAACGGTGTCTACCACACCACCATAAGTCAAAAAAAATTTAATCAATAGGGTGTTCCGAAACACACTACTGCCAACAGCCTGTCACCACTAATAGGCTAATTGGAGCTGAGGTCGACTACAGTAGCTAGGCTCTAGAAATAACCATTGAGTAACAAAACTTTTAAAAGGTCCAAAGGTCAAACGTTCGCCCCCCATAGACTACCCTTCCAATCAGTCTGTTCCTCAGGAAGACTAACTCCCTGCCAAACGTCGTAACGGCATCTGTTAGCACCCGGTGCATCACAGCCTGTAAAAACAGATAACTCATGGGATACAACCTAAAGGTTTACAAGGTTAACTTAACCAAGCTTCTAACGGAAATTTCCAAAAAACGAAAATGAGCTTAAAAAGCTACTTGAAGCAAAAATTTCTCAATTTTTCGGTGGCAACGCAACAAAACTTGTGAAGACGACAAGAGCTTTTCCAGCTTAATCAGAAACAAGAAGAAAACATCGTTGACAGCTAAAATATTCGATCATGGTGTTAATCGTCTCCCTAGACAATAGCCTCTAGAAGAAACTGCTACAGGTATCAGGCATAACCGTTTTCTGTCAGCCCAAACTTCTAGATTATCTGGTGAAAATCTAAAAATTCGCTTCACTGCGCTTAGCCTCTCTTGACAAGGTTCTCATCTCGGTATCAGATTTTGATCATTTCTTTGTGAAACGACTGTCTTACTCTGCTCTCATTTCCTGTAATTGATCAGCCTTTAGTTCTCCTGCAGGACTTCAATTTCCTATCAATCTGATAGTAGACCGAAAAAACTCATCATACGCCTATGAGTCCATGCAAAAAAAATTTTAAAAAAATTAGTGACTCAAAGGTAACGTTTAAACGGCCCTGAAAAGAATAGAAAATACCCTCAGTTTGTCAATTCAGAAGAAGATCTAAATCAAAGTAATCCTAGTCTTAAACTTACTGGATAAACCAAAATCAATTTACTCTTAATTGCACCCAAAATATACCATTAAGGTAATAAAAATACACCCACTCGGGTAACAAACTTTGGAATTGCTCATAAAATCTTTTGACTCAACATCATACCACGCGAGCTCCATCTTGCGCTTGTCCAAACTCAAGATCACTTTGGATTGCCTCTAATCAAAATTTCGCTTCCAAGTGTCAAGAACTGGATATTATTTGGGGTCATAAGCAAATCAAATCCCGCGACCACCGACATACCAGTCTTATGATATATCCTGAGTGTGACTCCTTCGCAAGCTCGCAACAGCTGAGTCGATGCTAAACATCAACCGCCATCAACCTAAGTTTGGATATGATCAGTACCCAAAACCTTAGCAATAAACAATAAAAGTAAGCTATTCTCTGCTCAACTTTTATAACAGTCAAAGAAACGAGGTCGTCACCTCTACAGAGCAACATCAAAAAAAAAATAAAGTAAAGCAATTAAGATAATGTAAATATAAATTATTCTTCTTCTGACAAACTTTCACTAGGGTTAGGTCCATTGAATGGTTTTAAGTCTTTAATATACCATCGTCCTACTTTAGTCCATCTAAATTAACCAAACCATAAACTAAATCTGAAATCTTTTCTCTTAATCACGCAATGCACATACTTAGGTACCAACTTAGATGTGAATTTATCAGCTGCACTGGAAAGAATTTTATTTTTTCGCCAAACGTGATCACCTATATTAAAGGAAAAATCCCTTTTTCTAAGGTTGTAAGACTTACTGTTCCTTTCATAAGCCTTATGTATCCTACTACGCACGTCGGTGAAAATATCTTTTAAACCCTTTAAATTTTCGGCGTACGCGCCCCTGTTACCCGGAATTATTTCGCTGTCAACATTGACATCCAAATCTAAATTTTTATAATACGATCCAGATAGAGGTATATGTCTGCCGTAAACTAAGAAAGACGGTGTGAACCCTGTTACTTCGTGTCTTGCGGTGTACACGGGATTAAAACGGATGTTAAAACCATAAGTTTCACTTAAGCTCTTAAAGCTCTTAGAGGTAAACTGAGTACCGTTATCGCATATCAAGAGCGATGGAACACCGTGGATTAGAAAGACATCATTTTCCAAAATTCTCTCTATATATTCTGCTTTAGAGCTTTTCAAGGGAAATAGCATGGTATACTTTGTAAACCAGCAAGAAACCACGAGAAGCCATTTATTTCCCTTCTTTGAACGTGGAAATGGGCCTACTAGATCGGCTGCTATGACTTGAAAAGGGTAATTGACCGTTTTTCTCTTTTCCCATCAGTCCCATAGGTAGTGTATTTGGAGATTTCTGCGCTCCACATATTTCACAAGTCCTCACAAACTTTAAGATATCAAAACGCATTTTTGGCCAATAATACTGTTCCTGAACTCTGTGAAGAGTTTTATAAAAACCAAAATGACCAGAAGTAGGAGGAGTGTGACACATGTCTATAATTTCCTCTCTCTGTGGTTTAGGAACTAGTATTTTCCACTCGGGTACATTAACTTTTAAAGGCAACTGGTTTGGGATAAATTTGTACACGAAATCATTTTCCACCTTCCACTGCGGAAAATTTTGAGGGAATTCTTTGATTTGCTGCCATAAATTATCGTACCATGGATCAATGCGATCTATATCAACTGTATCAATTCTTACGCCAATCTGTGCATTAAGACTGTTTTCGTCCACTGTATGATCTGGGATTCTTGACAAAGCGTCAGGAATAACATTGTGGACTCCTTTTCTATGAATTAAATTAAACGTATGTTGTCTCAACCTAATCGCCCAACGCGCTAGTTTGCCACTAGGGTTTTTAATAGAATTAAGCCACAATAAACTATAATGATCTGTTATGACCGTGAAAGGAACACCTTCTATGTAAGGTCGAAACTTTTCGATGTTAAAGAGTACTGCTAAACATTCTTTTTCAACAACCGAATAGTTACGTTGATAAAGTTCTACTGGCATACGCTATCACTCTTTCCTCACCATTGATTTTCTGTATTAGGACGCCCCCTAAACCGGTATTAGAAGCATCACTAGAAATATAAAACTGTTGGGAAAAATTTGGTTGGGATAAAATGGGAGCTGAAACCAATAGCTCTTTAATCTTTATAAAAGATTCTTCGGCTGCCTTTGTCCAATCTATCGATTGTCCTTTTTTTTGTCCTTTCAAAAGATCATTAATAGGCGACAACAGGGTAGAAAAACTCTCGATAAAACGTCTATACCATGAACATTCCTACGAAGCGCTTAACTTCCGTAGTATTAGTAGGTCTCGCATAATTAACCATGCTTGCTACTTTATCCGGATCGGTACGCAAGGAATTTGAGCCTACAATATAGCCTAAAAACTTTAGAGAAGTTTTGAAAAAATCACATTTGCTCAAATTTATCGTCAGTGCGGCCTCTTTCAATTTATCTTTTACTTCTTTAAGTAAGCGAATATGCGATTCGAAGTCTTCCGATGTTACTAAAATATCACCGAGATAGGTAAAAATATGTGGCTCATATTTCGGACCATATATAGCGTCCACTAAACGTTGCTGAGTTTGAGCAGCGTTCTTTAGACCAAACGGCATAGTGACGAACTGAAATAGACCTCGGCCTACTACTGCAAAAGCGGTCTTTTCCTTAGAGGATTTGTCCAAAGGAATTTGCCAGAAAGCCTTTCTAAGGTCTATCGAGGATACATACTTAGCATTCCTGAGTGATGTCAAAATTCTGTCGATGTTCGGTAATGGATAGTTATCAAATTTGCTGACCTCGTTGAGCTTTCTTCCGTCAAAGCATAGACGATATCACTCCGAGTTTCAACATTTCGTCTAACTCCTTATATAATACTTTTGACATGTTCGGAGACATGGCGATGGGCCTTGTCTTTACAGGACTGGCATCAGCCGTATCTATAGACATGGTGATTTTATTCGTTCGGCCTAACCTATCTTTACTACTTATTTCCTTGAAAGAGCTTATTACTTTTTCTGTCTTTAAGCGTTCCGTCCGCGAGAGATCATCTAGGGTACATAGACGCGAGAAAAGGTTTTCTAAAGAACTTTCTGAATAACAATCTTTAAAACTTGTATGAGAATTGACTTCTAGGGACTGTGGATACCACGAATTATCTTTAAAATTTACTAAAATTCCGAATTTTTGTGCAAAATCACATCCTAAAACCAAAGTATGTGATAGAGAAGGTACTACTAGAGCAGAGATTACTAAACAATGACCATTGCAGACTAGCGGCAACTCAACCGTACCTAAAACTTTTAGACGGCTGCCATCTGCAGTGGTAACACTTCTATTTTTGACATGGCATATTTTTTATACTTAAACGACTTAAAATTTTAATACCATTCTGACCTACAACGGAGGTATTTGCACCAGAGTCAAATAAAGCCGAGAAATGGACACCTAATAGATTTATCTTGATATGCGGTATGTTATCTAAATATTTATGCACGAATAAAGGAGACATGTGACCATTTGGAGAAGCAGGAGTTTTAACTTGAGAAGGAGAACTTTTATTAGTCTTAAAAAAAATCTGAAACTTTTTGTAACTATTTAGTCCAATCTGATCTATTGGAATATTTCTTTACTTAAGATCCTCGTTAGGATCTTTCTTTTATCCGCGACCGGACGTTCTGAGAAAGTACGACGGATTTTCAGTTCATATCTAATTCATATTCCAGTAGATGATTGACTTTAAAATTGAAGGCTTCCATGATAAATGTATTTAGATTATAAAATTTAAAAGAATTGTTTAAAAAGTCGTAAAAATATTTTTCCTGTGCTCCCAATAGTCAAAATAAAATCATGTAAAGGCAACTAAAATATGTAAACTTCTTTACCAAATATTTAAAAAATCTTCAACAAAAAATATTTCTAAGTATCGCCTTGTATTAAACTTCCTTTACTAAATATTTTAAGAATTTCCTATAAAAAACTCTAAATACCGTTTCGTTTAAACAAAGTATTTTTAACATTCATGCAAAATATAGGTGAGAAAAAACGTACAGTTTTTTTCTTCAGTTAGCCGCAAAATAAATCTAACAGTGCAAAATTAAAGTAGACCAGCACATCCGCCAATCTGAACTATAAAGGTAGCTTTTAAGGAAAAAGCAGGGATCACTTAAATTAGAGTCAATTAACAAAATTCAAATATCTATACCACCATCAGATAAATTGAAATAAATAATCCTTCAAATTTCCTGCTTTTGTCTTATTGCTATAGTGTAGTTTCGTTTAATAAATATTATGAAACAAAAATATCTGAAAAGTTAGAGCTTTTACTTTGTTCGAAAGCTAGTACACTGAACCCTTTAAAAAATAAAATTCCAAAAGCCCCGCGTTGACAGCGTCATTTTGTAACTTGGGAACTTGCCCGCACTTTGTGGCGTCATTTTTTGTACCCTGTGAAAAGTTGTTTGTCCCACGCTTGAGCGCAATTTTCTTGCAGCCCCGCTTTAATTTCTGAGAAGGTATTGAGTGAATAATGATTTTAAAAGAACTAAAGAAATTAAACAAACACTAGCTCAGTTTTCCTTGGTAGAGAAATATGGGTAAGAGATAATTGTTGTACGTCTTTTTGGAATTATTTTTTTTATGGTTAAAAACTTTATTTGTACTATTTTTTTTTTTTTTTGGGCACCATTCATTTTAAAATAGAAAGGATCTAACTTCAGCTAAAAAAATGAAAAAACACTGAAGTGTTTATACAGTTGGTATAAAAGAATTAGTCTAGTACAACCCTTCTTATCCTGAAAAGAAAGATAGATGTACAGTGAAACACTAGCTTTAACCAACAAAAAGAAAATTTATTCATGATTTTAAAATAAAAGTTCCAACCCTTGCAGTTTTAGGAATTACAAAAATTCTAGCCTAACAAGTAGTTATTATTAGTAGAGTTCCTAAATCAGGCGTCTTATTTCTAAAACTTTACTACACCCGAAATCGAAGAGTCGTGATTTTCACTTCACGATTTATCAGTTCAAATTGCTGTTAAAACACTTATTTGCGGGAAATAGATCTACTGATGTATGTTCTGGTGACTTACGGTTTTCCTACGGGCTTCTAGGCCTTCAATGGAACACAAAACCGATTTCACACATTCCATCACTTATTTTCAGTATGACTTCACTATGAGAAGAGCCTACTTCGGCTACTCCATGTAGAAAAAACACACGAAGCCCACTACGGCTTTACGTTAAAAACTCGTACTTAATTTGGCTTTCGTAAATATTGTCAGAAGCCTCTACTGCGGCTTGATGGGCAAAGCCTGGCTGCGGCTTGATGAGAATAAGCCTTCTCGGCGGCTCGATGGAAAAAAAAGCCCTCTCGGCGGCTCGATGGAAATAAGCCTTCGCGGCGGCTTGGTGGAAGTAAGCCTACTGCGGCTTGTTGGAAGTAAGCCTAGATGTGCGTTCTCCGGACCCTTAAATAAGCCGTGAGAACTACGTCTCTAAAATGGCGACGCCGGAACCAAACTCCGGAAACAAACATTTGACCAATCCCGGCGTACTACGAATTCGATAGATTCGGTCGGAAACCCGCACTGCACCTGTACCATGAGCGGCTAGACGTTCCAGTGTAATACACTGCTCGATACAAAGATGAAAAGAAGTACAATATAAAGCGAAAAATCAGTAACATTACATACTCTTAAAATCTAGGAAAAAATGAATGTTACAATATATACATATATATATATATATATATATATATATATATATATATATATATATATATATATATATATATATATATATAAATAGGGACGTGTGTATTTCAGTTATTCTTTTAAGGACTGAGTGGGAGGACTTCTACGAAAAATATAATATATTTGCCGCCTTTAAAAGATATAGAACCATAATAGATCATTAGTCAAAAATCCCAAATGCCAAACAGTACTAGAAAACTAAAGCATATTCAGCATTCTATGTGGAAATTGCAATGGGGCCTATGTAGGACAAATCAACAAAAGGATAACTGCAAGGCTTAAAGGAAACAAGTTTACCTTTTGCAAAAACCAAATATAATAGTTCTCTTTCGATACCAGTTAGCTACAAAATTGTTTTGCAAACAAATAGTAACCGTGTGACACCTTAAATAACAACTATTCTAGAAAATATCGAAATTGAAAAAATGACACCTTAATTTAAAGAGATGATGCTGTCAATCTTCTAGCTGCATTGAAATGAGTAATACCACAAGATACCACCACATCAGTAACCAATAGTCTACTGAACAACAGCGAGACTCTCCACATTCTGAGAGGGCAGTACCGATCAATTAGCAGTACAACTTCCGGAAACTTTGGCTAAGTATCTTCGATTTTCCAATCAAAACAATACTCATATGAACGATTTCTGGGTCTGAAAGAAAACGTATTTCGCTACCCGTGAATAGATTCATTTTCTGTATTTCTTGATTTTTGCGGATTCGTGAATAAAGAGACGGATCTAGGATTCTATCCAGGGGTAGGGTAGCTGCGTTAATATTTTGAAGATGTATTTAACATATCGAAAAAATATATATTAATAATAATATACATGCTTTCGTTCGTACAAAAATAAAATAACTGTATGTTGTATCTTATTTTATTTATTAACTATTTTTGTAAATATTATATGCAGTTTTTCTTTCTTCTCATTCTTTTCTGCCGCTTTTATCTTGTAGATTACACTGGTCAACAAATTTTTTTTTTTGATTTTTTCTTCTGATTTTTTTTTAGTTTTGGGTTTATTGTAGTATTCTGATTTCGAGTCCGATATTAGTTTTTCAGGGACAGCTCATGTTTTTTAACATTTTCAGTCTACCCTAACTTAGGCGCCCGCAGTTTTTTAAAATCTACCCGACTCAGAATAAATATTTTTTTAATTTCAGATATGGCTTCGAACCGTACACGTTGTTTACACAATCGAGATTGTTTTTGCTATATTTGTGGCGAATATATCTTTGAAAAATATTGAAAACCTATCTCGGACTTCGTTAAAACTACGTATTTTAACCACTTTTAAATAGCATTGTGCAATCAAGACAAGCAATGGGTACCTTATATTGTGTGTCAGAACTTGTGTGTCTGCGGTAATGGTCAAATGGAAAAAGAAGTGCTATCAAATTTAAAACACCGATGATTTGGCAGGAATCTCAAAATCACCATGACGACTGCTATTTTTGCGCCGTAAATATTAACGGCATAAATTCTGGAAATCGAAATAAATGGTCATATCCTAACTTACTCAACGACCTCTTCTATACTCTGGTGAGATATAAGGAGCATCATCTGAATACTCTGACGAACCAGATCTTATGGAAATTGAAGACTGATACTGATTCGGGTTTCACATGTAGTCAGTCATCAGATCCTCAACCTTTTAATCAAAAGGAATTGAATGACTTAGTAAGAGATATAAATTTGTCAAAAGAAGCTTCTGAAATTTTGGAATCTCGTTTAACAGAAAAGAATTTACTTGCACCAGGAACCAGGATTACTTTATATTGGATCAGAGAAAAGAATTTGTTACCATAGTTTTCTAGAGAAAATGATTTAGTTTTTTGTAATGATGTCAGAGGTATTTTGGAAAAGATGAGTTCACAACGATACCAACCCAATGATTGGCGTCTTTTTATAGACGGTAGCAAGAGATGCTTAAAGTGTGTGCTACTTCATAACGGCAACACACACGGTTCAATACCTATTGCACATTCTACTACTATGAAAGAAAAGTATACAACTATTTCTTCAGTAATGAAAAAAATTGAGAATCGAGATCACAACTGGCTCATTTGTGTAGACTTAAAGATGGTTAACTTTCTCGGACAACAGGGTGGATATACGAAATACCCATGTTTTATGTGTCTGTGGGATAGAAGTGACAAACAACGTCATTGGTCTCAAAAAAAGTGGCCTGTACGAGAGGAACTGACGGTTGGTACCAAAAATATTATTAATTTGCCCTTAGTAAATCGAGATCGCGTTATACTGCCACCAATTCAAATCAAACTGGACATTATGAAACAGTTTGTAAAAGCCTTTGACGATTTCAGTGAAGAGCAGGGTGAAAGATTTCACCAAGATATACGCACAATGGAAGAGCGTTATCAAGGAAAGTGAGACTTCCATATGATGGCCGATTAGTGTTGGAGTTTGCAAAGAGATGATCCTCAAGCCTTACAATCAAGAAAATCGTATAAAAGAACGTTTCATAGTGTGTAATCAAACAGAAAAAATGTTGTATTTTTGTTTCATTTTTGAAGAAAATTGTAATTTCATATAAATAAGAAAGCAGAGTTGATAGCATTAAACCAGTATTTTTTCCGTAATCAGTGCCTCAAGTATACCCTATAATACATTTAAAATTTCAGGAAAAATTTCAGTGTTGACCAGTGTTATTTTTGTAAACATTGTCACTAGTATTAAACAAATACTATTAATTTTTTTATTCCATAGAATGTTTAATGCTTTTCAACATGCATTATACATTTACTATGGTTTTGACTATAGCTTTTTTGAAATGACAAAATTTTTTACTACCTTCAATCGAGGCTAAGCCATTTTTTTCAATCAACTTTGTTGATTGATTTTCTTCATATTGATCTGATAGTTTATTTTTAATGTAAATTTTTTAAGCAGTATTTTGAATATTAAGTTTTTAATATGACCCGTCTTGGGAAATCGCATTATGAGTTTGGCATTTCGTGTTATTAACTTGACATTTTCCGTTGTTATTTCCTGAATGTGAGATTGCCAGTAAATAATAATAATAAAGATAAATGCGTTTATTAGTGATAGATAAATATATATTAACAACAAACAAAAAGAAAGAAAATTTATCGATGAAGGCGGCTTTCATGCCCATCCGGAAATCAGATAGCCATTAAATCCGCCTTAAGTGTTCTCAATAAAAATAAGTTGTAATGGGTAAAATTAAATAAGCAAAAAACTTAAAAATTTTCTGAGATGGAGTTAGGGGTGTTTACACATAAGAGGAAAATGTTTGTTAAGGAGAAGTACAAACATAATCGTTTTCTTACAAATGCAAAACTGAATGCAATTTAAGTATTGAACTGAAATAAATAACAAAGAGACGACTTTCTTTCTGTTTTATTGGCTTTACGAACTTGGCGTAATAGTTACGAGCTTGTATATTTGATTTATAATCTGAGATGTCATAACATTCAGCCGGTAGCGCCGGATTCGAACCAGCGACCTTCGGGTAATTTGACAGGCTCTTAACTTACCCTTCTACTAAGGCCGGTCAAATAGACAATTAAAAACATAATTTTATAAACATTTAGGGATTCGAAAATAAGCTAGGTTAAATATTATAGCGAGAGGAGTGTAAACCTGTCTATATTTCTGTTAGAGGATGTCGATATTATTTTTTAAGGTCTTGTAATAAGCAGTAACGGCTTAATCTCTGCGAATAATTTTTAATTCACTAAATTCAGTATAAACTGTTTTAATTAGCGATTAGCTGTAAGGCAGAACTGCCTAAGCGCGATTCAATTTTGGCCAATAGGGGCGCAACGTCTTCCCTACTTCAAATAAAATATGCATTTATTTTATTTAAGAAAGTTGGTAACCCTAGTGCGAGCTAAGTGTTCTAGGGTTTTTCAATATTTGTCTTGTGGCAAATATATGGTTAAATTGTAGGTATGTTTTGATTTTTGGAGTTTTTATGATATTTGGCAGTTTAAATGTCAAAATAATAATTTATGTATATCAAATTATGGAATATGGATATATTCCAGGCAAAAACTTCCTTCTTTTATTGTCAAAATTTCAAACATAATATATACAGTGTGACAATTTAAGTCTGCATCATATGGGAATTTTTTTTAAATAATCACTTTAGCCCAGATCTGGTTATGGCATCCCTTTGTGCTTCGAATAACATCAGAAATAAAGTATAGTAAGTCATTTTTACGCATGACGTCACCTGTCAAAAATGACATTTTTGTAAAAATTTTTGAAAAAACGTATAATTTGGCCAAATTTTAAAAAAAAGTTATTAGACAAAATGGTTTATTTTGTGATTCTAGATCTGTTTGTCAAATTTTAACGGCCTACTACAATTTTGAATTTTTGGCAGTTTTTTGACATTTCGGCAATTGTTTTTCATCTTGATTTATTGCAACCTTATTTAAATCATTTACTTTATTTCTGATACTATTTGAATCACACATGGATGCCATAACCAGATCTGAGCTAAAGTGATTATTTAAAAAAAATCCCATATGATGCGGACTTAAATTGTCACACTGTATATATATATATATATATATATATATATATATATATATATATATATATATATATATACATATATACGAGGCTGGTTTGAAAAGTCCGTGCAAAGTCCGAGAGATGGCACCACCGGCGCGTATCGAGATCATGTTTAGTTAGTAGCATCTCTTGAATGAATGCACACCAAGTTTCAGCCATATTGGTCTATTTCTTTGTGTTTGGCATTCGTGTGAATCAAGGAAGTCGAGTGATTTTCAAGAAATGGACGAAAAAGAATTTCGTGTGGTGATTAAACATTACTTTATGAAAGGCAAAACGCCTCAGGAGACTAAAGAGAAGCTTGATAAACATTATGGTGACTCTGCACCTTCGATTAGAACAGTTTATAAGTGGTTTCAAAATTTTCGGACTGGCCATATGGGCGCAAGTGACGCTGAACGTTCTGGACGGCCTGTGGAGGTTATGACTCCAGAAATCATTGATCAAATCCATGATATGGTGATGGATGACAGAAGAGTTAAGGTGCGTGAGATTGCTAGTGCTGTGGGCATCTCGACTGAACGGGTACATAATATTTTGCATAAACATTTGGACATGAGAAAGCTATCCGCAAGATGGGTGCCGCGATTGCTCACGCTTGACCAAAAACGGAATCGTGTGAAGTGTTGCAAGGATGGTTTGCAGCTGTTCCAGAAGAATCCGGAGGCCTTTAAGCGTCGTTTCGTCACTGTGGATGAAACATGGATACATTACTATACTCCTGAGACCAAACAACAATCTAAACAATGGGTTACCAAGGGGGAATCTGCACCAAAAAAAGGCGAAGACCGTTCCTTCGGCCGGAAAGGTTATGGCGACTGTCTTTTGGGATTCGCAAGGGATAATCCTCATCGACTATCTGGAAAAGGGTAAAACTATTACAGGTGAATATTATTCATCGTTACTGGACCGTTTGAAAACCGAGCTGCAAGAAAAACGCCCGCGATTGGCCCACAAGAAAGTCCTTTTCCATCACGACAACGCACCAGCACACACCTCAGCAGTTGTGGTCGCAAAATTAATGGAAATAGGATTCCAACTCGTTTCACATCCCCCCTATTCTCCAGACTTGGCTCCCCCGGACTACTATTTGTTCCCCAATTTGAAGAAATGGCTGGCGGGACAAAGATTTTATTCAAACGAGGAGGTGATTGCAGACACTAATGGATATTTTGCAGACTTGGACAAATCCTATTATTCGGAAGGGATCAACAAACTAGAACATCGTTGGACGAAGTGTATAAGCCTAAAAGGAGACTATGTCGAAAAATAAAAAAGGTTTACCCCAAACACATAAGTAGTTTTTATTTTTGCACGGACTTTTCAAACCAGCCTCGTATATATATATATATATATATATATATATATACATATATATTATGACTTGATTCAAAAATACTTCAGTTGTATGTTTACCCTAGATTTAAGTAAATACGGAAATGGTAATCCGTTGCAATGTTTGTACAAATTAACAATATACAATTTAAATTTATTTCTGGAGACCCAAGCCATCGGTCTATATTCAGACGATTTGGCCTTGAAAGCGTTAGCTGCTTCATGATAATAAAGTCAATATCTAAAGACAGTACTACTAGCTATAATAGCGGCCTATTGAATTTGAATGATCTGTTCGAAAAAGGGAAATTTGATAGTTGAAACATTTTTGTTGGTCGATTTAGTAGCCGACCACAGAGTTGGTCTTGGATTGCCCTTGAGTACGATAGTTTAGAAAATATACGTTTAAAATAACGGAGGATGACCATACTGGGAAGCTTCTAAGAGAGGATTTGCTTTAAGGAGAATTTTAAGACAGTACTACGTTTGGCGGAGATATTTTGAAACACGATTTCCACTACTTTCAAATTGGGAAAGTTAAGATGAATGATCATTATTACTCTATTTCTTTCTTTTTTATTTAATTTTAAGTTACTTCATGTACAGCAAGTTTTGTGTTTTTTTTATAATATATTGTCAATAACCAACCTTATATTCGGACTTCTCCTGGAGAAGACGTTTCATAAGAAGGCGCGTAGCGACGCTCAGAGAGTTAGGTAATAGAAGAAAGAAGATGAATGATAAACCAGGCTTTATCTGTTTAAATATTTATTCAGGTATTAGATAAATCTAAGTTCAGTTAATCTGTCTTTCCTTCAGCTTTAAAAAAGCTTTTAATTTTATTTCCTTATCAGTAATAATTCGATAATCTTAATTAGTACCACTAATATAAATAAATAACAAGTCTCAGTCGAATTAATTAGAGGGCAATTTTATATTAATTGATCGAGTATCATATATATGTATATACCGGTCGGCCTAAAAGAGGCTACGGTACCGTATGCATCCACACGGTCAATATTTTTCACAGGGTAAAACAGGATTAAGTTTAAATTAATACGTTAATTGTTATCATCTTTTATATTCCCGAGTCTCTAATTTATAGCCTATATAGGTCATTTATTACCGAATGCCTATTTAACCTTTTTTTACATGGGACCCTGTATAAGTATTGCTATTTAGTCAATACTTTCCAGAGTTAAATAGATTTTACGTCAGACTATATTTTATCTCGTTGTTTCTTTCTTGAGTGCACATGACCGTCCCAAATTTGCCCGCCAAGGAAGGGTCACTTATAAGCCTGCTTATCGACTGATGAGGATAAACACAAGCACGAAAAGCAAAGAAAATGGATATGTAGGTGATTTAACGGAAAATGTTCCTTTTTATATTGCACATTTGGGTCGGGGTTAAATGGCTTTTGATGATGTTCTCGAATCTTTTCGCAGCGAAGTATCAATATGTTGCTTTGCTTTTTTTTTATAGCTCGGGTTTAAAGGGTATTTATTAAGTTAGGGTATTTTTTAATATAGGCTGTAGATTCATTAAAATAGATCATTTCGATTATATCAAGGGTTCAATTATAAAGGAGATAAATAACCACGGACATTAGGTCAGTGGTAGAGATTATACATTCGGTCGATGCTTTCACTGAAATTCAGTGTCTGTCCGCGTTTTATCCGCTCGTGTATCTATTATGTCTAATGTTGTTTATTTGATTTTAATTTTAAGCAACCTGGAGATTTAATATCAGACCTTGGCAACAAAAACATGCAGTTTGGGTTGAGCCTCTCTGGTCATATACCACTAATTTTAAATTTTTATTGTATATTAACATTGACCACTTCAAGAAATTGAGATTTTTGAAATTATTTAAAATTTTTGCTGTTTGTTTCCCATATACTCATTTTATTAGGTTATAAAATGGACCAAATGGGGCAACTGACAATGGACCTGCCAAAAGTGTTGTGCCGGCGAGTAAGCCGATACCCACCAAGGCGGGAAAATCAAGGCAACGCATGAGTTATACTACAGGAACAAACGAACACACCATGCGTTTCTTTGATAAAAGCACAAGTCCTGACAAAGAAACCACTGAGAAGGGAATCACTCGCCGCCTAGACCCACCTTTTGGAATAATTTGCCCAGCGCTGTGTTTCCCACCGAGTACAATTTACAGCGATTCAAGAACAACGTGAATCGCTTTTTCCGCACTCGTGCCGCTCCTGGAGCGCTTTAGGGACTTCCCTGCAGCACGTGTGCTAGACCAATAAAAAAAAAAAAAAAAAAAAAAAATATGATCAAAATGCGAAGAACACCTAGATTATATGATAAGAAAGCTGAAAGAAGAATACAAAACGTGGAGTTTGAACATAAACATGAAGAAGACAGAGTATCTTAGGGTAGGTGAGGATGGGGCGAAAGACCCGGATTTGAAGTTGACGGAAATAACTAGATGCAAGGAGTTTAAGTACTTGGGAAGCATAATTTCCAATAAAGGATCATCACAGAGAGACATAAAATACAGAACTCAACAGGATAAAAAATATATATGGATTCTAAACTCCTTACCTTCGTCAAACTGGATAAAAATGAAAATAAAACTGACATCTACAGGGCGATTGTAGAGCCGATATTGACGTATGGATTAGAATGCTGGCAAATGACAAAAAAAAGATATGTAAAGGAGAGATGCGGTAGAAATGGATTATGTAAAATATTTAGACAGGAAGAATACATACAACAGCACAAAGAATAGAAATCAGGCAGTTAATTTGGTATGGACACGTGAAAAGAATGCCTGATACAGGATGGCTAAAAGAACATTTCAATATATTCCGTCAAATACAAGACAGAACGGAAGACCAGCACTAACATGGATCAACGGAGTAATGGGCATAATGGAAGACAGAGCAATCCACGAGAAAGATTGGACAGACAAAGGGGTAGAGCGGTCGAAATGCGAGACGCGGAAGAAGCTGTAGGAGCCTTATTTTATGTTATATATATATATATATATATATATATATATATATATATATATATACGTGTTCTAAACATACGTGATATAAATTAGAAGATCTCTTGTTGGCTTTTGTTTACTCATGCCATATTGATAGTCATTAATAATGTTGAACCCTTAGAGATATTTTTGAAGGTGCTGAGGGCTAGCCTTTTTAATGAACTAGCGTACCGTCATCGGCAAAGCTGTAGATTGGATTCCTAATCCTTTCCAGCAGATTGTTAATATTAAGGAGAAAGATGTACTGGGAAGTAGTATAAAGCGCTCGAAAACCCTGTATCTATTAATACAGTTCTGCTTGCAAGAGAGAAGAATAATATATAACTTACGACCCCGAAGAATACGTAGAACGCGTCATACGATAGCAATTGGCACATAGTCCGCAATCAAATTTATTATTTTTTGCTAAATAAGAGATATCAGATTAGCATTAAAGTACTAGTAACATATTCAGGCCTTGGCATTGGATCGGGCCTCTAAAGGTATACTTGGGTTAAAGGGAATACTTACCTTCTGTGGACTGAGAATTATTAAACTTGTTATTGAAGCACTTAAAGATGACCAAGAAAAACGTAAAAAATTAAGAAATGAACTAAAAGTACCTAACACCAACAACACCGGTCTGGAAGAAAACATAGAAGAACAATTTGTCAATCTTAAAACCAGTATACGTACGACTACAGAGAAAGTACTAGGACAAAAAAAGAAAATTTCAATAACTAATGCAAACTTTAATATGATGGAGAGACAAGACTGTTCAATGCAAATAAACAAAGAAGTCTTAACTTTAAGGAAGTAAAAATTATTGGAGCTTCATACGGAACACGGCGCCTTTTTCTTTCATAAAAAATGAAAGCTCTCTAAACCTTTGTAAAATATGGAACGAGTATATTCAGTTGCTGTTTAAAGATATTTAAACTACGGTTTTTAACAATATAATAAATTAACAAAAAGGCACCTAGATCGTCCATACCTAAATCAGAAGTAGTGTACACCCTTTCAACTTACAATATACCCACGGAGAACTGGTCCACAACAACTATGTACACTATTCAGTGCTTTATGTAACAGGTATGATATACATATCTAACTGACTACCGATTATCCTTGTCGTGAACTTAACAAGTCAAATGTATGCGAAGATTATCGAATTATCAGTCTGATGACTAACATATTTAAATACTTTCTAAAATGAGACCGACTACTGGCAGAGACTATTCTGATTTGTAAAAAACCATGAATAACATTAATAAGATAGGCAAAGTACATGGCCTCAGAATATAAGAATAACCAAGATGATAGCATAAACTTTCAAGGACCACGAATAACTTGAAATAATGAACAAATTAGGATACCTGAATATAGCTCTGAATGATAAGTGACACAACGACGCGGAAAGTAAAATATGTGTGGCAATTGCTCGAAGCACAATACCCTCTTACTACGTCCCCCTTTAAAAGTAATGGGTGTTTTTTATAGAGGTATAGAACTTTGAAATGGAATAAAACAAAGATGAATTTTTTAAATTGACATGAAATTTACTTTATTCGAAAGATAATCTTCTGGCATTATAATTTAAATATGACTTCTGGCATATGACCGCCACGGCTGGCTCGGACGTAGTCTAATCTCGAGGTCCAATTTTCGATGACTTTTTCCAACATTTTGTGGCCGTATATCGGCAATAACGCGGCGAATGTTGTCTTCCAAGTGGTCAATCGTTTCGGGCTTATCGGCGTAGACTAGCGACTTCACATATCCCCACAGAAAATAGTCTAGCGGCGTTAAATCGCACGATCTTGGAGGCTAATTCACGGGTCCGAAAAGTGAAACTATGCGGTTACCAAACGTTTCCTTCAATAAATAAATTGTGGCACGAGCTGTGTGACATGTTGCGCCGTCTTGTTGAAACCACAGCTCCTGCACATTATGGTTGTTCAATTGATGAACGAAAAAGTCAGTAATCATGGCTCTATAGCGGTCACCATTGACTGTAACGTTCTGGCCAGCATCGTTTTTAAAGAAGTACGGACCAATGATTCCACCAGCCCATAAAGCACACCAAACAGTCAGTTTTTCTGGATGTAACGGTGTCTCAACATACACTTGAGGATTATCATCACTCCAAATACGGCAGTTTTGTTTATTGACGTATCCATTCAAACAAAAGTGAGGTTCATCGCTAAACAAAATTCGCTTATGAAAATCGGGATCAACGGCAATCTTGTTTTGGGCCCATTCACCGAATCTACGCCTTGCTAGGTGATCGTGTGGCTTCAATTGTTGCACGAATTGGATTTTGTAAGCACGCAAACCAAGGTCTTTCCGCAAAATCTTCCATAAAGTGGATGGATACATATCCAATTCCTGTGCACGATGGCGGATAGACTGATTCGGGTCTTCCTCTACGCTACGCTCTACAGCAGCAATGACTTCTTCTGTACGCACTGTACGACGTCTCTATGGATGCGTATTATCATTTAGAGTAAACGTGGTGCGAAAACGTTCCATAGTTAATCGAATTAATTGCTCTGATGGACGATTATGTTGACCGTAAAATGGACGTAGTGCGCGATACGTATTTCGAACAGAACCAAGAGTTTCAAAATAAATTTGCACAATTTGGAAGCGTTGTTCAGGCGTCAGTCTATTCATGTTGAAATGCCAAACCAAACTAAACATAAATCACTTGACAGCTGACAAAATGGCCGCCAGTTAAAAAAGTGTTGCCAACTTAAAGTTTTATACCTCTATAAAAAACACCCTTTATATCTTCAACCTTGTAAAAAAGACATATACTATATTTTTTGTATTGTCTTATTTCTGTATATTCCCTAAAATAAACTAATGCATTATTGAGGATAATTTTATTAAATAGTGTTAAGCATTATTGACATTTAATAATTAATAAAAAGTTTTATGTCAATCGGGATGCGATTCTCCAGGCTGCTCTTCGTACTTATTTAAGCTATGAGGCCCTATGACCTCAATCTACTAATTTTCAATTTGAAAAGCTCTTCATTATTTTAAGTTATTTACAAGTTACTATTTTAATCTTTTATATTTATGGTGTAAAGAATAAAATATATTTTGTGTATACATCTTTTTATTTTTCCTACTTTTACCGCTTCATTCCTTATAATTTTCTTGTTTATTGCTTTGGTTCATTTCTACCTTATACTATTTTGTTATTTACTTCTTAGATGCTTTGCTTGTATATCCGGTCTTACTAAGAGTCTTCTATAAATATAGGGGTTTATGTTTGATTCTGGGAACCACTTATTTCTGAAAGGTTTTCTGTAACAGCTGAGAACTGCACTCTAAATGTATATAATTTTTCATAGAATTTATAAATTGGCACTCTTTTTTTCAGGTTAGTATTATCAAGCAGAATTTTGAGAAAAAAAACAAACCATTTTTCTTGACTGACGGATTCGAACTCGGCCCTCATGCCAGTGTTATACCAGCTAGGTGTGTGATTGCGTGAATTCATGATATATAATTATATACTATAATTTGGTTTTTGTATTTGAAATGAAGCTTCCTGCCATTTACCTCAAATATATATTTTTTGGGTATACGGCCATATTACAATTAGATCTGCAAAGAGCATACATCTTCACTAAACAACTGAGGGCTTCTAGATATTTTGACTCCACATTTGTTTTAAAACAATAAAATAGGTCGCGGTGGTACTTGCTATAGAGACAATAGTAGACCCACTGCACTGACGTAGCCGTTACTTGATGGAGATCCATAATAACTAGGAATAAAAATTTAAACAACTGTTTAAGATCACCACTTATGTTTATTATATTATTACTGACAATTGTTTCGACAACAACAAAGTATGTTACAGAATATATAGTTTACCTAATTACAAGTACTAAATTCATTAACAATATTTACCTTAATACCTAGAACAAGTTCAATAAAGGAGATCCTCCCCCATCTAATTGATCGTTGAGTAATAAACCTGAGGATTTTTTTCTGGTTAATTTCTACCTGTTCTAAACAATTCAGTAATTTTCCTTTTTTTTTTTCTATTATGCAAAATTTTGAAATAATATTCTTTTATTAAATTACATAAAAATAACTCACCAATTCGTCCAGTAGTTTCATACATAACAGCGCCAGCTTTTTCTTTATCAAATAAATTGAATGACGTTTTAACAAAATATTGTAAATTCACACCTAAATATAGTACTAAAAATAGTAATGAATTGATAGCAAAAATTAATCCGTTAATTATACCAAGTAACTCCAGATTTACATCGTTTGATATACAAAATCTTTTTCCTAGTATACCACCATCACACGCTATAAATTTGGTTCAAAGATTACTCAATAAAAATAATGTTAACCCAATTATTAAACAAGAAATGTTAGACATCTTAATATTGTGTTTAGACCAGAATTATTCGAATTTAAAGATGAGATTTATATAAGTAAGAAAGGTTTAATAATGGGAAACCCTCTCAGTCCAATTTTATCCGAAATTTTTCATGGACCATTTAGAAGAACAAATCAGTAATTCTCATCTTTTTAAAAATTTCTTTTATAGGTACCGGTATGTAGATGACATATTGACTTGCTTTACAGGCACAGATCGACAATTAAAACTATTTCTAGATTATATTAACCAACTTCATAATAATATTATTTTTACAACAGAAATAGAAACAAATAAATCGATTAATTTCCTAGATTTAAAAATATCAAACAAAATGAATAAACACGATTTTGAATTCTTCCATAAACCAACATATTCAGATATAACTATACACGCTAATTCTAACCACCCGTTCACACATAAAATCTCGGCTTATAATAGTTTCATCCATAGAATAATAAATACTCCATTAACGGAAGAAAATTTTCAGAAAGAATTTAATATTATAAAACAAATTAGTATAAACAATGGGTACAGGGGCGATTTTCGTAGATATTATTTTAATGAAAAAAAACAATTTAAAAAAGCAATAGGACTGGTGTACCCGTACAAACAACTAAACAAAGAAAAATTTCATACACTCATACCGGAAAATCTATAATATATATAAAATGCAACGTCTCTCTGTCTGTCTGTCCGTTAGTGCGCCTATCACTGAAGAACCACTAATCCGATTTACGTACTTTTTTTTTAAAACATACATATGTTGTCTGGCCAGGTTATAGGCTATATTTTATTACGATAGGTAGCATAAGGAATGAGCAGTGACGTAAAATAGTGAATGATGTCGGGAAATAAGTTTTGCCGCTAGCGCGTGCCTTTGCAATACACAGCCTAAACCATTAAATATGGAACAATATTATGTAGCAAATAATATCTGTAATCTATATTCTATAATATATATAAAATGCAATGTCTCTCTGTCTGTATGTCTGTCCATTAGTGCGTTTATCACGCGGGAACCACTTATCCGATTTACCTGTCTTTTTTAAATTCATACATATATTCTTTGGCCAGGTTATATAATAATAATAATAATCTATATCTGTAATATATATAAAATGCAATGTTTATCTGTCTGTCCGCTAATGCGCTTATCCCTCGAGAACCACTTATCCGATTTACGTGATTTTTTAAATTCATACATATGTTCTCTGACCAGGTTATAGGTATATATTTTATTACATCTATAATATATATAAAATGCAACGTATCTCTGTCTGTCCGTTAGTGCGCTTATCACTGGAGAACCACTTATCCGATTTTCGTATTTTTTTTTTTTTAAAACATACATATGTTCTCCGGCCAGGTTATAGGCTATATTTTATTACGATAGGTAGCATAAGGAATGAGCAGTGACAATAATAGTAAATGAAGTCGGACAAAGTTTGCCGCTAGCGTGTTCTCTTGCAATACACAGTGCAAATCATTAAATATGGAACAATATTATGTAGCAGAGACTATCTATAATATATATAAAATGCAACGTCTCTCTGTCCGTCTGTCTGTCCGTCCGTTAGTGTGCTTATCACTGGAGAACCACTTATCCGATTTACGTGCTTTTTTTTTTAAACATACGTATGTTCTCTGGCCAGGTTATAGGATATATTTTTATTAGGTGACATAAGGAATAAGCAGTGACGATAATAGTGAATCAAGTCGGAGAAAAGTTTGACGCTAGCGCGTTCTCTTGCAATACACTCCCTAAAGCATTAAATATGGAACAATATCATGTAGCAAAGAATACAATATATATAAAATGCAACGTCTCTGTCTGTCTGTCTGTCCGTTAGTGCGCTTATCACTCGAGAACCACTTATCCGATTTACGTGTTTTTTATAAATTTATATATATGTTCTATATAATTCGATATAAGCCTAGATAATGGGAGATAAGGTGAGATAATGAGAGATAAGGAGAAATAATGGGAGATAAGTCGAGATAAGCCTCGATAATGGGAGATAAGGTGAGATAATGGGAGATAAGTATAAATAATGGGAGATAGATAATGGGAGATAAGCAGAGATAAGTCTAGATAATGGGAGCCATGGTGAGATAATGGGAGATAAGGAGAAATAATGGGAGATAAGGAGAAATTATGGGAGATAAGTCGAGATAAGCCTAGATAATGAGAAATAAGGTGAGATAATGGGAGATAAGGAGAAATAATGGGAGATAATGAGAAATAATGGGAGATATTTTATTACGTTGGGTAACATAAGGAATAAGCAGTGACGATAGTAGTGAATCAAGTCCATGCGAGCGGAGCCGCGGGCCAGGCTAGTTGACTAATAAAATTCAAAATTTTTTCCATAAAAATCATGTAAACATCGCTTTCCGTACAAATAATACATTAGCTCGACATATTAAAAATAATAAAAGTAAAACAAAAAAAGAAAATCAAACGGGGTTTACGAATTATGCTGTGGCACTTGCAATAAAACGTATATAGGACAAACAGGCAGATTTTTTTATAAAAGAATTAAGGAACATAAACAAAGCTATAGAATGAAAAATAACAAATCTCATTACGCTAAACATTTAACAGTTGAAAATCATACGTTCAATGAAGATTTCAAAATTTTACATAATGAAAAGAAAGGAAAATTACTGAATTGTTTAGAACAGGTAGAAATTACCCAAAAAATCCTCAGGTTTATTACTCACCGATCAATTAGATGGGGGAGGGTCTCCTTTCTTGAACTTGTTCTAGGTATTAAGGTAAATATTGTTAATGAATTTAGTACTTGTAATTAGGTAAACTATGTATTCTGTAACATACTTTGTTGGTTAATTTACATCGTGCTCCAGAAGAAGACACAGTGTGTCGAAACAATTGTCAGCAATAATACAATAAACATAAGTGGTGAACTAAAACAGTTGTTTAAATTTTTATTCCTAGTTAATAATGGACCTGTTTATTTGGAAAAACCTTTGGGGAGTAAAAGAACTTTCGATAGAGCGATTTTGTAAGGAAAAACCTGTAGAAATTGATAACTTCTGATTTTTTATAAAAACGCATTTTTACTTTTAGACAGGTAATTACACATTTCCTTTCCTTTTTATTTGTTATTTTGCAGGCAAAAATAAACGGTGCATGGGCTATTTTACCACATTTGCAGATAATTTGACACTGGATTATCAAGGTGCAGGGTTATTTCACGGTTGGAGAGTTTTTTTTTGCATTTTACCATTAAAATTATGATAAATATTAGGGAACATCTTGTATTTTAAAGTTAAATAGGAAGGAAATATATCCAACAACTGATAAAGGTATGATTAACTATCCTTAATGAAGCTTAATTTAATGTTCTATTTAAATAGTTTTCTTAACTACCGTGTTTTCTGTATTTATATACAATACACTTAATTAAACATAAATATACGAAGCAAAACAGGGGCTCTGAATAAAACTAATATTTATATTAGGAGAGTAAATTACCCACATCTCCATAATTAATTACATATATATATATATATATATATATATTTATATATATATATATATATATATATATATATACGAGGCTGGTTTGAAAAGTCCGTGCAAAGTCCGAGAGATGGCACCACCGGCGCGTATCGAGGTCATGTTTAGTTAGTAGCATCTCTTGAATGAACGCACACCAAGTTTCAGTCATATTGGTCTATTTCTTTGTGTTTGTCATTCGTGTGAATCAAGGAAATCGAGTGATTTTCAAGAAATGGACGAAAAAGAATTTCGTGTGGTGATTAAACATTACTTTATGAAAGGCAAAACGCCTCAGGAGACTAAAGATAAGCTTGATAAACATTATGGTGACTCTGCACCTTCGATTAGAACAGTTTATAAGTGGTTTCAAAATTTTCGGACTGGCCATTTGGGCACAAGTGACGCTGAACGTTCTGGACGGCCTGTGGAGGTTACGACTCCAGAAATCATTGATCAAATCCATGATATGGTGATGGATGACAGAAGAGTTAAGGTGCGTGAGATTGCTAGTGCTGTGGGCATCTCGACTGAATGGGTACATAATATTTTGCATAAACATTTGGACATGAGAAAGCTATCCGTAAGATGGGTGCCGCGATTGCTCACGCTTGACCAAAACGGAATCGTGTGAAGTGTTGCAAGGATGGTTTGCAGCTGTTCCAGAAGAATCCGGAGAACTTTAAGCGTCGTTTCGTCACTGTGGATGAAACATGGATACATTACTATACTCCTGAGACCAAACAACAATCTAAACAATGGGTTACCAAGGGGGAATCTGCACCAAAAAAGGCGAAGACCGTTCTTTCGGCCGGAAAGGTTATGGCGACTGTCTTTTGGGATTCGCAAGGGATAATCCTCATCGACTATCTGGAAAAGGGTAAAACTATTACAGGTGAATATTATTCATCGTTATTGGACCGTTTGAAAACCGAGCTGCAAGAAAAACGCCTGCGATTGGCCCACAAGAAAGTCCTTTTCCATCACGACAACGCACCAGCACACACCTCAGCAGTTGTGGTCGCAAAATTAATGGAAATAGGATTCCAACTCGTTTCACATCCCCCCTATTCTCCAGACTTGGCTCCCTCAGACTACTATTTGTTCCCCAATTTGAAGAAATGGCTGGCGGGACAAAGATTTTATTCAAATGAGGAGGTGATTGCAGACACTAATGGATATTTTGCAGACTTGGACAAATCCTATTATTCGGAAGGGATCAACAAACTTGAACATTGTTGGACGAAGTGTATAAGCCTAAAAGGAGACTATGTCGAAAAATAAAAAAGGTTTACCCCAAACACATAAGTACTTTTTTTTTTTTGCACGGACTTTTCAAACCAGCCTCGTATATATGTAATAACATCAGTATATTGTAAATATAACACTGTTATACTGGCTTTACATTTAGAACACTTGCAATGGTCAAATTACCTCAAATATTGATAGGATAGCATTTAAGGACATTTTCATGTTTTGTCACCAATTATGCCAGGTTTTTGTAAAATAATTTATAACACTAAGTAGCAAGTACGTACTTGTATGATTTTCCAAACTTTCAATACCTTTATGAAAGTCTCCGTAGTATTGCAGCTAGGTCTGTCAGCTAGCGAAGGCGCCCGAATCTTCCAGCTTCCAGCGATATTTATTTCGTGAAGCTTCCAGCTCAAGGGACAATGTGTCAACAACATGCCGTCGGCAGTTTTTTGTCGGATTGGGTTTTTCGTTATTAAAAGGGGCGGTGCCTTTATGTTCAGTCTTTCATGAGCAGTCTGCCATCAACGGAGTATCCGGCAGTTTTTTCCGTCTGTAGACATCCTCTTTACACCGGCTTTTAATAGTTTGCCGATGTCTTTTGGTTAATAGCGTGACGTAATTCAGGTAACTATATTTAGTTTTGTATATATACTATTCTCTTGTTTGATTACTTTCTGTTTAATAGGTCAGATAAACTGGGACGAAAAAATTGGTTTAGGACTATTTTTAAGAAGTCTCTCAGTCACTGAAGGTCTTGCACCATGTTGAAACTGAAAATAATATAAAGAAAAATCCGAAGGTATATATCAAGGGTTGTTACTATTGATATTTTTGATGGACTAAAAGTACTAGTTCCCTTATCAATTGCTTTGGCAAGTACAGACGTGTGACGAGTGCCTATCTGTTGAAAGTAACACTTAGTAGCGTTACTCTCCTTTTTCTCTATACTTTGTTAAATCAGCTTAATATTCCTAATTAACATAGCAAATGAGATTTATTCCAACAAGAATCATTTATCGTTTAAATATAAAGATAAATTTCAAATATCTAAACAAAATTATTTGTAAATATTTCTAAAAGACCAATACCTTGTTTTTTTTTATGGGTCTAGCACACGTGCTACAGGGAAGTCCCTAAAGCGCTACAGGAGCGACACTTGTGCGGAGAAAGCGATTCACGTTGTTCTTAAATCGCTGTAAATTCTACTCGGTGGGAAACACAGTCCTGGGCAAATTATTCCAAAGGGATGATGTTCTCCATATAAATAATTGCTTGAAAAGCGTTGTAAGAGGAGTAACAAGCTGAACCTCATACGGATGTGAAGTATTAGCGTGACGTGTACTTCTAACATTCACCGCTCTGGGAGGAATTAAACGGGCCACATCCTTCAAACACTTTCCATGAAAATACTTGTAGAATAGGTTCAAGTCGCCAACCGTTCTTCGATGTTCCAGCGAATCAAGGCCACCTGCCAGTTCCTGGTCTCCAATCAGACGAACAGCTCTTCTCTGAATAGAATCCAACAAATGCAGTGTATGTATGGAAGCGGAGACCCAAACATGGGAGCAGTATTCCATAGTTGGTCGAATTTGAGCTTTGTAAAGAATTAACAGCTGTTGTGAAGTGTAAAGCCATCTAGTACGAGTATAATAAATTTATATAAACTCACAGTAGATTCAAGTTACCAAAAGATTGGATAAATTAGAATTTCTAAATTATCAGTTATCTCTCTAACATCTAAACAGCACACTAACGGACATTCTTTCTTGCAATCCTCCTTTTTTCTTAAACTCAAATGAGATAACACGAAAGACGCAGTGTTTTAAAAATTTTAAAATTAGACTATGCAGCGATAAATTCTACTTGATTATTGTTACTCTAAGATCGCATTTTTTCCAAATCTTTGTAAGAAGATTGTTAATGTCTCGACATTAACGATGTGCTAGAAAGGGCCATGAATCTAATCTATAGCTTTGCCTATAACAGGACAATTGTTTCTTTATACTTTGAACGCATCAACGAGCACAATGAGACAGAGAGTAGGGGACGGTATGGACCACTGATATACACCGGCGTTTATACTAAACGTATTAAAAACAAATCCGTGAACAAAACACGCTCTCTGAGGAAACACGAGAGTCATCAACAGAACCTTTCCGACTTACCACAAAAGTGTACCTTAGTCAAGTCAAATCTGTTATGACAAACATCCTATTCTCCAGATTTGGAGGTGACTATTTTTCGTTTCCTAACCTCAAAAATTTGCTTAGAGGGAAGAAATTTTCGTCGAATGAAGAAATTATCTGTGCTGTAAACGAATATTATGCGAAGTTCGAAACAATTTTCTTTTTCTGAGAGAGTAATAAAATTGGAATCTCGCTGGACCAAATGTTAATACTATGTTTAGAAATCAGTTTCTATTTTTGAAAAAAAAAAAAATGTTATTTACCTAGTTCTTTACAAGACTTTTCAATCCACCCGCGTATTGATGTTTATTGTACCAACTCCAAGAACCAGTAGCCACCTTTCTTTAAAATATGTGAAAAATACAACACAAATCAGAATCATTTGGATAAAGAGTGACCTCAGAGTTAGCCTGTAAACCGCAACCTTCATAACTTTAAGATAAAAAAAAAACTTAAAAGGTTTTAAATTAAAGCTAATTAAAAATTTAGGACATATTTTTACTTTTTTTTATTTAGCCTGAACTACCCTCTATTTTGAGGGTTAAAAGGGTAAAAATAAATAAGTTTTTAACAGAAAATAAAAAAAAATATTAATGATATGTATTTCATGAAAATAAGTCACTTTAATTATTTATATATTCTCTACCCAATATCCTATAGTCAATCAAAAACCATCCTCTAGGAAGTCGCAGTTAATAGGGGATCCTGTCATTCTCACAAACAAGACTAGGAAAAAATACAAAGAAATAATCAAAATACTGGGAATATAGCGCTGGACTTATACGTCTCCCAAACTTATCGCTAAGCCATAACCACCCCCTAATATATATTAAAATAATAAAGAGTTGAAATTCATGTTGGTGCTATTTTAACCTAAAAAATAACTTTTAATTTTGGGGAAAAATCTTATTTATCTTCACACTTTTAACTTTTAACCCGTCAAAAACGTCTTTCTAGATTTTTAATTAGCTTTAATTTATGACCTTTTACGTTAAGTTTGCTTTTTGGTCTACAAGTTATGAAGGTTGCAAAAACGGGCTAAAATTCACATTTTTTTGCGGTTATTCTTTAACTGCAACATGGCTTTGATAAAACAAACACAGTTTAAAAATAAGTTGTCAATCTTGTATCCATATTTTAATTTACCCATTCTGTAATTAGACTCTGTAGAATGTGGTAAATTAATAAATAAATAAGGACTCTTCAGATTCGTAGAAGACGAAAACTCATTTGTTTTCCAGAAAGTTGATGGACACCGCTTTTGAGACTGCGAAGCAGTTTTTTTTTTTTTGAATATATGGAAAATTACGATTTACGAAGGAAGATCCAAAATCTAAAGTGGGGATTGGCAGAAAACGTCCGAATCCATGGCAAACCACCTATAGCCCTGATTTACCGTTCTGCGACTTTTTTGTTTATACGTCTGAAGAAAAATTTTAGGGATGGAAAATTTTCCTCAGATGAAAGCCGCTATAGTGTCATTTTTTGAGACACAAACAGAAAAAAACAGATGGAAAGGAGCGGCTCCCAAAAGGCTGGACCAAGTGTTTTAGTGTAGACGGATGTTAAAATTTTCATTCCTGTGAGGTTTCATAGTTAGGTAGTTGACTTAAAAGAACACACTCGTACTTCAAATTTCTCGAAAAATACTTCTTTTTTACAGATATTTTGAATAGGTTTGTAGCACGTAGTATAGATTATCTGTCATTGTCTCGTTTGCTGGACTGCACCATCGCTTATCAGGGACCAGGTAATGGACTATTGGTGGTCGACAATATGATCAACTTGTTGTGGGAAAAATCCAAAAGATTTTATGGTTGCCTGTATGAGGCGTTCAATGTAAAACACTATTTTCTATATTCAAATTAAATTGGGAATGTAGGTAAATGCTTACCATAAATAAAAATTCAAAAATATTGTCAATATGATGAGCCATAAAATTATTTAAAAAATAGGTGCAATATATTACACCACTAAAAAATGTTACGATTATAAGTGCCAAAACTTGATTTTTATTAGATTTTTAAATAGTTTTTTAATATTCGACAATTGATAAAACGACCTTTCTATATTTTTAAGAATAAATAATGTTCTCTGATTATTAGAGGAACTGCCCTTCAAATCATCATTTAATAAAATTGTAAAAATGTAATAAAACTTTATATTTATGAAGTAAGTTAATATAAATTACATGTAACCATGTATTTTGTGTCTTTTTTTTGTTCCTAGTTTTTCACATAAGTTTTTTGGAAATGAAAAAAATAAAAACCTTATTCGAAGAAGATCATACATACCGCGAACCAAAAACAATACGTTCAGATGGCGTGTACCGTACTCTCCTTTATACAGTATGGTTCAGAACTGACTAAAAGAGTTGGTTTTTGAATGAGCGACTGTGGAAAATATTGTACGCTTACTTATAAAGCTATTTACTTTGTTGAGAACGAAATGTTGAGTGCTAGACTATCGAAGATAAGTGAAATCGTGGCTAGACTGGAGCTTTCAAAAGTGATGTCCACCGTATTAACCAAGACCATCTGCATATAAAGTTTGAGTGTAAGATGGATGCCGAAACTTTTGTCTGCTGATAATAGGCAGGAACGGTCCTGTGCATTGCAGTCGTATTTTGACACTAAACCAAAAATACTATCAATGTTTGTAGTTTGTGAAAAGGTGTATTGAATATACATCTAAAGAGCTACCATTGCGAATCAATATTCATTGATTTTAGGACAGTTTTATAATTCTGTTTTGTCCTTATACATTATAATTTATTAGATATTATTGTCAACTTTGAATCATACTTCAGCTTACTGGGTTGGTATAATACTAGGTAAATAAAAAAAGTACATTACAATACAGAATCCAGACTTTAGAATCAAGTTTAGAAGAAAAAATATATAGCAACATAACTTTATCGCAGTAAGATACAACAGATGAAACAGTGGTCACTGCTGAAATATGGACTTTGTTTATTTGTTTATTCTTAGTGGTTGATATAGAACAAAATTGGATGCTAGAGATTTAAAACACTTTGCTTGCCTTTGTGAATTGTTAAATTCAGCTAACTTTGCCTTAATGTAAAATTATTGGACGAAGAAATTTGCCGAACGGACGCTTGTTATTCAGTTTTGTTACATTTGTTTCGTTAGAAATATGAAGCCAATATGTAATAAACTTCTCCATAATTTTTTGTAACATTTACGACCTATGTGGTCATTTTCTTTTTAAATTAAAATCGGTTTAACATTTATTTAGCAGAAAGATTGCCGTTATAAAACCTATTTCACTGTGCTAAGCTTTCTTTAGTACATTACTGTCAGTGGAAAATATGATTCATTATATAAGATAGTGCTAAATGGGGAGAACTCAAGGGAAATTTTCGAACTCTCTCTTATTAAAGCATTTGTTTTAGCTCTGGTGGCCTATCTTGAGACCTTTTAACTTGTGTTTTGGTTAATGAGAAGGGTTTTTGTGCATTCGTTTATTTTATGATATTGTCAATTTATTTTCATATTGAGATAATTTTAATTTTCTCATTTAGTAGTTTTTTTACATAAGTTTTTTGGAAATGAAATCGAATATTAGAGTGACATAAAACCCTTATTCGAAGAAGATCATACATACCGCGAACCAAAAACAATACGTTCAGATGGTGTGTACTGTAGAGTCTCCTTTATACAGTATGGGTCAGAACTGAGTAAGTGAATTGGCTTTTGAGTGAGCGACAGTGGAAAATTTGTACGCTGACTTATAAAGCTATTTACTTTGTTGAGAACGAAATGTTGAGTACTAGACTATTGAAGATAAGTGAAATCGGGGCTAGACTGGAGCTTTCAAATGTGGTGTCCACCGTATTGACTAAGACCATCTGCATATAAACTCTGAGTGTAAGATGGGTGCCGAAACTTTTGTCTGCTGATAATAGGCAGGAACGGTCCTGTGCATTGCAGTCGTATTTTGACACTAAACCAAAAATACTACCAAAGTTTGTAGTTTGTGGAAAGGTGTATTGAATATACATCTAATGAACTACCATTGCAGATCAATATTCATTGATTTTATGACAGTTTTTTGATTCTTTTTTGTCCTTATACATTTTAATTTATTAGGTATTATTACTAACTTTGAATCATACTTCAGCCTACACGGTTGGCATAATACTAGGTAAATAAAAAAAGTACATTACAATACAGAATCCAGAATTTAGAATCAAGTTTAGAAGGAAAAATATATAGCAACATAAAATTTAACACAAAACTTTATCGCAGTAAGATACAACAGATGAAACAGTGGTCACTGCTGATATATGGACTTTGTGTATTTGTTTATTCTTAGTAGTTGATATAGAACAAAATTGGATGCTAGAGATTTAAAACACTTTTCTTGCCTTTCTGAATTGTTAAATTCAGATAACTTTGCCTTAATGTAAAATTATTGGACGAAGAAATTTGCCAAAGGGACGCTTGTTATTCAGTTTTGTCACATTTGTTTCGTTAGAAATATGAAGCCAATATGTAATACACTTCTTCTCCATAATTTTCTGTAACATTTACGACCTATGCGGTCATTTTCTTTTTAAATTAAAATCGGTTTAACATTTATTTAGCAGAAAGATTGCTATTATAAAACCTATTTCACTGTGCTAAGCTTTCTTTAGTACATTACTGTCAGTGGAAAATATGATTCATTATATAAGATAGTGCTAAATGGGGAGAACTCAGGGGAAATTTTCGAACTCTCTCTCATTCAAGCATTTGTTTTAGCTCTGGGAGCCTATCTTGATACCTTTTAACTTGTGTTTTGGTTAATGAGAAGAGTTTTTGTGCATTTTTTTTTATGGGTCTAGCACACGTGCTGCAGGGAAGTCCCTAAAGCGCTTCAGGAGCGGCATGTGTGCGGAAAAAGCGATTCACGTTGCCCTTGAACAGCTGTAAATTGTACTCGGTGTGAAACACAGCGCTGGGGAAATTATTCCAAAGGGATGATGTTTTCTATATAAAAAACTGCTTGAAAGGCTTTGTACGCGGAGTAACAAGCTGAACCTTATATGGATGTGAAGCACCAGCGCGACGTGTATTTCTAACATGCGCCGCCATGGGAGGAATTAGGCGGGCTACATCCTTCGAACACTTTCCATGAAAATACTTATAGAACAGACTCAAGTCGCCAACCGTTCTTCGATGTTCCAGCGAATCAAGGCCGCCAGTCAGTTCCGGGTCTCCAATCAGAAGAACAGCTCTTCTCTGAACAGAATCCAACAAATGTAGTGTATGTTTGGGAGCAGAGCCCCAAACATGGGAGCAATATTCCATAGTTGGTCGAATTCGAGCTTTATAAAGAATTAACAGTTGTGGAGTGTAAAGCTTTCTTGCTCGAAATAATATTCCCAACTTTTGAGAAGCTCTCCTTACTATGCCTGCAACATGTTCATGCCAGGACATATTTGCTCCCACACTAACGCCCAACAAATTGAGCGACGGTGCTAGGGGAACTTTTTTAGAAAAAACAGCCGCGGGGTTTTTGTAGCATTAAATTCCACTTGGTTACTGTCACCCCAAGATAGAATTTCTTCTAGGTCTTTGTTAAGTTGAACGACCTCCTGCTGTCTGCGGATATTCGCCTGAGCAGCTAATGTCCGAGCGTTCAAAGTGAATGAAGAGACCAGCGTACTGTTGTCTGCAAAGCTGCGGATTGGATTCCCGGTCTTTTCCAGCAGATCGTTAATGTAAATGAGAAAGAGAGTAGGAGACAGTATGGAGCCTTGGGGCACACCGGCGTTGATTGTGAAGGTGTTAGAAAGAATTCCGTCGACCACCACTCGTAAAGAACGCTCTCTGAGGAAACATGAAAGCCACGAACAGAATTTTTCAGATATACCACAAGAGCGTAGCTTAGCCAACAGTCCATCGTGCCAAATACGGTCGAATGCCTTGGATATGTCAAGAGCAACCGCTCGAGATTCTCCAAAGTGTTCAATTGCGTTGTTCCAAACATGTGTTACATAAGTCAGAAGAAGATTTGTTTATTTTATGATATTGTCAATTTCTTTTCATATTGGGATAATTTTAACTTTCTCATCTTGAGTTGTGTAATATAATACTCTAGATTTAGAAATGATATTGTAATAATAACGGTGTTACAATTGCAAAACTTTATAATTGTCTAAATACCGTTAAACTTTTAAGACATGACAGAAGTTATTCTAAATTCTCTGATAAGGTGCTTGATTTCTTAGTAAGGGAATGCTAAAAATTATTATTTAGAATGTTTATTAGGTTAATATTTCCACGTTATTCTCGGTAGAGAAGATATCTAGAAGTCTTTGTATCTTTAATTAAACTAAAGTTTAAAGTTTCTAAAAAAACAGACCTGAGCCTCCGTGTCAGTTAAAAATGACATAAAAAATCGTTTAGAACATTAGATGGATTGTTAGAGCTAAAATAAAGACATAGCTAAGGAGAAGTTCGAAAACATTCCATAAATTATTCCAATTTATTTATTATTAGCTTTTAGAACACTCGAAATCCAAACAAGTGTATGTAAATCATTTATTTAGTTTTATGGCTTTGATGTGAGGTTTTTAACACGAAAGTCGTCTTGGATGGCGGGGGGGGGATGGATATTGACACTTGAATTTGTAAAACATTAATGACGTTTGCGAGGGAAGCGAAAAATGTTTCAAAGTTTGTATCACTTGATGATCAGTAAAGATGTTGATGGACGTTATAGTGTGTTAATTTCGAAAAAAAGATAGAAAGATCTGTCGTCTGATATATTTGAGCCGAGAACACAAGTACTGGTCCATGACGTGACGTCAGTTTCGTAGAGAGCAAGTAGATGAGGTTTATTTGATTGTAGTAATGAATCGAATTATTATTAAGTTCTTTTCTCTTTAATGGTCTAGCACACCTGCTGCAGGGAAGTCCCTAAAGCGCTCCAGGAGCGGTATGTGTGCGGAAAAAGCGATTCACGTTGTTCTTGAAACGCTGTAAATTGTACTCGGTGGGAAACACAGCGCTGGGCAAATTATTCCAAAGGGATGATGTTCTCCATATAAAAGACTGCTTGAAAAGCGTTGTACGCGGAGTAACAAGCTGAACCTCATATGGATGTGAAGTACCAGCGAGACGTGTATTTTTAACATGCACCGCTTTGGGAGGAATTAAGCGGGATACATCCTTCGAACACTTTCCATGAAAATACTTGTAGAACAGATTCAAGTCGTCAACCGTTCTTCGATGTTCCAGCGAATCAAGGCCGCCGGTCAGTTCCAGGTCTCCAATCAGACGAACAGCTCTTCTCTGACCAGAATCCAACAAATGCAGTGTATGTTTGGGAGCGCAGCCCCAAATATGGGAGTAGCATTCCATAGTTGGTCGAATTTGAGCCTTGTAAAGAATTAACAGTTGTTGTGGAGTGTAAAGCTTTCTGGTTCGAAATAATATTCCCAACTTTTGAGAAGGTATACTTGCTATGCCTGCAACATGTTCATGCCAGGACATATTTGCTCCCAAACTAACGCCCAACAAATTGAGCGACGATTCTAGGGGAATGGAGTGTCCCGACATAATTATGTCGGGTTCAGCAACGTTAACTTTTTTAGAAAAAACTGCCACCTGAGTTTTTGTAGTGTTAAATTCCGCTTGGTTATTGTCACCCCAAGATAGAATTTCTTCCAAGTCTTTGTTAAGTTGAACGACTTCCTGCTCTCTGCGGATATTCGCCTGAGCAGGCGATGTCCGAGCGTTCAAAGCGAATGAAGAGACAAGCGTACTGTAGTCTGTAGATTGGATTCCCGGTCTTTTCCAGCAGGTCGTTAATATAAATGAGAAAGAGAGTAGGAGACAGTATAGAGTCTTGGGGCACACCGGCATTGATTGTGAAGGCGTTAGAAAGAAATCCGTCGACCGCCACTCGTAAATAATGCTTTCTGAGGAAACATGAGAGCCACGAACACAACTTTTCAGACATACCACAAGAGCATAGCTTAGCCAACAATTCATCGTGCCAAACATGGTCGAATGCCTTGGATATGTGAAGAGCAACCGCTCGAGATTTGAGATATTAAAAATTCACAACATCTTACTGAAAAGTTTGAAACTATAAAATTGGCCCCTTAAAATATTCTAGTAATTTTTGATTAACTATGTATGAATTAACGATTCAGTTTTATAGGAACAGGCATTTGGGCGTAGTAACGCTGCTATGTTTTTGGTAGATTTTGTATAAACATATCTGTCATTAGCAAAATTCCGCAGGAGTCATGGGTTCTCTACAATCTTCTCATCACTACCGGCTAATATTTCCATAGGAGCCTTTAAAAATAGGATCTTAACCCTAGCTTCTCTACAACCAGTTGTTCATATAAGTTGAGACACATTTGTTATCAGGTCACGTAGCAAAGAAAACTTGAATGCGTTTTTGAGTCACCGTAATAAACGACATTTAAACATCAAATTTACAATGAAAATTAAATCATATGACACCCTTCCTTTTCTAAATCTACTATCTCGGGACATTCGGTCTACAGAAAGTCAATTCGAACCAATAAATATTTAAATGCTAGTTCGTAGCATTATCCTCCTCAAATACTTTGTTTTATTAACTTACTAGTATTCAGAGCTTTAATAATATCTGTCAAACAGCCTAACTTATCAAAGACAACTAAAATGATCAATGCCAAATAACTACCGACCAATCGCACTACTCTCAATAATATCGAAAGTCATGGAAAAGGCTATCAATCAGCATCTTCTAAAATATCTTGAAGGATTCAACATTATTAGCGATCACCAATATGGCTTTCGTAAAAATAGATCAACAGGAGATCTTCTGACTTATGTAACACATGTTTGGAACAACGCAATTGAACACTTTGGAGAATCTCGAGCGGTTGCTCTTGACATATCCAAGGCATTTGACCGTGTTTGGCACGATGGGCTGTTGGCTAAGCTACGTTCTTATGGTATGTCTGAAAATGTCTGTTTGTGGCTCTCATGTTTCCTCAGAGAGCGTTCTTTACGAGTGGCAGTTGACGGATTTCTTTCTAACACCTTCACTATCAACGCCGGTGTGCCCCAAGGTTCCATATTGTCTCCTACTCTCTTCCTCATTTATATTAACGATCTGCTGGAAAAGACCGAGAATCCAATCTACAGTTTTGCAGGTGACAGTACACTTATCACTTCATTCACTTTGAACGCTTGGACATTGACTACTCAGACGAATGTCCGCAGACAACAGGAAGTCATTCAACTTAACAAAGACCTGGAAGAAATTCTATCTTGGGGGTGACAGTAACCAAGTGGAATTTAACGCTACAAAAACCCAGGCGGCAGTTTTTTCTAAAAAAGTTAACGTTGCAGAACCCGACATAGTTATGTCGGGGCACTCCATCCCTCTAACATCGTCACTCAATCTGTTAGGCGTTAATTTGGGAGCAAATATGTCCTGGCATGAACATGTTGCAGGCATAGCAAGAAGAGCTTCTCAAAAGTTGGGAATATTGTTTCGAACCAGAAAGCTTTACACTCCACAACAACTGTTAATTCTTTACAAAGCTCAAATTCGACCAACTATGGAATACTGCTCCCATGTTTGGAGCTCCGCTCCCAAACATACACTGCATTTGTTGGATTCTATCCAGAGAAGAGCTGTTCGTCTGATTGGACACCCGGAATTGACCGACGGCCTTGATTCGCTGGAACATCGGAGAACGGTTGGCGACTTGAGCCTATTCTACAAGTACTTTCATGGAAAGTGTTCGAAAGATGTGGCCCGTTTGATTCCTCCCAGAGCGGTGCGTATTAGTAGTACACGTCGCGCTGATGCTTCACATCCGTATGAGGTTCAGCTTGTTACTCCTCGTACAACGCTTTTCAAGCAGTCTTTTATATGGAAAACATCATACCTTTGGAATGGTTTACCCAGGACTGTGTTTCCCATCGAGTACAATCTACAGCGATTCAAGAACAACGTGAATCGTTTTCTCAGCACACGTGTCGCTCCTGTAGCGCTTTAGGGACTTCCCTGTAGCACGTGTGCTAGACCCATAAAAAAAAAAAATGTTCAGTGCTCTAAAAACTACTAGATATTGCAAAAACGATATTAAATGTTCGTCTAACCGTTTTAATAATCCGGATCTCAGATATGATAGTCATCATCGAACAAAATAAACAAATTACTGAATATATCCAACATTCGGCCGATATTCAACACTTGGACAATGCTTGAGATCACTAAAAGACACAAATCGTTTACATGCTGGAAGCGCGTATGAAATTCCCGGTTTTTGCAATATGGTGTATACAGGAAAACCTAAAAAATCAGTATCAACTGGAATTAAGGACCACGAAAGATGTTTCAATAAGAAACAAATTATATAATCAGCTGTAACTCAATATCTTCACTTTACAAGTCATACCATTAATTTAGGAGAAACCAAAATTCTTGTTTCTGTCAACGTTAACAAATATTTGGGTTAAAATGCGCATCACAAGCGGAAAACGATGATTATACGGGGCGACGTTTGATGAACTCCGCTCAGGTATAAATTATAGCGTTCTCACTTTAACTTTACACTAAACAACACTTTGAGCTCATTCACTGTTCTAATCTTAAAAAGTAAAGATCTCTGATGATGCCCCCTGTAATTCAGTTACTTCAAATTGATATGGTCTAGTCCCAAGAATCATGATTTCTCATCCAACCAAAACCATAAAACCGTTCTGTGTGTTGCTTTACCTGTTATTTTTGCTTTGATATAGCCAGAGAAAAAAAATGTTGATGTTACCAAATCAAACCTTTGTGTAAAAAATATTACTTATATTAAATAACCAAAAGTCGCCGTAAATTAGTTTCGGTTCTTCGGTATTATTTTCTGAAAGTTTTTTTAGAATCACGTGAAAACAGAAGCAATAATAATTAGAGAAAAGAGTTTCTATTTAAATTTCTTATCTTAACAAAAGTTAAAATGTTCTCGGGATATATAAAAGTTGAGTTGAGAGTTTCACTACTGTTTTTATATTTTCAGTTCAAAAAAACAATCCTCTGCAATATACATAAAAGTTTAACTACCGGTTTTATTTTAAAACTTAAATTACTTGCCTCTTAATAATGGATAAGCATCATTAAAAAAAAAATAACCGGTCAAGTGCAAGTTGAAATGAGTTTTCAACAAAGTTTGTTTCCGATCTTTACTGAAAACTGATGATCTTGAAATATATATATATATAATATTTTTTTATATACCAGATAAATTATTAAAGGTAATGCACGCGTGATAATTTTCGTTCAATCTACAACCCGTGGAGAAAATTTCAGAATTTTTTCAAAATTTTTTGATCAGTACTTTTGGAGATAAAGTTTTTTTTAACGATTTTTCGCGATTTTTTAAAGATAGTACAAAGAAAAGTGTGCGCATTATATATATTTTTAAACTCGTGTTTTTACAAGCTTTCATTTCACATCCCACTCGATGGCCTAGTAAAAAAATTTTTTTTTCACTTCCGATTTCACCCCCCAAAACTAACCCCTTAAGTCAAAATTTAACTTTCAAAACTACACGGCCCTGATGAGGCTATCAATTCCTATAGTCCTATAGTAGTACCAAATTTCAACTTTCTATTTCAAATAGTTTCGGGAGAAAATCGGATGTGACAGATAGACAGACACCGAAGTGATCTTATAAGTGTTCCGTACACAACTGATTTATATAATAAGGAAAATTTTCCTGAAAACCTATATTCATATTTTTACGTGTTAGAAGGGAAAACTTATTTACTTAAAGCTTTTTCGTAAAAATTTCTAAATATCTGAATGTTTTTGCAAATAAAGTAACGTTCCTTGGTAATGGTATTGGGAACATGGAACCGAAACTTTCACGGTCTTGCTTAGATAGAAAATAATGGTTTCTTGGATTAGACAGTGCCAATTTAGAGCAACTTTTCAACTAGGATTACACTATATACCCTTAAGGATAGTTTTTCTTTGAGATTAGAGTTCAGAATGCAAGGCTAGGTCGCAGAACATCTTTTTGTTGTGAAGATTGCTAAATTCTTTTCCTCTGCATAGAGGTTTGCTAACATGGAAGGGAACCTTTCACAGTTTATGCTTGATGAGAATGTTAGAATACTAGGAAAATTAGCGTTCTCTTTTTGAGGAGTAAAGGTTACTGCCTTGATATGGTCTAGTTAAAAGAACCACGATTTCTTAGGTGACACTGTGCTTTGGTAAACTGTTGGCCTCATTTTCATGTTGCTTTCTCTCAAAACTCACTGCAGTTTACTAACTTTTTTTGGTTCTAACCTCTTTTCTTACCAACTTTTACCCCCAATCAAGTTTAAGTGCCCACTTGGATCGGATAAATTTAGTTTAGTTTATTGAGAGGAGAAATAAAAGCCATTTATAATGCTTGTCAACTGCTAAAAATATACTTAAGATATCTGGTATTTTTGAAAGCTACAGTTTTAAATTAGATAAAAATACTGATGAACAAGCAGTCAAACCCCAGAAGATTCTCTAAATTAACAAAAGAAGTGTGAGAACTTGTTAGTAAACGGTTTTAACACGTTCAAAATAAGTTCCATAAATGTTATGACAACAGTACATCAACCTGTATCCGATAATGATTAACTGTCAAAGTAAATTAAATGGTACTAAGTTTTCACATGTAAATTGACATGTGTGTTAAAAGAAAATAGAATTAACCTATTTTCAAAACTAATTTTTTATTGGAAGTTCTGTGGTTATTCATCTGATATCTGAAAAAGAACTACAGTAGGCTGTTGATTAAGATATATTAGAGCATTATTATTTTAAAATTTGTCAGTTGATATAGAGTGACAAAATAAGGTCTATTAACTGTCGTATATTGATTAAAGTAGTAGTTACGTGTTTTTTGGTAATTCTTGATTCTATTGTTTCTATTTTATTAATTGTTTTGATGTTTGTGTTTTAGTGCATTGTCACTTAATTAATTGAAAAGTGGTAGCTGTAGGTTAGCGGGTTTCAGGCTGATAACAGCAAGCTCTTCAAGCTCATATTACGGTAAAGGGTTGTTGTTGGTGGAAGGTCGTTGAGATCAAACAAGATTGACAATAAAGGCAGTGTGTTTCTTGCAACTGCACTTAAAATGATTGAGAATTAATCATGATAAAAATTGCTGACAACAACTTGCTCAAAGGGAACTACTTGGACCCCGAAATACTAACGATAAGGACAGCGTCCTTCTCTTTCTCGATACACATCTGCAGTCGAACTGGATCAAGGGCCCCCACTAACAAAATACATTTCACTAGCTTGCGAGGAAGACGTAGCAGGGCTGGACTCGTTTTTTCGCCTGGTAAGTGGAAAGTGTAAAACAAGTCATGGTAAGCATAGAGTATAGAAAAAGACCGTAAAATTGCAGACGTACATCTGCCGATATATTTTATGCAAAAGGATCTAGTTGATCCATTAGCCTCCACAAATTTTACCATAATCAACAGAAAATTAAGCATAGTCCAGATGACTTAATCAACTTAAATGAAAAAAAAAAAAGAATTACTTGTACTGAAAAACATATATCATTTGTTTTATCTACAAAAATCTTAATATATGAAAGCAATACATGATGGTATGTTTTCGAGAGATAAAAGTTAGTAAAAAATAATTGTACAATATAGCAACTCACCCTGTAAAAATTTGCCCAGTAATATTCTCACTTGAAAAGAATTTGCTCAGTACACAACAACTATAGAAGTCTCGTAGCATAGGTCGTCAACATGTTTACACCTCATGGAATCTTAAAAATTTTGCATACAGCTGTCTCATTGGTAAATTGTAGGGTAAACTACACAACTTTTTTGAAGGAGGAGGAAAACTAAGCGTAGCGAGAGATTGACTCATATCCCTATATTCTGGGATTTTTCATTGTTCATTAGGTGCCCACATATTGGCCAGGTTCTTTATTTCGTTAATGGAAGTTAAAACAAGAAAAACAGGGATTTAATTCTAAAATAATACGTTTTAAATCGTGTAATTCCTCTAACACATGTCTGAGCTGGAAAATAAAATTTAATATTCCTCAATTATGTTCAGAAGTTTATTTAGTGTTTTTTTTTTTAAACCTATTTTCTTTTCTAGCATAAATAAAAATTCTAAAAAACCATACAAAATTTGAGAAATATTTCCCTTATATTTTTATATATGCATTCCCTATCAATAAAATATGAGTTAATACAGATGCCTTTAAGGCTTACTCGGAGAATTATTAGAATTCTATATGACGTCATATAATATACTTTGGTCCTAATACACTGAGAATGGGGTAAAGGCCATTTCGTATGTCCCAAATATTTATTCAGGGGCGATCACGATATATCATTTTGGCGAATCGAACCATTATGAGTCGCGGTTGAATTTACTATTAAAGTTGACCCAGAAATAACTGAGATATTTCACACACTTTGGAAGGAATTTACATTTTAGAAAATCAAAATTTATTAGGTCGGAGTTTAGTTAATACGAAAGCACCATAAATGATAAAATAAGTCTTTTTAAAATTTGTCGTCGTTTCGATATATTTTATCTGTTCCTTACTAGACTACAAATATTTAATATATATATATATATATATATATATATATATATATATATATATATATATATATATATAAGTTTAACTTAGGATTGTTTGTTGCCAGTGCCCTGTTACTGTCCTTCCGTCTTTAGCCATATATCTCCCGGTGTAGGTTGGTGTGAGTGGGTTGGGTTAGGTTGTGGTCTTCCACATTTCTTCTCATCCTTCTCTATTCCGGGCTAGCTTTGTTGCCTCCTCCCACCTCACTCCCCTCTTCTCTACTACTCCCCTTACTTCCTCTCTTCATGTTCTTCGTGGTCTTCCTCGACTTCGTTTTCTACTCTCTCTTGCTTCATATATTCTTCTTACCAGTCTTTCCTGACCCATTCTTTGTACATGTCCAAACCACCTCAGTTGATTTTCTTCTATTTTCTCCAGTATCGGCTTTATCTCCAGTGTTTCCCGTATATTAACGTTTCTTGCCCTATTCAGTTTTGTCTTTCCTTTAATTTTTCTGAGCAATCTCATTTCGATGCTTTGTATCTTACTTCTGTGACTTTGTGTTGTTGTCCACACTTCGGATCCGTACGTAATTATTGGTATCGCCACCTTTTTGAAGATTTGTAGTTTTGTTGATTTTGGTATTTCTTTTTTGCCTAGGAATGTATTCTTGATGCTATTAAAGAGTTTCCCCGCTTCCTCTGTCATCGCCCTAATCTCCTCATCTAGCCCTCCATCCCTCGTCACCATTGCACCCAAATATTTGAAACTCTTCACTTGCTGTATCTTTTCTTCTCTGAGGTATATTTCATGCATTTTGTTCTCCTTGCTTATCATCATTGTCCTGGTTTTTTCACGTATATGCTCATATTCATGAGTTCCAAGCTTTCGTTATACACCTTTAGGCTTTCGTTCAAATTTTTCTCGTTTTTTGCGATCAGTATCATATCGTCAGCGTATGTTATCTCTGTCATTCCAGCTCTGTCCATGTTCCTGAACCCCACCCAGTATTTCTTTGTTTATCTTTTTGCTGTTTTTATAGCCTCGTCTATTCCTGCCGAGAACAGCAGCGGACTCAGTATACACCCCTGTGTGATGCATTTAGATGTTTCGAAACTCTCCGACTTTTCATGTCTTAGTCTAAGATAATTTGTTGTTTGTCTATATAGATATTTTATTCCATTTATTGTCTTTTCATTAATTCCTCTATTCTCCAGTGTCCTTCAGATGTCTTCTCTGTCTATTCTGTCGAAAGCCTTTCCAGGTCTATGAAACACAGGAGTACTTCTCCTGCTTCTCTTAGCACTTTTTCGCTCACTTGCCTGACTATGAAGTTGGCATCGATCACCTCTCTGTTTGGTCTGAAACCAAATTGTGTCTTCCAGTGTTTCCTCCAGTTTTCCTCTCAGCCTTTTTTCCATCACTCGTGCGTACAGTTTTCCTACTACACTGAGAAGTGTTATTCCTCGGAAGTTATTACAGTCTCTTGTGTCTCTCTTTTTGTGTATGGGTACTATGATTCCCACTTGCTACTCTTTTGGTGCGGTTCCTTCCATGTATATTTGCAATATTCTTATTATGTCTTCGTTTCCGGCATTTATCATTTCCGCTGTTATGTTGTCCTGTCCGGGCGCTTTGCCGCTTTCATTTTGTTTATTGCCGCTTTGATTTCTTCTGTGGTTATCTCTTCTTCATGTTCATCTCTCTCTCTCTCTCTCCCCCTTGTCTGCTTCAGGTTGCTTGATCTGTTTATTTGTGGTGCTATATCTTCTAAAAGAATTTTGAAGTATTGCCTCCATCTTTCTATATAAATATATATATATATATATATATATATATATATATATATATATATATATATATATATATATATATATATATATATATCAAAGGAACGTGTTGGTCATATTTTGCATGAACATTTAGGCATGAGAAAGCTTTGTTCGAAATGAGTACCGCGTTTGCTCACAGTGGACCAAAAACAACAACGTTTTGATGATTCTGACCGGTGTTTGGACCTGTTTAAGCGCAATAAAAAGTATTTTTTCATGCGATATATGACAACAGATGAAACATGGATCCACCACTACACACCGGAATCAAGTCGGCAGTCATCTAAGACAGCAGCCGGTGAAAACCGCCCAAAACAACGAAAGACATAATAGTCGCCTGGGAAGGTTTTGGGCCTCTATTTTGGGATGCGCGTGGAAAATTTTCATGGACTATGCTGAGAAGGGAAAAATCATCAATAGAGAATAATAAATAAAGTTATTGGTGCGTTTGAAGGCAGAAATCACAAAAAAAAACGGCCCCCAATGAACAAGAAAAAAGTACACAAGTCAATGGTTACGATGGCAAAATTGCATGAATTGAAGTTCGAATTCCTTCCTCATCTAACGTATGCTCCAGATTTGGCCCCAAGCGACTATTATCTATTCGTAGACCTCAAAATAATGCTCGCGGGAAAGAGATTTGGCTCCAATGAAAAAGTTGTTTCCGGAACTGAGGGCTATATTTATAATTTGTTACTATATATATATATATATATATATATATATATATATATATATATATATATATATATATATATGTGTGTATATATGTATATATGCATATATATACATTATATATATATATATATATATATATATATTTATATATATATATATATATATATATATATATATATATATATATATATATATATATATATATATTTACTTTTTCGGAACTGTAAAGTTAGTCACTGATAATTTTAACCTTAAAACATATATCACATATTTTCATTTGGTTCAGGTTCAGCTGAACAGGGTCTCTGGTGAATACTGAAAACGGGGAAAGTAGTCACTGGATGCATATAGTATTTCACATCTTACACTATATTAAGCCATATTGAATTTCTTAATAATAACATATTATGCACTCGTATGTTCTGTTTTTTTCCCAGAAATTGGTCTCCCATTAGATAATTTGGAGGTGTTTGTCACTCAAACTGGTAATGTACCATTGATCCTACTAATTAGTATTTTATGCCAGAAATTTGATGGCCACTCTATTTCAGTAAATAAAACGTTATCCAATGACTCTTAGTAATTGTTTAGTGACATGTGCACATGATAAAAGAGTTCTGAAGTGTTTACTTTTCTTATAGCACACTTTGAATTGTTTGCTCATATTGTACATTTTCACACGCTGTCACAGTGAATTAAAATCCATAAGAGATGTTAATAAAAAAAATAGGACAAGTAAACATAATAGTTTTGCTTTTGTTACCATAGTATACCTAAGTCGAGAAAGTTTTATTATCTTAAGTCTTAACTATCTAATTTATGGTAAGATATAATATTACAACTGTTAATTCAGTAAAACATATTTAAGTTGATATCTACATGCCATAGAAGAGGTCATTTACTCAACTATTTTTTTATAACAGAACACTTATTCTATAATATATATAAAATGCAACGTCTCTCTGTCTGTCTGTCTGTCCGTTAGTGCGCTTACCAGTGGAGAACCATTTATCCAATTTATGTGTTTGTTTTTTAAAACATACATATGTTCTCTAGCCAGGTTATAGGCTATATTTTATTACGTTAGGTAACATAAGGAATAAGCAGTGACGATATTAGTAAATTAAGTCGGAAAAAAGTTTGCCGCTAGTGCGTTCTCTTGCAATACACTACCTAAACCATTAAGTATGGAACAATATCATGTAGCAAAGGATATCTGTAATATATATAAAATGCAACGTCTCTCTGTCTGTCTGTCCGTCTGTGCGCTTATCACTGGAGAACCACTTATCCCATTTACGTGCTTCTTTTTTAAACATGCTAAACCATTTAATATGGAACAATATCATGTAGCAAAGCATAGCTATAATATATATAAAATGTGTCTATAAATAAAGAAGAAGCAGTGACGATAATAGTGAATCAAGTCGGAGAAAAGTTTGCCGCTAGCGCGTTCTCTTGCAATACACTACCTAAACCATTAAATATGGAACAATATCATCTAGCAAAGGATATCTGTAATATATGTAAAATACAACGTCTCTCTGTCTGTCTGTCCGTTTGTGCGCTTATCACTAGAGTACCATTTATCCGATTTACGTGCTTTTTTTCAACATGCTAAACCATTTAATATGGAATAATATCATGTAGCAAAGAATATCTATAATATATATAAAATGTGTCCATAAATAAGGAAGAAGCAGTGACGATATTAGTAAATCAAGTCCGAAAAAAGTTTGCCGCTAGCTCGTTCTCTTGCAATACACCGCCTAAAGCATTAAATATGGAACAATATCATGTAGCCAAGAATATAATGTATATAAAATGTAACGTCTCTCTGTGTGTCTGTCTGTCCGTTAGTGCGCTTATCACTCGAGAACCACTTATCCGATTTACGTGTTTTTTTTTTTAATTCATACATTTATTCTCTTGCTAGGTTATCTATAATTTTCTATCTATAATATATATAAAATGCAACGTCTCTCTGTCTGTTTGTCTACCTGCCTCTCTGTCTGTCTGTCCGTTAGTGTGCTTATCACTCGAGAACCACTCATCCGATTTACGTGCATACATATATTCTCTAGCCAGATTATAGGATATATTTTATTGCGTTATGTAACATAAGGAATAAGCAGTGACGATAATAATGAATCAAGTCTCTTGCAACACACTGCCTAAACCATTAAATATGGAACAATATCAAGTAGCAAAGAATATAATGTATATATATATATATATATATATATATATATATATATATATATATATATATATATATATATATATATAATGCAACGTCTCTCTGTCTGTCCGTTAGTGCGCTTTTCTCTCTAAAACCACTTATCCGATTTACGCTTTTTTTTTAGATTTATACATATGTTCTCTGGCCAGGTTATAGGATATATTTTATTATGTTAGGTAATATAAAGAAATAAGCAGTGACGATAATAGTGAATCAAGTCGGAAAAAAGTTTGCCGCTAACGCACTCTCTTGTAATACGCTGCCTAAACCGTTAAATATAGAACAATATCATGTAACAAAGAATATAATATATATATATATATATATATATATATATATATATATATATATATATATACATATATATATATACATATATATATATATATATATATATATATATATATATATATATATATATATATATATATATATATTGTAACATTCATTTTTTCCTAGATTTTAAGACCATGTAATGTTACTGATTTTTCCATTTCAAATTGTACTTATTTTCATTTTTGTTCCGAACGGTATATTAAACAGGGATTCCCAGACGTTCGGTATATAGTGAGTTGTGCGGGTTCCTGACCGAACCTCTCGCTACGCCGCGATTGGTGGAATGTTTGATCGGCAGTTTTGATTGGAGCGTCGTGATATTACTGGCAAAAGTCGCACGATTATTTAAGGCTCCGCAGACCGTAAATCAGGGGTTGTTTTCCATCTAGCCGCAACCAGGCAGTACCATCAAGCCGCTGCCAGGCTGTTTTCCATCTAGCCGCAGCCAGGCAGTACCGTCTAGCCGAGAGGCTATTTTCCATCTAGCCGAAGTAGGCTAATTTTCATCAGAGTCGCTAAGTAAAAGTGTCTTAAATAAAAGCCGTAGTGAGCTTTCTAAGTGTTAGTTAAGAAAAAAGTGTGAAATCGGGCGTAGTCGATCACAGCAGGAATAAAAAACAGTAAGTCAACAAAACTCCCTTCAATAAGACTTATTCGAGAGTAGCGCCTTAACTGCAACGTAAAACAGACTAAAAAGTGAAGTGTAAAGCACGATTTCTCGTCTTCGGGGTTATAATAGTCTGAAATTTTAAAGTAACAACTACTAGTTAGGCTAGAATTTGTTAGGTAAAACTGTAAAGGTTAGAACTTTTCATTTTAAAAACATGAATAAATTTTCTTTTTTGATTAAAGCTAGTGTCTCACTGAATATTTATTTTTCTTTTCAGGATAAGTTGTACTAGACTAATTCTTTTTAGTAATACCCATAAAACCCTTCAGCATTTTTCCATTTTTTTTAGCTGAAGTTAGATCCTTTCTATTTTAAAATGGATGGTGCCCAAAATTTCGTACAGCTAAAGCCTTTTAAAAAATAGAAATGAATTCCGAAAAAGACGTAAGACAATTATCTCTTACCTATATTTCTCTACCAAGGAAAACTGAGCTAGTGTTTGTTTAATTTCTTTAGTTCTTTTAAAAATCAGGATCCACTCAATTCATTAGCAGAAATTAAAGCGGGGCTGCAAGAAAATTGTGCTCAAGCTTGGGGCGTCCAATATTCAAACGGTACAAAATGACGCAGTGTACGTGGGGCGCAATTAAACACCTTTTCATAAGCTACAAAATGACACCACAACGTGCGGGCAAGTTCACAGGTTACAAAATTACGCCCAAGCGTGGGACAAACAACTTCTCACAGGGTACAAAAAAAGAGGCCGCAAACTGAGGACATTTTTTCAAAAGTTACAAAATTACGCCCAAGCTTGGGGCAACATTTTCACACGCTACAAAATAGCGCTGTCAACGCGGGGCTTTTGGAATTTTATTTTTTAAAGGGTTCAGTGTACTAGCTTTCGAACAAAATAAAAGCTCTAACTTTGCAGATATTTTTATTTCATAATACTTATTAAACGAAACTACACTATAGCAGTAAGACAAAAGCAGGAAATTTGTAGAATTTTTTTATTTCAATTTATCTGATATAGATATTTGAATTTAGTTGTTGACTCTAAGATAAGAAATTCCTACTTTTTTCTTAACAGCTAGCTTTATAGTTCAGATTAGCAGATGTGCTGGTCGACTTTAATTTTACACTGTTTATTTTGCGGATAGCCGAGGAAAAAAAAAAAAAAAAAAACGGTACGTTTTTTTTTTCTCACCTATATTTTGCATGAATATTAAAAATACTTTGCTGATACGAAACGGTATTTAGAGATTTTTTTTATAGAAAATTCTTAAGATATCTTAGTAAAAAAAAATTTAATACAAGGCGATACTTAGAAATTTTTTTTTGAAATTGTCGAAGATTTTTTTTAATGTTTGGTAAAGAAGTTTACATATTTTAAGTGCCTTTACGTATTTTTTATTTAGACTATTGGGAGCACAGGAGAAATATTTTCACGACTTTTTAAACAGTTCTTTTAAATAGTATTCATTTATCATGGAAGCCTTCAATTTTAAAGTCAATCACCTACTGGAATATGAATTAGACTATGAACTGAAAATCCGTCGTACTTTCTCAGAACGTCCGGTCGCGGATAAAAGAAAGATTCTAACGAGGATCTTAAGTAAAGAAATATTCCAATAGATCAGATTGGACTAAATAGTTACAAAAAGTTTCAGATTTTTTTTAAGTCTAATAAAAATCCTCCTTTTCAAATTAAAACTCCTGCTTCTCCAAATGGTCACATGTCTCCTTTATTCGTGCATAAATATTCAGATAACAGACGCATATCAAGATAAATCTATTAGGTGTCCATTTTTCGGCTTTATTTGACTCTGGTGCAAATGCCTCCGTTATAGGTCAGAATGGTATTAAGATTTTAAGTCGTTTAAGTATAAAAATATGCCACGTCAAAAATAGAAGTGTTACCACTGCAGATGGCAGCCGTCTAAAAGTTTTAGGTACGGTTGAGTTGCCGCTAGTCTGCAATGGTCATTGTTTAGTAATCTCTGCTCTAGTAGTACCTTCTCTATCACATACTTTGGTTTTGGGATGTGATTTTGCACAAAAATTCGGAATTTTAGTAAATTTTAAAAATAATTCGTGGTATCCACAGTCCCTAGAAGTCAATTCTCAAACAAGTTTTAAAGATAGTTATTCAGAAAGTTCCTTAGAAAACCTTTTCTCGCGTCTATGTACCCTAGATGATCTCTCGCGGACGGAACGCGTAAAAGCAGAAAAAGTAATAAGCTCTTTCAATGAAATAAGTAGTAAAGATAGGTTAGGCCGAACGAATAAAATCACCATGTCTATAGATACGGCTGAAGCCAGGCCGGTAAAGACAAGGCCCTTCGCCATGTCTCCTTATATGTCAAAAGTATTAAATAAAGAGTTGGACGAAATGTTGAAACTCGGAGTGATTGAAGAATCAAACAGTCCTTGGTGTTCTCCAATCTTATTGGTGAAAAAGGCCGATGGACAGTATCGTCTGTGCTTTGACGGAAGAAAGCTCAACGAGGTCAGCAAATTTGATAACTACCCATTACCGAACATCGACAGAATTTTGACATCACTCAGGAATGCTAAGTATGTATCTTCGATAGATCTTAGAAAGGCTTTCTGGCAAATTCCTTTAGACAAATCCTCTAAGGAAAAGACCGCTTTTGCAGTAGTAGGCCGAGGTCTATTTCAGTTCGTCACTATGCCGTTTGGTCTAAAGAACGCTGCTCAAACTCAGCAACGTTTAGTGGACGCTATATTTGGTCCGAAATATGAGCCACATATTTTTTACCTATCTCGATGATATTTTAGTAACATCGGAAGACTTCGAATCGCATATTCGCTTACTTAAAGAAGTAAAAGATAAATTGAAAGAGGCCGGACTGACGATAAATTTGAGCAAATGTGATTTTTTCAAAACTTCTCTAAAGTTTTTAGGCTATATTGTAGGCTCAAATTCCTTGCGTACCGATCCGGATAAAGTAGCAAGCATGGTTAACTATGCGAGACCTACTAATACTACGGAAGTTAAGCGCTTCGTAGGAATGTGTTCATGGTACAGACGTTTCATTGAGAATTTTTCTACCCTGTTGTCGCCTATTAATGACCTTTTGAAAGGACGAAAAAAAGGACAATCGATAGATTGGACAAAGGCAGCCGAAGAATCTTTTATAAAGATTAAAGAGCTATTGGTTTCAGCTCCCATTTTATCCCAACCAGATTTTTCACAACAGTTTTATATTTCTAGTGATGCTTCTAATACCGGTTTAGGGGGCGTCCTAACACAGAAAATCAATGGTGAGGAAAGAGTGATAGCGTATGCCAGTAGAACTTTGTCAAAGGCTGAACGTAACTATTCGGTTGTTGAAAAAGAATGTTTAGCCGTACTCTTTAACATCGAAAAATTTCGACCTTACATAGAAGGTGTTCCTTTCACGGTCATAACAGATCATTATAGTTTATTGTGGCTTAATTCTATTAAAAACCCTAGTGGCAAACTAGCGCGTTGGGCGATTAGGTTGAGACAACATAATGTGTTTTGATATCTTAAAGTTTGTGAGGACTTGTGAAGTATGTGGAGCGCAGAAATCTCCAAATGCACTACCTATGGGACTGATGGGAAAAGAGAAAACGGTTAACTACCCTTTTCAAGTCATAGCAGCTGATCTAGTAGACCCATTTCCACGTTCAAAACAGGGAAATAAATGACTTTTCGTAATTTTTTTGCAGGTTTACAAAGTATACCGTGTTATTTCCTTTGAAAAGCTCTAAAGCCGAATGCTTTTTGAAATTTTAGAAAATGATATTTTTCTAATCCACGGAGTTTCATCGCTTTCGATATGCGATAACGGTACTCAGTTTACTTCTGAGTGTCTTAAGAGCTTAAGTGAGACATATAGTTTTAACATACGTTTCAATCCCGTGTGCCCTCTACAATATAATTTCGTTCAAAATAATATTCGTTGATTCACGTGATAATTCGGGATAAAGGAATTTCAAAGATTCAAACACGAAGTAACCGGGTTCACACCGTCTTTCTTAGTTTACGGCAGACATATACCTCTATCTGGATCGTATTATAAAAATTTAGACTTGGATGTCAATGTTGACAGCGAAATAATTCCGGGTAACAGGGGTGCGTACGCCGACAATTTAAAGAGTTTAAAAGATATTTTCACCGACGTGCGTAGTAGGATACATAAGGCTTATGAACGGAACAGTAAGTCTTACAACCTTAGAAAAAGGGATTTTTCCTTTAATATAGGTGATCACGTTTGGTGAAAAAATAAAATTCTTTCCAGTGCAGCTGATAAATTCACATCTAAGTTGGTACCTAAGTATGTGCATTGCGTGATAAGAGAAAAGATTTCAGACTTAGTTTATGGTTTAGTTAATTTAGATGGGACTAAAATAGGACGATGGCATATTAAAGACTTAAAACCATTCAATGAACCTAACCCTAATGAAAGTTTGTCAGAAGAAGAATGGGTTATATTTACATTATCTTAATTGCTTTACCTTATTTTTTTTTGATGTTGCTCTGTGGAGGTGACGACCTCGTCTTTTTGACTGTTATAAAAGTTGCGCATAGAATAGCTTACTTTTATTGATTAAAGCTAAGGTTTTGGGTATTGGCCATATCCAAACTTAGGTTGATTGTAGTTGATGTTTAGCATCGACTCAGCTGTTGCGAGCTTGCGAAAGAGTCACACTCAGGATATATCATAAGACTGGTATGTCGGTGGTCGCGGGATTTGATTTGCTTATGACCCCAAATAATATCCAGTTCTTGACACTTGGAAGCGAAATTTTGATTAGAGGCAATCCAAGGTGATCTTGAGTTAAGACAAGCGCAAGATGGAGCTCGTGTAGTGTGATGTAGAGTCAAAATTTCTATGAGCAATTTCAAAGTTTGTTACCCGAGTGGGTGTATTTTTATTACCTTAGTGGTATATGTTGGGTGCAATTAAGAGTAAATTGATTTTGGTTTATCCAGTAAGTCTAAGACTTGGATTATTTTGATTTAGATCTTCTTCTGAATTGACAAACTGAGGGTATTTTCTTTTTTTTCAGAGCCGTTTAAACATTACCTTTGAGTCACTAATTTTTTTAAATTTTTTTGCATGGACTCATAGGCGTATGTTGAGTTTTTGCGGTTTACTATCAGATTGATAGAGAATTGAAGTTCTGCAGGAGAACTAAAGGCTGATCATTTACAGGAGATGAGAGCAGAGTAAGACAGTCGTTTCACAAAGAAATGATCAAAATCTGATACCGAGATGAGAACCTTGTCAAGAGAGGCTAAGCGCAGTGAAGGAAGATTCCTAACCGAATTTTTAGATTTCCAAGAGGTAATCTAGAAGTTTGGGCTGACAGAAAACGGTTATGCCTGATACCTGTAGCAGTTTCTTCTAGAGGCTATGGTTTAGGGAGACGATTAACACCATGATCGAATATTTTAGCTGTCGACGATGTTTTCTTCTTGTTTCTGATTAAGCTGGAAAAGCTCTTGTCGTCTTCAAAAGTTTTGTTGCGTCGCCACCAAAAATTTGAGAAATTTTTGCTTCATGTAGCTTTTTAAGCTCATTTTCGTTTTTTTTAAAATTTCGTTAGAAGCTTGGTTAAGTCAACCTTGTAAACCTTTTAGGTTGTATCCCATGAGTGATTTGTTTTTACAGGCTGTGATGCACCGGGTGCTAACAGATGCCATTACGACGTTTGGCAGGGAGTTAGTCTTCCTGAGGGACAGACTGATTGGAAGGGTAGTCTATGGGGGGTGAACGTTTGACCTTTGGGACCTTAAGGGGTTTTGTTACCCAATGGTTGTTTCTATTTGAACCAAAGGAGAGCCTAACTACTGTAGTCGACCTCAGCTCCAATTAGCCTATTAGTGGTGACAGGCTGTTGGCAGTAGTGTGTTTCGGAACACCCTATTGATTAAATTTTTTTTTTTTGATTTATGGTGGTGTGGTAGACACCGTTTTAGTTTAGTGGATGCTATAATCTACTCCCTTTTGTTGGTGGACACCAGGGTCACCAATTCTGTATTTTATTGTCTCCACCTTTCAGTATATCGTGGTGAGGTGTTTGTCTCCTGTTATGTGGGATGGATTGAATGTTTTTCGTTGTTGTTCCAGGGCGAGACCAGTACACGAGGGTTCTTCATGCAACTTGGAGAAGCGCAATGCTGGTTAAGTTTTATATCTCTGTGTAGCCACCCTGAAGAATGACGGAGGGCGTTTCTTCTGGCTCATGTTTCTAGGCAGATTTGTCACTTTGGTGCGATGTGCCGAAGATTTGTTTAGCTTTTGCTAAGAGCTTTCACCAAGCTCAGTATGGAGTTATCGTAACCAAGAGTTTGGGATTTGAACTCCTGTATATATTTCTGTATATATTTCTGTATATATTTTTGTATGTATTTCGGTGTATGTTGGTTGCCTGAGGGCACGTGCTCAAAATGCGAGATTTTGAGTCGTTTTATTTATGGACTCCCATATATAGGATTATGACTTTAGGGAGGTCCTATTTCGAGACTTGCTGTCTCATATAGTTGTGCTGGGAATGTTTCCTTGAATGTTAGTTGCGCGCGGACTAATCATTCTGTTCTTAGTGAACATTGCTTTTTGAAGCAGGATCATTCAGTTTGGTGAATTTTAGCTTTTATAGCTATTCACTGTGTTTAGAGTGAATTTTAGCTTTTGTAGCTATTCACTGTGCTTATAGTGGTATTGTTAGCTTTTATAGCTGCTCACTATGTTAATGGCAAGTTTGTTCTTTTAGAACGCAGACTTTGTGTAGTCGAGGACTATTTACAGAGTGTTTTCTTGGCGAGGAGCCGAGGTTTTTTCTGGCGAAGTACCAGAATGTTTTCTTGGCGAGGAGCCGAGGTTTTTTTCTGGCGAAATACCAGAGTGTTTTCTTGGCGAGGAGCCGAGGTTTTTTCTGGCGATATACCAGAGTGTTTTCTTGGCGAGAAGCTGAGGCTTTTTTCTGGCGATATGCCACAGTGTTTTCTTGGCGAGGAGCCGAGGTTTTTTTTTCTGGCGATATACCAGAGCGTTTTGTTGGCGATAAGCTGACGTGTTTTCTGGCGATCAACCAGAGCGTTTTCCCTAGCGATTTTAGCATGTCTAGATGTCTTAGGACGTCGACATTGCGCGATAGAGTGCGATTATTTTCCGAGTGCGACTAGTAGTGATACTAGATTTAGAATGTTCTCTTAGTGATGAGCTAGAGCATTGAGGGCGATTTTTCCCGAGCGTTTGTCTGGATATTTATCCAGATATTTTTTTTTTTTTTGGCTTTGTGCGAAATGGTCTGACAAGACTTTTTCTTTTTAGTGTAAGTGTTTGCACTAGAATCATTTTTTATTTTTTTATTTAAGAATTTTTATAAATTTCTTTTGCTGAAATAGAAAATTTTCAGACAATCCTTAAAATATTTTAAGGGGGGTGTTCATATTTTATTTCAGTTCACTTTTTTTGATTTAGACAAGAGTCTGTTTTGGTAACAATTACAGAGCTGATTCTTTTATATAAGAAGACCGCGATTGTTATTTTGGAAAGGTATTTCCTATGTTCATGCAAGGATTTTTATTTACTTTTTGATGTACTTAACCTTAGTGTTTAATTAAGTTAAGTCTAGTTATAAGATTTTTTGTGTACATGCAAAGATTTTCATTTGGTTTTCATTGTACTTAATATTAGTGCTTAACTGAATTAAGTCTAGTAGTAAGGTCCGAAGTTTGTAATTTTGTTTTAAGTTCTGACCTTAGTATTAAGTGATAGTGTACCACTTTGTACCTTTTCATAAGTAGCCTAAGTTTAATAGACTAGTGTAGTCTATTTCTTTTTGGAAGGGGGTAAATGTAACATTCATTTTTTCCTAGATTTTAAGACCATGTAATGTTACTGATTTTTTCCATTTCAAATTGTACTTATTTTCATTTTTGTTCCGAACGGTATATTAAACAGGGATTCCCAGACGTTCGGTATATAGTGAGTTGTGCGGGTTCCTGACCGAACCTCTCGCTACGCCGCGATTGGTGGAATGTTTGATCGGCAGTTTTGATTGGAGCGTCGTGATATTACTGGCAAAAGTCGCACGATTATTTAAGGCTCCGCAGACCGTAAATCAGGGGTTGTTTTCCATCTAGCCGCAACCAGGCAGTACCATCAAGCCGCTGCCAGGCTGTTTTCCATCTAGCCGCAGCCAGCAGTACCGTCTAGCCGAGAGGCTATTTTCCATCTAGCCGAAGTAGGCTAATTTTCATCAGAGTCGCTAAGTAAAAGCACCAGTGTCTTAAATAAAAGCCGTAGTGAGCTTTCTAAGTGTTAGTTAAGAAAAAGTGTGAAATCGGGCGTAGTCGATCACAGCAGGAATAAAAAACAGTAAGTCAACAAAACTCCCTTCAATAAGACTTATTCGAGAGTAGCGCCTTAACTGCAACGTAAAACAGACTAAAAAGTGAAGTGTAAAGCACGATTTCTCGTCTTCGGGGGTTATAATAGTCTGAAATTTTAAAGTAACAACTACTAGTTAGGCTAGAATTTGTTAGGTAAAACTGTAAAGGTTAGAACTTTTCATTTTAAAAACATGAATAAATTTTCTTTTTTGATTAAAGCTAGTGTCTCACTGAATATTTATTTTTCTTTTCAGGATAAGTTGTACTAGACTAATTCTTTTTAGTAATACCCATAAAACCCTTCAGCATTTTTCCATTTTTTTAGCTGAAGTTAGATCCTTTCTATTTTAAAATGGATGGTGCCCAAAATTTCGTACAGCTAAAGCCTTTTAAAAAATAGAAATGAATTCCAAAAAAAGACGTAAGACAATTATCTCTTACCCATATTTCTCTACCAAGGAAAACTGAGCTAGTGTTTGTTTAATTTCTTTAGTTCTTTTAAAAATCAGGATCCACTCAATTCATTAGCAGAAATTAAAGCGGGGCTGCAAGAAAATTGTGCTCAAGCTTGGGGCGTCCAATATTCAAACGGTACAAAATGACGCAGTGTACGTGGGGCGCAATTAAACACCTTTTCATAAGCTACAAAATGACACCACAACGTGCGGGCAAGTTCACAGGTTACAAAATTACGCCCAAGCGTGGGACAAACAACTTCTCACAGGGTACAAAAAAAGATGCCTCAAACTGAGGACATTTTTTCAAAAGTTACAAAATTACGCCCAAGCTTGGGGCAACATTTCTTCACAGGCTACAATATATATATATATATATATATATATATATATATATATATATATATATATATATATATATATATAGATATATATTATATAAAAAATATAACGTCTCTCTGTCTGTCTGTTAGTGCGCTTATCACTCGAGAACCACTTATCCGATTTACGTATTTTTTTCTTTTAATTCATACGTAGATATATTCTCTGGTCAGGTTATATAATATAAATAATGATCTATATAAATATATATAAAACGCAACATCTGTCTATCTTTCCATTAGTGTGCTTATCATTAGAGAACCACTTATCCGATTTACGTGTTTTTTTTTAATCCTTAACATTTATCAAGAAAAAATCTAATCTAACATATATAAAACGCAACGTCTCTCTGTTTGTCTGTCCGTTAGTGCGCTTAGCACTCAAGAACCACTTATCCGATTTACGTGTTTTTATAAATTTATACATATGTTCTATATAAGTCGATATAAGCCTTGATAGGGAGTTGGTAATTGAATATTTTTGGGCGGGTTGGTGATGTGATGAAACATTTAGATATCTATCCGTGTGAGTGGGCTTTCTATACACCGAGTGGCCTAAAGTCATATCTGATTTTGGATTAATAAGAATATCTAGGAAAGCTAGACTATTTCTTGGTTCAATCTAAATACTTATTTTAATAATTTTAGAGGTGAGATGTTTACTATTCAACTTTTATGTAGGCTATTTTTGGTAAAGTGATTTGTTTTAGTGAGTAAATTTTTAAAATAAATAGCTCAATAAAAACTTTACAATTTGCTTCACTAAGGTAATATCGGGTACTGACAAGGTGTGAGAACTTTCGTTTATCTACTAAAGTGTGTCTCAAAATGACCTGACATTTTAATTTATTCGTGAAACGGATTATTTATTTGAAAAGTACGAATGTTTTTATTTTAATATAAGGTACAAACGTGGAGGTTATGTGTGGAACACAATATCCGATAAATGACCGCCTCGACCCTGTTTACAAACGTTCACTCTTTTGACGAAATTTTCAGTAACATATTGGCATAATTGCTGACTAATTTCATTAATGGTGCATCTAATTTCTTCCTCGAGCGCCAGAATGGTCTGTGGATCATTAGCATACACTTTTCTTTTCAAAAAACCCTAAAGAAAGAAGTCCAGTGGCGTCAAATGGCATGATCTTGGTGGCCAATTCACATCGCCTGGGCGCGAGATAACACGACATGAAACTTCGTCTGTAATAACTGCATTGTTTCGCCCGCAGTGTGGCAGGTTGCGCCATCTTGTTGAAAGAATATCTCTTCCAAGTCCATCCCGTTCAATTCATTCCATAAAAAATTGGTTATCATGTCACGATAACGAATACCATTGACGGTAACCGTATTTCTAACAGCATTCTCGAAAAAGTACTGCCCAATCACTCCTCTAACCCAAAATTTGTACCAAACAGTGACTCGTGGTGGATGCATGGGAAGCTGTTAGATCACTTGTGGAAATTCGACAGTTTTATTTATTTACGTAGCCACTAAGTTGAAAATGCGCCTCATTGCTGAAGATGATTTTCTTCGAAAAATCACCATCGATTTGTTGATGCTCCAATATCCAATTGGTGAATGTATGTCTGCTAGCTGCAGTTCTTGTGTCAATTGGATCTTGTAAGCAAGCAAATGGAGATCTTTCGTCAAAAATCGCTGCATAAAGTATCTTGAAATGTTCAATTGCTGAGCACGATGGCGAATTGAGGTGGAAGGACTTTCGTCAATACTCGCACTCCCTGTGGCTTTGTTTTCATTCTACCAACAAATTTTTTGATTAACTGCACTATAGTGTTGCGTTATTATGACCAAAAACGTGCGGACTTTTCGAACCGTCTTTGCAAAATTTTCACAATTTGTGTAGTGAATTTTCACAATTTCTATCCGTTGCTCGATCGTGAAATTCTCCATGACTAAACCTCAATAGTTCCTGATGCCAATTGTCAAAGATTAGTATTCTATATTCGCCACAAAAAAATGGCGCGCATTTTAAAATGTCAGGTCATTTTGAGATATCCTTAGTAGACAAGGCTATGAAATTTCTGGCGCAAAATCCCATGTATTTTCTTATGGGCCTAAAAACTGCATTTTTAGTGTCATTTTTTGATATATGTGCACATGCACGAGGTTGGTCAATAAGCGTTGAGCAAAGTGCAGTATCAGTTGCCTATATGCGGACGGGGTGGGGTTGACGTAACATAATATGTGGCGAAGGCGCAAGGCTGGTGCAGTGCCTGTTGCATATATGAATGGCTGATGTAACGGAATTAACTTGTTGTAATATAATTTAAAAAAAGTTAGTTATAGACCAGGATTCGAGCCTTCATATCTTCGATTTTCGTACTGCAAATCTTGCATCTATGCCACTGATCCACTGAGGCTTTTTATAAGAAAGTGTTAGTAAAATTATTACATTCGAAAATGTTAAGGTTATGGTCAAAAGGGTCTTACTAGTCTTTGGTCTAATATTTAGTACTTAATATAATGCAGATTTTCAATTTTTTTAAGAAATACCGTAAATTATGACATGTACGAATGCATAAGTCTCGTCTTAAACAAATGATCCAGAGAGGGGTGTGAAATTATGTAAATAGGTTTTCTGTATAAAATAACAAGGAAAATTTTATTTCTATACAGTTAGTTATTCTACTTAGTATTTTGTTTTCGGCAGTTTTTTTTAACAGAAAGTGTTTATGAATAATAATACGACTTTTATTTTTGAATCACTCGATTCGAGTTGACTAAAAGAGCCTTATGAAGACATAAAGTGTGTGTATGTTTACAAAAAAAAGGTAGGTGACAAAATGGCAGTACTTGTCAGAAGAGGTAGTTATCTGTTTTAAGATGTATTTAGCTCTTTGCACAGGTCAAAAAGGCCTTGTAATAGCATTGCCAAAAAGGTTTTATCCTGAAAGACTGAAAAAGGTGTTTTCTAGCAGCTGTAAATAGGTAGTAAACACAAGTAGACAGGTAAGTATAGGTAAAAGACGGGTGTAATATCAGAAGGGCCTTAATCTGTACCCGTGTAACCTGTGCGAAGAGGTAATTACCTGTCTTAAGAAGTACGTAGTTCTTTTACACAGGTAAAAAAGGTGTCAAAAAGGCATTGTTTACATGAGGGAGTAAAAAAGGTCTAAAAAAGGCCTTATTTAGAGGGTTGGGGAGGTGGGGGCCAAAAAGGCTTTACCAGGGGGTAGTTTTTTAGGGGTAGTTTTGGTATAATGTAAAAAAGGCAAAACAAATATATTTTTTTATAAGGGTAACTCTAACCCCCTTAAATATTTTATTTAATTTAAAAAAAAAGGCCTCTAGAAATTGGGATACGAACCGCCAACCTTTCGTATATGAGACGGATTCTATACCTATTAGTCCATCTTGTAAGTTAAATAATCTTGTTAAATGAAATGTAAACTATAATCCAAATAATAGATTAGAGAGAGGTCAGTAAACATACTGTTAGATGGATACATTAGAGAATGTAATATTTATATATAGAGAGAGCGTGCTAACATGCATGCAATTTAGTTTACATGATTTAGACATTAGCAAGAGTGCTGGCATGCAACTTAAAATAAATGTTTTCATTATAAATATAAACAACGATTGTAACAATGAAATATTTTATTTATTCATAATTTGTGTTTGTGTTTATTATCAAAACCTAACCATTTTACAAATACTTTATTTCTCTGTCGTTTTAGCACTTTTTTTAACCAAATAAATATCAGCTAGCTGGCCATATAATTAAAATCGGGGATAAATGAAATGAAGACAATAAAAAACAAATCGGTTGAAGGTGTAAACTTTTCTTGGCGTCTTAAGAAGTAATTACTTGTGCTATCTGCCTTAAGAAGTAATTACTTGTTTGAGACAAAAAAGACAATACCTCAGTGAAGAGGTAATTACCTGTGTTCAGAAGTAATTACTTGTTTGAACAGGAAAAAAGTCAAAGCTGCTAAGAGTATATGCATTAGAGAATGTAATATTTATATTAATATTTCGAGAGGTCAGCAAAGCTGATTAGAAGGGTGAAATTCCTTGTGATAAGCTGTTAAGTATATGCATTGGAGAATGTAATATTTATATTAATTTTTTTAACAATTGGAAAGGTGCGAACTCTATAAGTACGGTAATTTTAAAGTAAACAATATGAATAGCAAGAAGACGTTACTTATTCATTTTCATAAATAAGAGGAAAATGTATGAATATTTTATTCGTATAAAAATTTCATTATAAGCAAATAAAACGGAATTTATAAAAATATATGTGTGACATTTTGCAATAGGATATTTAAAGGATTTATAAAGAAATAATCACAAAAGTAAGTAGATTATATTTTATATTTAATACCAAAACAGATCGTAAATAGTCTTAGGAGACACAAGGAGGCATTGAAAATTGAAATTTATCAATGGATACATTTTTCATAGTCTTAGTTCTAGTATCTTTTAGTTTCTCCCATTTATACTACTCCACAAGAACAGGAAATTTCATAGACACATTCAATGGATGAAGAAATTATATATGTCGATGATCTTAAGCTTTTGTAAATTCGGTGTATTAAAAATTGTCTGAATTTTTAAGTAATTTGGATATTTGTTATGTCATATCGTATATATAGAGTAAAACCGCATTATCTGATGATGATGATGATCTATGAAAAAGTTGAGGTTGAGTTCTTAAAATGATAAAGAAAATGTCTAGTATTGTCAGTGCAATATCCACTACTTTTCAGAGTACTGATCGGTTTAGGTGTTGCTGATGAGATATAATGTTTATCACATACTGATAGAGCTTTAATAATATCTAATTGATGATGGTTTTTGAGAAATATGACGATGCTGGTGTAAGTTAAAGTTACTATTAGGGTATCTATTTTTTTTTGGTTTATCTTTCTGTAAACCGAATGCTTCAAGGTACCGTTTCTTCTACCACTAAATCCAGAAGGAAAACTACACTATCTGACTGTGTCCACCGTAAATCTTATGTCTGAATGCTACTGATTGTGGTTAGTTGAAAAGATTTTCAGGTAATTCACCATGAAAATAAAGCCATATTTTATATATTTCGGCCAATATATTGTAGTAAATTGATACATTTTCTCTTATATGGAAGTAAAATAAAACAATCTTATTTATTTTCTTAATTCCTTAGTAAGACTCTTCATTTCAGTTCAGCATAATCACTGCGTGAATAGATAATTTTGCAAGCTTAAAATCTATTTTATGAAATATTAACGCGAGATGAAAAATTTTAGTTTACTATATACCTTAATATTTTCGTAAAAAAGACGGAAAAGATAACTCTCTTTCTTACAAGAGATTTTCAAATTTTAAGCAATTGTAAATTTTAAAAGTGTATTTCAAAAAGTTTTATACTATGTTATCCACAACTATATTTTATCAGTATTCTTTGTTATATTTGTTAAAGTTTGGAAAGTTTTTTTTTATGCATTAACAGCTTTTAATTTTACAAAAAGTTCAAATTTTACCTATAATGGAATCTTGCTCACATATTTAGGGCTCTTCTCCTAAATATACTACTATGCATTTTCCAGAGTCTACCTAGGAGTGAGCGACTCCTCTGAACAGAAACTAGGAATTCACCAGAAACTTAAATCAATACTATAAAAAGTTTTGGAAGGAGATAGTGCGCTTGATTCCTCCCAGTTCGGTGTTAAGAATACACGTCTCGCTAGTGGGTTATATCCGCATGTGATTTAGCTTACCATTCCTCGTAATACCATCTTCAAGTACTGTTTTAAATAGAAAATCAACACTACTTTTAAATAATCATCCTTTTTTCTCACTTCGATATAAAAATCTACTTTATTAAATTTTTTACATACCATCTAAAAATTATGCAATGCAATTATGCATTTATTTTCCAAATTACTATATGTGCATAAGCATAAGTTAACATTTATTCCACTGTTTAAAATAAAACATCTAATATATAATCAAATAAGCATTTTTCCCCCGTATACTGTACGTATATGCATAAAAATTTACATTTATTTTATCATGTTTTAAAACATAAAATATTCTATTGCAAATGTCACACATATATTTTTATAATTTGCAGGATAGTTGAGTTAAATATCTGCATGTCCTAACGTTTTTATTAACAATTTAAATAATTGCATCCTATTTGTTTATAACAAAATTCTCATAGGGATAAAATATTCATACCTTTTCCTCTCGTTTATTAAGATGAATAAATAATAGCTTCTTCCTATTCATATTGTTCACTTTCAAATTAACGTACTTTTAAAGAGTTGGCACCTTTTCAATTGTTAAAAAAATGAATATAAATATTATATAAACTTAAAAGGAGTACACAAGGAATTTGACATTTCTTATCAGATTTGCTGACCTCTCTCTCTCTCTCAAAATATTAAATATTACATTCTCCAATGCATATACTTAACAGCTTATCACAGGGAGTTTGACCCTTCTTATCAGCTTTGCTGACTTCTCGAAATATTAATATAAATATTATATTTTCCAATGCATATACTCTTAGCAGCTTTGGCTTTTTTACCTGGTCAAACAGGTAATTACTTCTTAAGACAGGTAGCACAGGTAATTACGTCTTAAGATGCTGAGAAAAGTTTATACCTTCAACCGCTTTGGTTTTTATTGCCTTCACTTTCATCAACTCCCATTTTAATTATATTGCCAGCTAGACTAGAATAGTATATATAGAGTCTGGCTCATATATCCTGATATTTATTTAGTTGAAAAAAAGTGCTAAAACGACAGAGCAATAAAGTATTTGTAAAATGGTTAGGTTCTGATAATAAAAAGAGTTGGACAGATAAAAATTATGAATAAAGAAAATATTTCATTGTTACAATCGTTTTTTTTATTTATTTTTAAATTTATACATATTTATAATAAAAGATTTATTTTAAGTAGCATGCTAGCACTCTCGCTAATATTTAAATCATTTAAACTAAATTGTATGCATGCTAGCACGCTCTCTCTATATATAAATATTACATTCTCTAATGTACCCATCTAACAGCTTATCACCCAGGAGTTTGAACTTTCTTATCATGTTTGCTGACCTCTCTCTAATCTGTTATTTTGATTATAGTCTACATTTCATTTAACAATTTTATTCAAGGTGCAAAATGGAGTAATAGGTATAGAGTCCGTCTTATATACGAAAGGTTGGCGGTTCGTATCCCAGTTTATTATATAGGACTGTTTTAAATTCCAATAAAATACTTAAGGCCCCAAAATGAAGGGATTCATAAAAAAAATATTTTATTTTGCCTTTTTTACATCATACCAAAACTACCCCTAAAAAAACTACACCCTTCATAAAGCCTTTTTGACACCCACCCCCCCAACCCCTTAATTAAGGCTTTTTTGATACCTTTTTTACTCCCCCATATAAACAATGCCTTTTTGGCACCTTTTTTACCTGTGTGAAAACAACTACGTACTTCTTAAGACAGGTAATTGCCTTTTCGCCCAGGTTACACAGGTACAGATTAAGGCCCTTCTGACATTACACCTGGCTTTTACCAATACTTACCTGTGTACCTGTGTTTACTACCCATTTTCACCTGCTAGAAAACATCTTTTTCAGTCTTTCACGATAAATCTTTTTGGGAATGCTATTACAAGGCCTTTTTGACCACTTTTTTACCTGTGCAAACAGCTAATTACTTCTTAAGACAAGTAACTACCTCTTCTGACTGATTTTGTAACCTATCTTTTTTTTTTGCAAACATACACACTTTATGTCTCAATAAGGGTCTTTTGGTTAACTCGAATCGAGTGATTCAAAAATAAAAGTCCTATTAATATTCATAGTTACTTTGTGTTAAAAAAACTGCCGAAAACAAAATATTAGGTAGAATAACTAACAGTATAGAAATAAAATTTTCATTGTTATTTTGTACAGAAAAACTATTTATATAATTTCACACCACTTTCTGGATTATTTGTTTAAGACAAGACTTTTATGCATTCGTACATGTCATAATTTACGGTATTTCTTAAAAAAAAAAATATCTGCATTATATTAAGTACTAAATATAAGACCCTTTTGACCATAACCTTAAAATTTTTGAATGTAATAACTTTACTAACACTTCCTGATAAGATGCCTCAGTGGATCAGTGGCATAGATGCAATATTTGCAGTACGGAAATCGAAGGTATGAAGGTTCGAATCCGCTGGTCCCATACCATCTCTTTTTTAATTATATGCAAATACTTTAATAGTTAATTCCGTTAGATCAGCTATTCATATAGGCAACAGGCATTGAACCAACCTTGCGAATTTGCCACATATTTTGTCAAGTCTACCTCGCCCCGTCCGCATATAGGCAAATGATACTGCACTCTGCTCAACGCTCATTGGCCAACTTCGTGCATGTGCACATACATCAAGAAATGGCACTAAAAATGTAATTTTTAGGCTCATAGGACAATACATGGGATTTTGCTTCAAAAGTCTTCTAGCCTTATCTAATATCCTTTACTTTTCTTCTGGCTCTTTCTCCATTACCACTGAAGTCGAGTAAAATTATTATTTTTTTCCGGAACAATCTAATCAGTTATATTCAAATGTAGACTACAACAGAGAAGAATAACTAACCTATGTACAGGAAAAATTACATGAAAATTAAATAAGTTGTTCTCGAGTTATACGACATTATTTTTCCGATTTTGGTTAGTCGAATGTGGCACTGACGTCACGTTAACTGCATACATTAAGAAGTGACATTTTTAAGTACATTCTTAAGAGCCGGGCTAAGAATAAGTTAAAGTGGGTCTTTTACTACCTTTTATATAGGTTATATTTGAAAAAATGAATTATTTTGGTAAGCATTGTGACCTGTCAATAACAATTTGATGTTCAATACTGTCCAAATATATTAATATTATAAAATTATGAAATGCCCACGCCTTATTGATTGTGCTAGCACCTTTACCAACGGGATAATAGGATATTTGTATATATGTGCATGGTGTGCCCCCTTTAATAAATTTCTTTTTTTCGCTGTGTCCTCAGGTGCAAATAGTGACGTGTTTAAGTCTTTTATATAAAGGCACAGATAATTCAGGGTCTTTAGCTATTCTGATAAGAACAAACAAATGCATTTTTTAGACGTTACTGTTTTATAAATTTTTAAATGTGAACTCATTCTATTTAGAGTTTATCATTTAAAAACATGCATGTTTAGCACTGCATACAAATAAAAAGTACCATATTATGTGAATTCAGCCACTGTTATAACTGTGAAGTTTCTTAATTAGTTATTTGGGAGTTATATCTGTACACTATCTAAACACGCAGAGAAGCAACCTTCCTACAACTATTACTACTACTATCATATAAAATATAATACGTACAAAAATAAAAGTTAACTGGACAACTAGAGATTTTAAATTCCGTAACAATTAGATTAGGTCTAAGTTATAAACCCAAGTGAATCTGGCTATAAAATTCTTGCGTATTTAAAACACTTGTGGTAATTTGACTCTGCATTGATAATTGTCATTGCACGGTTAAAAAACAAGACAGTTTCTTGAACTTTTACAGGCAGATTCACTAAAGAGATCTAAAACATAGATCAGCTCTAGTTGGATTTTCTTTTTGACTTTAGTATATTTCATATAGTAAATATTATTAAATAAAATTAATAGGTTTTGCAAATTTAAAATCATACTTTATTTTATTAGTTTAATCATAAATAGAAACACATTTTTGGACTGGATAACTCCAGAGATAAAAAACGTTTTTAACTTTTTTTAAACCAGACACTATAGTTTAAAGTGACTTAAAGTAAAAACATTTTTATTTCTAATGAGAATATATAGTCACAAAGTAATGAACGCTTTAATAAAATATGCATAACTTTAATTGATTTAGTTTTAGAGTTGAATATTCTAGTAAATCGGGCAGTGAACAGTTACCGAATAAAATACGTAACAAACACATTGTTTAACAAATTAACATTTGTAGCAACTTTAGAGTTCTACATTTACACCAACCTATAACTAATTAGGAAAACGACTCCAAAGGTGTGAAGTGTTTTAGTATGTACGCCAATGGTTATCAGAGAAAAACAATCAAAAACAGGCAACTCGGATTTAACAAATTATCGGAATTTTTTAAGTATGCAAAATGGCAAAATATCCATTAAAGCAGGTGAAAATTTTAATTTGAAAAAAAAAAATTGGCGGGAACAGTCAGTTTTATGTTAACCCAACTTCCGTAAAATAATTGCTCCTGGTGCGCTACATGAGCGTGGAGATTGAGAGAAATATATCATCTCGAATCACTTTCATTTTAATATATTCAACTATTTTTATAACACCTTGTATACAGATATATACATATATATATATATATATATATATATATATATATATATATATGTACATATATATATATATATATATATATATATATATATATATGTACATATATATATATATATATATATATATATATATATATATATATATATATATATATATGTATATATATGTATATATATATATATATATATATATATATATATATATATATATATATATATATATATATATATGTATATATATATATATATATATATATATATATATATATATATATATATATATATATATATATATATATATATATATATATATATATATATATATATATATATATATATATGTATATATATATATATATATATATATATATATATATATATATATATATATATATATATATATATATATATATATATATATATATACATAAAGAAATAGGTAGCGCGCTATTTTCCCCAAAAAGACAAATATACAAAAATTATTATTTTGGGATTAGTATAAATTTAATAATCCGTTGAATTAAATTTTTTACATTTTGAAGTCTTAGTGTAAAAATTTTATAATTTTTTTTGTGTCTACACAGGGTGTTATAAAAATCGTTGAATATATTTCAACTGAAAAATTCTTGTACTAACACTAACTGCAGAAAGAAGAGTGATAAATGACGCTTCGTTATAACTAATAACGAGATTGACTTTGAAGATCTATGGCCTTTCACCATGTACACTTGATTGTAGTAGATGGAGAAAATAAAATTGAATTGAATCTTGACAAAATTCTGGATTATTGCAGTGTTAGCATTCTTAAATTTAACAGTTTGTTATTTAATTTTGTAAGAAGAAATTGTGTTTAAAAAAGGATTTGAAGTTGCAGAACTACTTCAATTACATGGGAATTTTTGTGTTCTAAAAAAAAATTTTATATATATATATATATATATATATATATATATATATATATATATATATATATGTATTATATATAATGCATTATATATATATATATATATATATATATATATATATATATATATATATATAGAGAGAGAGAGAGAGAGAGAGAGAGAGAGAGAGAGAGATAAGAAATGACCTCAATTTTAATTTTACCTAATTTTTCAACCATAATTCACTAAAATGCGTTTCTATTAGAATATTCTAATTTGCTAAAAATTGGGTTACTTACTTCCAGTCTTGCACATAATAATTTTATTATAATTAGCTTCTAGCAGCTGGAGTATCTGACATTACTCTATAAAAGTTTATCAAGTTTTATGCACAGTTATAGGATTAATTTCACACCCCTACTTTCTCTAACTTAATTCTGACAGTTGAAACGCTGTTGCTGTTGTATAAATCTAAGGAGCTATTAAGAACACACTGAAATTAACTTACTCATTTGCTTTATCTAAATTATCTTTCTGGGTTAAGGTTTTAAAATTAATCAGTTTAGTAATACCAAATAAACGAAATTTATGTTTAGCGTCTCCGAGAAGGACACAGAAAAACATATAGTAGGTCATCGGAAAAGACAGTCAATAAGTTTTGCCAGTGTCTAAAGAGTACAAGAATATAGAACAACCAGGGCGTGGTGTTTATTAATTACCCAACTGCTGCGATTGACGAAATCGAAGATCGCGTCACGATGGAACTCGTTGTTGATTGGCTAATGTAGCTAGTTGAGAAGATGAAAAAAGCAACATTACAGGGTTGAGTGAAATGATAGATAGTGCCTAAATTACTGCAGCTTAACCCCAGGTCAACTGATTTAGGCTTCGCTTTTGCTTACTGTATAAGCTTTGGTTTGTTGGTCTATTAAATACAATGACAAGTACTCACTCTAAGTTCACCTGCCCTATTATTGTACTTCAAGACCTCAGTAAAGTGGTGCTGCCTATATACGACATTTTTAAGATTATTGAGACTAAAGTTTAGAAGTTCTGGGCAGAAGGGTCAATCCGCATGGTGAGTCACCGCAGCATTTTCAGAATGATCAAAAATAATTTATAATAAACTTAGAAGGATCCTTAAATCTACAGTTAGTGCATTTTCAGTTATTGTTTTACATTATAAATAATGGATGATATTTTTCTAAAAATCGGCAATTTAGTGTGTAGCAAAAGCTTTACCTTATATATTAGCTTTCAATAGATTTTGATGAAATAGAGTCCGGAAAAAACTTTCCGCACGTGTCTGAATAAAACTTTTCTTGAATTCTAGATCCAGAAAATATCGATTATACTATTAAAAGTGACGATTGACAACCCTGCTATCAAATATGTTCTTAACTTTTTATTAAGTGATCTATAACACGAATTATATTGTCAGAACTTATGTAACGGTAAAGTCTTTAAATGCCTTAATTTTATGTTTCTTTTACTGGTCGTTAGTCGTAAATTGATACTTGGAAATTTGCAGTTATGTAGAAAAAAAAAGTTTAATACTTAATTTAGAATATGTTGACGACTTAACGTTATCATCTGAATGTATTTTATGTTTAGATTTATTATTTTGTTAATACCTGCAATTTATCAGAAGCGATGAAGTCTGTTCATACGTATAGTGAAGTGACTAACGGATTCCTATTAGTGCAAGTTACAAAATTCAAATATCATTGAACAGGTCCATACTTTGCTTAGAATTTAATTATTTGGTTTTGGAATAAAACATAGTATAAACAATGTATGTACTAAGTTTTATTTATGTTCATTACAAATTATCTTATTATTACCAATTATTTTTATTAAAAATACAAATTATTACTTTACTCATTAAAATTAATTACATTATTCGCTTAAAATAATATCTCTGTCGCTATCATTATCATTGTTTCTAATTATTAGTTTTTCTGTATTATTTGCCATATGGATATATGATTTTTCAATTTTTTCAACATGTATGACAGCGTTCGCCTAACTCTGTAGAGGTATATTAAAAACTTCGTTTTCCATAAGTTTGAGTACACTGGAATTAACAGTGGGGCAAATATTATTACGACAAATGGCAGATTTCAATTGATTCCAAATATACTCTATAGTATTAAATATACAATGGTATGGTGGAATCCTTAAAACTGTATGCCCCATATCCTTTACATAATTGTCACAGATATATTCCTTTTTTATGTTTAAACTCTTCAAAACTTCTATCGATTGCTTTTTGGTATAATCTTCGTGCATCTACCGTACATGTAGTTTTGAATCGTTGCTTTTGTATCGTTTGAGCAGGGAGCTTTGATTAACTGACTACTATGCTAGCCTGCGTTGTCCATCACAATTACACTATTTGGAGGTATGTTCGGAATAAGCTTGTTTTTTGAGCCAATTTTTAAATAATTCGGCAGTGGTGTCCTCGTGGTAATCGAGAGAAGAATCTTTTATGTTCTTTGCAGACAGGGAGAGTGCATTCGGAATCCATCCGCCTTTAGATCCAGCATGCAAAATCGTAATCCTTTTACTCTGTTTGATGGTGCTTGTGTTTTACAGTTATCACTTGAGTCAACCCAACCCCCTTCCGGAGTATCGTATGTGTCGAACCATGTTTCATCCAAGTAAATAATTGGCCTTTGCTCGTCTCTGTAAAACTTTATTTTTTCTAAATATTCTAGTCGCCATTCCTGAATTCTCATGGATTCCATTAAAACTTCTCTTTTATTGAGTTTTTTAAATTTGAACCCCATGTGTTGAATACACTTCCATAATGTTATTCTACTACATTTAATCACGGTTTCATCTCTTTCCAGCCTTTTCATTAAATTATCCAGTGGGCACACTCTGTTCCTCGTATATCTCGTAGACTTTACGCCGTATTATATCTTGATCACTTCCATCTATCCTTGAGAAAATGCCAGCAGCACTTCTTTTCCTCCTTACTAGAATAGCGTTGTTTACAATTTTCCATACCGTTGATGTTGAAATGTTCGTTAATGTGGCCCTTTCTTCTTGCGCCGCTTGCTTGCTAACATTACCACGTTCCATTAGGGTTGAATAAACATTCTTTACAATTTCCTTGGCATCAGTAGATAAGTGTGTCCATCTCTAAGATTTAAGATACCCAAATAGATGTTACTTTCGTCAATTGTTACAGTGAAATTTCACCGCAACTAGTAGAACGAACTTTAAGAAATAAATTTGTTATGTTTATATAGTTGATACCCTATCTTAGCTGTTTTAGTATTTATCAAATAAAATTATTGTTTATTATTATATTTACTTTCATAGATTGTACACTAAAACAATAGTATCTTTTTTGTCGCAATTTTTCCTGTAAAGTAAGCAAACACCTTGTTTGGCCATAATAAGATTATGAGCGGCCACTAACCTGCTTTAGCCAAATATTGCATAACATTTTAAGGTTCTGTGTATATTCGTCCATTAAAATTTATGGAGTTTAGTAAGTTGTTTGAGACTAAATCTTACTTTGTCCTTCAGAACTTTTGATTTCTCAGTTTTTTTCGAATGTCTTTCTATCCACTCTTTCCTGACGTCAATCTACTGTTATTTGTTAATACTTGAATATTAAGTTGTACGAAACGTTTTAACATACGTGGTTATAAATACGATTATATTCGAAAATAAAATCATCAAACTCACTGGAGGGTATTGGAAAAAGAGAAAAACAAGATCCCCGCAGATGTTATCCTGTGTGTTAATTTACTTCAGTATTTTTCCCTGTAGGTATAATGCGTTTCACCAAGTTTTATAACATTACAAGCCGTGCCCGCGGCTCCGCTAGCGTGGACTCCTATTCGCTACTGTCGTCACTGCTTATTCCTTATGTTACCTAACGTAATAAAATATCTGCCATTATTTCCCCTTATCTCCCATTATCGCTACATAATTTCTATCTAGGATTATCTCTGCTCATCACTCATTATTTCTCCTTATCTCCCATTATTTCTCCTTATCTCCCATTATCTCACCTTATCTCCCATTATCTAGGCTTATCTAGACTTATCTCGCAATATTTCTCCTTATCTCCCATTATCTCACCATAACTCCCATTATCTAGACTTATCTCTGCTTATCTCCTATTAATTCTTCTTATCTCCCATTATCTCAACTTATCTCCCATTATCTATGCTTATATCGAATCATATAGAACATATGTATAAATTTATAAAAACACATAAATCGGATAAGTGGTTCTCAAGTGATAAGCGCACTAACGGACAGACCGACAGACAGAGATACGTTACATAATATTATATATTATATTCTTTGCAACATGATATTGTTCCATATTTAATGATTTAGGCAGTGTATGGCAAGAGAACGCGCTAACGGTAACCTTTTATCCGACTTCATTCACTATTATCGTCACTGCTTATTTTTTATGTTACCTAACGAAATAAAATATATCCTTAACTTGGCCAGAGAACATATGTATGTTTTAAAAAAAGCACGTAACGCACTAACGGACAGACAGAGAGACGTTGCATTTTATATATATTATAGATAGATAATCTGGCCAGAGAACATATGTATGTTTTTTAAAAAAAAAACGTAAATCGGATAAGTGGTTCTCCAGTGATAAGCACACTAACGGACAGACAGACAGACACAGATACATAGCATTTTATACATATTATAGATGTTATAAAAATATATATATATATATATATATATATATATATATATATATATATATATATATATATATATATATAACCTGGTCAGAGAACATATGTATAAATTTAAAAAATCACGTAAATCGGATAAGTGGTTCTCGAGGTATAAGCGCACTAACGGACAGACAGACAGACGTGGCATTTTATATATATTATAGATATCGATTATTATTATTATTATATAACCTGGCCGAAGAATATATGTATGGATTTAAAAAGACACGTAAATCGGATAAGTGGATTTCGCGTGATAAATGCACTAATGGACAGACAGACAGACAGAGAGACATTACATTTTATATATATTATAGATTATAGATATTCTCTGCTACATAATATTGTTCCATATTTAATGGTTTAGGCTGTGAATTGCAAGGGAACGCGCTAGCGGCAAACTTTTTCCCGACTTCATTCACTATTATCGTCACTGCTCATTCCTTATGCTACCTATCGTAATAAAATATAGCCTATAACCTGGCCAGAGAACATATGTATGTTTTAAAAAAAAAAGTACGTAAATCGGATAAGTGATTCTCCAGTGATAAGCGCACTAACGGACAGACAGACAGACAGACAGAGAGACGTTGCATTTTATCTATATTATAGATGCATTCCATTACAGATTTATTAGTTGAGACAAGTTAAACCAGCGTAATGAATGTTCGATGTGTAGTAGATGTTTAAATGGCGAAGGGCTTCATAGATGGCAAGAAAATTAAGACTGCGGGAGGCTATTTTCCCTTCGTAGCACCCTGAGCAAACGCAGTAGGGTAGCCGTTTCCTTATCTAATGGCGGGTGAGACGATGACTTTGTCCCTTTTACAATCCAGTCGTCGAGAAACTTGCTTGTAGTGAATTCACTGTTTTGGGAGCCTTCAAAAACGTATTTGAAGCTGTAACGTCTTGTGATATTTAATTTAGATTTAAAGACGAAGTTAGGTAAACGTAGAAGGATAATTTTATTTGGCCTCTTACACGGACAACTGGCTGCTTTTTTTTGGGCAGAGGAACCCTAAGTAAAATAGCTATTTGGTACATATCTTTCGGTAACGATTTTTTTTATATATGACCGTATTCTTTAGTTTTTTTTCCAGTATTTTTTGTTGAAATTTTACTGTTTTTTTGGTACGTAAAACTAAAAACATCAGGATTTCTCGCACATACGCCAGTAGTTTAATACAAACTTTTCTTTTGGAGTTTACGTACCAGAGGCAATCCGTGTCCACTTTCACGTATCAGGCTCAGTTCTACTTCACCAACAGGGTTAACCTTAAGGGTTTACCTTCACTTCCTTGTACCAGGTTCCATTCTAGTACAAGTTCTGGTTTCAAGTTTCTGTTCTACGATCTGGTTTCTACTTTAATTCAGTACAAATTTCAACTTTTGCTCTACTTCAACTTCCAGTAAAACATGTGAGACCACAAGCTACGTACATCTTAATCATTTACTTTCTTTGTGTGACCCCTTAGCAAGATATTATTTATTCTACTTTAATTCTTGGCATCTTGGACAGAGCAGTTTTTATTGCTTTATATACGCATCTATTTTTGTTATTAATATTTTGTTTATTATATTTATTTAATGGGTAATTTATTATTTGATAGGTTAGTAGCCTATAGTTTTTTTTTTAAATTTTAATTTTTGCAGTTTTTTCTGGAACCTTAGTCTGACAACTTACCTTTGATCGTCCACCATTTGAAGTTATTCGCGAATACATACAGGTTCCTGAAAAATGGTAGAAGTCTAACCGGCATCTGCAATTTTAGCTATAATTCAGGTTTTATTTTACTTGTTTAATTTGTAAACCTCGACTCAGTATATATAACCATTACACCATACACTTTATTTTTGCACTCGACGCGCGTTTCGGTAACCATGTTAGCTTCATCAGGAGCGATGATTGATTCAGTCAATCATCACTGCAATCTGCAAAAACAAATGTTTGTAGCAGTGTCATTGTGATTCCACATTCCCAACTTAGTTGTAAACCTCTGTAATCTTCTGACACTTGTAACTTGAGGTAGGTCATAATTTTTTTCCAACTATTCATAACTTGATAATTATATAATAAACCCGATATTTAAAATATCTTGTTTGCTTTATCTCTACTCAACCAAGTACGGATCGCTGGAAGACAGAAGATAGGATATACTCGGGGAATTTAAGGCGAGCTTGGGGTGTCTCTAATAAGATCTGAGTGACACACAGGTCTTATATTAGGGTCTTGTGGGATCGTTGGAGCCCTTATCTTGTTTTCTGATAGATAACAACCCACCCCTACGCCGACGGATTTAGTCATGCACAAGTTTGCTGTCACCTTATGTTGAACGATATAGCAGAAACTTAATTTGGGGCTGCTTTAAAATTTGTGCACTCTTTAAAAAATAAACTTTTGGAACTAGGAAGGTCAGATGTTCTAGCTGTTTTTTTTTTCGATAGCAGTAACTTTCACTAATGTTGTATCACTTATATTTTTTGTTATCTGTTCAGGTTTCTAGTTAGAGTTAGTAGTAAGAGTATATTTTCACGAACGGTTGAAAAATGAGTAACGAATGTTTATTCCATACCAGCAGTTAAACGATTTAAAAGTAGTCTTGAGACGTTTGTGGTCCACAAAATCGGATCGTTCAAAAATTGAAATTGACATGAATATTTAATAAGCGGGTGATTTAATCAAAGAAAATTTCATATCGTTCGTGAGATTGAATGAAAATAATTTTAAGATTCCATGAACATGATGTTAACCCAGAGTTTGGGCTCGTGTACATTGAGTAAGCGATTTGTTCCTCACAGTTAATCAACTGTCTCATCATTCGGCTATCGCGAGACAATTATTAAGTAAAAACCAAGGCGATGTTTTGGATTAGTCTCCGTATTCACCTGAGAGCACCTCGTGATTTTACTCTCCCTAAATTCATTTGCCGATGAAAGAAAAGAGTTACGACACCATTGAAATTATTCAAGCTGAAAAGAGTATATTGAATTAGTTTAATGCTTTGAATAAATACAACTGCCCTGTGTTTCATGTGCTGTGTTACTTTATTTGGTCGTAAAGGCTAAAGTATTGATTGGTTTTATGGAATTGTGATTTAAAAGATTTATAATAGGTTCAAGAATGATACTGATACTATATAAAACATCAAAAATTTAATATATTGAATATTTTGCGAAACCTTAAGAAATAAAAGAAATTAAAACCAACAAAGTTTAGCATTGAGAGAGCTTTTTACTAAGATTTCAAATATGCGAAGGGTGTTTTTTAAGTTATCTTTCTAGCCACAAAAATTGCTAAGTAGTCAAATTACTGTTGTCGTTCTAAATAATTCGACGAAATTTTGATTAAATTCGTTATTTTGCAGTATTTTTTTCGCCAAAAATGAGTAAAAGTAATTTGAATGGACCAAAAGTTATTTATAAAAGGATGTTCTAGGTGTACGGCAATTTTTGGTTTCAACAGTTTTGGATGGTGCCGAGCCTTCATTCAGGATGACCACAGATCAGAAAAACCGGTTGAGATAAGAACTGAGGAAACTATCAGGCTCGTTGAGTCTTTTCTGAAGTTTGATAAAGGACCACAGTTTTCAGGATTTTGATTAGATCAAGAACTGACAAGAAAAGAAATTTCTCAAGAAAATTGGAAACCTTTATAGAACGTTGAGTGGTAATTTTCGCTACGACAAGACTTAGGTATTCTATTGGGGTCTTTCCATTCGTAAGAACTTCCCACCTCCCAAAAAAGAGAATACTCAGTTGTCTTCTAGAAAGTTGATGGGAACCTTTGTTTTAGACTTTTTGCTTATCAAATATATGGAAATGGTCCAGAATTAATAGAGAGGTCCTTGGAAGGACGATCCAAAATCTGAAGTAGACCATTAGAGAAAAATGTTTGGATTAATAGAGAATCAAAACTTTTATAGGTCCACAAGACTGGCACCATTCAACCTGTTACCCAAAGTTGGGGACTCATCGAGTTACAACATCCACTCTTTAGCGCTAATTTAGCATCCTACTACTTTTTTTCTGTTCAAACAGCTGAAAAAGACCTCAAAAGTAGAAAATTTGCCAGATGAGGAGTTGAGAGCCGCTGTAGAGTCATTTTTTGAGGCGCAAACAAAGTAATTTCTTTTTAAAAGATTGAAACAACCCAAGCGCTAGAATAAGTGTATTGGTGTAGATCAGAGGTTCCCAAACTTTTTTTTCTCGTAGACCACTTTCAAAATTTTACTGGTTTCGGTGGACTCCCTGCTGCTACATTTCTACCATATTCCCAAAACTCGTCAAAAAATGTGAAGATTAGATCTAACGATGGAAATTTGCGTCGTGGCTGAGTTCCAACCTTAAATTCGGAGTGGTAAAAATAAAAAGAAAAATAATATATTTTCTTGTGTTCTATTTATTAAAATAACATTATTACAGACTTAATACAATTAAAATTAAATATTAATAACGTACCGTAACTTCAACAATGCAAATCAACAATTAAAAAAAAATAGTCATAATTTTAATGGGAGGGATGTACTTGATGGACTGACAGCAAATTATCAATATTTGGCTTCAGTTTTGTAAGGAATAACCGCAAATCTCCCTGTTCTGTGATGTTCAATCTGCTCCTTTTTTTGTTAATAGGTTTGTAATGACACTAAAACTTTTTTCAACAAGGTATGACGAGGGAAACGCTATCAAAAGTTTTCTCGCAATTACCCATAGCCCAGGATATTTTTCGGGTATTTCTGCCTGCAGCCAAAATGTTTGATAGCCTTTTTTAAATTTCACCTTCAGCTCCTCGTTGGTGCTAAGCTCGAGTAGCTCCTCTTGTAATACCACATTCGCCACTTCCGTTTCATCAAATGGATTTATGATCCATGGTGGTATTTCCATCGTCAGAATATCTTCAAATCTTTTTATGAAGTCATCATGCAGGGCATTTAAATGTATGTCTGAATATCCTGATCAAGACATTCTGCCTGTGACAAGTTTGGAAACTGGGAGAATTCGCGCCGACTAATATTTTGCTTCATAAATTTCAATTTTCCATGAAAAGCCGAAATTACACCCTTTGTTTTTATTAAATTTAGGCTGTCCCCTTGTAACTGCAAGTTAATGTCATTAAATTTTTTGAACAAATCTGTCAAATACGCGATGTCTGCTTTCAATTTGATCAGGTTTTCTTTTAAATCTGGATCTTTACTTTCCAGAAACTCTAAAACTGATTCAAAAAGTGAGTAAAATCTTGTTAAACATGCACCTTTCGACAACCAGCGTACTTCAGCATGTAAGAGAAATCGTTGGAAGTCTTCATCATTTTCGTCGCACAATTGTGCAAATAAACGGGTATTCAACGCATTGCGTCTTATTTTGTTAAGTGCTTTAATCACAAATTGAAGCGATTGGTGCAATCTATCACTCAAATTTTTCGCTACCAGGTGTTGTCGGTGGATGACACAGTGAATTGCAGTTACTCCTGGTATAATTCTTTTAAGATGGCTTATAAGCCCACGATATCGCCCGAAGATGGCAGGATTGATTCGCCTTTAGTGTCCGTCCCCAAAGTTTTCGCGAAAAACAGCTCTTCATGGATTTCTGCGTCCATAACAAATCGAACATATGCCAATAATAATGCTTCATTACCAGGTAAAGTTGACTCGTCCAGTTGAATAGTTGAAAATGAGTTGTTTGCAGATAATTACACAAGAAGCTTTCAATATCAGAGCTCATTTCATCAATACATCTTTGTACAGTGTTGTTACTCAAAGGAATTCTTTTGAGTACGTCAAATGGAGGTTCGTGCAGAACAGTTTCTAAAACCTCTTCAACAGCGGGTAAAATTAACTGTTCTCCGATGGTGTGCAGTTTTCCAGATTTCGCTATAAGCATTGAGATATCGTAAGATGCCCGCAAGCCATCATCGTTACTTTGAGACGTTGAAGCTAACATACTGTGCACGGTGGGTCTCTTTTCATATTTTTCCTTCAATGTTTGAAAATATTTTAAATCTTTACCTATTTTATCAGGATGACACCTTCTTAGATGATCTTCGAGCTTCGATGGTTTCATAGAGTCATTGCTCAAAACTTTGTTGCATAAAAGGCATATGGGCAATCGTTTGTCTGCCTTTGATGGAAGAAAACCAAATTTCAAATAATGTACACTATACTGTTGACATTTCTTCTTAGATTCAGCCATGTTTCGTATCAGTTACCTACCTGTAAAGAAAAAAAAGTTTGTTTTAGTAATCATAAGGCGACTTTAACAAGATATGGCTATTTTAACAGAATAAAATAGGATTAATTAATTATTGCAATGAAAAAACCAAAATGCTGGCGGCAAAACTGATTTTAATTATTAAAAGCAATAAACTGCTAAGGCCCATATAGAGGTTTTCACAAAACGGCTGAACCTATTTTAATGTAATATAAAATATTTTTTGATTAATTATATTTTGATATATTTCTGTAAATTCGAGAGAAAATACTTTTAAAGAATATTTTGACATAAAAACTCCACGATTTTAATGATTTATTTATTACTTTGATGTACGTTACGAGTGGTACATAAAGACACGTACAATTTATGAAAATATTTTTAGTCATTTAGCATTAGCAACTACGAGGGCACTGAAATATGTACAAACATGCAGGTCAATCATATATCTCCCCTTTAATGAATCACCACAGTCGGGTAAATAAATAATTTTACAATAAAAAGTACTAAAAGTTCAATCTTTCTCGGCTTTCTGTTCTTTTATAGAAGTATCGAATAATGGCCCTGTTCAGTATTTAATTTTTTATTACGTACCTACTACACGCAAACATAACGAATATAATATTATTACAATATAAAATAAAAGTATGAATAACAAATAGGCAGGTACTTACTTTTTTCCGGCACTGGCAAACACTGACATCGATTCACTCACACTTTTCTTTTCAAAATTCCGGAAATAAATGAGTAACGTTTGTCCTTCGCATTCGTATTTATATTGGTGAAGAATCAAACAAGTTCATGCAAGATTGCAAGCACAGCACAAGTTGTATTTCGTCCCCTTGCACGTCTGAACGGGTTGCGTTGCTGGCGGGCGGCGCTTTGCAAGTCTCGACGCGCGTTGTACTGAATATCGAATATGCAAGTTTTTACAAGTAACAGTCGCTGACCTTCTTAAAATACACTACTCAAAAAAATTAAGGGAGGTTTTAAAACAAGGAAATTAATGCTAAATAAACAGGCTATCTGATCCATATGCCGGCCTAACTGAAAAATTTTTTTTCAAGTCCGTGGACCAAAAAAAAACAAAATATTTGCAATATTATTTTTTTGCGCTATCTGTTAGGATTGCATGAGAACCGTAGCTCCTAAAAAATTTTAGCCAAAAAATCTAAAAATTAGAATCTTAAAGCTTCAAAATGCTTTTTTTAAAGTTTCAATACGACCATTTTTCACCGAAATATGGCCTGTCAAAAATCACCGAAAAATTTGTAATTTTTTTTTTGCTCCCTTAATTTTTTTGAGTAGTGTATTATCTGCCTACATTGATAGGTAAAGCCAAGCCAACATTTTTGTTCTTTACTATCAAAACCAGATAAATTTTCGTGGATCCCCTCTTACAACTTATGAACCCCCATTTTTATTTCACGCCAACGTAGACCCCCGTCGAGTCTCCCGTGGACCCCTGGGGGTCCACCTGAACCATTTTGGGAATCACTGGTGTAGATGGTAGTTATGTAGTGAAATATTTCTTGTAAATCCAATATTAATAAAACACCCTAGTAAATACTTTCATAAGGAAATATACACGGTAGAATGATAGGCAGCTAAATAAAAAAAATAACCGGCCAAATGCAAGTCAGATTTGCGCAGTGTGTGTTCGGTGATTGCTTTTAAAATAAAATAAAATCCTTACCTAAGCTAATTAAGTTCCTGACATGAATATATCTTAACATCCAATATCTATTTTTACGTTTTTTTCTTAGTCAATAATATATTATAGTTATAGCTTCTTAGCTACTTATTAGCCAATAAATGAATCTAGCTCAATCTAGAATCAAGTAGTAAACGTTTGAAACAAATATTTACTACATAAATTTTTGTTTAATTATAAACAAATAAAATAAAATTATTTTGTTTTGGTACCTATCCGTTAGTGTGTTAGTCGTCATTGAAATTTATTTTATCTGTGATCGGTCAAATGCAGTAATGTACCGAAAAGTATATTACTTATTGCATCGAATACGTACTGATACTTTGTAGTTTTTAGTCTCGGTTAAATTTACAATTTTCGACAAAAAACATTCACCATATTGTCAGGACAACTAGTTTTTTATACTAGAAAAATTATCAAACGTAATGCTCTCGTGATAATTTTCACTCAATCCATACTTGGAGAATTGATAAGTACTTTTCGAGCCTGGGGTGGGGGGAAGGTACAGCTATTTTTGGTCATGTATTACATTATGTATATTTTTAAACTCGTGTTTTCACAAACTTTCATTTGACACCCTACTCGATGATCTTGATTTTTTTTTTCATTTCCGATTTCACCACCTGAAACTAACCTCTTAAATCAAAATTTAACTTTCAAAAATACACGGCCCCGATTGGGCTATCAATTTCTATATTTAGGTTAAATTTCAGCTTTCTATGTCAAATAGTTTCGGAGAAAATCGAGTGTGACAGACAGACAGGCGGACACCGAAGTGATCTCATAAGTGTTCCGCATGGAACACTAACAAGAAATACTAGAACTTATCCAGTTAGGTACCAGATGGAAAGATATTTGCGAGGGATATAAATATCTACATTTATTTTATACGAATTAAATATAACGGGTGTTGAAAAAAGCCGAGAGTCTAAGAAAAACAAATAATTTAATTTCTCATGAAGTCGAAGTTATTGGATAAATTTTTATTGAAAGACTTCTTTAGTAATTTGACTTTAGTATTATTTGCTAAAATTAAATTATTTTTTTTAGGATGTTTTTCGTAAGAAATAGATTTCTGTTTCTTTCCCCTAATTTACTATAAATATTAACTTGTAAAATAGAAAAAAATTTAAAAAAAAACAGGAATATTGTAATTATCTTTATATGTTTTCAGAATGCCTATATAGATTTTTCAAAGTTGTCACCACATTTTCTTATTTTTTTGTTTAAATTCTATAAATTGAAAATATAATAAATTTGGAGAAAAACTAAAATTTATTTCTTACTTGCTGAAGAGTTATAAAAAAAAAATATGGCGAATATTGATTATGAACAAAAAAATTTAAAAAATTGTTGTAATAATCGAATTTACCACAAAAACTTGCAATCCTTATACGAAGGTGAATTGATGAACATAATAAATTTCTACGAAATGACGGGACAATTTTCTAAAGCAGTATGACTGTTGTTAAGCGTGATTCTTGTAACGGCTGTGTTCAGAGTTTCAAACAGATACAAGGCGCATTTGTTTGTTGGCAGCTGTCGTAAGTAATCAGTGTTGCATGTTTCGTAGAAATAAAAAAGCTAGGTATCGTACAGTGATAAAACATTTTTACTTAGATAAGTGGACTGCGGCCCAAATAGAAACCAAACTGAAGGAAGTTCATGGAGACTTTGCATCAGCCCTCAAGATTCTTGAATAAATAAATTTAAACGTTGCAGTATGAGCGCTACAGATGCCGCACGTTCAGAACGTCCGATTGAGGTGTCTTCTGAAGAAGTGGTCGATAGAATTCATAGGATCGTGATGGAAGATCAAGTTTCGTGAAATTGCTATCTCATATGAACGAGTACAGAATATTCTGCATGAAATTCTAAAAATAAAAAGTGCATGATGGGTACCACGCTTGTTGACTCCAGAAGAAAAATGCACGAGAAAAAACATGCCAAAATAGGGTTTTTTTTTATTGTTCACCTTCCCTCCTGAGTAGAGGATTTTACGTTTTTTTTTATATCTTACACGATATCGGAGAGGATGCCGGGAACTCAAGACGTTTCTGCACCGCAAGCAAAGGGACTACCCCACGGAGCCACGGGTCGGTCGCCACAATGTGGTTTGGAAAAGTTGCAGCGTAATTCGAACGACTTCTGATGTCGATGAAACGTGAATTTATTACATTCCGGAGACAAAACGTCAGTCAAAACAGTAGGTTGATGAAGGTAAAAGTGCACCAAGAAAAACGAAAACAGTTTTATCGATAGAAAAAGTGCTGGCAACTCCTTTTTTTTGACTCACGAAGTGTCTTTTTTTTGTTTCGCAACCCCAAAAATTTGACCTGTGGGGAAGAAATTTTTGTCTAATGGAAGGTTCTAAGAGGGTTAAAAAAAATTAGAATCTTCCTGGACCTAATGGAAATTATTTTGTGAAATAAATTTTTGATTTTGCAAAATTATGTTTTTTAGCTTGTGTTTTACAAGGTGAAAAACCTTTAATATTAATCTTCATGAATTATGAGAAGGCCTTCGATTCAGTGAACCAGAAAATGCGATTTAAGACTTTTGCTGAATACCGTATAGATTCACGTTACATCGAAATCCTAAGACGTATCTACTATCAAGCAACATCAACAGTTAAATTACATAATAAAACAAACAAATTCTAAGTCGAAAGAGGTATGCGTCAGGGTGACACTATTTCCCCAAAGTTGTTTATCAACCTTTTGGAACACATGTTTAAAAATCTGAATTGGAGCAACATGGTATAAATATAAATGGAGAAATGCTGAATAACTTGAGATTCGCCGATGACATAGTCCTGTTAACAGATCGCGCAGATTACGCAAATATCATGCTTAACACCCTAAAAGAACAGTCCCATAAAATTGGCCTAAAGATAAATTTTTTGAAAACCCAGTTTATGAAAAATCTAGTTTTTTACAATGTCACTATCAGTAAACGGGATAAACATCGAGCAAGTCATGACATATAAATATTTGGGACATGAAATTAAGTTGGGCAGACTCATGAACTACAACGGAGGGTCACTCTAGCTTGGGCCGCATTTGGCAAAGTACGAAAAATGCCGAAATTAGGCCTACCTATTTGCCTTAAACGAAAAATCTTTAACCAATGCGTGTTACCTGTGCTTACTTATGGAGCAGAAACGGCAATGGAGCGGTCAATGTTGGGTTTTTCTTTTCGAGATAAAGTTCCGGGCCGATCATCTAGACAGAACGCAAGATAACAGATGGACTAGGAAGGTGTTAGAATGGCGACCTAGACAGGAAGCGTGTAGGAATAGAGGAAGACCTCCCACCAGATGGACAGATGATCTGAGACGAGCAGCGGGAAACTGGATCCAAAAGACCGGTTTAACTGGAAAAGATTAAGGGAGGCCTATGTCCAGCATTGGACGCTAAAGGCTGATGTATGATGATGATGATGACTAATGGACCGAATTATTGTTAAGTTCATTTATTAAAAATTCACCTTTATTGAAAAAAGTTTGAAACTATAAAATTGGACACTTACACTATTCTAGTAATTTTTGAATAACTATGCATGAATTAACGATTCAGTTTCTATAGGAACATACATTTGGCCATAGTAACGTTGACAGGTCTTTGGTAGATTTTCTAGAAACATATCTGTTATAAACAAAATTCAGTAGCAGCCATGGGTTCTCTACAATCTCTTCATCACTACCGGCTAGATTTTCACGGGGGTCTTTGAAAATAACATCTTAACCTCAGCTTCTCTATACCAGTTGTACAGATAAGTTGAGGACACATTTGTTATCTGCTCACATAGTAAAGAAAAGCTGAATGCCTTTTTGAGTCACCGTAATAAACGACATTCAAACCTTAAATTTACAATGAAAGTTGAATCATATGACACCCTTCCTTTTCTAGATCTACTATCTCCGGACATTCGGCTTACAGAAGATCAATTCAAACCAATAAATATTCAAATGCTAATTCGTAGCATTATTCTTCGCAAATACTTTGTTTTATTAACTTACTAGTATTCAGAGCTTTAATAATATCTGTCAAACAGCCTAACTTATCAAGGACAAATAAATTGATCAGTGCTTTAAAAATGAATAGATATTGCACAAGCGATATTAAATGTTCGTCTAATCGTTTTAATAATCCGGATCCCAGATATGATATGTTAGTCATTATCGAAATTCACCGTGGCTCTTGGCGCATGCAATGCTAAAATATATAATTTTTCTTATACTTTTACAAAGTTAGAAATTAATATTAATAAGGTAGAGTTGCTTATCGCTAAATTAATTTAAAGTCAAATGAAAAAAGTTCCTATCAAAGATGCATACTATGGATTCATCGAATTACTGTGAGAGCAGCCCGGTTTTTTTTACTTTTTTGTACAAAAGTTTCGTGAAGCACCGAGAGTAAATTCTAACGCTGTCGGCGCTAGCTCGAGTATATACAACATAGTTAACTCTTAAAACACTGGCTCGTTAAGCGGGGCGTGCAAAACTAATTAATTGTAAGGGATAATACAAATCCTACTTTCTTTCGTTATTGTGAAATATTTTTTACATTTCTTATTGAAGAAAAATATTATAATCGTCAAATAAATTCTCCTACCAGCTTTCTACATTTCTGTAACTTTCATAGTCCCTAGATCAATAGAAACCTAATCTCCTTTTTCATCAGTGTACCTGTCGCTCTATCTGTCTGTCTGTTTGTTGGAACGATAACTCTCAAACTAAATAAGACATCGAGTTCAAATTTGGTAAACATACGAGTGTGGATTGAAAAGTCCTGTCAAAAACAAGGTAAAAACATTTTTTTGGCAAAAACAAAAAATTATTTTTCAGGATGAGCTCGACATGTATGGTCCAGCGAGATTGTAGTTTTTTTATTCCCCTTATTATGTTTAGAATGGTGCATATTACTCGTTTACAACATGCATAACCTTTACATTGGAAGAAAATTTCTTTCCCCCAGGCCAGCTTTTGAGGTTACAAAACAAAAAAGTCACTTGGAGCCAAATCTGGGGAATAGAGTAGGCAGGAGATCGTACACCTTCTCCGTTGCAACGGCCGATGTGTGAGCAGGCGCATTGTTTTGGTAAAGGAATCTGCGCGAGAATGTTGGTTGCTTTTGTCTCAAGTCAGTATGCAAACGGTCCAGTAACGTTATGCAATAAGAGCCAATTACTGTACGCTTTTCTACACAATCAATTATGATGATACCTTGTGAGACACACGGAAATAATTATCAACTCTTTTTCCGCCGATAAAACTGTTTTTGCTTTTTTCGGTGCACATTGACCTTCGTCAACCTACTATTTTGACTACTGTTTTGGTTCCAGGGTGAAATAGTGGTTCCACATTTCATCTACAATCACCTATGACGCCAGAAGTCCTTGGGATTGTGCTGTAACTTTTTCAAACACGGTTTTGAAACATCCTTCCTAGTGCGTTTTTAGTCTCGAGTGGACAAACGCGGCATCTATCGCGCACGCATAACTTTTTCAATTTAGGACTTTAAGCTGAATACTATGTAGCCGTTCTAATTAAAGGCCTACCATATCAGCAAATTCACGAAAGTTATTGCGACGATCTTCTATCACGATATCATGATTTTTATCAACCATTTCTTCAGAAGAAACCTCAGTCCAGCGTCCTGAACGTGAAGCATTTGTAGCGCTCGTACGGCAACGTTTAAATTCATTTATCCAGTAATAAATAGTATTTAGTGCTAGTGCTGAGTCCCTGTCAAATTTCTTCAGTTCTGTTTCTATTTTATCACTACACGATACGGCTTTATCTGTTTCTACGAAACATGTAAAACCGATCACTTATGATATCCGTTAACAAACAACTGAATATTTGAAACTTTGAACACAACCGCCACAAGAATCACGTTTACCAAGAGTCATGCGTTAAAAAATTTTCTGCCATTTGGTAGAAATTGACCAGACTTATGAATCCATCCTCGTATAATACTTGAAGTAGGAATCGAATATAATTTTTTGGTTAAGCGATACTACTTAAGGGAGAGCGCGTCCAAGAAGGATGGATTTTTTTGATTTTTAATTTTATTACGAAACTTTTTCTTTGTTTTTACATGGTATATTGAACAAATTTTAAAAGTATATATATATATATATATATATATATATATATATATATATATATATATATATATATATATATATATATACAGCGTTACAGGGAAAGTCGTCCTAGATAATAAAGGACGTTATAGTTTAGGTCGTTTTTGACCGATTTGACTCTATGACGTGATGTCCTAAACTTAACCGTTTTCGAGATATTGAAGTTTAAAGATTTTCTAAAAAAAACATGTTTTTTTGCTTTTATATCGATTTTTTTTTATTAGAGGTTCTCGAGTGCGATTTTTTTTGGTTATTTTTAGTTAGTCTGTATGTCAAGTATCAAAAATCATCAAAAAAATTTGAACTAGTTACTAACAGTTTCAAATGGCGGCTTGTGCATGTTTCTAAATTACGAATTTTTACCAAGTGTTTAATACAGTAATACCCCGCTTTACGCGAGGGATACGTTCCGAAAAAAATCGCGTTAACTGAAATTCGCGTATATCGAGGTTTATGATTAAACATAGTCAAAATTTAATACAAAAAAATACAAATCATTTTAATCAATCACTTTAATTCTAAGAACACTTTATGCAATACATATTCTTATTTTTTACGGAAAAATACATCTATTGTCTTTTGGGTAACGTTTTGTTTACGTTCTTGTAAAATACGTTCATAACACCCAACACTGTTTTTAATTGTTTGACACACGGTCAAGACACGGTCATCATTATTGTCTATACTCTGCAATATGTCCAAACCTGAATAAATTTTTGAAAGTGCATTTTGTATTTCCCCTGAAGATAAAACTTTCTCTTCTACTTGTTCTTCCTCATCGTAGATAGGATTATTCTGTAACTCGATCAGATCTTCATTGCTAATAGGATCGTCGTGCGTTGCTACAAGTTCTACGAGATCTTCTACCGTGACATCTTCAAGTTCAGACCCCTCAATCATTGCAGCAATGTCTTCAAGCACTTGTCTCTGCATCTGGACAATTCTTCTAGGTGCTTCCACTACATCTGGCCAAAGATTACGCCACACCCCATTCATACAACTCATTTTAACTTCCTTCCAAGCCTCTTCTATGTTGTGAATAGACTTCATAATGTTGTATGACTTCCACCACTCTCGCATAGACTGTCTTCCTTCCCCGTCAGTTTCATGAATTAGTTGGCTAAAAGTGCGGCGATGGTAATAAGCTTTGAAGTTTGCTATTGCTCCCTGGTCCATAGGTTGTAATATTGACGTAGTGTTTGGTGGAAGGAACTTTACGTACACTTTTAAGTCTCTGGGCGTATCAAGTGAGGTTGGATGTCCTGGGGCATTGTCTAAGAGTAATATAACTTTAGGTTCAAGCCCATTTCTGTCACAGTATGATTTGACTGATGGGCAAAAACTATTAGAATACCATTCTTGAAAAATTTCCCGTGTAACCCACGCCTTTCTGTTTGATCGCCACACAACTGGTAGACTTGTCTTGTCTGTGCCTCGCATTGCACGGGGTGTTTCTGAATGGTACACTAGTAAAGGTTTCAGTTTGAAATCACCAGTGGCATTACCACCCAGCAGAAGTGTTAGTCGATCTTTCGCAGCTTTGAAACCACTGGCTTGACGTTCTTCCTTAGAAATGAATGTTCGAGATGGCATTTTTTTCCAGTAAAGTGCGGTCTCATCAACATTGAAGATGAAACAAGCAGGAATTTTCTCTCGTCTAACGAAGTCTTGAAACTTGTCTGGAAACTCAGCTGCAGCTTGAATGTCCGCGCTGGCCGCCTCGCCTGTTATGTGGATATTGTGAAGATTAGAACGCTGCTTGAACCGATGGAACCAGCCTCTGCTGGCAGCAAAAGTCGGAGTGGCACTCCCTTCTCCTTCTTTTGTTTTTAGCATCTCATACAAAGATTTTGCTTTTGTGCATATGAGATCTTGACTTAGTGGTGTGTTCTTCTTATTCAAATCTTCGATCCAGACTGACAGTAATTTCTCCATTCTTTCTAAGATAGATGATCTCGAACGAGAAAGTTTTGTTGCACTTATAGGTGTTGAACCTTCGCTGGAGATTTTTTAATTTTTTCCCGATTTTTATAAATCGTTCTCACAGTCGATTCTGAGAGTCCAAAATCTCTCCCAACAATTGTTGCTTTGCCTCCATTTTCCATTCTTCTTAACACTTTCATCTTCAATTCCAAAGTGACGCTTTTACGCTCTTTTTTCTTTACAGGCGGCATTTTTAACGTAGGGTTAAATTATGTATGTATGTATCTCCAATAAATATTAAAACAAAACTGCCAGCCGACCGAACTAACATTACGGAACAAATGAACACACGAAACGAACGAGGAAATCCCCATAGAACAAAGTCGAAGGACAGGGAATTCCCAATTCTTCAAAGAGAATATTCAGAGAAAGCGGGGATCCCCCCGCGACCATAGAGAAGTTAATGACTACATGAGCGCGAAATTTGAAATTCGCGTTATAGTGAAACCGCGCGTAACGGGGTCGCGCTAAGCGGGGTATTACTGTACTTTAAATCAATAAAGAGAAAAAAAAATGTATGGAAGTTATTCTGCAAATTATTTTAAAAACTTTTACGTCTTTTTAGCTATCTAAAACGGTATAATATCTACTGGATCTATTGAAAATTCTAAGAAAATGAGATTTCAATAGGCCCAAATGTAGAGTAACATAATAATAGAATTTAGATACTACCAATTACCGGTTTACTACCTGCACCTTCAAACAATAAAAAGGGTTGGGTAAGCATTTTTTTCCGGTCGGGGTACTCTCTGTGCGAGTGACATTTTCTGTTCACTAAACATTATTGAATGATTTTTAGTCTGCTCATGCGATTCGTCCGTGGTAGATGTGCTATACCGTGCTTTTCAAAAATATCTGTGTTTTATCTTCTGACTGTGTGAATTGGCTCGTAACTGGATTTTGATCTCTGCTTGTGAATATGGCAACGAGGAATATGCTGACATGCTAATGTGTTACGGATTTTGTGAAGGAGTGTCGTCGCGTGCACGTGATGAATACATACTGCGATATCCTACTCGTGTACCTGATGTTAGCGTATTTGATGGAACTTATCGAAGACTACGAGAAACTGGTTGCGTACAAAGACGGCGGACTGACATGGGACGACCACGTATCTTTGACGAAGACGAAGAAAACGAAATACGACGTCTCTTTGAGGTGGACCCAACCACATCTACAAATGTTGTCGCACAACAGCTTGGTATTTCGCAGTGGAAGGTATGGTTTGTAATGCATACTGTTGGGCAACACCCTTACCACTATACGCCCGTGCAAGTCATTGAAGAAGGGGATCCGTTGTGACGATTAGAATTCTGCAGATTTATGCTCAATACCGATGTCGAAGATGCATTTTTTTTAAGAAAATACTATGGACTGACGAGTCGAAATTCGACAAAGACGGTCTTACAAACTACCACAATGCCCACTATTGGGCTTCTAAAGAGGAAGGCAACCCAAACAAAAAAAGAATGAAAGGATCACAAACAAGATTCAGCTTAAATGTGTGGATGGGTATGATTTCAAATTATTTGGTTGGGCCATTCTTCCTACCAGATAATTTGAATGGCGAGGAATACGACAATTTTTTGCGGAACGATTTACCTAATTTGATGGAAGACCTACTGAGACAAAACATGTACTTTCAACACGATGGCTGCCCAGCTCACTACAGAGGAAGTGTTCGTGCATGGCTCAATGACAATTATCCCAACAAATGGATTGAAAGAGGCGGACCCATACCTTGGCCGGCGAGAAGCCCAGACCTAACACCGATGGATTTTTTATGTGTAGGGTCACATGAAAAGTCTCGTATACGACCAGATGACTCCTATCGAAAACGTGGATGTCCTAAGACAAAAAATAATTGATGCGGCTGACGAAATGAGGCGGCACCTCACAACCAGCGTTGTGAAAAGTAATTTAAGAAAAAGAATGAGAATTTGTGTTAGAAATAGGGACGACCATATAGAACAGAATTATAATTAATAAAAAATATTAAATTGCAAGGTTTTTTGTTTTATTTGTGTATTTTTCGAATTTTCACCTAGAACTAAAAATTTACCTTTTGCTACCCGAGCCCGCTTTAGGTGTCATTCTGTGTACATTTTTCCTGTTAAACTCCTAGTATTATACCTTTTTTGATAGCTAAAAAGACGTAAAAGTTTTTAAAATAATTTGCAGAATAACTTCCATTCATTTTTTTTTCTCTTTATTGATTTAAAATAGGAAACACTTGGTAAAAATTCGTAATTTAGAAACATTAACAAGCCGCTGCCATTTGAAACTGTTAGTAACTAGTTCAAATTTTTTTGATGATTTTTTGATACTTGACATACAGACTAACTAAAAATAACCAAAAAATCGCACTCGAGAATCTCTAATAAAAAAAAATCGATATAAAAGCAAAAAAAAAATGTTTTTTTTTAGAAAATCTTTAAACTTCAATATGTCGAAAACGGTTAAGTTTAGGACATCATGTCATAGAGTCAAATCGACCTAAACTATAACGTCCTTAATTATCTAGGACGACTTTCCCTGTATATATAAATTATATATATATATATATATATATATATATATATATATATATATATATATATATATATATATATATACCTTGTTTACATTATTTCCAGGGTTTCTGGAGTCGAGGAATCTGGAAATTGTTCATACTGATATATAGTAAAATATACAGATAAATACCAATATAAAACAATAATAATAATAATAATAAACGTCTTTATTTTATACTCGGCGAAATGCAGCAGTGCTGTTGTTAACCGAGTTCTCAAAAGTATACAAAAGAAATACAAAACATAAAATAAAAATACAAACTCAAATACAATTTAAGAAGTATCCATTAGTACTTAAACTCTACTTACTCTAAACTAAAAAACGAAAACATTGTAATTCTACATCATATTGATACCCATATACAAACCATGACCCCCCCTTACCCTATAAAAGAGACATAATAATAACAGTCAATAAGTCTGAAATAAAATCTCCTTTAGCTGCCTTCTGAAAGAGAGTTCAGGCAGAGCAAGCAAACCTTCAGGAATTTCGTTCAGAAGTTTAGCAGATGTACAGCCGAAATACTGTTTAAACACACTTGTACGATGCCTAGGTATTTGAAAGCGGTCGTTGTACATAGTATAACGCTGATGCACCGAACTTCGATGATGCAGCCTTTCACACAGATACTGCGGCACTCCGGTCCTCAACAGTCTATGCAAAAAGCAACCCAGATGTAGCCTTTCTCTATCCTTAATACGCAACCATTTCAGCTCCTTCAGCCTGCCACTTACATGATCCCTCCCCCTACATCCAAAAATAAAACGTACACAGGAGTTGTGAATTTTTTGGAGCTTATACTTCGACATAAGGTCCAGGCACGGACGGTAAACAAAATTACAATAATTAGAGTGAGGAAGGACAAGAGTCTCGCACAAATATTCTTTTAAGCTTAAATTGAGGATATGCCGATTCTTATATAAATTAAGTAGTGAACAATACTCCCTTTGAGCTACTAAAGAAACCTGCTTTCTAAACCTGAGCTTACTATCAAATAATATTCCCAAAGTTTTATATTCAGTAACAAACGGAATTCTCTCCTGGGCCATATTTAAATTGAAATTTGCCGAAGCCCATTCACTGTTTGTTCCAAAATACGGTACTGTCGACTTTCTCGGATTTATCTTCAAACCATTGTTATTAGAGTAGGTAAACATCGAATTTAAACAGTAATTAATTTCCTGTTCCGCCTATAATGCGTTAAGACTACTAAAGCTCCTTAAAATCTGACTGTCATCTGCATATGATACAATACATTATTAGAGAAAAAATACTTCAAACAAAATAATTAATTCTAAATATTACCACACATTAGATATTTATTAGCGCTATAATAAGCTTTAGCTATAAGAAGCGATTATATCTAACTTTTAAAAGCTGATATTATAAACTTGTTTTATTGTTAATAGTAATTTATTTTACTATATATGACAATGTCGCTGGGGTTTTTTCTTGAAAACGATGGATTTAGGTGATATAATCTTAATGAGAATGTCACGTCTCTTATAAGAATGATTACCGGACAATGTAATAAATAACCTCAAATTTAATCTAACTTATACTAAAATTTAGAGATATATTTGAACGGCACAGTTACAAGATTACTATTATTAAAATATGTTTGGCGTTATCTATAATATATATAAAATGCAACGTCTCTCTGTCTGTCTGTCTGTCAGTCTGTCCGTTAGTGCGCCTATCACTGAAGAACCACTTATCCGATTTACGTACTTTTTTTTTAAACATACATATGTTCTCTGGCCAGGTTATAGACTACATTTTATTACGATAGGTAGCATAAGGAATGAGCAGTGATGTAAAATAGTGAATGATGTCGGAAATAAGTTTGCAGCTAGCGCGTGCCATTGCAATACACAGCCTAAACCATTAAATATGGAACAATATTATGTAGCAAAGCATATCTGTAATGTATAATCTATAATATATATAAAATGCAATGTCTCTCTGTCTGTCTGTCTGTCCATTAGTGCGTTTTATCACGCGGGAACCACTTATCCGTTTTACCTATCTCTTTTAAATTCATACATATATTCTTTGGCCAGGTTATATAATAATAATAATAATCTATATCTATAATATATATAAAATGCAATGTTTGTCTGTCTGTCTGTCCGTTAATGCGCTTATCCCTTGAGAACCACTTATCCGATTTACGTGATTTTTTAAATTCATACATATGTTCTCTGACCAGGTTATAGGTATATATTTTATTACACCTATAATATATATAAAATGCAACGTATCTCTGTCTGTCTGTCTGTCCGTTAATGCGCTTATCACTGGAGAACCACTTATCCGAATTTCGTACTTTTTTTTTTTAAAACATACATATGTTCTCCGGCCAGGTTATAGGCTATATTTTATTACAATAGGTAGCATAAGGAATGAGCAGTGACAATAATAGTAAATGAAGTCGGATAAAGTTTACCGCTAGCGCGTTCTCTTGCAATTCACAGTCCAAACCATTAAATATGGAACAATATTATGTAGCAAAGAATATCTATACTATATATAAAATGCAATGTCTTTCTGTCCGTTCGTCTGTCTGTCTGTCTGTCCGTTAGTGCGCTGATCACTGGAGAACCACTTATCCGATTGACGTACTTTTTTTTAAAACATACATCTGTTCTCTGGCCAGGTTATAGGCTATATTTTATTACGATAGGTAGCATAAGAAATGAGCAGTGACGTAAAATAGTGAATGATGTCGGAAATAAATTTGCCGCTAGCGCGTGCCTTTGCAATACACAGCCTAAACCATCAAATATGGAACAATATTATGTAGCAAAGAAGATCTGTAATGTATAATCTATAATAAATATAAAATGCAATGTCTCTCTGTCTGTCTGTCTGTTCATTAGTGCGTTTATCACGCGGGAACCACTTATCCGATTTACCTGTCTTTTTTAAATTCATACATATATTCTTTTGCCAGGTTATATAATAATAATAATAACACAGGGCAACAAAAAAATATTTTTGTTTTGGTGCCTGGGATTTTAGAGCTGATTTTAACTATATTTGGGACGCTAAATCTATACATGCAATCCGTTTTTCTCTATCAGCTCTACTTTTTTAGATACATCAACTTATCTACTAATGTGGTTTTTATTCAGTATATTCATTTATGAGAGTTCTAAAATTATTATATATTCATTAATGTAGGTACAATGGTTTTATTGTCAGTCTGTAATTGAGTAAATTCCAGGTAAATCTATAAATAGTGGAACCATTGCCTATCAGGTACCTGAACTGACCCTTTTAATCACCTAACTCGGGTAAGTCTCGTCAGTTTGTGCGTTCTTACTAATGAGAGTAGATCGAATTCGGCGTGTTATTTTATGTTAAGAAAAGAGTGTTTTTGTGTTATTGAACAGAATTAAAATGAGTTCAGGTTCCAGTTCAAGAAGAAGTTGTGTAAATCAACCTGATGTGTTTTGCTATATATGCGGAGAATACATGTTTCAACAAAACAGACAAACTATTACTGACTTTGTAAAGCGAGCGTATCTTGGATACTTTGGAGTTAAGCTTGGTGATCAGGACAAAACGTGGGCCCCGCATCTCGTATGTAAAACTTGTACAGAGCATTTACGGCAGTGGACTACCGGGAAAAGAAAATGTCTAAAATTCGGCGTACCAATGGTTTGGAGAGAACCAAAAAACCACTTCAATGATTGTTATTTCTGTTTAGTAAATACTAATGGAATCAATCGAAATAACCGCAGTAAGTGGACTTATCCCAATTTAGACTCGGCAAGACGCCCTATCCCGCACTCAGATAAAATACCGATTCCAACATTTCATCAGCTACCACATATCTCTGATGACGAATATTTCCCCTCTGATCGCTCTTCTGATGCTAATAAAAGTTCTGATGCTAATGAAACTAACAGTGACTATGAGGGGACGTCATCAGTTCCTCAACGCTTCAATCAAAATGAATTAAATGATCTCACCAGGGATCTCAATTTATCGAAAAAAGCTTCTGAAGTACTGGCTTCTAGGTTGAACGACAAAAATTTACTGGAACAAGGAACCAAAATTACCTTTTACCGTACAAGAGAAAAAGATCTGCTACCATTCTTTTCTCAAGAAAACAATCTTGTATTTTGTCACGAAATTAGGGGACTCATGAAAGAAATGGGACTTTCTGAATATATTCCAGATGATTGGCGCCTATTTATTGACAGTTCAAAGCGAAGTTTAAAATGTGTCCTTCTACATAATGGGAATAAATATGGTTCAATACCACTAGCTCCCTCAACGAAACTGAAAGAAGAATATAATACCATAGCTTTGGTCTCGCAGAAGATAAAGTATTACGAACATCAATGGATGATTTGTGTACACTTAAAAATGGTAAACTTTCTTCTTGGGCAGCAAAGTGGTTACACGAAATATCCGTGTTTCTTGTGCCTCTGGGATAGTAGGGACAAAACACACCACTGGGTTAGAAAAGATTGGCCTCAGAGAGAAAACATGGACGTTGGGGAAAAGAATGTCATTAACGACGCTTTGGTTGAAAAAGAAAAAATCATACTTCCTCCGTTACATATAAAGTTGGGCTTAATGAAGCAATTTGTAAAGGCTCTTGATAAGAATGGGTCTTGTTTTGCACATATAGGGGTAAAAATGCATCAGTTGAGCACAGAAAAACTCAAAGCAGGGATATTTGACGGCCCACAAATAAGACAATTAATTAAGGATCCTGCCTTCATAAATTCAATGAATCAAGTTGAACGAGAAGCTTGGACATCATTTGTTGCAGTTGTAGAAAATTTTCTAGGCAAACATAAAGCTCAAAACTATGTTGAAATGGTTAACAAGATGCTTAATAGTTTCAAATCCTTAGGGTGCAATATGAGTATTAAAATACACTATTTACACAGCCACTTAGACCGTTTTCCAGAAAATTTAGGAGACATGAGTGAGGAACAAGGTGAAAGATTTCACCAAGATATTAAAGTTATGGAGGACCGCTACCAAGGAAGATGGGACATGCACATGATGGCAGATTACTGCTGGAGTTTAAAAAGGGACTGTTTAAAAAAAACATTCAAGAATGTCGCGGAAAAGAAGCTTTCCAAGTGTTGAGTGACTATTTCATTTCTTCAATGTTTTTTTTTTGTTTGTAAGTACGACATAATATTGTATTTTGTATAACTAAAATAAAAAATTTCGTATCTACTTTTTTTTACTACACTTACGGATTTGAGTTACAATAATGTAACTTATATTTCTCTAAAATTGTATATCTTAAAAATTTGAGCTCCTAGGTACAAATGAATACGTTATTTGAATTCAGGACATCAAATTGATATAGAATCAGCTCAAAAAACCTCGACACCAAAACAGCTGTTCCCCTGTGTAATCTATATCTATAATATATATAAAATGCAATGTTTATCTGTCTGTCTGTCTGTCCGTTAAAGCGCTTATCCCTTGACAATCACTTATCCGATTTTCGTACTTTTTTTTTTAAAAGATACATATGTTCTCTGGCCAGGATATAGGCTATATTTTATTACGATAGGTAGCATAATGAATGAGCAGTGACAATAATAGTAAATGGCGTCGGACAAAGTTTACCGCTAGCTCGTTCTCTTGCAATACACAGTCCAAATCATTAAATATGGTACAATAATATGTAGCAGAGAATATCTATAATATATATATATATATATATATATATATATATATATATATATATATACATATATATATATATATATATATATATATATATATATATATATATATATATATATATATATATAAAATGCAATGTCTCTCTGTCTGTCTGTCCGTCCGTTAGTGTGCTTATCACTGGAGAACCACATATCCGATTTACGTGCTTTTTTTAAACATACGTATGTACTCTGGCCAGGTTATAGGATATATTTTATTAGGTGACATAAGGAATAAGCAGTGACGATAATAGTGAATCAAGTCGAAGAAAAGTTTGTCGCTAGCGCGTTCTCTTGCAATACACTCCCTAAAGCATTAAATATGGAACAATATCATGTAGCAAAGAATACAATATATATAAAATGCATCGTCTCTCTGTCTGTCCCTTAGTGCGCTTATCACTCGAGAACCACTTATCCGATTTACGTGTTTTTATAAATTTATACATCTGTTCTATATACTCGTAATTCGATATAAGCCTAGATAATGGGCGATAAGGTGAGTTAATGAGAGATAAGGAGAAATAATGGGAGATAAGTCGAGATACGCCTCGATAATGGGAGATAAGGTGAGATAATGGGAGTTAAGTATAAATAATGGGAGATAAGGAGAGATAATGGGAGATAAGCAGAGGTAAGTCTAGATAATGAAAGTTATGGTGAGATAATGAGAGATAAGGAGAAATAATGGAAGATAAGGAGAAATAATGGGAGATAAGGAGAAATAATGGGAGATAAGTCGAGATAAGACTAGATAATGGGAAATAAGGTGAGATAATGGGAGATAAGGAGAAATAATGGGAGATAAGGAGAAATAATGGGCGATGAGCAGAGATAAGCCTAGATAATAGAAATTATGTGGAGATAATGGGAAATAAGGAGAAATATTGGGAGATAAGGAGAATTAATGGGAGATATTTTATTACGTTGGGTAACATGAGGAATAAGCAGTGACGATAGTAGTGAATCAAGTCCACGCAAGCGGAGCCACGGGCCCGGCTAGTTTTAAATATAAGACGAATGATGAGTGGTTTCATTAGTAACAGATAATTTTCCGTATCTGCGCCATATTGTTTTATTTTCTTTATTATTTGTAATTTTGTGTGGAAAAACAAATAAGGAGTTGTTTGTCGTGTTATGTGCCGTTTTTAACAATCTTCATCTTTAACTGAAATAGAATGTAGGAAAATAGCAAGTTTCAGTTCTAAATATCTCTGAAACCCGTTCTCTATCTCTAATTTTTAGTGTTTCGTACGGAACACTTATAAGGTCACTTCGGTGTCTGTCTGTCTGTCTGTCCGTCTGTCTGTCTATCACACCCGATTTTTTCTCCGAAACTGTTTGTCATAGAAAGTTGAAATTTGGTAATAATATAGGAATTGATGGCCTCCTTAAAGCCGTGTAGTTTTGAAAGTCAAATCTTGACTTAAGGGGTTAGTTTTGGGGGGTGAAATCGGAAGTAAAAAAAAAATTTTTTAGTAGGTCATCGAGTGTGGTGTCAAATGAAAGCTTGTGAAAACACGAGTAAAAATATATATATATATATATATATATATATATATATATATATATATATATATATATATATATATATATATATATATATATATATAATGTAATACTTGCGCAGGGTTTTCTTTGTATTATTTTTAAAAAATCGCGAAAAATCGCTGTCCCCACCTTATCTCGAAAAGTACTGATCAAAAAATTTTGAAAAAATTCTGGAATATTCCCCAGGAGGTGTAGATTGAACGAAAATTATCACGAGTGCATTACCTTTAATAATTCATCTGGTATATAAAAAAAAACAAAAATTTCAAAATCATCAATTTTCAGTAAAGATTGGAAACAAACTTTGTTGAAAACTCCTTTGGGGTGTGAAGTCACTGATCATTTTATACCACCGTAACAAAATTTTTTATTTTAAAAGCAATCAACGTACGAAACACTAATTGTGCAAGTTCAACTTGCACTTGACCGGTTATTTTTTATTAACATCGTATCTATGGCTTAAAATATCGCCAAGTAATGGTTGAATCAAGTTATTTTTGGTGTGGGCAAGACAATTTCAATAGTATTTTAGAACTACTTATCTGCGAAGAAAGAACTGGGTAAATTAATTTTCCGATTCTCTTTTTGCGAATAAGTATGTTTCATTTATTAAATTTTATATGACAAAATTAGTTTAGGCCTAAAAGTCAAAACTCCATTTACTCTTTTTGCGTGAAGCTTTTATAGCTTGCTCCAGACATTCTATTATTATTATTGAGTTTCAACCGTTTTCGAGCTACTCCAGCACCGCAATACGATGCTGAACAGTAGAATTTTTTTAGTAAAAAATACACTCTCTGTCCAAAAAAAAATACTATTTAATAGGATATAAAACATAGTACAGGTTTAATATATTTTAAATCATTTATTTCAATGGATATACTCTCTCTCTTGAGACTTGTTAGGGGGATCTCGAGAAATAGGTCTCAAAAAAAACTTCACCAAAACCAAATATTTGAACAACGAAAGGAAATATATCAGCCAGAAACTAGCAATAGAAGGTGAAAGAATAGGAAAGGCTCAAACATTTATATATTTAGGACAAAAAATCGAAATATCAAAAAATAATTTAAAGGCTGACTTGGATAGAAGAGTCTCGTTAGCTTGGTCTGCGTTCGGAAGGTTACAATCTACATTTAAATCAGACATCCAAAATACAAAAAAAGCCAGAGTATTCGATAAATATGTCCTGCCGGTGTTAACATATGGCACTGAAACGTGGGCTTTAAATAAAAGTATAATAAATAAACTCCAGGTAACCCAAAGAGTAATGTAGAGGAGAATGCTAAATATTAGCCTCCAAGGTCGTATTCATCGAGATACGAAGAAGATCAAAAATGACAGATGTAATATAACGAATATGTATATTAAGATGGAATTGGGCGGGAAATATCGCAAGGTTTAATGACAACAGATGGACACGCCGTATAGTTTAATGGAGGCCTAGAGAACACAAAAGATGCAGAAGTAGACCACAGACAAGATGGACGGACGACATAAAAAGATTAGTAGAACACGATTGGATGAAAAAAGGAAACGACAAAGTTCATTGGAGACAACTTAGGGAGGCTTACATCCGACCATGGATAAAATAAGCTAATGATGATGATGATGACTATCTCCCTTGACCTCCATATAGCTAAATTAGTTTTTTATATCAGTTTTAGAGATACTGTGAAAGGTCGTGGTCAGTGCTACTTATGTATTACTAATAGAGTTGTATCGCCTTCACTTCATCAGTAAATCAAATCGAAGGATAGGAAAAATGATACAGTGCGATGAATGAGGTATCTGGGGTTATAGAACTAAAACACAAACTTTAGTAAGGCCCTCATTCTTGGGCCAACTATTGTGCTCTGTTTCTGGTTTTCTTTGAAGAGATTACTTACTTTTTTAGTGTGAACTTCGTTCAGTCCAGATTTTGTGTTTTAGTAAGCAGATTAAGCCAAAAATTAATCTCGATTTTTTGTTTGAAATTCATTTACGGAAAACGCATTGCCATTTTTAATAACAATGTCATAAAATAGCTTACACATTACAAGATTACTGCCTTCGTCAGCAAAATGATATAACAGCTGGCACTACTATTTACTTATCAAGTTAAGTGGCGAAGCCGATGGAAAAGAGTGTCCCGAGATAAAACTGCTACCTAGGTTTTTGTAGCGTTACAAAATATATGTAAAATTACGTAGAAAATAACGTGAAAATTAACTTAACTTTGCTCGAAATTTTACATAGGTATTCATTTTATTGAGAAAAATGGAAAAACAACCCGGACCTTTTGTATCATTATAACTTCCTATAATGGTATGTAATAATTATATTATAAAAATACATCAATCAAGCGATAATACATAGATTATCGCATTGTCTTGTATTCACATATTCCGGCGGCTTCTTCTTGTCGCTGTTGTTTGAACCTGTCCACGAAGGAGTTTAAGTGTAAAGTCTTGCTGAAGCTGTTACAAGTTAATTGATGGTGATATCTTAAAATGATTACACACAATACACTTTTACACCTTAAAAGAGTATTTTTGATTTTATATGATTTGTTATTAATTATTATTAGATTTTCAATTATTAGCCTTACTTTTTGTACTTATGTCTCCAATACAGATGGTAAGACTGTACTTCAAGGAAAATATTTTCAAATACATTTTTTAAATTAAAGCTATAGGTCTATATTTTTATCTAAATAACGATTCTAATTTTTTATTTTTATTTTAGAATTTGGTTGAGCGCTATTTATTATTGACATAAGTAAGTTTTAGGTAAGTTTGTATGTATTCTTTTAATTTTGTGCTAAATTTTATGTTAATAATAAACTTGGTTATATATGGTATATTTTAATTTTTCCGTTGTTAAGTGACATAAATATTAAAAGGTAATTTATATTTATTATTTATATAATTTCAATATAAAATATTCCTGTGAACATTGAAATTTTACGTAAAATAGCTGCTTATTATATATTTTCGTTGAGCCTATTCCACATATATATATCTATATAATTGTGTTTAAATAATTTAGAGGGACATTTACATAACAGCTGAGAAGGTTACAGTGTTTGTGCAAAAATACATGAATAATCAGTGGTTATAAATAAGTAAGATGTATTTACAAGGTTTGACAGTTAAGTTCGAGAACTCACCAGCTTGTTGCGCTTACGACAGTGATATGCAAGCAGCGGTATCAGATTTCATTACCATAGTCCTTCAGTGTCTTAGAGTAGTAATCGCGTTCACCCTTGGTAGATTGGTGCTGAGTGGCGTGCATTCTTATTTGTATGTATGTTCTGTCGTATCTAAGCTGGAATTAGAGCAACAAACAAACATAACATTTCTTATGAAATTAGATTAAAGTTGGAGTGAAGTACGGAAAATGCAAATGTGCGGGGAGAAAGTTATGAAGAAAAGAGCTGTGTATAACTGGATTGAACGGCTTGCTGAAGGGAGGTAACAAGAGGTTGGGCGACCGATAACGAGATGAACGTAAGAAAATATTGCCAAAATTTGTCAAATTTTGCCTTAAAACCAGCGAACGTAAGAGTATTACAAAGGTTGCGTGAAAAAGTGAGTTGCAAACGACTTTTTGCCAACAATTCATAGCTCCTGCATAGGAACAAGGCCCCTGCGCACACGCTAGTATTGGTAAGGAAGTTTTGGCCAGGAAACCAAAAACTTTTTTTTAGACCACCCTCCGTACTTATTTGACTTTGTCCTCAAGGACTTCTTTGTGTACCCGAAGATCAAAGCAGCTTTGACCAAATTTGATGACATTAAAGGCATTGAGGCTTATACGAAAGTAGCTTTGAAGACCATTCCACAACACTTGCAAAGGGTGAAGTAGTCACTGATGCGGGAATATAGTTTTCCAAGGGTAGTACTTTGAAGGTGACTACACCGGTATTTAGCAATAGGGTATGTAACATATTTTTCTAGGATGAGTTTGCGAACTTAATTGTCAGATCTCTTATTTTTTACGAGGTACTTGATCAATGGCACTTCAAGACATAATTTGTTTCAGATCTTTGTTAAATTGTATAAGTTCATGCTTTCTGGGGACTTTTGCATGGGTATTTAGTATTACAGGCTTCAAAATAAATGGAGAAATCGGCGTAGTATTTGAGCGTTCATTATAACGCACTGTTACTCCAAAAGTATATGTTATAAAACGGCTGATACAACACCAATGAAGATTTCCGCTTTTGACGACAAACCGTTAAAGGAACTACTACTACCGCCACTATTTTTTTTATATTTTTAAAAACTTCGGTTTCTTTTTGGACAGAGAGTGTAACAATATGCAGTTAACGTATTCGACTTTAACAAAAAACTTGAAATATGGATGTCAAGCAGATTAATTTTAAGACCAGACCTATTAAATATCGCAGGTTAAGTTCTAGACTAAACCTTGGAATTGCGATTTTAATTAAATTTTAAGTTGTCTTCTAGCGTTAGAAAAACTTAATTTAACGTTAATGTGATTTGAATCTTTTCAATTTAAATTTAAATCTAGACTGGTATAACTATATATTCGGGTGCTTTTTACCTTCGAGATGGTTATCTATATTTTGAAACGAATCAGTAATTCTTTGGTTGTTCGTACCTTAAAATTATTTCAATTTAGAGCAATATTGTTGGGGAAGATTATGAATTCATATAAAATTAAAAATTTTTGGTTATTAAATCAGTTCGGTTCTAAAATGTTGGTCCCTTAAAACTGTTTTACATTTCGAGATAAAAAAAAATTAATTTGGGGAGTATGAGTGAGACAAAATTAATTTATTGGAAATATTAAATCATTTTCCAGATTTTTAATATGGCTGAAATTTGCCTTCATTTTAGAATTTTGAGTGCGATACCCTATACCGGGTGAAACAAGTGTGTTGGTGAGGTTGTTAGAATTACAGTTTTTCCTCAGTTCTTGAAATAAAGTTTTAAGAACTTAAGAGTAAACTGAAAGTATAAGTTTTCATTTTTGGCATGGAAGCATCTTATATAAACTATTAATCGCATTTTTAATAGATGAACTGTAACAGCAGCGTTTATGCTCACCTTATTAGATGTATTGTTCACACCTAGCAGAATATGTGAGTTGCTCTATTACAGTGTGTTCCTTGTATGAAACAGTACGCCACTGGGTGGCAAATTATTTAGATATGTTAAATTATTTAATGCTTATTTTTTTCGTAACTGAGGTAAATGTCAAAAATTTAATTTTTTGACATTTAAGTTTTCTAAACTCATAATAAATAATTATGAGTATCAAAAAGGAAGTGGTATTATTGTACTTAAATTGACATTCACCATCATAATAAATGAAAATAGGAGTAGGTAGTGTTGTTTTAAAATATTTTTAATAGACAATTTTTAACAACTGTTTACAGAGTTTTCCGGCAAGCGGTTAAATAAAAGGCTGTTTTTCTTTAATAGTAATTACAGATTTTATTTATTAATAATAATTGATGAAATTTTTACTTTGTGAAAATTAATTCCGTGTATTTTTTTCTATTTGTATTATTTGTTTTGCTTACGGCATTAGATTAGGTGTCGAAATTTCCAAATTTTTGAATTTCTTAAAAAAATTAATCAAAAGAGAAATTCTATTTTATTATCTTCTTCTTCTTTTTAACCCAAGTTTCTCCACTCCTGGACGTAGGTCTTTTCTAATCTCTGCCATGCTTTCATATCTTTTGTCATCTTCAACCACTGCCTGCCTGCTATTACTCTTATATCATCGACACATCGTTTCTTTGGACGTCCCACAGTAGTCCCAAAACCCGAAAACCTAGCCATAATATAAGAAAAGGTTCTATTTAGGGATTTTTACCTGTATGAATACTTCTGCCAAATCGTCTACTATGATTTACGACCACTTAGGTGCTTCTTTCGCTTGCACTTGTCTGATAACTTTAGATTTATTTCGAAGCGTCGAATGGTACGCAGGATCTTCGTGAAGCACGTCAGACTTAATCAAGTTTAAACTAAAGAGAAAAAGTAAATGAATTTTAATTGTGTAAAATGAATTCTGTCTTCGAAGGTGAGTACAATTTCATTGTGCTTCTGGAATTTCATATTTACTTAATGTTAAGTGAGTAATTAACTGTGTGTGTAACTATACAGCTAGTAAATTCGTAGAATTGTATTTGTGGTATAATATGTCAATAACTGTCCATAAAGTACTTATCCACGCGCACGAAATAATCAAGTCATTAGTGTTTCCCATCGCACAATTATCATAGGAAGCTCAAGAATCGAGCAACAAACATATAAAGCAGTTCCGAAAGGACAGAAAGTGCGGTCGTGTCAAAAATTTAGAAGATGTTTTCCACAGATTATTAGTATCCTCTGATCTCCAGTTTAAGAAAACTACCACCAAAAAACTGAAATATTTGTCCCCACACGCGGTAGAGTTGTTAGCTTCACTATCTGTAGCTGAATTAAGTAATAGTATTGTAAGTAATTCCAGCGATGAAGAAAACCATGCAACTGAGCAAGAGACGGATAGTGAGTAGGAATTTTAAATTAAAATAAAATTATATATAGTAATAAACATTTTCCATAATTTTGTAATAAAAATTAGACTCGATATATTTTACTTGTTTTTCCTTCGTGATCAGCACCATTCAAAATACAGATACGTACAGTTTAGCGAAAGCTTTATAAAATAACTCACGTTTTTTTTCAAAAATAGTTCGCCATTTTAAAGTCGCCATTGTGTTTTTTTGAAATTTGAACTGCATATTCGTAATCAGCGAGCCCATAAACTCATGTATACAGAGTTTCATAAAAATAAATCACGTTTTTTTTTCCAAAATAGCCCGCCATTTTGAAGCCGCCATTTTGTTTTTTTTGAAATTTGAACTTCTTATTCGTAATCAGTGACCCCAAAAAACCTATGTATACAGAGTTTTATAAAAATAACTCACGTTTTTCCAAAAATAATTGGCAATTTTGGAGCCGCCATTTTGTTTTTTTTCAAAATTAGACTTCATGTTTGTGAATAGCGATCTCGAAAACCCCGATATACCAAGTTTTGTCGAAATCGAATAATACATTCATATTTGGGCCACCTTTTCGGGATAATTTTCCTCTGTCTCTTCTTGTTTCTTCTTGTTTTCTCTGGCTTTCCATAATATGACGCTATATACCCATCTATCTAGGGATGATCTAGCCACATGACCTCCTCCAGAGCAATGTTATTGCCTTTGGTTCGTCTCCTTATCTGCTAGTTATGAATTTTATCTCTAAAGGAGATAACAAACATGCTTCTTTCCGTAGGTCTCTGTGAAGTTACGAGCTCTTTAGCAAATGCTTCAGTGAAGCAGATCGTTTCCAGTCCATATACGCTGACAGCTAGGATACAGGTATTGTAGACTTTAGTTTTTAGGTTTATGGGTATTGTAGTAGTTTTTAAGAAATGTCCTAGTTTCGCAAAAGCTGCCAATTCTGGCCTTATTCGCCTGGTAATTCTGCATGCTGGTTCTCTTTTCCGATCTTAATAGTGTAATCTAAGTAGATATACTCGTCGACGCGTTTTATGGAGTTATTTCCTATCTATATCTTGGTATCTTCAGGGCTCATTAATTAAGTATTTTAAAATTCATTTTAAAACCTACCCTTGCATTTCCTGTAACTCATTGGTGTTATTAGCTATTACGACTATGTCGTCTGCAAACATAAGATCGCTCAGTCTAGTGCCGTTGATGTTGATACACTTTTCATTACAATTTAACTCTTTAAAGATGTCTTCAAGGGCCAGTGTAAATAATTTAGTAAGATGGTATCTCCTTGTCGCACTCCCCTTTTTAATGCAATGTTGTTGGTGACAACTGTTTCGTCATTTTTAATATGTATAGATGCCTCTTTATAGATGTCCCCTATTATTTTCATATATCTAGAATCGATTCTTGCATTCACCAGGGACTTTAGAACGTATCAGATTTTAACAGTATCAAATGCCTTATGAAAATCAGTGAGGGCCAAATGTATTGATACCTTATATTCGGTGCATTTCTCTATTACAGTAAGTATTATATAGAGGGAGTGGATCTTGCTAAATGCCTTTCTAAAGCCCGCCTGTTCCACGGTTGATAGAAATCTAGTTTTGATGTGAAGTGATTTGTTAATATTTTAGTGAAGGGAGACAGAAGAGGTATTGGGCCGATAATTTTCGACATCAGTATTATCGCTTTTCTTAAAGAGAAGCACTTTGTTGGAATTTTTGGGAAAAAATTTTTATTATCATTGTGGAGAGACTCACTTCTCTAAAAAAATACCATGAATTCATCACAAATATACAAATTTATTTTTTTCTAGTATAGGTAAGTTTTATATTGTCATGAAAGGGGGGCTTCAAGGGAGGGAATTCTTTTTTCTAAACCTACACGAGCGAAGGAACCTTTGACTTCTACCTCTCTAGTTACACCACTGTTTCAATATACTTAATTCATCTCTGTAAATGGCTAAACACTTAAGACTTAAAGAGTATTGTACATAATATGGATTAAAGACAACAATTCGAGCTCTTAAACAAAATTGAATCTGGTCCAATATGAAATAAAATCTTTTTAACTCTCAAGTTGGAAATAGACCAGCGTATGTACTGAAACCTTAAGTAAACCAACCCATGCTCACTATTTTAAGAGCAAGACAGTTTTATTAGTATTAATCCAAAAAGTGAAATTCTTTTTCTATTTTTACTAATGTTCTGGACGGTATGGACTCTAACTCTCTTAAGAGATGATAGTATGCTATTTTAAGTTTGAGCTACAAGTAGATTTTTCAATCTCTGTAACTGCCCTGGAAGGGGTATAGTACAGCTTGCTTATATCTATGTCACATCAAAATTCTTGGCTTTGAACGCACTTTCTATGAAACTATTTACAGAATGGCCTCAAGTTACCAACTTTTCTTCGGTATTCTAAATAATCAAGGTTGCTGGTGAGTTTCTCCCTTCTGGATAGAATTTATTAAATTTACAATATCACAAGTTATGAGTAAAGTCACAGACAAACGAGCTATATTCTATCGGATTTGAGTTTTTTATAGGTCTAAAATTTTTGGTGAATTATATAGATTTCTAGTATGTAATAATATGCCAAGCTTTGAAGAAACTCTGTTTGTCATGCATGCCTCAGGAATTTGCCAAGACATTTTTTCCCCACAAGTTAACACCATCAAGTCTCGTAACAAAGAATTTTTTCCTGATTCATCATTATTACTTTTTACAGTTTATTTGGTTACAGTATTGTTTTGATTTGTGCGTAGTGGTTTATCTGCTTGTACAAAAGTAGTGAAGCAAGAAGTATTTGCCCCCTTTTGAATTGTGAGTGTTCAACAGTTAGTTATGGAGTTAGAAAAAGATTGACAATTACGGTTGTAATTTCTGCCTGCTGCAAAGAAATTAGATCTTGTAAGTGCCTACTGTTGAATACTTTTTCTTATTTCTCCGTCTCCTGACGAAGGTTGGAAATCCAAATGGCTAATATGGTTCTGGAAACTGTAGCTCTAAAAATATCTGTAGATGAGCAATAAAACTATCTTCGATGTCCCTAATCAGGAATTTTGACGTCTTTCAACTGATCTTTTTTCTTGTATTTTGTCTTCGATGGCCAGTCTCAGAAAGTCATACTTTGCTCCCCCCATTATATGATAGAACTAGTTTTTCTTTCCTTTATAAACAGTGGCAGTTCTGTGAATTTCCTCATCTGCCTAAGTACTTCAGCATTTGTTACTCTATCCATAATATCCGTAGAATCCTTCTAAAAACATACATTTCGAAAGCTTCGAGTCGTTCCTCTGTTCTGGGACCAAGAGTCCAGCCTTCACATCTTTATAGAAGTACCGAAAAAACATAGCATTTAATCATACGCACTCGAAGTTCTAGACTAAGGTCAGATCTAGTGAAAAGATTTTTCATATTCATGGAGGTCCCACAGACTTGCTCGATTCTCGATCTAATCTTTGTTTTTATATTACATTGGCTATTAATTAGTATTTTCAGGTATTTAAAAGACGAAACCTGCTGAATTCTTTGTCCATTAACAATAAGATTCGCATCAACGTGTAATTTTTAAAACACAACCAGCTTGGTCTTTGTTATATTTATATGTAGTTCAAATTGCTCACTTCGACGAACTGTGAAATTGATCATGCTCTGCAGATCGGCTAAATTATCAGCCACAATAACGGTGTCGTCTGCATATCTAGGTTGTTAAACATGATACCATAAATTTACACGATAATTAACGAATGACTGAGTTTAGGAGACATTTTTAAACTCACGTGTGATTGAGAATTGGGGTTGTTTCTTATATATGGTGTTATATGTCTTTTTCGAGATTTGTGGAGTCAAGAAATTTAAAAATCGAGTTATCTTTTCACTACTTTCAATTTTAATGCGGGGAAGGTATGAAAGAGGTGGAGTGGTCAAATATTGTATGGTTTCAATAGTATTATAGACATTTTTCCTGGTTTTTGGTTGCGATAAAAAGCAAATTTTAAGCATAATTATTTACATATGATATAATAAACATTACATAATTTTTTTGGTAGTTGCAACATTAGCAGGAGTAGAGGGTGAAGATCATTAAATACTGTATAGTTTCAAGTTTTTGGTTAGAGCATTTGAAGAAATTTTAGCTAATCATCGAAGTGAAAGAAATGGGACAGAGAGTTAGAAAGATGGTTACGCATATATCATAATATACTTTTCGTTTGTCTTGCTTTTTCGTTATTCCCAATTTTAATAGTTAGAGAGTAATCTAAAAAATGTTTAGTTGATCATAAAAAAAAAATTAGAAATACAAACATTATTGTTTCTACGCCCCTTGCTAAAGCAAAAGAATTATCCTCTGCAATTTTGCTATATCTTTACGCTTAAATTTTCTTAGATTGCGAAAAATTTATGTTTTCATTTCTATCTGATTTCTACTCACCGGTCACGCTGTAGGTCTGTTTGCCTATTGGCATCATAATACTCGAGCGAAATGATATTATATTATTTGAAATAAGGATGACACCTACAATTATTAAACGATAACCTTTCAAGGAGGGTTGAAAGAGGTAAGTGTCGATATGTTGTATTATTTAATTCATATTATGAAAATTAACGTTTTCTTTAGTTGAAAAAATCGAATTCAGTACTTATTTTAGAACAAAGAAAGTAGTGCGTAAATCAATTTACCGATTCTTTCTTTCTGGGTACAAATCTTGTCCGATTAGAAACAACTAATTTGGTGATACAATGTTATCCTTTTTTAAAAAGATGTTTGCTCTGATTTACTGACTGAGTACGTGTCTTTTTTTATCTAAAAGGGAGTACTAATATAAGAACGGTCTGAGTACTTTTAAATTTGATAATTATATTTTGAGCTAATCTTTTTTTTTTAAATATTTGGTTGTACAAACATGTATGATATATGTTTTTAGTGTTTAATAGGGAACACTAATAAGATTACTTCGGTGTCTGTCTGTCCGCCTGTCACACCCGATTTTCTCAAAAACTATTTGGCACAGTTGCACTGATATAGGAATTGATGGCCTTATCAGAACCGAGTAGTTTTGAAAGGTAAGGGTTAGTTTTGGGGGGTTAAATCGGAAGTGAAAAAAATTTTTTTTACCAGGTTGTCGAGTGGGACGTCAAAGTTTGTAAAAACACAAGTTCAAAAATATGTATAATGTAATATTTGCGTACACTCTTCTTTGTGTTGTTTTTAAAAAATTGCGAAAAATCGCTCTCCCCCCCTTTATCTCGATCAGAATGTTTTGAAAAAATTCTCCATGGAGTGTAGATTGAATAAAAATTATCACTGCTGCATTATCTTAATTAAGTTATCTGTTATATATAAAAAAAAATAAGAATTTCAAGGTCATCAGTTTGCGGTAAAGGTCGGAAAAAGCTTTGTTGAAAACTCATTTGGGATGTGTTTTATGAAGTTACTGATCATTTTATACCTCTGCAACAAAATTTTTTATTTTAAAAGCAATCAACGTACGGAACACTAATTTCGCAAGTCCGACTTGCACTTGGCCGGTTTTTTGATTATATTTCCTTACAAAAACCATATAAGTGGTCGCCAATGATACTAAATACTTCCAAAAATTATAACATATGCTGCCAGACCAGCATCTGAATTGAAGCTTTAAGAATAACGACCACTACACGGAATGAAATACTTTTGAAATTACTACTAACTCTCTCGGCGATATAAAATCTAAGTTCTCACTGGAGACCGTAGTATGTTCTTGCAGGGTTGAATTACCACGTTTTTTTTAATATCTGTAATTATTTCAGAAGGTGCATAATTTTTTTATTTAATTTTTTTACTTTGGGCCCACTCCATATGAAAATATTTGTAGCGTCAAGTTAGGAATTTTACCTCAGTCTTCCAAAAAATCAAAGTTTTTGGTAAATTCTGAAATTATAAAAGATGCTGATTGACAACCTTTGGTATACCACTCAATAAAGTCATGCTCGGTAGTTGTTTGACGTATTCTCTTGTCTTTAGCTATCGTCTCGAGAGCATTGCCACAGGAAGGAGATAAGTAAACTAAAACATATCTAATCTTTCATTTGAATGCAGGTTACCTCCAATGTAATAGAATCTAATAATGGTCTTTGCCTATTTTATTACAATTTTCTTATAACCAATATAAATTATTACTGTTTCCAAGTACTTTACCAAAGAGTCCCTTAATCGTATTATTCTTACCTTAACCTAGTTGAGAATCATTAATTATTTCTACAAGAACCAAACTTTATGGCACAGTAAATATAGGATCACTGAAAGTCCATTTGTATCTATAGGAAAGTTTCAGTTTTTGCCTCTATCTGATGGTAAAATGTAGAACTTTTAGTATTATGATCCGAGAACTAATGTACTCAATTAAAGTATGTCAATGAGCTTTTTTTTAGTGCTAAAGAAGGCTCTAGGAAAAAGTAGAGCAAAGTAAAATTGAAAACTTAGAAATAGTTTAACCGTTAATAGGTCAACATATGTAAAAAAATTATTAACCTGTTTACATAAAAAAGGTAATCGAGATAAGCATACGCCCTCTATTTAAAAAGAGATCTAATGTATAAGACATATTCAAACACAGATCAGTTTTAAATTGTTTAAATAATTTATTTTAACTCTCAGCTTCGAAACAACTTTTGGCAACGCAAGTTATTATATAGTTTTTATTGGGATACCATTGTTGGTAACGGTCACTGCAGCTTTGCCCTTTGCCTAAATTTTTTGTATTGTATGAAGAGAAAAATTTACAACACAACATAAACTTATTTTTGTTAAGAAATTGAATTGCAGTGACTAACGATGTGATGGTGCATTATCATAAAAAAGCGACCAGTTCTTCACATTATTCACTTGGTCAAAATTTTGAGCACAGTTGATTTTGAATTCTCCAATTAATCTTCCCTTATTAATGAAAAGCATTGCAAACGTGAAAACACCAAACTCCGAGATTTTTGCGTTTCATTTCATTTTCAAATGAGCTATCGATTTTATATTTGGTCATATAATATTTCGAGTAAGAAGTTAACTTATACTTTTTGGGCGACGTCGATAAAAGGAAGGGAGGGGATAGATGTGGGCTGTTAAATTTAATTTATTTTCTATATTAATATGAGAAATTTTTTAGGTTTTTGGCCGCAATAATAAACAAATTTTAATCAGAATTATTTAAAATGAAATATATTAGGAATTGAAGGGATAAAGCAACGAATTAAAGGGGTTATTTCGTATCTAAGACACCATGTCTGTCGTCCTTTTCCAGCTTTCTGGTTTTTGAGGAAGTTGAAACTTGACTGTTTTTTTCATTATTCAACCATGTAAGAAGTTAATGAAGTAAGAGGGGGGCTAAAGGAATTGCTTCGAATATATCTTTTTCTACGAATTGAAGTACTTTTTCATTATTTCAACTGATCAAACATATAAGGGGTTATTGAAGTAGAGCTCAGAGGGGTCCTTAATATATATCGTATTTTACGTCCTTTTCAAGTTTTTTTGGGTTGATAATACCTTTTTTTTTTTTATTTTCAATTCGTCAAACCTTTAAAAAGTTAATCAGGATGGGCGGAGGTTAGAGATATTGCTTCGAATATGTCGTGTTACAAGTCCTGAAAATTGAGGTATTTTTTTTACTATTTTCAACTTTGTTTAACATATAAGGCTTTAATAAAATCGAAAAAGGGGTTTAGGGGAGTTACTTTGTATAAAACGTATTAAACTTTCTTTTCAGAGTTTTGCCTGTAGGATAGGAAATTGTGTTCTTTTGAAATTCTCCTTCTCTGCTAAATTATTTTTGGCGTAATTATCTTTCTATAAATTGTCCATTATTTAAAATATCAGCTTCTGGTGCTTGGATTATGTTATTTTTTTAGTGTTAGTTAGTTCAATTTAGTATCCCGCGTTCCTATAGGTACAGAAAATAGCTCCCTATTAGAAATAGAGCTTTTAAATTATTATTGTACCAAAGAGTTTTTCTTTCTTTAAAAATTCCCAGCCGGCGGTCATTTATGTGAGAATTGGGTTTAAGATGGGAAAGTTCTATTTTGCGAAAGCGTTTTTTTTTTTTATGAAGTATCTCTACCCCCTGGTTATTTATTTTTAGTACTGTGTTGGATCGAGAACTTCCGCCCTCCGTTTGTCAATTGACGCCTCCCCTCCCTTCAATCAGTAGCTTCTTCTTCCTTTTTTCTTGAAAAGCCAACCAAGGCAACCCTGATATACCACGTAAGAGGAAGAAGGCGAAAGGAGCGGAATTCATTTAACATTACAAATTATTTTCAATGTCACTATGGGAATTTTTCTCGATTCTTGGTCGCAATAATAAACAAATTTGAAGAATAATTATTTATAGTCAAACATCTTAGAGGGTAAATGGATTTGTAGGATTTTGGAGGAGTTGCGTCGTGTATATATTCGTTATAAGTCCTTTTGAGGGTTTTCGGAGCCAAGAATTTTGAAAATGTTGTAATTTTTTTCATTCTTTTCATTCATTATTTGGGTACATATTTATCAGGATTTATTGAAGTGAGTGTGGGAGCTTATGGTATTCGAAAAATCTGAAAGTCGTACTGTTTTTCATTATTTTCAATTCTAAAAGAAACCGTATATTTAAAAGAATATTACGCTTCGGTTGTAAATATTTCTGAAACTTTTCCTCTATTCTATCTTTTGTTGTGATTCATATCTTACTACACTATTATTTCATATATCAACTTATAGTGCTTGGATCAAGTTATTTTAATTATGAAAAACTAAAATTCGGTACTTGTAGTACCGTACAGTAGTAGTAGTGTTATCAAGGAAAGTACTGGGTAAATTAGTTTACCAATTTTTAAGTATTATTTTCTATTATGAGTAAAAATAGCGAAGTAAGCAAAGTTTAAAAAATAAATTTCTCTCTCATTTATTGATGTTTTTAAGCTTTTTATAGCATCAACACGGGAACGTTTTATCCTTCCTCTAAATTCCGATATTGGATAAGGTGGTTTTACTGCATACAAAAAAATGAAAATACTCACTGTATCCTCTGCAGAAATTTTATAAAAACGAGCATGCACTCCGCGTCGCGAATGTTTTCGACTACAGGTTCCAACACGCTCATCGCATGAGGCGCTCGCTCTGCATGTGCGTTAGCTATGGACACGAACACGACTACCAACTTTAGCGGCAATTTGAAATCGCGAGGCGGGAAATTTGAAAGACAGGCCTTATTGAGAACCGCCCCTTATTTGGATCGGTCACTTTATATAATAGAAATATATATAAATGAAAAAGTATATAAAAAAGAATAACTTTTTGGCTTCAAAAATAGGGCCTCGACTTTTTAAAAAAATTCAAAATGGCGGAGTAGTAGCTGCGACAAGTTGACTCCTTGAATTTGCACCGTGCCACTATAGTCGCTATAGTGCATTAATAAATAAGATTTAAAAAAAAATCATTAGAGTATGATTTTAAGCTTTGAATGAAATTAAATTTACCCAAAAATAAATTAAAAATTGCGAATTTGGGACCATTCTGAACAAATTATCCTTTTTTTTATAAGCAATTGTCAAAAAAATAATGTTTATAATTAACTTTTTATAATTTTTGTACATTCATGCAATGGTCAATAGGTTAATCTGTATAAAATTTCAAGTGAATTAGTTCTTGATCTACATTGCACGGCGCACGAAATTTTACATTTAGAGAAAAAGCGTTTAAAGTTTTTGGTAAATTTTTTAGCCTATGCATTTGGTCCAACTTCTTCTTCTTGCTCAGTATATTGCATATTTATGAACTTATTAGCTGAGCAAAGCCGACGGCAAGGGCGACTTGAAGGATAATTGGGTTCATTTTTATAAATTTTTCGAGTCAACATTATAAACAAATGAAAAGCCGAAAACATGAAGAGACTGAACCGGTCAGAAGCGGTTTTTTTTATGACACGAGAGGTGCATTTAAAGTTTGAATTTCGATTTAAAACTTGGGGAGGACATTCTTCAGTTGTGAAAAAAAAAATCGCCAAGAATTTTTTTTACACAGGCCTCCCCCCTTAAAGTGAAGAAACAAAGCAGGTTTAAAAACGTTGTACCTTAAATGTCTCCGTATAAAATATCCTAAATTGTGCCGGACATATTTATAACAAAACCAACTGTACCGAACGACACGAACTACCACACTTTCTGCTAGATTCTACACTTTTCTACAAATTTCTTAATTAACACCACTATATTGGTCTATGTAAAAAAAAAACCTGCATTACATTGATCTTTATCTCACTGCACCAACGACATATTGCAGCATTTGTGAAAGTTTATTGTAAATCAACAAACTAAACGTGAATTTGACGTATTAGTAGAGGGCGTCGTCACTTAGCCACCGGTAAGCAGAGAGCCACTAAAAAGCTACCGACAAAACCGCTGACGCCGATAAAAAATCCTTTATAATAGGCATAGTACGCCGACAAGAGATCATTTGTCGACTTCAGAATAAAGTAAATCTGGGGGAGATAATTAAAAAGGTTGCTCCGTATATATACCACATCAAACGTCCTTTTCAGGGTTCTTGAAGTCAAATAATCTGAAATATGTGTTATTCTTTTATTATTTCTAATATGTTAGAGAGACGTAGAAGAAGATATCAGATTTCATTTATCTCTCTCCGAAATCTTTCCGTCGCTCCTTTTTTGTAAATTACTTAAAATATTGACATGCAGTGTTTATATTAAGTTATTTATTACTATTACAAAGCCAAATTGAGTGTTTATTTTAGCACTACCTGTTTGCAAAAGTAGTACAGAGTAAATCACCAATTTTTTATTTATCAATTTGGTTTTTGTACTATAAATATTTAAAACTTAATTTTTGGTAAGAGACGACTAACTGTAGTGATTTTTTAACAATTTATATTCAAAAATTCCACAAATATTGCCCACAATATAGTATAAAATCTATATAATAGATCATAGGTTTTGCGTGACATATTTAACATATAATTCAACCCACTGTACCGAACGACACAAACTACCAAACCTGGTGTTATATTCTATATTTTCGCCAAATTTCTTAATTGACACCACTATGTTAATCTATCTTTAACAAAAACCTGCAATACATCCTCTTTACCTCACTGTACCCACGACATATTGCAGAATTTGTAAACGTCCGCTGTAAATAAACAAACTAAACGTGAATTTGACGTTTTGGTAGAGGGCGTTGTCACTTGAACACCGCTAAACAGAGAGCCATTAAAAAGCTACCGACAAAACTGCTGACGCCGATAAAAAATCCTTTGTTATGCGCATAGTACGCCGACAAGAGATCATTTGTCGGCTTTAGGATAAAATAAAGCCGTCAGGAGAGAGTTAAAAAAGTTGCCTTGTATATACATCATGTTATACGTCCTTTTCAGGGCTCTTGGAGTCAAATAATCTGAAAACTGTGTTATTATTTTATTTTTTTTGACAGACGTATTACGGAGAAGGAAATGTCAGGGTTCATTTATAAATATTTCCGAAATACTTCCGTCACTCCTTTTCTTGTGAATCAATCAAAATATTGACTTGCAGTGTTCAGATTAAGTTATTTATTACCATTAGAAAGTCAAGTTTAGTGTTTATTTTAGCATTACCAGTTTGCAAAAGTAATACCGAGTAAATCACCATTTTTTTATTTATTAATTTGGTTTTTATACTATAAATATTTAAAAGTTAATTTTTGTTAAGAGACGACTAACTGTAATGATTTTTTAACAATTTATATTCAAAAATTCAACAAATATTGTCCACAATATAGTGTAAAATTTGTATAAAAGATTCTTTTTCATGTACTAAGTAAATGCTCCAACTTAGAAAACAACATCCCCTTTACCATAACAAGTCACATAACCTGTAGATATGATATAACTCATTGCTAAATAAATAACAACTAAAAGCCCTGTCAAAAATCCTCTTTTCCTCATATCTAGCTTTATTAACTTATTGACTAGACATTTAAGCAAATATGACCAAAAAGGAACTACGGATAAAATTTATAGCTTTCTTGGCAACTAGCCGATGTGAAAAAGTAACAGGAAATAATAAAAAAAGAATGTTATATATGGCAGCATCTTGGAGGACTTGGACAAATTGTTTCATTTCGAACGATTTATATCATCAAGGTCAAAGATTAAATTCACTTAGGGGTTGAGTGTCAGCTTAAAAAATTATTTACCGGTCAACGGAGCAGACATTGTACGAATGTCTACATATTATATAGGACTTATTAATGGATGAGGGCATATTTCAGAACACATTAGACACATTACGCTGTGACGGATATATAGAAGTATATCAGTGAAATTACCTTTTCACGTGCATATTAGTAGTTCTTCTTTCTTCTTCCTCTTCCTATAAGGCAAGGTCTAAGTTCGTCTCTTTTTAAGCCTCTTGTGACGTAAATGTCCAGCTTTCTTGCCATCTTTTTGGTGATCGACCGGGAGGTGTTCTTGTTTTTAGTTGTTTTTATCTTTTTGCGCATCTTGCTATTAGCTGGCATCCTACTTACTTGATCCCTCTAATATAGACGTCTTGAGTTCTTCTCGTATAGTTGTGCCTCGTAACTGCTCTCTCAAGGTTATTCCTTTGATAGACGCAGTGTTTTCATTTCTGTAGCTCCCATGAGGCTTTTTGTTTTAGATGTTTCTGTTCTTTTCGTTAGAACCGGTCTTACCACGGTTCTATAAATACGCACTTTGCTATCTGTAGACATGTAGGAATTTTTTCATGTTAAGTCCCTCAAACAACCAGATATTCTCGGTGCTTTATTTGCCTGATTGAGTACTTCTTGATATAGATTTTGTGAGCTCGATAGTTGTACTCCTAGGTATGAGCAGTGCATGTTCTGTGCTACTATTTTGTTGTAGACGACACATTGACATCTAATGGAGTCTTTAGCTATAACCATTGTTTCTGTTTTTTCCATTGATATTCTCATGTTGTAAGTTTCTGCTGTACTTACGAAAAGGTTTGACTACGCTTTTAAGGTAATAATTTTACCGGTTTATTGTACTGACAGAGGATAAACCGATTACCGGTCTCTGATAAATAAATGTAAATTTTCAGTAAAAATACTCAGGTTCCTCAATTACATTTTTTATGTTTTACAATATTGTTATTTTTAGAATTTCAAATTCTGAAGACCGTCAAATCTTCAAATTGTAATGGGTGTCGACATATGAACTGTTTTAGGTAACTTGAATAAGATGGAACCATGCATCCTCATCTTATAGTAGCAACGTATTGTCTCAAATCTTCAGACTATACTTAAAATTACCACGAAGAACACCAAATAAAATTACCGGTAATTTACAGCTCTTTCCATTGTTTGTAATTTACCGGTAAAATTTGAATAAGATCGGAAGTTTTATAACTCAACGTTTGACGTAGAGCAGCGTTTCTCAACCGTTCAGTATTTGCGACCCAATTTTCAAAACATAATTTTCATCGCGCCTCCCCCTTCTCATACAATAACAATGCATGCAATAATAATGTATTTTCAGTATTTTGATGCTAAAACTACACTATGACCTTAATTACAAACCTTACAAACTACCAAGATTAAGTATCACACATATCTGCTGCGTTGACAAAACTAGGATCGATGCCTCTCTATTGCTCTCCGTCACGTCCATCATATCGGTAGCCGCTTTGCGAGAAGTTCCGAGTTGTCTCGAACATTCGGAAAGTCTACCCAAAAGTATATAACTGCTGCACCTCCTTCAATTACAGCCCGTCTCAGTCGAGTTGATCGTTCTACTGCTATCGGATTTATCCTGAACGTGTATGCTGTAATTTACATGCTAATTGAAATTCAAGGTATTAAGTATTCAAGGCAGTAAATTTACACAGAATCATGGATAAATTTTTAAGTGGACGTAAGCGAGCATTAGACGATAGTGAAGCATCAACAAGTGCACAGACGAGCGTGGTTTCGAAAATAAAATCAAGAAAATATTCTCAAGAATACTTAAATTTAGGAGTTACCATTACTGAAGTAAATGAAAAAGAAAGGCTCCTGTGTGTTATTTGCTCAAAAATCTTGGCAGCAGACAGCTTGAAACCAAATGAACTTAAACGACATTTGGAAACTCTTCATAGTGACTACCTTAACAAACTTCTCTTCTTCGAATTAAAATTAAAATCATATGTAAAGCAGAAATCATTTTTTAAAAAAACTTTGTCTGTGAATGAAAAAGCTTTACTTGCCTCTTCCAAAGCTTCATATAAAATAGCCAGATGTAAAAAGCCTCACACCATTGGTGAAGAGCTTGTTTTGCCAGCAGCAATTGAGATTGTAGAAACTATGTTTAGAGATAATTTTGCCAAACAATTGCTATCCATACCTACATCAAATGATACTGTTGCCCGTCGAATTGGTGATATAGCTGAAGATGTACAGCATCAGCTTTTCGGGAAGTTGAGTAACAAATTGTTTTCAATTCAGCTTGATGAGGCAACAGACAATAAAAAAATGCTCATTTCATTGCCTATATGCGATTTTGTGATAGTATGTCAGCACTAGAAGAACTATTTTCTGCAAACCAATAGAACTCAAAGCAACATGACTCACATTTTTTTGCTATCTTAAATGATTTTATAAATGAGGAAAAATTGCGTCGGAATATGTACCGATGGTGCTCATTCAATGTCTGGAAGATTTCAAAGTGTACCAGCACTTGTAAAACAAAAATCTCCACTGTGTGTGTAGACACTTGTATGATCCACAGAGAAGCTCTGGCTTCCAAAGAAATGAGTCCTGCTCTGAATATTGAGCTCACTAGAGTTGTAAGCGTAGTAAATTATATTAAAATGAGACCCCTAAAATCTAGAATTTTTTCTGCACTTTATAAAGACATGGGTGCCGAACATTCAGCGTTACTATTTTATTGCGAGGCAAGATGGTTATCACGTGGGAAATGTTTGCAACGTGTTTATGAATTAAGAAATGAAATCGCCATTTTTCTAAAAGAGGAAAACCGACCAGAAGCCGAGAAGTTTCGAGATAGTTTATTTGTGAGGAAATTGGTCGATATATTCGAGAAACTAAATACCTTCAATCTTCAACTTCAAGGAACAAATACACATATATTCGATAAAATTAATGCTTTTTGTAGAAAATTGGAATTGTGTAGCAGAAATGTAAAGCAAAAAAAACTAAAAATGTTTGCAAATGTGAGTGAATGTGTTAAAACATACAAGGCTGAAGAACAACATGTGAAAGTTATTTTAGTAACCATTGAAAATCATCTAGCCGTGTTGACAAAGAATTTTAAAAAGTATTACTGACGACAACTTGGTAGCAAGTTACGAGTGGATTAGGGAACCATTTCAAAATACTCCCGAAGGGCTCTCAACTTCCAAGGAAGAAATCTTCATAGACTTCAGGGCAAGTGGCGAAATCAAAAGACAATTTAATAATAATAAATCACTCTTTGAATTTTGGGAAGGGGTGAATTTTCTGCACTGAAAACAAGAGCATTTCGTGTACTATTACCATTTTCAACATCCTACCTTGACGAAACCAGATTTTCTGCGGTGGCTGCTTTGAAAACAAAATACAGATCTCAACTAAATACAGAAAAAGAACTCAGAGTGTCTATTTCTAATATTAAAACATCCTTCGAAAATCTTTACTCTGCAAAACAGGCCCGAGAGAGTCACTAATAATTATTAAACTTGTTTTTAATTTAGTATTGATATATTAATTATTAGGTAATTACATTGTGCAGTACTAATACAATCCTATTTATAGGTGTATTATATCAGTGTAAATGTGTATTTTATTTTTTATTATGTCAGAATGTATTTTGTGTTGCTTTCCATTCAATAAATTATATTAAATGTGTGTAATGAATGTTTTTTAATAATAATTTCTTTTCGATACGCTCGCGGAGCCCAATAGTTTAATCACGCCCCCCTAGTGGGGTGCGCCCTACAGGTTGAGGAACGCTGATGTAGAGGGACGTATGTATACAACATGAAAAGGAAATTCAATAATAAAACTTATATTATAATTCTTAAATTTTCCATTAATTTATCCAGGAGCTCCTTGTATTTTCATAACACTGCACTGGCCGCCTAGAACTCAAATCACTTTCAATCGATTCGCTACCATACTTAAATCTCTTGATCCAAAATTTTAATTGATGAAGGTGGGTGAAAATTCGTAAAACGGAACATCTCCGACTCAACTTTTTGGAAATCCAAAAACAATGATTTATTTTAATACTACATATAGGTAGTGAACAAGCTCTGAAATATTTTCAGTTGATGTTGATTATTATAACTGTTATAAACTATATAAATTTTAAGTTAATTTCTTTTCAAAAGTTCATAACTCGGAAACTGGTTTTTTATAAAAATTCTAGTTGAGACCAAAATGGGCAGAAACATTATGAATTTCAAAATAAAAATATTGCATAATGAAATATTTTTTTAATGACAAAACTTTATTATAAACAAATTGAAATTTAATAAGGTTCTTAACCACTTATTGACAATAGGTTTAATCCCGTAAATGCGCCAATGTTTTCTGCAAAAAATTTAAAAAAAAATCTTTCGACTCTCATTTGACCTTCAAATGGCATTATTTTTTATGAGCGAAGGCGCCGCGTTGAGCGTGGCGTGGCGCAGTGCAAAACTGCGTGGTGTAACGTAATGTTATTAGACACACATATAATTCAATATAATCACATGTTTATATAAATATTAAGGGTTAACAAATACAGTAATTCTTTAATTAGAAAGCGTTTAATTTTCATTGGAAAACACATTTTTTAGTAAACCTTCAACAAAAAAATCTGTAGTAACTAAGAAATCTTGTCAAAATGTTAAATAAATAAATTTACAGAGTTGCAAATTAATTTAACAAGAGGTTAGTCGTCAAGAAAATCACGGTTGTCAAAGTGTAAAAAAAAAATTATTTTTCGGATGGATCTGGTGCGCAATAGAAAAATAAATTCAATTTTTCTAATTTATTATAGCATAAGTTAGATTTGAATTTAGAAGCGGAGTGGTATTTTTTTTGCTACTTCGCACGGTAAAGGTGCGTGTAACGGTAGAGGTGGTACCCTAAAACGACAAGCATATATTACAAGTTTACGTCAAATTGATGGTGCGAAAATTCTCAATGCCGAAGATCTGTATATTTGGGCTCGAAAGTTTTTTAAGAATATAAAATTTGATTATTATACAAAACTGCAATATGAAACTCATGCTAAATTCCTGAAAACTCGTTTTAAGCGAGCACAAACAATTCCAAACACACGCAGTTCCACAGTTACGTGCCAATTAATGAAAAGGCATTGTGTTGTAACATTTATTCGAAAGATAATAGATCTGTTAGTTATGATGTAACCCATTAATTTAACATTACGACAATATTTCTCAATTAACACATGGGCTGAAAAGTCCCGGGCCTAACAAAGAAAACACGGTTTTTTTGGTTCAAAATTAGCTTTATTCATCAACGTAATCTCCATCAAGAGCAACGCAATCATTCCAGCGCCGCTCTAACATTTCAATACCACTTTTGTAGAACGATTTATCTTTTGCCTCAAAATAGGCCTCAGTTTCCAGCGATAACCTCTTCATTCGTGCGAAATTTCTTACCGCGAGCATTTTTTTCAGGTCTGCGAACAGCCAGTAGTCGCTGGGAGCCAAATCTGGTGAATACGGTGGATGTGGGAGCAATTCGAAGTTCAATTCATGTAGTTTTGCCATTGTTTTGATTGACTTGTGACACGGTGCGTTGTCTTTATGAAACAAAATTTTTTGCTTTGCCATATGCGGTCGTTTCTTTGCAATTTCGGCCTTCAAACGCTCCAATAACGCTATATAATATTCACTGTTGATGGTATTTCTTTCTCAAGATAGTCGATGAATATTACACCACGCACATCCCAAAATACCGAGGCCATAACCTTTCCAGCCGATTGTTTTTGTGCTTTCGGGCGCTTTGGACGAGGTTCACCAGTTGCTGTCCACTCAGATGACGATCGTTTTGATTCCGGAGTGAAGTGATGGATCCATGTTTCATCCATTGTCACATATTGACGCAAAAATTCCGGTTTGTTACGTTTAAACATGGCCAAACACACTGCTCAGAATCATCAACACGTTCTTGTTTTTGATCAACAGTGAGCAAACGCGGCACCCACTTTGAACAGAGCTTTCTCATAGTCAAATGCTCATGCAATATAAAGCCAACACGTTCTTTTGATATCTTTACGATGTCAGCTAACTCACGCAACTTCACTTTTCGATCATTCAAAACGATTTTATGGATTTTTTTGATGTTTTCTGGTGTTACCGCCTCATTTGGACGTCCACTGCGTTCTGCATCATCGGTGTCTCTACGACCACGTTTGAAGTCAGCAAACCAACGTTTTATTGTTGTTTCTGATGGAGCGGAGTCCCCATAACACTTTTCAAGCCATTGCTTCGATTGAACGGTATTTTTTTTCCCATCAAGAAGCAGTGTAAAATTAAAACACGAAATTGTTTTTGATCCATTGTTTTGAAAATAACAAAAGTAGCGTCACTCTTAGCACAATAACTCACAAACTAATGAATAGAATATCAGCTGTCTTTTGAAGGTTAGTATTAACTGAAAAAAAGGTGACTGCAATAAAACTAGCGCCATCTATGTGTTAGGCCCGGGACTTTTCAGCCCATGTGTTACTATAGATTTTTTTGTTGCCTCCACTCATAAAAACTAACACCATTTGAAGGTCAAATGAGGACCGAAATACATTTTTTCATTCATTTTCTGCAGAAAACATTGACGCATCTACGGAATGAACCCTACTGCCCATAAGTGGTTAAGACCCTTGTTAAATTCCAATTTATTTTTAATAAAGTGTCATTAAATTTTTTATTATTTTTTTTTTATTATGCGATATAATTTTGTTTTGAAATTCATAATATTTCTGGCCATTTTGGTCTCTCAGATTTTCATAAAAAAATCAGTTTCCGATTTAAGAATTTTTGAAAAAAATTGACCTAAAACTTATATTGTTTATATCAACAAGTTTATTCACTACCTATATGTACTATTAAAATAAATCATTGTTTTTGGATTTCCGAAAAGTCAGGTCGGAGGTGTTCCATTTCACGAATTTTTACCCAGGTATACAACCCTATATACATTATTTATACTCATCTCATATCATCAACACTTATAGTCTCTGCTATACTTTTTCTATCAATTCGTCGAATCTCCAAGATCATTTCATACATAGCCTCAACATTTTTTCGTATAGACACAGAAACTGTTCTTTCAGCACGGTGTTCATCACTGATGTCAATTCGTTTCAAGAAGTGGTGGTAGTTTTCCACCGATCGATTTTCTACTTTACTAATTTCATAAGTTTCGTCGGTCACATATTCTTCAAAAATTTATTATAAATAACATAATAAAATCTGGGCCAATAGATTTTGTACACTTATTTACTATATGTCAAACTATTCTCCATTGCAACCGTATTTGTTTTGACAATGGAAAGTGGTCTAAGCTAGTTTTGAATGCTCGTAGTGTTTAATTAATACAGTTTATTTGTTTTCACTTACTGATCACAAGTTTGGACAGAATTCCGAAAGCCCAATTACCAATAAAGTGACAGATGTTTCATATAAAACTGGACGTCAAGAAACGAACAAATGGAGGAAAAGTTTTTATTGCAGTTTCTGGAGTGCCACAGGGCGCCCATTGCTCCCCGCTCCTTTTCAATTTGTTTCTCAATGATATTGCCGGTCATATACTGAACTCTGATTTCCTTATGTTCGCCGATGATCTTAAAGTGTTTAAGAAGGTTTTGAATGTGCAGGACGTCCGGAACTTGTAGGCGGACTTGGATAGACTTGTAAATTGGGCTGAGACAAACTGTCTACACCTTAATGAATCTAAATGTAACTCTGTTAGCTTCTTTAGAGGACATAAGAATGTCAATAGTAATTATGTTATTAATCGAACAGTGTTGGACAGTTTGGACAAAGTGAAGGATCTAGGAGTAATATTTGATTATCGCCCTCTCGTTCTGTGATCATTACGTATATATAATTAACAAGCCCAGTAAGATTTTGGGACTTATACATAGAAATCTCAGGGATTTTTATCGTTGTCCTCATTATGGGTCATGTACTGCACTTTGGTGAGGTCTGTTCTGGAGTGTTCAGCGGTTGTCTGGTCGCCAATGTTTGAAGTACATAAGTACAATCTCGAAAAAATTCAGAACAGGTTTCTACGACTGTGTGCTTATTAGAGTGATATGGCAATAGCAGACCATGATTATACTATTATTAGGGGCTATATGAACTTGAATCTGTTAGCTCATAGACGTTTGGTGAGTGATCAGTATTTTCTGTATAAGATAATTAACGGGTTGATAGATTGTCCTACTTTATTGTCATTCGTAAAATTTAAGGTACCTCAAAGACTTTTAAGGTAAACTGAATTGTTTTTTACTGACTTCCACAGAACCAATTATGGTTATCATTCACCACTTCTGAGGGCTATGAGATTCATGAACCAGTGCCGGGAGGTGAACATTTTTTCAGGTTCCCCCTCTTCCTTCAGAAAGGATGCTCTGGCGTTGATTGTTTCGCGGTAGGAGTGTAAGCCGTTCTTGTGTTTCATTCCACATTTTCGGCTATTTTGTTATTGATATGGTTTATATTGTAAAGTATTATAAATACATTGTAAAAAGAGGTGTACCCGTATATTCTCAAATAAAATTGTAACAAAAATAGAGGACGTAAGCACAGTAAACATACTACAGTAGCGAAACTGAGCTCCAATTTGGTGACGAGATTTTGACGGCGCGTGCGTCGACGGGTCCTGTTTCAAAATGGCCGCTCAGTGTTTACATCCGATCTAGGAATGTGTCTTTGGAAATGTATTGTCCATCGTTTCTTGATGTGACTGCAGTTTATATGAATATAAAGACAGAAGGAAAAGAGAGTTTGTAGAAAAAGAGAATTAAAAACGTTTGTAAGTGAAGATAATCGAAAAGGTTGAGAAACAATTTATATAATCATGGGGAAAGGAGGTTATTGTTGTGCCGTTGAGAATTGCAATATTCCATATAATTATTTACGCAAATTATTTGCTCGAGTCACACTTTTTTATGCTCTAAAATTTGCAAATAAGAAATTTCTAACTCAATCAGGGCGCACTAAGACTATTATTCTAAATCATAACTAAATTTAATTATGCTTTATTTACATCACATGTAATCATCAACAGTATTATCCGTCAAAGTTTAAGTTGCTGCATTAATGATTTTTTTTGCAGTTCCTCTGTTTTTAGTTGAAACAATGATTTCATCATGGTATACGATTAAAGTTGTTGGAGTTGTTGATTATTTTAATAAATCTCTATTGCTTGCTTTCACAAGACAACTTTTCACGATCTTAAATGCATTTTTAAAAAAAAACATATGTATGAAACAATATTATCATTACTAAGGTACATTTTGTTTAGGCGTATTTGCTCAAGAGACGGCCTTCCAGGGAACCTTGATTGATTTAATACACGTATTGGTAGAGTGATTTGGTCATTAAAGCTTGAAATTTATTTCTAAACTTAGTTCGGCTGGTTATTTAAAAATCCTGACGTGATTGCTCAATTCTGACCTCGGATTCGGTTTCAGCGCCCAAAAATACATATAGGTATAGCGATCTGTTCGGTAGTGAAAAACTTTTTTGTGTGTCTGTAATTTTTTTATGATTAATAAATAATCCTCCAAATTCTGGTTTTTAGAAAGTTTTATTTTTGTGTAAACTAGTATTCAGTTATTTAAAACTATTTATATTTGATAAATTATAAATAAAACATATTATTTTTTTCTAAAAGATGTATTCTCAAGAGGCTTCTAGTTTTCAATAACTTCATCGAATTAATTGTTTGACACACCTTTTCTAATAATAAACCTGATAAATTTAACACTGTTTAATTGCAAGTACAATTAATACTCTGAAAGTAACTTTTTTTTTCTATTTTTCTCTATAAATTACATTGCTCCTTTTTCATGCCAATCTTTCAAAAGTTTCTGTGAATATATTGTAAGGAATACAGAACCTATAACAACATATTTATTATTTTCAAATTTTAGACAGTATATTTTATTTTCTTATAAGCTGGGTTTGAAAGTTTAAATATTAAGTGTCGTGTTGGGATCACAAAACCACTAGGGAATGGGATTATTGAAATAACTGATATAAATGGATTATTGAATCAAATATGCTATTAAAATAAGAAAAATTTTAATGTGATTCCAAAGAAATTTTTGTAATATGATTTTGTCAGACGTTGTGTGCCAGAGGGTAAAATATTCTGAAAATAAGTTCGTTAAATGGACAGTACACCTAATCGAAGTCCATTTTGATGGTAATTATGGTTACTATTAAAATTTTGAAGATTTAGTAACCTGTTATTAATATTCCTCCTATAAAGAACTTATTTCTATTGATGTATACCTATACTATAAATTAAATATAGTTATTTTCCTTTTAAACTGTAATTGACAATACTCAGTATATATGAGTCAATCATTTCTCCTAATGAAGCTAATATGGTTAGCGAAACGCGCGTCGAGTGCAAAAATAAATTGTTTGGTGTAGTGGTGATATACGAGGCTGGTTTGAAAAGTCCGTGCAAAGTCCGAGAGATGGCACCACCGGCGCGTATCGAGGTCATGTTTAGTTAGTATCATCTCTTGAATGAACGCACACCAAGTTTTCAGCCATATTGGTCTATTTCTTTGTGTTTGGCATTCGTGTGAATCAAGGAAGTCGAGTGATTTTCAAGAAATGGACGAAAAAGAATTTCGTGTGGTGATTAAACATTACTTTATGAAAGGCAAAACTCCTCAGGAGACTAAAGAGAAGCTTGATAAACATTATGGTGACTCTGCACCTTCGATTAGAACAGTTTATAAGTGGTTTCAAAATTTTCGGACTGGCCATATGGGCACAAGTGACGCTGAACGTTCTGGACGGCCTGTGGAGGTTACGACTCTAGAAATTATTGATCAAATCCATGATATGGTGATGGATGACAGAAGAGTTAAGGTGCGTGAGATTGCTAGTGCTGTGGGCATCTCGACTGAACGGGTACATAATATTTTGCATAAACATTTGGACATGAGAAAGCTATCCGCAAGATGGATGCCGCGATTGCTCACGCTTGACCAAAAACGGAATCGTGTGAAGTGTTGCAAGGATGGTTTGCAGCTGTTCCAGAAGAATCCGGAGGACTTTAAGCGTCGTTTCGTCACTGTGGATGAAACATGGATACATTACTATACTCCTGAGACCAAACAACAATCTAAACAATGAGTTACCAAGGGGGAATCTGCACCAAAAAAGGCGAAGACAGTTCCTTCGGCCGAAAAGGTTATGGCGACTGTCTTTTGGGATTCGCAAGGGATAATCCTCATCGACTATCTGGAAAAGGATAAAACTATTACAGGTGAATATTATTCATCGTTATTGGACCGTTTGAAAACCGAGCTGCAAGAAAAAAACGCCCGCGATTGGCCCACAAGAAAGTCCTTTTCCATCACGACAACGCACCAGCACACACCTCAGCAGTTGTGGTCGCAAAATTAATGGAAATAGCATTCCAACTCGTTTCACATCCCCCCTATTCTCCAGACTTGGCTCCCTCGGACTATTATTTGTTCTCTAATTTGAAGAAATGGCTGGCGGGACAAAGATTTTATTCAAACGAGGAGGTGATTACAGACACTAATGGATATTTTGCAGACTTGGACAAATCCTATTATTCGGAAGGGATCAACAAACTAGAACATCGTTGGACGAAGTGTGTAAGCCTAAAAGGAGACTATGTCGAAAAATAAAAAAGGTTTACCCCAAACACATAAGTAGTTTTTATTTTTGCACGGACTTTTCAAATCAGCCTCGTATACTGAGTAGTGTCATTGTGCCAAAGATTCCACATTCCCAATATAGTTGTAATTGACAAGTCAGCTTGGTCATAACTAAGTATTGTATGTAACTATAATTAGGAAATTACTGTATTGACTCTTTGATATAAATATTAATTCATTGTAAATAAAAGCAAGCGTTAATTACATTATCAAAAAGCAATACAGATAACAGAACACAAAAAGGTATAGAACCTCTAAGAATCATTCACATAGAAAATAGAGGTCTATACATATACGTTCATAATTCATTAATAATATTATATTAACCTTTCTCGAAGTTACACAATACAGTTTTGTAGTTTAAGAAAAAATAAGTACCAAAAAAAGTAGATACAGTGTTTTTTAATTAACGAGAGATCTATCAGACCAAACAACACAACAGAAACACACACGCTTAGAAAAAAATGCTTTTATTTTAGAAGATGTTGACATCTTAGTAATGACAATTAAAATTAAATTAATTTAGTCCTTAAAAAACATCTCTAATCACAAATTTACTTGAAAAATGATGTAAATAAAACTTTAACCTCAAACAGTGACGTTTAACTTTGATAGACTTTTTAATTTGTGGATAAGGTTATTAAAAACTGAAGTTGAATATGAAGAATTCCATCAAATACCTTCCTATCAAGTTTTTCACCTGTATTCATTTCTTTTCTAACCATTCTTTTGTTTTTTTTTTTATATTACTCATGCTGTATTAACTTTTATATTACTCATACTGTATTAAATAACAAATCAAAAATTTTCAAACATTTCTATATCTATGATTTTGAATGATAAAACTTTGCACAACTTTATTTGTATTTCAAATCTCGCGCTGGTCCACTTTTAACATGGCGGATTGCCACGTGACCTTCCGAAAACGAACCTGATTTTCCTATGCGATTATCCTTGAGTTTCGCTACTGTATAGTGTGTTTACTGTGACGTAAGGGAACAGGAAGCCAAAAATAAGATGAAAATCGTTTAAAAAACCATTCTACAAAAACATGATAGATAGAATAAATAGGTATTGGCAATCGTTGAAACACAAAAGATGAAAAGGAAGATCGATATGAGATGGGTCGATGATCTCTAAAACACCTTTAGCCTAATTTGATCCGAGGAGCATCAGACCGAGTAGAATGGAAGTAACAATGATGGGGGCCTATGTTTCAAGATAGATAGGATAGGATTTTGTGTGTATGTAAGTGTGAAAAAGTATTAATCCGATTGTAATTTAGTAGATCACTAAAACTTTTAACGATTATTCGAAACATATAATATGTAGGAAAGCCATATATACAAGAAGATATCTCATTACGGAATCACACTACCATCCATTACAACTGCAAACTAGTGGTCGATCATTTACCTTGCATAAAGCAGAGACCTATCGCCTGCCCAGTCAATGCAGATATCAAGCTAATAATCGTACCTTAAAGAAAACGTTTTCATTTTAAAAAAAACCGGTCAAGTGCAAGTTGAACTTGCACAATTAGTGTTCCGTACGTTGATTGTTTTTAAAATAAAAAATTTTGTCATGGTGGTATAAAATGATCAGTGACTTCACAAAACACACCCCAAATGAGTTTTCAACAAAGTTTGTTTCCAATCTTTACTGAAAACTGGTGACCTTGAAATTTTGGTATTTTTCTATACCAGATAAATTATTAAAGGTAATGATAATTTTCGTTCAATCTATACCTCGTGGAGAATATTCCAGGATTTTTTCAAAATTTTTTGATCAGTACTTTTCGAGATAAGGTAGGGCAGCGATTTTTCACGATTTTTTAAAAGTAATACGAAGAAAAGTGTGCGCAAGTATTACATTATATATATATATATATATATATATATATATATATATATATATATATATATATATATATATATATATATATATATATATATGTATATATATTTTACTCGTGTTTTCACAAGCTTTCATTTGACACCACACTCGATGACCTAGTAAAAAATTTTTTTTTTCACTTCCGATTTCACCCCTCAAAACGAATCCCTTAAGTCAAAATTTATGTTATGGTGATATAAAATGATCAGTGACTTCACAAAACACACCCCAAATAAGTTTTCAACAAAGTTTATTTCCAAACTTTACTGAAAATTGATGACCTTGAAATTTCTGTTTTTTTTATATACCAGATAAATTATTATAGGTAATGCACTCGTGATAATTTTCGTTCAATCTACACCCCGTGGAGAATATTCCGGAATTTTTTCAAAATTTTTTGATAAGTACTTTCCGAGACCAGAGTTCAAAAATACCCAACTTGGAAACCCAAATATAGATATGCGAGGATCCCCAATAAGGATAACAACATCAGAAGTTAAAGAAGTATGAAAAACGCTAAAAAATGGTAGAGCTTCAGGACCAGGAAACATCCCAGGAGACATAGTAAAATACGGAACTGAAAAGCTATTTAGCGCTTTGAGGAACTTATTCCAAAGATGCATTAACACATCAGAAGTACCCGAGGAATGGAAAATATCATACATATCAACAATTCATAAGAAAGGAGACAAAAATAATTGCGATAACTATAGGGGAATAACGGTTACAGGATCTATTAGCAGAATATACGGAAAAATACTTAAAAATAGAATAGAAACGGAATACGCGGACGTAGAAGCTGAAGAACAGGCAGGCTTTAGAGCAGGAAGATCCACAATAGACCATCTCTTCTCACTGACACAAATCCTAAAAAAAGAAAACCGCATTTGATCACGAAGTCCATGTCTTGTTTGTTGATCTAAAAAAGGCCTACTACAGCGTGCCCCCAATGAGATTGTGGGAAACACTACAACAGAGTAATGTAAGCACCGAAATAATTAAAGCCGTAAAATCCTTATACCAAGACGCAAGAAGTAGTATGAAAACCAAATATGGTATAACAACAGGGTTCCCGGTCACAAAGGGTCTCAAACAGGGCTGCTGTATATCCCCAACGCTATTTAAAATCTATTTGGAGAGTGCACTGAAGAACTGGAAAATGAAATGCAGCAGTATGGGATTACCACTGGATGACGATACTACATTGTACACGCTATAATTCGCAGATGACCAGGTAGTGGTCGCTCAGGACATCGATGATATGGAATACATGACACGAAAACTTATGGATGAATATGAAAAATGGGGCCTAGAAGTCAATATTAAAAAGACCGAGTACATGTGCGTCGGAGGACAACAGCAGGACTTGAAACTGGCCACAGGACACACCATCAAACACTGTGCCAGTTATAAGTATTTGGGAACGAGAATATCTAGGGACGGAACACTGGAAGAAGCAATATTCGAGAGGAATATCCAAGGAAGAAAAGCGATTGCAATGCTTAATAGTATACTATGGGACAAAAACATAACCATTGAAAATAAGAGAGAGTAAGAGAATTTACAACTTAATAGTGAAAAGTATAATAACTTACAGCTCCCAGGTGTGGCCATTAAAGGAAAGAACAGAAAAAATACTAAAAGCTACAGAAATGGATTTCTGGAGACGAGCAGCCAGAAAATCCAGAAAAGACCGCATACCAAATGACACGATAAGGCGAGCTTTAGAAATAAAGCACGATATAGTGGACGAAATCAGAACCCAACAGTTGGTATGGTACGGACATGTACAGAGAATGTCACAAGACCGACTGCCTAAAAAGATTTTAAATTGGAACCCTCATGGAAAAAGAAAGCGAGGAAGACCACGCCAAAGCTGGAGAGCAGGAATCAACAAGGAAGTACTAGAGAGAGATCTGGAGGAGGAGGGATGGAGAAACCGGGAGGAGTGGAAATTAGGCATCGGAAAACGGAAGACGTTATAAAACCGATTGATATATATATATATATATATATATATATATATATATATATATATATATATATATATATATTTATACTTTCCGAGATAAGGCGGGTGGACAGCGATTTTTCGCAATTTTTTAAAAATAATACAAAGAAAAGTGCGCGCAAGTATTACATTATATATATATATTTTTTACTCGTATTTTCACAAGCTTTCATTTGACACCACATTCGATTACCTAGTAAATTTTTTTTTTCACTTCCGATTTCACTCCCCAAAACTAACCCCTTAAGTCAAAATTTAACTTTCAAAACTACATGGCTCTGATGAGGCCATCAATTCCTATATTACTACCAAATTTCAACTTTCTACGACAAATAGTTTCGGAGAAAATAGGGTGTGACAGACGGACAGGCGGACAGACAGACGGATAGACGGACAGACACCGAAGTGATCTTATAAGTGTTCCGTACGGAACACTAAAAAGACAAATAGAACTTCTTTGCCACGGACCTCGACAATCCTATTGGATATGTAAACCCTATCCTTAAATATTATAGTTGTTTTGTGAAGGTACTTAACACTTCTAGTGTTCACAATATTGCTAGAGGCTGCCGTGCCCAATACATGTCTGCCTTATCCAAATAGTCGCTGTAATCATTGCAAGAGTGTATCGGAAAATATTAAACCAACCCAGTATCGAAAGAAACTATAAAACAAGTTAAATGCCTGATAGAAAAACTGGATGAAGCAAAAATGGAGAAATGGCGATGATTATTGGAACTCGCCGATATAACTCATAATAGTATCATGAACTTAATTTAGTTGAAAGACAGTCCAGTGCTACTACATCCCAAATAGTGACTCTGGGCAAGACACCAACTATTCACATTAGAAGAGATGTGAGCATTTGATGAGGAAGTGAGGAAACTTCATTTACTACAAACTAATCTCCAAGCCGAATAGATTAGATATTATGGTCTTCGAACGTTAGACTGGCTTCTTCAACTCTACAAAAAAAAACTACATTTTCTAGAGAATGGAGGCGAGCAAGATTCATCGCAATTTTAACACCCGGTAAAGAAGCTGATGATCCCAAAAGCTACAGGCTGCTTTATTGTCATCTATACAGATTTCTAGAAAATAAATTTCGAAATAGCATATAGAACTTTGTAAATATCAAACATGCACCGGAACAGGAAGGTTTCAGACAAGGAAAGTCGTGTACAGGCCAAGTCGCTAACCTGATCCAACACAGATGATAGCCTTGAATAGAACATGGTAGCAGAAGCAGTTTTTCTAGATCTATGGGCCTTCTATGATACGATCAACTACAAACCATTAGTAAAAAATATTATATGTCTTCAGAACTACGAGGCTGGTTTGAAAAGTCCGTGCAAAAATAAAAACTACTTAGGTGTTTGGGGTAAACCTTTTTTATTTTTCGACATAGTCTCCTTTTAGGCTTATACACTTCGTCCAACGATGTTCTAGTTTGTTGATCCCTTCCGAATAATAGGATTTGTCCAAGTCTGCAAAATATCCATTAGTGTCTGCAATCACCTCCTCGTTTGAATAAAATCTTTGTCCCGCCAGCCATTTCTTCAAATTGGGGAACAAATAGTAGTCCGAGGGAGCCAAGTCTGGAGAATAGGGGGGATGTGAAACGAGTTGGAATCCTATTTCCATTAATTTTGCGACCACAACTGCTGAGGTGTGTGCTGGTGCGTTGTCGTGATGGAAAAGGACTTTCTTGTTGGCCAGTCGCGGGCGTTTTTCTTGCAGCTCGGTTTTCAAACAGTCGCCATAACCTTTCCGGCCGAAGGAACGGTCTTCGCCTTTTTTGGTGCAGATTCTCCCTTGGTAACCCATTGTTTAGATTGTTATTTGGTCTCAGGAGTATATTAATGTATCCATGTTTCATCCACAGTGACGAAACGACGCTTAAAGTCCTCCGGATTCTTCTGGAACAGCTGCAAACCATCCTTGCAACACTTCACACGATTCCGTTTTTGATCAAGCGTGAGCAATCGCGGCACCCATCTTGCGGATAGCTTTCTCATGTCCAAATGTTTATGCAAAATATTATGTACCCGTTCAGTCGAGATGCCCACAGCACTAGCAATCTCACGCACCTTAACTCTTCTGTCATCCATCACCATATCATGGATTTGATCAATGATTTCTGGAGTCGTAACCTCCACAGGCCGTCCAGAACGTTCAGCGTCACTTGTGCCCATATGGCCAGTCCGAAAATTTTGAAACCACTTATAAATTGTTCTAATCGAAGGTGCAGAGTCACCATAATGTTTATCAAGCTTTTCTTTAGTCTCCTGAGGCGTTTTGCCTTTCATAAAGTAACATTTAATCACCACACGAAATTATTTTTCGTCCATTTCTTGAAAATCACTCGACTTCCTTGATTCACACGAATGCCAAACACAAAGAAATAGACCAATATGGCTGAAACTTGGTGTGCGTTCATTCAAGAGATGCCACTAACTAAACATGACCTCGATACGCGCCGGTGGTGCCATCTCTCGGACTTTGCACGGACTTTTCAAACCAGCCTCGTAATTACCATCTCGCTGGAGAGAACTATGAAATGGATTACCAAGCTGCTCTCATAATTCCTTTTTAACAAATAGACCTGAAACATTTTTTCTATGATGACGATCTAGCTGTGACTTCCGAGGGCACTTCTTCTGAATAAGTAGAACTAAAACTGTCAGAGGCTTTGGTCACATTAAGCGATTACTATAAAAAAACACCTGCGTTTTATTTCAAAAATCATCAGGCCAATCGCAGGTTAAAAGTATCCTATAACAGGACCCAATTAAAACATATGTCCCCGATATACTTAGGAATTATGGTAGGGTACAACTAATTGTAAGTACTCATACCTATTACTCCATCAAAAGCTGACACAGCAGCTTTCGAGCCAACAGAGTGGTTGATATAGTCAACGCTTAAAAGCAGGTAGCGCTTTTTTAGGGATCCTCCTCAGGTATATACCATATAGTTATTGTAAAGCAACTGAACATAGACAAAAGTCCATATTTCAGCAGCAGGTAACGCTTTTAAGCGTGTCCTGTGTCAGCTTTTGATGGAGTAATAGGTATACGTACTTACAATTCGTTGTATCCTTTCGTCGTACTCCGTAACTTCTGACATAAGTACCAGTTGATTCCGTTCTCTTGTTTGTCAATCCTAGCCTGACTGACGAGCCGTGATACGGCGAAACGCGTCTCAAGATGGATTTGACGGACAAGAGAACAGCTAGTAAACTGCTGAAATATGGACTTCTGTCAATTTTCAGTTGCTTTACAAAAATTAGGAATTATATTAGAAAAGACCTTAACCTTCAAGATTTCCTGCTACAACATCAAGCAGAAAATATATGCTCGAAATAACCTGCTCTATTAGCTTATCGGAAATACTTGGAGAGCAACTGCCAGAACCTCAGATCTCACCCTTTATTATTCCGTCGCTGAGCATGCCTGCCGAGATTTGAAGTTTTCGGATCCCCCTGGATAGGTGGATGTGACCTGAAAGAAGGAAGCCTAGATAATACGCTGACATCAGCATAAACCGAATAGCAGCACAATTAAATGAAAATATTTGAACAATAATAAAACGGTTTTGTTCATTTCTGCATAACTGCTGCGAAATGGACAATATAGAAAGCTTTAAAATATATTTGTTAGTAGAATGATAGAACTTAAAATTTAAATTTCTTTGTTCATACTGCTTTACACAAAACCATTTTACGTTTGTAAAATAATATATTCCACAATATAGATCGTGGTTGACAGTCGTAACACGCGCTGATAACAAAAGCCTGTCTGAACGTGTTAAAATTTTCTAAAAGTTTACTGCTAAGCAGTAGTAGCACAGTTAAAAAGATTTTACGTTTAAATGCTTAAAGAGTTGATTTATACCGTTAGATAAAAATAAAATCCATCAAGTGTAAAGCTACACCCACACGAATCTTGGCTTTAAGACTTTTCAAGGAGCATTTATACATTTTTTATGTTATATACAGTATACTCGTAATTTTATTGAAGAAAAAAATAATGATCGCGGCTTTCAACCATCAATTAACTATGTTGGAAATTTGGAATCTTTGGGTAGTATATATCACCACTACACCAAACACTTTTTTTTTGCAATCGACTCGCGTTTCGCTAACCATGTTAGCTTAATCAGGAGCGATGATTGACTAAAGCTATGGTAAACTACAAATCTACCCTATTTATACTTACACACTTAAATTACTCCAGCGGAACTACAGGCATAGGCGAGGCAATCAATTCCGGTCGAGTAACCAGTAGAGAGAACTATAGGGAATAGGCCCTCTGTCTTCATTTAAACTACTTTTACATTTTATAATTCCAATACTTTCGCATGCGTTCAACAATCTCCTATCAGAAACATTTTTAATTAATCTTAGATTACACTGGTCAACAAAAAAAAAAGGAAATTGTTTGTTTCCTGTGATTTTTTTTTTTTGTTTCTATCTCAAATTGACGCGTATTTTTTAAATATGGCAACAATTTTTCTCTAACAGCTTTTGTTTTTGAGTTATAGCTAACTACCCTCATTTACTATTTTTACTTAGATTTTCGTTTTTTATTGGACACTAAAATATATTTTGTTATTGTTTTAGATATGGCTTCGTCAAGAAGATGTTGTGTGCTTAATCCCGATTGTTTTTGCTATATTTGTGGTGAATATATATTTGCAAAATATCGAAAACCTATATCGGCCTTTGTGAAAACTGCGTATCATCAATACTTTAAAATAAAATTGTGTAATAAGGACAAGCCATGGGTTCCTCATATTGTAGGCCAGAAATGTGTGGTGTGGTATGTCTACGGTTATGGTCCAGTGGAAAAAGAGATGCAATAACGTTCGTAAGACCCATGATTTGGCGAGAACCTCGAAACCATCATGACGATTGCTACTTCTGCGTTATGAAAATAAACGGAATTAATCCTAAAAATCGAAGTAAGTGGTCATATCCTAACTTATCTTCTGCTCAACGACCTCAATTAAAATCACAAGAGGTACAACCCAGCATATTTAAATCTTCTGATGATCCAAATCTCTGTGAACCCGAACGAAATACATCAAGTGAAGACTCTGATTCAGACTACAAATGTAGCCTTTCAGAACCTCAACCATTTAATCAGAAAGAACTAAATGACTTAGTAAGAGATCTGAACTTACCAAAAGAAGCTTCTGAAATTTTAGCATCTCGTTTAAAAGAAAAAAAACCAACATTACATTTTATCGTACCCGAGAAAAATTCTGTTACCGTATTTTTCTCAAGAGAAGGATTTAGTTTTTTGTAACGATGTTGGTGGTATTTTGCAGCAGATGGGATTAAAACAGTAACAACGTAGCGATTGGCGTCTTTTCATAGACAGCAGCAAAAGAAGTTTAAAGTGTGTGTTTTGCTTCACTGCGGTAACAGGTATGGATCTATACTTATTGCACATTCGACGACTTTAAAAGAAGAATACGTAAATGTTTCTAATGTTATGGAAAAAATTAAGTATCAAGACCACAAATGGGTCATTTGTGTTGATCTGAAAATGGTTAACTTTCCTTTAGGTCAACAAGGGGGGTACACAAAGTTCCCTTGTTTCATGTGTCTCTTGGATAGTCGTGACAAACAACACCATTGGTCACAAAAAGTTTGGCCAGTGCGGGAAGAGCTAAAAGTTGGTACAAAAAATGTTATAAACGTGCCTTTGGTTAGCCAAGACCGCATCATACTTCCACCACTTCATATTAAACTCGGCATAATGAAACAGTTTGTGAAGGCGCTTGACAAAAGTGGCGAATGTTTTAATTTTCTTTCACGCAAGTTTCCAGGATTAAGTTCAGAAAAATTGAAAGCTGGTATGTTTGATGGGCCACAGATTAGGCAACTCGTGAAAGATCCTAATTTTGTCAAATCAAAGACTGAAGTCGAATCCAAAGCTTGGAATTCATTTGTTTTGGTTATGAGTAGCTTCCTAGGCAAAAAGAAATCTGACGACCATGTCGAGCTTGTTGAGTGCATGCTATCGAACTTGCAAGAGCTAGGGTGCAACATGAGCATAAAAATCCACTTCCTGCTCTCGCATTTAGACCGATTTCCACAAAATCTGGGTGATTTTAGTGAGGAGCAGGGTGAAAGATTTCATCAGGATCTTCGGACAATGGAAGAGCGTTATCAGGGGCGGTGGGACTCACATATGATGGCAGACTACTGCTGGAGTTTGCAACGAGATCTACCTAAAGTCGTTCATTCAAGGAAATCTTATAAAAGATCATTTGCTAGTGTTCAATAGAAATTTTGTTAACATAATGTATTATTTTTTTGTATTTTTTTGGCAAAATAATAAAACTGTATATTTCAAAAGGTAAAGCTGTTAGCAATCTCCCAGTATTTTTTTCATAGTCAGGGCCATAGAAATACCCAATAACAGAAAAAAAAATAAAGGAAACAAGACTTGTGTTGACCAGTGTTATCTAATGTTACAGTGTGATCAGCTTTAAGGGCATGTTCGGCAATGCTAGACTTTTCTGCTCTACTGTATTTTAAGTGTGCTAAATATTCTTTATTATCGTGTTTTACCTGACCTTTCAATTTGCCCAACATACTTCTTGTCGCAATCATTACAACCAATTTCATAAATTCACAATTAGGAATCTTATCTTTGGAATTTCCTAAGATATTCCTCAGATTGTCGGATGACTTATAGACTCAGGTGAGGCCTATCTTATTAAATACTTTATCGAGTCCCTGCTATATTTCGGATTATATGATATGCAGACGTACTTGGTCTTATTTTCTTCGCGTGAAACAAGGTGGAATTCTGAATATTTAACCTGAACTTAAGTCTATTTATTAACTTGTTTACTAAGTCATTGTCATAATTATTAACTCTAGTTATATTTCTAATACGATTCCTTTCATTATTGAAGTTTACTCTATTCAAAGGAAAAGTGACCAAACGATGAACTAAAAAATGTAATGCAGCTAATTGGTGTTGTTTGAAATGAAATGAAACATTAGGAATACATCTATCTGTTACTGTGTCTTTTCTATAGATACCAAATTCTAACCTATTATTATTTTTGTTAATTAAAATATCTAGAAAAGGCAGTTGCCCTTTGTTCTCTTACGAAATTAAGTTTAAAAATCACATCAGTACTTCATAAGACTTGTAGTTTACATTTGAACATACAATAACATATTTATACGTATAATAGTACAGTATATAGCTAAGCACTATAAAACCAAATCTTACCATTTAATTATTAATAAATTATGAAACCATTACATTAATAAATCTAAAACTATTGCAACCTTATTAATTTTTGGATTTGTCAAATTTTATCTACTAGATGGCATGCTGCGAAGTTTCAGACAAGGGTGTTTAATTGGCTTTTTATAGCGGTCTTGTAAATAAACAAGTTTTAACATTTAACAAACGCGTAGGACGCCTGAAAACCTCTTCAACCGACGAGATTGTGACAAAAATTCCCAATAACCTACTAAATGATCTCCCACCAAAGGTACGCGAGCTTGCTGACATTTTAACCATCTCGATAGGCGTGTCAGTCACATTTTACATAATGTCTTGGATATGAAAACGCCTTGGGCGTTATGGGTGTAGCGTTTCTTAACAATCGATCAAAAATTTGCCTAACGGGTTCATGCCATTAAAAAAATCAAGGCTCAGATTGTTCCAGATCTTGAAACTAATTCGAACAAGAGAATGGATACCTGTATCAGTCCTAAATAAAGGCAGTCTGATTTTAAAAGAATGATCTTCCCTAGCCATATAAGTAAGCTGTTCAAGGGTATCCATTATTTTCCAATAAAATTGGGCATTATTAATAATTTTATAGATATATGATATACATAAAATATTTACCGCGTGAACAAAGTACATTCCAACTGAAGTCTCTAATTGTCTGATACGGACTAAATGCCTGGCAGAACTCCAAGGAAACCTATTTTTTTTAGATTTCTTCTGAACCTTCTCAACCCTTTAATCAATCCTACTTACATCGAATGCAAACTCAGCAACAATACTCCAATAAAAGTCTCATCGAAGTTAAATAGGCCTTTATTCTCAGATCTGGCTCATTTTAAGTTTCGGATTACAAGTTCAGTATACACACGTAACTCGCACGAATAACCAAGGTGGAAGCTATCTTTATATCTTTCTTCTTTAAGACATTTCTAACATATTGGTCTAAAATAATCTTGTGGACCACGTATGTTATGCAGACAAGTCTGCAAATACACCGACCCGACCTTGATCCTGATTCGAAAAACAGATCGACAGACAGACAGACGACAAGGCGACAGACTGATGGAATTGAAGAGACCATATCCTGAAATATGAAAAATATCGGACTACTATCCTTTAAGCAAGGGAAGTAAAAAATTATGTTATATGTATAGCCTGTCCCAAAATCTAAGATCATGATTTTTGCCGTTTTAAGTGGGCAATATAAAAATTCTGACCTTTTGTTTATGATAGGTTGTAGAGATGGACTTAAGAATTTTATTCATTAAGGCAAATAAAATAGAATTATAAGTGTTTTTGGAGATGTTTATTTATAGATGCATGTAAAAACAAATGGATAAGAAGTACAAATATACAGTTTGAATGAATGGGGTTTACAAAAGGGGACATATTGTATAAATAAAAATATATTTTAACTTAACTGACACGCTTAAAGTAGGAGAAACATTTTGTGCCCTTATTTTTGATTTAACTTGGTGCCAAATATGTTTCAATTGGATCAAACACACAATAATACGGAGGAAGCCGCAAAACAGTGTGTCCCATTTTCTCAGCCATACTATCACAAACATATTTCTTTTTCAATTTACAGTCTTTCAAAACTTCCAAAAGATCACTTTTTTATAACTAAAGTCAAAATAAACGTCATTTTCTAACATATATTCCTGTATTTCCGATTTGGTATTGGCTGCATTAGGAACCTTATTTAGTACGCGACTATGGTAACTTGCATCGTTCATAAGTATAACACTCTGTTCGGGAACATTTGGCATTTCTGCAGATAACAGTAGACAATTTGAAACCCAGCCCTTTTCAGATCCAGCATGCAAAATGGTTATTCGTTTACCTTTATTTGAAGGTACGGTCTGACATTTTGTACTGCTGTCAACCCACCCTTTTTGCACAGTATCATGGGTATCGAATCATGTTTCATCAAAGTAAATTATTGGCCAATTCTCTGATCAATACTTTTTAATTTCTTGTAAATAAGTATGTCGCAAAATTCGTAATCTTTGTGACTCCATCACTACTTGCCTTTTGTTGATCTTTCTTAAGAGAATTCTGTGAAGGGTTGATCGGCCACATTGTATATTAGTCCGGTCCTGCACCAGTTTTAATTTTATTTTGTCTAGTATCGGCACCAACTGCTCTTCATACATAGAATATATTTTTCTCCTGATGACGCCTCTTTCACAATCGTCTACGTGATGCATTTGAAAATCTTTTTGTTTTTTTTTCCTGTTCCTGAGTGATGGTTTTCCTACAATACCCTTAATCGTAGAAATTGGGGTTTTTGTTAGTTCACTGGTTTCTTGCAAAGCACTTTGTTTTTTCAAATTTCTTTTTACCAAACTGTCGTAAACATTTTTCACTATTTGTTGAGCGTCAAATGATAAATGTTTTCTCTTGCGATAGCCACTATTCCAATTTTCCCACGGACGCCACATAATTAAAATAGAACCGCTACGTTGTAAGTTGGAAGTAAAACTAAAAATAAAAATAATAAAAAGTATCTTTCGAATCTTAATGGGGACCTGTGGTTATTAGGCCTATATTATCAAATACTTAAAGGGCTCCAAACCGGGTTGCCAGGTAGTAAATATATAGGTAAAAATAGATCCAATATGATTGCAGCTGCAAGTGAGGGCGGTATACAAAGCAGGTAAAATAAAAATACGTTTATCGTAATAACTGGCAACTATGCACGAAACCTTAATAGGATCGTTTATTGCCCCATTAAAAAAGTAAAAAGGCAGGATCTTATATCTTGGAATTTACTTTACAGAAAATATATGTCCTCGGAAAATAGTATTTAATTTATCTTATCTCTTTAACTTTATTAGCTAATTACAATTTAAGATGATAAAACAAACCATCTGTCAACACCATAAAATTTATCTTTTGCTTGTTTCCTACCGTTTAGTTTCTTTCCTAAAAAAGATATTGTCACAGGTCATTGACATTATTCGTAATGTAACTACCAAAAAAAAGGTCAGTGATCTCCAGATTATACCCAAGCTCTTTCTAAGAACCATTACTTTTCATTTCTAACAAGGGAAATGTACAGTTATATTTAGACAAGCCACGGGTCGTTGATTTATGATAGTAAAGTGCGTCGTATTTACATTTCTCTAGTTATTCAAAGTATACATATAACGTGTGTACGACTATGTTTGAAAAATAAGAAAACTAATTTTTTAGTAACAGGAGGTTCGTAAAACTGTTATTAACATTTGACAAGAATTGTGTTTTGTAATTGTGAAAATTTCCTGTTCGTGATTCTAAAAATTAAATGCTTTTAATTTTGTTTTAAAAACGAAATTACTTTTAATGATACATCAAAAATGTTAGAAAAGTGTAACAGTGATAAATGTTTAGCAAAATCGAAAGTTTTTAAGAGATATAAATGATGTAAAAGATCAACCTCATTCTTGAAGACCATTCGCAATTACAGAAGAACACATCAATAAAAACAATGATCTTGTACTCATTGAGCATAATTTGTGTTAAAGGTCTTGTAGAACATACTAAAATATCAATTTGATGAACACAATCGATTTTCACGAACGATTTTGGCTTGTCGCGTGTGATGTGGCATATTGTACCAAAACAATTAAATCTTGCCAATTTGTCAAACAGGTATTAAAAAGTGTTATGTAAGAGTTATGCATCTATTGCGTGAGCCAATTCGTACAAGAAAGCCTAAATTATGACAGGACATTTCATGAATTTTACATCACCATATCACATCATCGTACAACGCTCTGAAAAGCGTTGTACGATGATGACAACGAATGACGTTTGAAGTAAAACTCTCTTCACCACATATTGGACGGTGTGACTTTTCCCGGTTCCCTAAGTTGAAATTGCTACACCCTCGTGAATCTATAAAAGCTATGGAAGATAATTTGCTATCCACCTTAAAAGCAATACCGACAATCGAGTATTACAGCGTTGGCATAAGTATGTTGTAGCGGGAAGAGATTATTTTAAAAAGAATGAAATAGACCTGGATGAATAAAACAATTGTTTGTATTTTATTTAATGTAAACTCAATTTTAGAGTAAGCTATCGACCAATAAGCATCTGTAATGGCAAATGAGACTTCGGCGAATATCGGAGGCAACTCATTTCAAAACCACACTGATTAACTGATATGTTTTCGGACTATATATATATATATATATATATATATATATATATATATATATATATCATCATTAGCTTCTTCCATCCATAGTCGGATGTAAGCCTCCCCAAGTTGTCTCCAATGAGCTTTGTTGTTTGCTTTTTGCATCCAATCATGTCCTGCTGATCTTTTTATGTCGTCCTTTCATCTTATGTGTGGTCTACCTCTGCATTTTTTTGTGTTTTCTAGGCCTCCATTCAACTATATAGCGTGTCCATCTATTATCATTCATCCTTACGACATGCCCCGCCCAATTCCATCTTAATATACATATTCGTTGTATTACATCTGTCACTTTTGATTTTTTTCGTATCTCGATGTTAGGAATATAATCTTGGAGTCTAATATTTAGCATTCTTCTCTCCATTGCCCTTTGGGTTACCTGGAGTTTATTTATTACACTTCTATTTAAAGCCCACGTTTCAGTGCCATATGTTAATACCGGCAATACATATTGATCGAATACCTGATGCGTTGGTGCTGTGGGCTGTCGAAGAGATACACAACATTAGTCTCCAACACCATTATCCAAAGGAATCTATTTTCTTTCCCTCTACTTCCCTTATGGTCCATGTTTCCGCGCCGTAGAGGTATATGTCAAACACCAAGGAACCAACAAATCTGATCTTTATCATGGTACAGACAGAGTGGTCTTTTCATATCTTGGTCAGTCTTGTCATAGCCGAGTTTGCCATGCCTATTGTTTTTATAAATTTCCTTGGAAAAATTATCTTTAGTAGATATTAATGATCCACGGTATAGGAATTCATCCACTATTTCGAAATTGTTTAATCTACCGGTGATTTGTGTTGCTGCAATCTACTATCAAAGTTCTCGTTTTTGCTCTATTTATTTCTAGTTGAAGAGTGAGGCTTGTCACTTTTATGAGTCGAATTAGTTCGACCATTTCCTCCTCATTTGCCGCTATAAGTATGGGCAAAGCACATGTTTGAGACCTTCCCACCCCCAATTCTTACTTCACCCTGCCAGCCATCAAGAACGGTTTTCATGATGTATTCACCGTATAGAATAAAAAGGCCTGTGGAAAGATTACATCGTTGTCGGACACCGTTAGGCATTCTGAATTCTCACCACAGTCATGTTGGATTTACAAAGGTTTCTTATAAGTAGTACTAGATGTTGAGGTACTTCCATCTTAACCAGTACTTTCCACATTTTGCTCCTTTTTATAATCCAGAAAACAAGGTATCAGGGGCGTATGATATTCTCTTCCCTTTTATATTAATTGTCGTATGTTCAACATTTGTTCCCGCTTGCCTTTTCTTTTTACGAATCCAACTTGTTCTTCAGGGATTTAAGTAGTTACATATGACAGTAGGAGTTGTTTTACTAGCATGTGACAGAAGAGTAATAGTACGGTAGTTCTATCATTTTGTGGTTGAACATTGCTTATGTAATGGTAAGATGACTAAGGTTGTCCATTCTGTAGGTCACTTTCCCGGTTTTCAAATCTTATCGATTATGAAACTCCTTGTATGCTTTAGAAATATATATATATATATATATATATATATATATATATATATATATATATATATATATATATATATATATATATATATATACACGAGTATATAAACAGAAATTGTATATTAGTAGTTTTCATATTAATATGTTTCTCTTTTCATTCTGTAAATTAAAAAATAAAAGATTATTTATTATATACAGGGTGAGTCAACGACAGAGTAAAGTTCATTATCTCATTTGTTTCGGGAATGACGAAAAAATCTTAAATACAATAGTTTTAGGGAATGTTAAGGTGCAATAGTTTAAAATTATTTTTGAGTATACAAGGTACTTGATAAAAGTGTGGTGGATATAATATTTGTTTTTCTAAGTAGACCATCCTATTTTCTAATTTATTTTTAAATTTTACGTAAAATTTTATAACTTTTTTATTAATAATGTTATATACCTAAACCTAGTAATTTTTCTATTAATTCAATTTTTAAGAAAAAATACTAGTTTTCAGTTTTGTAAAAAATTGCCAGTAGCGCCATTGTTTCTGAAAGTGGAATAGTCATAATTAATTCAAGCGTTCTATAGATATGAAAAAAAGATATGTGTAAAGAAATTTGCATTAGATGCTACAGGGAGTTGAAAATAAATTTATACATTTCGACTATTTTAAATTGAATAATCTCAAATTTTTTAAATGACACACCTTGTATATTATTATTTTTTCTGATAGATTTTACGAAACCCTCCAACTTTTATTAAGGATATCATATACCTATTTCTAATAATTTTCGATTTATTTCGAATTTTTCGATTTTTACCCTTGTTCTTAATACACTTACGCTATTGAGAAAACATAAACAAATAGTTAATAATAATTTTAATATAGTTTAACTTATCTAATGATTAATTATTATAACGTAATAGATGTTCAAAAATATGCCCGTCTTCATGAATACACATGTTTAGTCGTTTTACTATATTTTAATGATTTATCGTGGGCCCAAGCGAGCCGCTTCGCGACATGATTTTCGCCCAGCGAAGGTTTCTTCAACGTGATTCGGAATTTAAGATTATGAGCACGAAAATGTTGTCGAATGGTCTCATTTAAACCAGATTTTTTTAAATTTGCCGCTCCTTGTCGCAGTGTTAATTTCGGGTCCCGTGAAATAAAGACACGATTCATTTTTCGACCTTCGGAGTGACTTTGCTTACCAAGCCACGTTCTGGCAAGCCTTTGGCTTGTTGATCTAATACTTCTAGTAGTTCCATTGATATTTTATGGAGCCTTTTAACTCTTGCTGAGTGCATATCTATCTTCGGTTTCTAAAATTTCATAACAATCCACTGTTGTGGAGGATTCTATATTATCGCTTCTATTGTCGTTGAATAATTGAAGAATATACTCTTTCTAGCACTCATTAATGTTTTCTTTTTCTGTCACTATGTTGTTCTGTCGGTCTTTTGTTACGCAAGGTATTTTGTAACCTCTTTCAATTTCCTATGTAGATTGTTCGTATCATGTTTATAGTTTAATTCGATGTCCTTTCATTGCATTCATTTTTCTTTGGCTTTGTTGATTTCCTATGTTATCGTCCTATTAAGAGCTCTATATTTTTCTTTATATTTATTCTTATAAACTCTTCTTTCGTCAATCATTGACAGTAAGTTCTCAAAACTATCGCTGGTGGAACGATGTTAATCCTAACCTCAATATCCAAACTCTAGATCAATACTCGTTTAAAACCAGTGTATGGTGTGGAATTTTTAAAGATAGAATAGTTGGACCATTTTACACACAATTTAGCAACTTCTTCACAAACGACACCGACGTTTTAATATATTTAGCTGCCCCGGAATGTGTCATTTTAGACGCCTTTGAATGGGAACAAAGAAAAATTGCCGAGGCGACGTGCAAACAAGTGACTCATTTTGGATTTTACGTGATTTCGACGAAAATTTGGAATCGACTGATACTTTTACTAAAATGCGACTTAGACAAAGGTTACCTCTACCAATTTTTTTGTTGATCGCTATAATCGTATCTGCCAAAAATGAATTACCGTGGACACGGTGTTACTTGACAGACTGTAGTTATTTTTATTAGAATTCAAAATAAATATTTGTCTGATTTATTATTGAAACTCTAAATTGCTACAAAATCAGGAGAGTTATTAAGTAATCACTACAAGCGTTATGTTTAGATTTAATCAGAAATTATTTAACCTATATTGTAAAGGTACAGACAATACATGTTATTAATAATTCTATTATGCAAACATAATATGTTGTCGAAATATCGTTATTGATCTTCACTGTTATGTAATTATTTTAGTTTACATAATTTTAGCAATAACTGATATATCAAAATAGATGAAAAAAGTAATTGTATTATTGTTCTGTTAATACTTCTCATACTATAATCACAGATTATTGATGTTTTGTCAATGTATCGCAGAAGCGGCCAGTGCTCCCCCTGTTTTGAACAAAGAATGAGAAACGATACTTGCACGCAAAGCATGAAATAAAAGATTTTATTTAATGAATACCTACAGAATGCAATATTTCATTGGCCATTGCGTTTACCAAGCAGCAGATTTAATTTCAAATTAATTTTTGCAAAGTGTAATATAAAAATATCAATATAAAAAATGAGCCGGTTATTTGAGAATCCCCCGTAATCACATTTTTATCAAAATTGACTTTTTGTTAGAAATCGATATTTAAGCTCAAGACTCATGATTTAGTTATAAAACAACGTTAGTCCAGGCCACCCCCGGGTCGCTGGAGATGTACGAATTGGCAATGTATTTAAGAAACACCATAAATCCTTAGTGTTTCTCCACTGCAGCGACTGCTGCACTAGTGGAGCACTAGCAAAACAAACTAGAGTGAGGCAATCTCTACGGTGATTTCGTTATCAGAAATCACTAATATCAATCATTAGCTTTCTGTTTACTTCTTAGTTTGTCCTCTTATCTGAATTTCTGTAATTTTTGAAAATGAGCGAAAGTGAGACTGACAGTGAGAATGTCCCCAGGCGGATAAAGAAAGGTATTAAAAAGACCAAATAAGTATAAAAGTAAAGTTATCAAAAAAGAAAGAGTAAAGAGAGTTAAATATGTTAATTGGAGGGGAAAAAGTGTTTCTGCTATATTACTACCATTATCAAAAAATTGCAAGTGAGTATTATATGCATTTTTCTAAAAGCAACTTGTTTTAAAATCGACCTATTAGTCTAAAGTTATTATGCTTGACTTTCAGCTGCACGAAGAAATGCTTATCAATTTTTACAAACAACGAGAAAGGGCAGATTTTTCAGAGATTTAGAGAACTCAATACAAAAATCGAGCAAGAGTGTTATTTGCAAGGTTTTATTTCTATAAGTAACGGCGCAGAAGACAGTTGATGAGTCTTCAAAGCTAAATAGAATCAACACCTATATTTATTCAATTTCCACCCCAAATAAAAAACTTGTTATTTATAAAATAGCCTTCTGTTACCTATATAGAATAACAGTTGAGAGGGTCAGAAGGCTTTACACCTATCGACAAATGAGGGAAATACATCCCAGGAAATGCAATACCTGGCATTGTTACACATGCTATTCGCGAACAGATCAAGTCTTATCCTACTAAGTTGGCTTATCACGCCACCAAAGAGAACGTTTACTTAAATGAAAAACTGGATATAACCACTATGTTTACACAAAAATATCCTGACTATGGGGCCGTTAAATATTCATATTATAAGAAGGTTTTTAAAGAAGACTTTGATCTGTCCTTTGGCAGACCACAAGTAGATAGTTGTTATACCTGTGAAGAGCTTTTAATGAAAAACGAAGCAGATGAAAGTTACTGAAATGGCAAGGTCTAATGAAGAAGTTATCATGAATGAATACATGCAAACTCTTCAACTGCCTCAGATTCCAGTGCAAGAGGTGTTTTATCTCCGCCAGGTGACAATGAACGTTTTTTGTATTCACGATCTCAAAACTGGATAGGTAACATTTTTCTTGTACCATGGGGGTAAAGGTACTAAGGGATCGAATAAGGTATACTCGTTCTTATAAGGTATTTGATGGAAAACATTGCAATCGGTAAAATACGTTCATGTTTTCTCTGATGGGTGTGGTGTCCAAAACAAGAACCATACTATCTTGAGATTTTTCTGGGCTTTGGTTTCTCTGGAAAAATTTAAGACGAAAGGACATTTGTTCCTATTTTGCAACAGGGATTTTGCTGCACTTAAAAGAAAAATAAAAAGAACATACCAGATATATACGGTGGAAGAGTATCAGCTCTTGATCAAATCATCTTGTAAAAATAACCGTTTTACTTGGGTGATGGTAAAAGCTGAAGACGTGGTTGACTATAAAAGTTGGTGGCCTCAGTACTACAAAAAACCAATGCTGTCTGTAGACTCCGGTGGTAGAAACACACCAAGGGCAGGGACTGAAAATCAGCCAATTCATGCACCCATTCAAGTTGAACAACAAAACGCAAACTAAAGCTGCCTGAAGCATTGGCCTACCCTAGTGAAAAAATACCCATCAATTAGAAAAAAAATTGCTGTTGTACGAAAAATTAGAAAGTTATATACCAGATGAAAATAAAATTCAATTTTTTACAATGAAATATTCAACTGACCTACAACCACCACTACAATGAGTTATGAAGATGAATGATTATGTTGTTTTTAACCTTTTAACAATGTTTTAACTTTTCATTTTAATAATATCTAATATTTTAGTGTAAAATAAATACATTATTTTCTATAATGACTTTGTTTTTTACGCTCATTGATTGATAAACATTGGTGTCAGATACAAATTAAACAATGTATTTGAGAAACCCCATAAGTTATGGCACTTTGAAAATCGCTCAAAAAAAGAATTAAATGTCGGAAAAGTTTACCAACAAGCGTTTAATATGTTTTCAGTCCGAGGGGACATATTCCATTCAAAAAATAGGGAAGATAAAGGTTTCGATAGCACTTAAAAAGTTTTTTCTAAGTTGCTAAAAGTTTAAGATCAGTTGTCTAATGGGGATTCTTAAATAACCGGTTCAAATGACCGATATAGTTTTAAATATTCATGCTTTTATCTTATATTCCTATATTAATATAATAAGTAAAGGAAAGGTGTTTATAAGACACCTGAACTGTGTTTTTTGGTCAAAGAGGCTAATATCACAGAGAATGCACCTTATTTATATTGTTGTATTTAAGACCATCGTGTTGTACGATTGTGAAACTTTGGCAATTGACTTAACGATTGAAACAGAAACTAATGCACTCGAAATGGATTACTGACGAAGATCGGCTGAAGTGTCAAAAATGAATAGAGTTAGAAATGAAAGACTAACAGATATAATGAAAGTAAACACCACGATTAACAGCAACTTATATAGTACGAACACGTAGAAAGAATAGAAGAACACCGAATACCAATGATGATTCTAAAGTGGATATCAAGCGAAAAGAGGAGAAGAGGGAGACCAAAAGCGACCTGGTTTGGAGGTATTCAGAGGGCAATGTCAGAGAGAAATTTGAGACCCGGAGTTTGGGAAGATTGAAGCGGTTGAAAAAACTGGGAACCGAAAGGCGAGGAACGCTAATAAAAACCGGATTGATGATGATTTTATATGACTTTTTAATAATAAGAACGTAAAATTTTCTTTCACATCACAGTCACAAGTTTTTGCTATTTCGTTATTATTATTTTTCGTAAATAGCTACAGAAGTAGTTATCCCTACGTGGAATAGGAAATATTTTTTATATTAGGTGAGAAAGATACGCTTAGGTAGTCCTCAAAGCTGATTGGTAGATACGAAAAAAAATCCAATATATAGTTGTCGCGTTATTATTTTTTTTTTTTTTTCATCTTCACCGCAGAAAGTTGACAATGTAACAAAAATCGGGAGAAATACTCTCTTGAACTAGCAATAAACCAAGTATAATTTAATGTATGCTTTAAAAACCCCGTTAGCTTTTTTGTCATAAACACTTTAATATTTCAGAACTCGACGCGCTTAATAATCACTATCACACTGCATTACTAACATAGGTAAATAATACAATATATTTTAATACCGTACAATGTTTGAGTTTTTGCTCCCAAACATACCCTACATTTGATAGATTTTATCCAAAAGAGAGGTACTAGGGAGATTGTGGGTCCGGAAATAACCAGAAATCTTGACTCAAACGGAACATCAAGAGTACTAATTTGAGTTCTGGTTTTATCATGTGTCTATTAATGCCAAATGCGCTATCACCAACAAACACGAACGACACAGGTGTGTTTTTACCCGGCTAATCATTTATCAAAAAAATGTTCTATAGACCATGAGGGCCACCCAAAATTTGGACTTGTCGACTAACCATCTGGCTAGTTGTTCATTCTATCCGGCGAGTTCGAATAAAAGCCTTTAAAGTTGATTTTGCCGCACCCCTGCCCTGGAATGCCTATGATAAGGCCCAAAAATGCTACATCCAAAATGGTCTGTCGTTTAACCACTTGAATCAAGTACTATAGCATTTGTCGACATTAAAAAAGCCGAGCGCCCCAAAGAGCAGACGCAGCCTAGACCGGACCCAGCTTTAGGGCCAGATCTAATACAAACAATACATACTTCCAAATTCGACTCACGATATTAGATCTCGTTGAAAGATTTATGTTTTTCGACCCATGCCAAGCGCATCTTCTTATTCTTCTTTAGGCAGGGTGTTACACGCTATCATGGAAAGTGTTCGATTGATGTTGCTTGCTCAATTTGTCTATAGCACATCTATATGATATTCAGCTTGGCACTCCCCGTACTAGTAGAACCTTACATGAAGAACCTCATCCCTTTAGAATGAACTGCCCAGGACTATGTTTTCCACCGAGTACAACCGGCAATGATTCAAGACCAACATCAATCTCTACTTCATGTTACCCAATTTATTGGGTAAGCTGAAGATATCATTACGGTTAGTCTGCTATAAACCCTAAAAAAAATTGTTTCGATATCTGCTTTATTATTAGAGACTAGCAGGGCCCGCGGCTCCACTCGCGTGGATTTGATTCACTACTATCGGCACTGCTTATTCCTTATGTTACTCGACGTAATAAAATATCTCCCATTATTTCCTCTTAACTCCCAATATTTCTCATTATCATCATTATCTCTACATTATTTCCATTATCTAGGCTTATCTCTGCTCATCTCCCATTATTTCTCCTTATCTCCCATTATTTCTCCTTATCTCCCTTATCTTACCTTATCTCCCATTATCTAGGCTTATCTCGACTTAATGTCGCAATATGTCTCCTTATCTCCCATTATCTCTCCTTATCTCCCATTATCTCACCATAACTCCCATTATCTCACCATAACTCCCATTATCTAGACTTATCTCTGCTTATCTCCATTTTTTTTCTCCTTATCTCCCATTATTATACTTATCTCCCATTATCTCACCTTATCTCCCATTATCGAGGCTTATCTCGATTTATCTACAATTATTTCTCCTTATCTCCTATTATTTCTCCTTATCTCCCATTATCTCACCTTATGTCCCATTATCTAGGCTTATACCGAATTAATATGGAACATATGTATAAATTTTATAAAAACTAACGGTCAGACAGACAGACAGGCAGAGAGACAGGCAGACAGACAGAGAGAGAGACGTCGCATTTTATATATATTCTAGATAAAAGATTATAGATAACCTGGCCAGAGAATAAATGTATGAATTAAAAAAAAAACACGTAAATCGGATAAGTGGTTCTCGAGTGATAAGCGTACTAACGGACAGACAGACAGATAGACAGAGAGACATTGCATTTTACATATATATACTTTTTGCTACATGATATTATTTCATATTTAATGCTGGCAGTGTATTGCAAGAGAACGCGCTAGCGGCAACCTTTTCTCCGACTTGATTCACTATTATCGTCACTGCTTATTCCTTATGTCACCCTAACGTAATAAAATATATCCTATAACCCGGCTAGAGAACATATGTATGTTTAAAAAAAAGCACGTACTGTAAAATCGGATAAGTGGTTCTCCAGTGATAAACTCACTAACGGGCCAGGACAGACCAGAGAGACGTTGCATTTTATATATATTATAGATATCGTAGTGCTACATGATATTGTTCCATATTTAGTGTATTGCAAGAGAAACGCGCTAGCGGGAAATTTTTTTCCTATATGATTCACTATTATCGTCACTGCTTATTCCTCATGTTACCTAACATAATAAAATATAGTCTATAACCTGGCCAGAGAACATATGTATGTTTAAAAAAAAAAAAAGCACGTAAATCGGATAAGTGGTTCTCGCGTGATAAACGCACTAATGGACAGACAGACAGACAGACAGAGAGACATTGCATTTTATATATATTATAGATTATAGATATTCTCTGCTACATAATATTGTTCCATATTTAATGGTTTAGGCTGTGTATTGCAAGGGAGCGCGCTAGCGGCAAACTTTTTTCCGACTTCATTCACTATTTTACGTCACTGCTCATTCCTTATGCTACCTATCGTAATAAAATTATAGCCTATAACCTGGCCAGAGAACATATGTATGTTTAAGTACGTAAATCGAATAGGTGGTTCTCCAGTGATAAGCGCACTAACGGACAGAGAGACAGACAGAGAGACGTTGCATTTTATATATATTATAGATAAGCCCCTACCGCAATCTGGTCACTCTGCATTAGAACTTTCAAACCCGCTCCACTGTACACTACATTCCAATAATATATGCTCCCTTATGTCTGATACAGAACTTCTGGCGCTTTCTACCTATCTCCATGTTTCCCCAGTTATATACAAAAATGGTCATGTAAATAGACACGAGAAAGAAATTCCTATTAAAAATTTGGTGGTTCCAAAACAAAAATTGTTCTCTTCATTTAAATACAGTCATTTCAAGGGAAATAAAAATTGTTTTATGAGAAGGAAAAACATAAATTAAATCATAAAAACAATTATGGAGATTACAAAGGTCACAAAATATTCAGCTTTTTTCTCGGCAATATATTTTAAGATATATATTTACATTCATTTTTAGTTTAGGTTAGGTCAAATATTACTGGTTATCTACTCGATGATACGGTGTTAGTTTTCCTAGTAGTGATTATGGAGGCTTGTAATCTTGGAGATACCTCAGAGAGATCCTTTTTACTCTTACTCAATTTTAGGTTTAGGTAATTGTCAGTCAGATGGTACCTTTTTTACCGCTTTATTCGAATCATATGATTTGGCAGGTAGTACTCAAAACCAGCGGTATTTTTACGGTCTTGTGCTACACTTTTTTGCTTACCATGACTGCCAGAAACAACATACTACCTATAAAAATCCTCGTGGCAATTTTTGCAAAAGATATTTCTATTTGGGGGGCAACCTGACTTCAAGTCTGCATTCCACTTGAATGCGTGAAGGCCACTGTCGTCCACTGTCGGCTTTTTCTGATCGAGGACCCCCGGCAACAACATGTCATCAACGTTTTCTCGTAACTGCTCTCGATCTGCGTGGTAGCAAGATAAGGTACGTTGTCCAGCTATATATACTCAAAGTACTACGTGCGCAAATTTAATTTCATTACGTTTTTGGCGCTAACAAAAATATTTATTTATTTATGAATCCATAATATAACTCAACCAAGAAAAACCACACATTTTTTCCACTCTTCAGGGAGCTGGTAGACTCCCGTATTGAAAAAATAAGAAAGATGAGTTAATAATATTACGTTAAACATTACTGACGTCCTCTATTCAGTAAAGTGGGAACCCGCAAGATGATTCAGCGACCGAACATCTGAATTAATAATCATAAGGAACCATGTCCGGAAAATAAGATGCTGTAAGGGGGAATTTTCCCATTTCAAAAAACATTAATTCCCACATCGTTTTTGGCACCTGTTGTTGGTACTGGCGTTTTGTGGAAGGTTTACAAACCGACAGATCGAAGTCACCGCTTCAAAATTACTAGCACATAGTTACCTCCTCTCAAAGTTAAACAAATCATTTGCGAAGCTTCAGATGCATTTTTTAAGCATTTGAACATGCATGTGCTTTAAATGCTGCTTGTCAAAATGACATCGTTTTCAAGGCTGTATTTTGAGGTTATTTAATTAGCAGCATCAGGTGTTGAGATGATGATGCCCTGCTTCTTTGGAATTAGTTTACTTTAACCCATAAGTAGTACAAAATACTATAAATTTGAAATTGACATTTGAGATGCTTTATTTCAAAGATTATCGAATTAATTTTTACATCACCAAATATTATTATTTTATTATATTAAGCTATGTATTACCTGACCTGCCGGTGATGAAAGGCGTGATCCTACACACGAAAGGCCTAAACTATATTGTGATATTACGGCTTGTATTTAATTTAATAACTAACAAT
>CM032454.1:54628217-54633750 GCA_019049505.1 Pachyrhynchus sulphureomaculatus | reverse complement strand
AATACCGTAAATTATGGTTAAGTACGAATTCATATAAAGTCTCGTCTTAAACAAACGAATCCAGAGATGGTGTGTGAAATTTGAAATTTATGTAAATAGGTTTTCTGTATAAAAAATGACCAAGGAACATTTTTATTTCTATACAGTTTTAGTTATATCTACTTAGTATTTTGTTTTTCGGCAGTTTTTTTTTTAACCAGAAAGTATTTATGAATAATAATAGGACTTTTTATTTTTGAATCACACGATACGAATTGACTACAAGAGCCTTATGTAGACATATAGAGTGTGTGTATGTTTACAAAAAAAAGGTAGGTGACAAAAATGGCAGTAACTTGTCAGAAAGAGGTAGTTTACCTGTTTTATAGAGTAATTAGGCTGTATTGCACAGGTACAAAAGTGGTCAAAAAGACCTTGTAATTGCATTTTTGCCAAAAAGGCTTTAAATCATGAATGACGGTGGTGTTTTCTAGTTGGTTTTCGTAAATAGGTAGTAAACATCAGGTTAGACAGGTAAGTATATTGGTAAAAAGACGGTGTTTGTAATAGCAGATGGGCCTTAATTCTGTAACCCGTGTTAACCTGTGCGATGAGGTAATTACCTGTCTTAAGAAGTACGGTAGTTGTTTCTATACACACTGGATATAACAAGGTTGTCAAAAACAAAAGGCATTGTTTACATGAATGGAGTTAAAAAAGGTCCTAAAACAGGCCTTATTTAGAGGGTTGGGGGGGTGAGGGTCAAAAAGGCTTTACCCAGCCCAGGGGGTTGTTTTTTAGGGGTAGTTTTGATTTAATGTAAAAAAAAGGCTAAAGACAAAATATTTTTTTAATATGGGTAAACTCTAACCTCCTTAAATATTTTATTTAATAATTTCAAAAAAAAGGCCTCTAGAAATTGGGATACGAACCCGCCCACCTTTCGTATATATGAGACGGATTCTATACCTAATTAGTCCATCTTGCAAGTTAAATAATCTTGTGTAAATGAAACTGTAGACTATAATCCTAATATTAGATTAGAGAGAGGTCAGCAAAATACTGTTAGAAAATTATGGAAAATACATTAGAGAATTGTAATATTTATATATAGAGAAAGCGTGCTAGCAATGCATGCAATTTAGTTTACCATGATTTAAATAATTAGCAAGAGTGCTGGCAGGCGTGGAACTTAAAAATCAATGTTTTCATTATAAATATAAAACAACGATTGTTAACAATTAAATTATTTTATTTATTCCATTAAGTTTTACTCTATCCAACAATTAGTGTTTATTATCAAAACCTAACCATTTTAACAAATACTTTATTTCTCTGTCGTTTTAGTTCCTTTTTTAAAACCAAATAAATAATCAGCTAGCTGGCCATATAATTAACAATCGGGTGGAGAAATGATATGAAGACAATAAAAAAAACAAATCGGTTGAAGGTTTGTATCTTTTTCTTGACGTCTTAAAGAAGTAATTACTTGTGCTATCTTAGCCTTAAGATGTATTTACTTGTTTTTTGAGACAAAAAAGACAATACTTCAGTGAAGGAGGATTTAATAAATATTACCCCTTGTTTGTTCTGAGTATTTACTTTGTTTGAAACAGGAAAAACAAGCAACTCTGCTAATAGTATATGCATTAAGAGAATGTAATATTATTATTAATATTATTTGACTGAGGTTCAGCCAAAGCTGATTAGAAAGGTCTAAATTCCTTGTGATAAGCTGTTAAGTACATGCATTGGAGAATGTAAATATTTATATATTAATTTTTTTTAAAACAATTGGAAAGGTGCGCGAAACTCTATAAGAACCGTTTAATTTTAAAGTAAACAAAATGAATAGCAAGAAGACGTTACTTATTCCATTTTCATAAAATACAAAGGAGGGGAATATGTAAGAATATTTTATTCGTATAAAAAATTTAAGTATTAACACAAATAAAACCGAAATTATAAAAATGTAAGTGTGACCGTTTTGCCAATAGGGATATTTAAAGGAATTTTATAAAGATAATAATCGTAAAAATTAGTAGATTATAGTTTATATTTTAATACCAAAAACTGATCGTAAATAGTCTCTTCGGAGACACAAGGGAGGCATTTGGAAAATTGAAATTTCTCAATGGATACACTTTTTATAAGTTCTTAGTTCTAGTGTCATTCAGTTCTCTTCAGTTTCTCCCATTTAATTCTACTCCACAAGAACAGGAAATTTCATAGTCAAAACATTCAATGGATGAAGAAATATTATATATGTCGATGGAATCTTAAGCTTATTGTAAATTCGGTGTATTAAAAATTGTCTGAATTTTTTAAAGTAATTTGGTTATTTGTGCTGTCAAACCGGGTATTTATATATTGAGTAAAACCGCAGTATCTGATGTTGATGAATGATCTATGAAAAAGTTGAGGTAGAGTCCTTAAAATGATAAAGAAAATGTCTAATATTGGTCAGTGCAATATCCCTTACTTTATCAGAGTACCTGATCGGTTTAGGTGTTGCTGATGAGATATAATGTTTATATCACATACTGATAGAGCTTTGTAATAATATCTAATTGATGATGGTTTTTGAGAAAGATGACGAGGCTGGTGTAAGTTAAAGTTACTGATTAGGGTATCTATTTTTTTTTGTTTTTATCATTTTGTAAAACCGAATGCTCAAGGCGCCGTTTCTTCTACCACTATATCCTGAAGGAAAAACTAGGACTATCTGACTGTGTCGCACCGTAAATCATTATGTCTGAATGCTCTACTGATTGTTGTTAGTGAAAAGATTTTCAGGTAATTCATCATGACAATAAAGCCATATATAATATATTTCGGCCGATATATTGTAGTAAATTGATATATTTTTATTTTTATATATGGAAAGTATAAAATAAAACTATCTTATTTATTTTCTTTAATTCCCTTTAGTAAGATTCTTCATTTCAGATTCAGCATAATCCAATGCGTTGAATAGATAATTTTGCAAGCGTAAAAACTATTTTAATGAATTATGACACGCAATGATGAAAAATTTTAGTTTTTCTATACCCCTTAATAATAGCGTAAAAAAAGACGTAAAAAGATAAACGCTGTTTTTCTTACAAGAGATTTTCAAATTTTATAGCAATTGTAAATTTTAAATGTGTATTGTCAAAAAGTTTTATACTATGTTAATCCACAACTATTTATTATCAGTAATTCCTTGTTATATTGGTTTAAGTTTGGGAAAGTTTTTGTTTAGGCATTAACAGCTTTCAATTTTTACAAAAAGTTAAAATTTTACCTGATAATGGAATGAAGCTTAACATATTAAGGGCTCTTCTCCTAAATATACTACTATGAATTTTTCCAGTGTCTACCTAGACGTGAGTGGGGACTCCTCTCAACAGAATCTTGGAATTCACCAGCAACTTAAATCAATTACTATAAAAAAGTTTTGGTAGAATATAGTGCGCTTGTGATTCCTCCCAGTTCCGGTGTTAAGAATTACACGTTTTCGCTAGAGGGTTTATATCCGCATGTGAATTTAGATTACCATTCCTCGTAATAAACCATCTTCAAGTACTATTTTAAATAGAAAAATTCAAACACTATTTCTAAATAATTGATCATACTTTTTTCTCACTTCCGATATAAAAATCTACTTTATTAAATCTAAAAATTATTTTAGATTTCTTTCATCGTCCGCCTTAACACATTAATATTGGTATCGGTATATGTTTCACTTTGTCTTCTAACCGTCCTCATTTTTAGGAGGAATATGATTAAATAATAAATGAACACTAATTATTTTGTGTTACAATAAAAATGCCGAAAATACAAAATACTCACTAGTAGAATAATTAATTATATACAAAGAAATTTCCTTTGTTTTTTTTTATACAAAAAGCATATTTGCATAATTTCACACCACTTTTTTCCCTGATAATTTTCTAAAACAACACTTTATGCATATAAGCAATTATGCATTTTGTTTTCCAAATTACTATATTGTGCATAAGCATAAGTTAACATTTATTTGCAACTGTTTAAAATAAAACATCTAATATATAAACAAATAAGCATTTTTTCTCGTATACTGTACGTATATGCAAAAAAAATTTACATTTATTTTTATCATGTTTTAAAACATAAAATATTCTATTGCAAATGATCACAACATATATTTTTATAATTTGCAGGATAGTTCAGTTAAATCTCTGCATGTCCTATAACGTTTTTATTAACAATTTAAATAATTGCATCCTATTTGTATAAACAAATTCTCATAGGGATAAAATATTCATACCTTTTCCTCTCGTTTATTAAGATGAATATAAATAACATCTTTTTCCTATTCATATTGTTCACTTTAAAATTAAGTACTTTTTAAAGAGTTCGCACCTTTTTAATTGATAAAAAAATGAATATAAATATTATATAAACTTAAAAGGAGTACACAAGGAATTTGACATTTCTCATCAGATTTGCTGACCTCTCTCTCTCTCAAAATATTAAATATTACATTCTCCAATGCATATACTTTAACAGCTTATAACAGGGAGTTTGACCTTTTCTTATCACTTTGCTGACTTCTCGAAAAATATTAATATAAATATTATATTTTCCAATGCATATACTCTTAGCTGATTTTGCTTTTTATACCTGTTTCAAACAGGTAATTACTTCTTAAGACAGTAGCAAGGTAATTACGTCTTAAGATGCTGAAGAAAAGTTTATACCTTCAACCGCTTTGGTTTTTATTGCCTTCACTTTCATTTACTCCCATTTTAATTATATTGCCAGCTAGACTAGAATAGTATATAAAGAGTCTGGCTCATATATCCTGAAATTTATTTAGTTGAAAAAAAGTGCTAAAACGACAGGGCAATAAAGTATTTGTATTAAAATGGTTAGGTTCTGATAATAAAAATAGTTGGAGAGATAAAAATTATGAATGAAAAAAAAAATATTTCACTTGTTACACATCGTTTCTTTATTTATTTTTAAATTTATACAGATTTATAATAAAAGATTTATTTTAAGGTAGCATGCTAGCACTCTCGCTAATATTTAAATCATTTAAACTAAATTGCATGCACGCTAGCACGCTCTCTCTCTATATAAATATTACATTCTCTAATATACCCATCTAAACAGTTTATCTCCCAGGAGTTTGAACTTTCTTGAACATCATGTTTGCTGACCTCTCTCTAAATCTGTTATTTTGATTATAGTCTACATTTCATTTAACAATTTTATTCAAGGGTGCAAAATAGACTAATAGGTATAGAGTCCGTCTTATATACGAAAGGTTGGCGGTTCGTATCCCAGTTTATTATATAGGACTTTTTTAAATTAAATAAAGTACTTAATGCCCAAAATGAAGGGGTTCATAAAAAAAATATTTTTTTTAATTGTTTGCCCTTTTTTACATCATACCAAAACTACCCTATAAAAAAACTACACCCTTGGCAAAGCCTTTTTGACACCCACCCCCAACCCCTTAATTAAGGCTTTTTTGACAACCTTTTTTACTCCCTCATATAAACAATGCTTTTTGGCACCTTGT
>CM032454.1:54575717-54623217 GCA_019049505.1 Pachyrhynchus sulphureomaculatus | reverse complement strand
GCTTTGGTTTGTTGGTCTATTAAATACAATGACAAGTACTCACTCTAAGTTCACCTGCCCTATTATTGTACTTCAAGACATCAGTAAAGTGGTGCTGCCTATATACGACATTTTTAAGATTATTGAGACTAAAGTTTAGAAGTTCTGGGCAGAAGGGTCAATCCGCATGGTGAGTCGCCGCAGCATTTTCAGAATGATCAAAAATAATTATAATAAACTTAGAAGGATCCTTAAATCTACAGTTAGTGCATTTTCAGTTATTGTTTTACATTATAAATAATGGATGGTATTTTTCTAAAAATCGACAATTTAGTGTGTAGCAAAAGCTTTACCTTATATATTAGCTTTCAATAGATTTTGATGAAATAGAGTCCGGAAAAAACTTTCCGCACGTGTCTGAATAAAACTTTTCTTGAATTCTAGATCCAGAAAATATCGATTTATACTATTAAAAGTGACGATTGACAACCCTGCTATCAAATATGTTCTTAACTTTTTAGTAAGTGATCTATAACACGAATTATATTGTCAGAACTTATGTAACGGTAAAGTCTTTAAATGCCTCAATTTTATGTTTCTTTTACTGGTCGTTAGTCGTAAATTGATACTTGGAAATTTGCAGTTATGTAGAAAAAAAAAAAAAAGTTTAATACTTAATTTAAAATATGTTGACGACTTAACGTTATCATCTGAATGTATTTTATGTTTAGATTTATTATTTTGTTAATACCTGCAATTTATCAGAAGCGGTAAAGTTCGTCCATACGTATAGTGAAGTGACTAACTGATTCCTATTAGTGCAAGCTACAAAATTCAAATATGATTGAACAGGTCCGTACGTTGCTTAGAATTTAATTATTTGGTTTTGGAATAAAACATAGTATAAACAATGTTTATACTAAGTTTTATTTATGTTTATTATAAATTATCTTATTATTACCAATTATTTTTATTACAAATACAAATTATTACTTTACTCATTAAAATTAATTACATTATTCACTTAAAATAATATCACTGTCGCTATCATTATCATTGGTTCTAATTATTAGCTTGTCTATATTATTTGCAATATGGATATATGATTTTTCAATTTTTTCAACATGTATGACAGAGTTCGCCCAACTCTGTAAAGGTATCTTAAAAACTTCGGTTTCCATAAGTTTGAGTACACTGGAATTAACAGTGGGGCAAATATTATTACGACAAATGGCAGATTTCAATTGATGTCAAATATGCTCTACAGGATTAAATATACAATGGTATGGTGGTTTCCTTAAAACTGTACGCCCCATATCCTTTGTATAATTGTCACAGACATATTCCTTTTTTATGTTTAAACTCTTCAAAACTTCTATCGATTGATTTTTGGTATAATCTTCGTGGAAGTAAATTTCATTATCGTACATGTAGTTTTGAATCGTTGCTTTTGTATCGTTTGAGCAGGGAGCTTTGATTAACTGCCTACTATGCTAGCCTGCGTTGTCCATCACAATTACGCTATTTGGAGGTATGTTCGGAATAAGCTTGTTTTTGAACCAATTTTTAAATAATTCGGCAATGGTGTCCTCGTGGTAATCGAGAGAAGAATCTTTTATGTTCTTTGCAGGCAGGGAGAGTGCATTCGGAATCCATCCGTCTTTAGATCCAGCATGCAAAATCGTAATCCTTTTATTCTGTTTGATGGTGCTTTTGTTTTACAGTTATCACTTGAGTCAACCCAACCCCCTTCCGGAGTATCGTATGTGTCGAACCATGTTTCATCCAAGTAAATAATTGGCCTTTGCTCGTCTCTGTCAAACCTTATTTTTTCTAAATATTCTAGTCGCCATTCCTGAATTCTCATGGACTCCATTAAAACTTCTCTTTTATTAAGTTTTTTAAATTTGAACCCCATGTGTTGAATACACTTCCATAATGTTGTTCTACTACATTTAATCACGGTTTCATCTCTTTCAAGCCTTTTCATTAGATTATCCAGTGGGCACACTCTGTTCCTCGTATATCTCGTAGACTTTACGCCGTATTATATCTTGATCACTTCCATCTATCCTTGAGAAAATGCCAGCAGCACTTCTTTTCTTCCTTACTAGAATAGCGTTGTTTACAATTTTCCATACCGTTGACGTTGAAATGTTCGTTAATGTGGCTGTTTCTTCTAGCGCTGCTTGCTTGCTAACATTACCACGTTCCATTAGGGTTGAATAAACATTCTTTACAATTTCCTTGGCATCAGTAGATAAGTGTGTGTCCATCTCTAAGATTTAAGATACCCAAATAGATGTTACTTTCGTCAATTGTTACAGTGAAATTTCACCGCAACTAGTAGAACGAACTTTAAGAAATAAATTTGTTATGTTTATATAGTTGATACCCTATTTTAGCTGTTTTAGTATTTATCAAATAAAATTATTGTTTATTATTATATTTACTTTCATAGATTGTACACTAAAACAATAGTATCTTTTTTGTCGCAATTTTCCTGTAAAGTAAGCAAACACCTTGTTTTGCCATAATAAGATTATGAGCGGCCACTAACCTGCTTTAGCCAAATATTGCATAACATTTTAAGGTTCTATGTATATTCGTCCATTAAAATTTATGGAGTTTAGTAAGCTGTTTGAGACTAAATCTTACTTTGTCCTTCAGAATTTTTGATTTCTCAGTTTTTTTTTTCGAATGTCTTTCTATCCACTCTTTCCTGACGTCAATCTACTGTTATTTGTTAATACTTGAATATTAAGTTGTACGAAACGTTTTAACATACGTGATTATAAATACGATTATATTCGAAAATAAAATCATCAAACTCACTGGAGGGTATTGGAAAAAGAGAAAAACAAGATCCCCGCAGATGTTATCCTGTGTGTTAATTTACTTCAGTATTTTTCCCTGTAGGTATAATGCGTTTCACCAAGTTTTATAACATTACAAGCCGTGCCCGCGGCTCCGCTCGCGTGGACTCCTATTCGCTACTGTCGTCACTGTTTATTCCTTATGTTACCTAACGTAATAAAATATCTGCCATTATTTCCCCTTATCTCCCATTATCTCTACATAATTTCTATCTAGGATTATCTCTGCTCATCACTCATTATTTCTCCTTATCTCTCATTATTTCTCCTTATCTCCCATTATCTCACCTTATCTCCCATTATCTAGGCTTATCTCGACTTATCTCGCAATATTTCTCCTTATCTCCCATTATCTCACCATAACTCCCATTATCTAGACTTATCTCTGCTTATCTCCTATTAATTCTTCTTATCTCCCATTATCTCAACTTATCTCCCATTATCTATGCTTATATCGAATCATATAGAACATATGTATAAATTTATAAAAACACGTAAATCGGATAAGTGGTTCTCAAGTGATAAGCGCACTAACGGACAGACCGACAGACAGAGATACGTTACATAATATTATATATTATATTCTTTGCAACATGATATTGTTCCATATTTAATGATTTAGGCAGTGTATGGCAAGAGAACGCGCTAACGGTAACCTTTTATCCGACTTCATTCACTATTATCGTCACTGCTTATTTTTTATGTTACCTAACGAAATAAAATATATCCTTAACTTGGCCAGAGAACATATGTATGTTTTAAAAAAAGCACGTAACGCACTAACGGACAGACAGAGAGACGTTGCATTTTATATATATTATAGATAGATAATCTGGCCAGAGAACATATGTATGTTTTTAAAAAAAAAACGTAAATCGGATAAGTGGTTCTCCAGTGATAAGCACACTAACGGACAGACAGACAGACACAGATACATAGCATTTTATACATATTATAGATGTTATAAAATATATATATTATATATATATATATATATATATATATATATATATATATATATATATATAACCTGGTCAGAGAACATATGTATAAATTTAAAAAATCACGTAAATCGGATAAGTGGTTCTCGAGGTATAAGCGCACTAACGGACAGACAGACAGACGTGGCATTTTATATATATTATAGATATCGATTATTATTATTATTATATAACCTGGCCGAAGAATATATGTATGGATTTAAAAAGACACGTAAATCGGATAAGTGGATTTCGCGTGATAAATGCACTAATGGACAGACAGACAGACAGAGAGACATTACATTTTATATATATTATAGATTATAGATATTCTCTGCTACATAATATTGTTCCATATTTAATGGTTTAGGCTGTGAATTGCAAGGGAACGCGCTAGTGGCAAACTTTTTCCCGACTTCATTCACTATTATCGTCACTGCTCATTCCTTATGCTACCTATCGTAATAAAATATAGCCTATAACCTGGCCAGAGAACATATGTATGTTTTAAAAAAAAAGTACGTAAATCAGATAAGTGATTCTCCAGTGATAAAGCACTAACGGACAGACAGACAGACAGACAGAGAGACGTTGCATTTTATCTATATTATAGATGCATTCCATTACAGATTTATTAGTTGAGACAAGTTAAACCAGCGTAATGAATGTTCGATGTGTAGTAGATGTTTAAATGGCGAAGGGCTTCATAGATGGCAAGAAAATTAAGACTGCGGGAGGCTATTTTCCCTTCGTAGCACCCTGAGCAAACGCACTAGGGTAGCCGTTTCCTTATCTAATGGCGGGTGAGACGATGACTTTGTCCCTTTTACAATCCAGTCGTCGAGAAATTTGCTTGTAGTGAATTCACTGTTTTGGGAGCCTTCAAAAACGTATTTGAAGCCGTAACGTCTTGTGAGATTTAATTTAGATTTAAAGACGAAGTTAGGTAAACGTAGAAGGAAAATTTTATTTGGCCTCTTACACGGACAACTGGCTGCTTTTTTTTGGGCAGAGGAACCCTAAGTAAAATAGCTATTTGGTACATATTTTTCGGTAACGATTTTTTTTATATATGACCGTATTCTTTAGTTTTTTTCCAGTATTTTTTTGTTGAAATTTTACTGTTTTTTTGGTACGTAAAACTAAAAACATCAGGATTTCTCGCACATACGCCAGTAGTTTAATACAAACTTTTCTTTTGGAGTTTACGTACCAGAGGCAATCCGTGTCCACTTTCACGTATCAGGCTCAGTTCTACTTCACCAACAGGGTTAACCTTAAGGGTTTACCTTCACTTCCTTGTACCAGGTTCCATTCTAGTACAAGTTCTGGTTTCAAGTTTCTGTTCTACGATCTGGTTTCTACTTTAATTCAGTACAAATTTCAACTTTTGCTCTACTTCAACTTCCAGTAAAACATGTGAGACCACAAGCTACGTACATCTTAATCATTTACTTTCTTTGTGTGACCCCTTAGCAAGATATTATTTATTCTACTTTAATTCTTGGCATCTTGGACAGAGCAGTTTTTATTGCTTTATATACGCCTCTATTTTTGTTATTAATATTTTGTTTATTATATTTATTTAATGGGTAATTTATTATTTGATAGGGTAGTAGCCTATAGTTTTTTTTTTAATTTTAATTTTTGCAGTTTTTCTGGAACCTTAGTCTGACAACTTACCTTTGATCGTCCACCATTTGAAGTTATTCGCGAATACATACAGGTTCCTGAAAAATGGTAGAAGTCTAACCGGCATCTGCAATTTTAGCTATAATTCAGGTTTTATTTTACTTGTTTAATTTGTAAACCTCGACTCAGTATATATAACCATTACACCATACACTTTATTTTTGCACTCGACGCGCGTTTCGGTAACCATGTTAGCTTCATCAGGAGCGATGATTGATTCAGTCAATCATCACTGCAATCTGCAAAAACAAATGTTTGTAGTAGTGTCATTGTGATTCCACATTCCCAACTTAGTTGTAAACCTCTGTAATCTTCTGACACTTGTAACTTGAGGTAGGTCATAATTTTTTTCCAACTATTCATAACTTGATAATTATATAATAAACCCGATATTTAAAATATCTTGTTTGCTTTATCTCTACTCAACCAAGTACGGATCGCTGGAAGACAGAAGATAGGATATACTCGGGGAATTTAAGGCGAGCTTGGGGTGTCTCTAATAAGATCTGAGTGACACACAGGTCTTATATTAGGGTCTTGTGGGATCGTTGGAGCCCTTATCTTGTTTTCTGATAGATAACAACCCACCCCTACGCCGACGGATTTAGTCATGCACAAGTTTGCTGTCACCTTATGTTGAACGATATAGCAGAAACTTAATTTGGGGCTGCTTTAAAATTTGTGCACTCTTTAAAAAATAAACTTTTGGAACTAGGAAGGTCAGATGTTCTAGCTGTTTTTTTTTTCGATAGCAGTAACTTTCACTAATGTTGTATCACTTATATTTTTTGTTATCTGTTCAGGTTTCTAGTTAGAGTTAGTAGTAAGAGTATATTTTCACGAACGGTTGAAAAATGAGTAACGAATGTTTATTCCATACCAGCAGTTAAACGATTTAAAAGTAGTCTTGAGACGTTTGTGGTCCACAAAATCGGATCGTTCAAAAATTGAAATTGACATGAATATTTAATAAGCGGGTGATTTAATCAAAGAAAATTTCATATCGTTCGTGAGATTGAATGAAAATAATTTTAAGATTCCATGAACATGATGTTAACCCAGAGTTTGGGCTCGTGTACATTGAGTAAGCGATTTGTTCCTCACAGTTAATCAACTGTCTCATCATTCGGCCATCGCGAGACAATTATTAAGTAAAAACCAAGGCGATGTTTTGGATTAGTCTCCGTATTCACCCGAGAGCACCTCGTGATTTTACTCTCCCTAAATTCATTTGCCGATGAAAGAAAAGAGTTACGACACCATTGAAATTATTCAAGCTGAAAAGAGTATATTGAATTAGTTTAATGCTTTGAATAAATACAACTGCCCTGTGTTTCATGTGCTGTGTTACTTTATTTGGTCGTAAAGGCTAAAGTATTGATTGGTTTTATGGAATTGTGATTTAAAAGATTTATAATAGGTTCAAGAATGATACTGATACTATATAAAACATCAAAAATTTAATATATTGAATATTTTGCGAAACCTTAAGAAATAAAAGAAATTAAAACCAACAAAGTTTAGCATTGAGAGAGCTTTTTACTAAGATTTCAAATATGCGAAGGGTGTTTTTTAAGTTATCTTTCTAGCCACAAAAATTGTTAAGTAGTCAAATTACTGTTGTCGTTCTAAATAATTCGACGAAATTTTGATTAAATTCGTTATTTTGCAGTATTTTTTTTCCCCAAAAATGAGTAAAAGTAATTTGAATGGACCAAAAGTTATTTATAAAAGGATGTGCCTTCATTCAGGATGACCACAGATCAAAAAACCGGTTGAGATAAGAACTGAGGAAACTATCAGGCTCGTTGAGTCTTTTCTGAAGTTTGATAAAGGAGCACAGTTTTCAGGATTTTGTATTACATTAGATCAAGAACTGACAAGAAAAGAAATTTCTCAAGAAAATTGGAAACCTTTATAGAACGTTGAGTGGTAATTTTCGCTATGACAAGACTTAGGTATTCTATTGGGGTCTTTCCATTCGCAAGAACTTCCCACCTCCCAAAAAAGAGAATACTCAGTTGTCTTCTAGAAAGTTGATGGGAACCATTGTTTTAGACTTTTTGCTTATCGAATATATGAAAATGGTCCAGAATTAATAGAGAGGTCCTTGGAAGGACGATCCAAAATCTGAAGTAGACCATTAGAGAAAAATGTTTGGATTAATAGAGAATCAAAACTTTTATAGGTCCACAAGACTGGCACCATTCAACCTGTTACCCAAAGTTGGGGACTCATCGAGTTACAACATCCACTCTTTAGCGCTAATTTAGCATCCTACTACTTTTTTTCTGTTCAAACAGTTGAAAAAGACCTCAAAAGTAGAAAATTTGCCAGATGAGGAGTTGAGAGCCGCTGTAGAGTCATTTTTTGAGGCGCAAACAAAGTAATTTCTTTTTAAAAGATTGAAACGACCCAAGCGCTAGAATAAGTGTATTGGTGTAGATCAGAGGTTCCCAAACTTTTTTTTCTCGTAGACCACTTTCAAAATTTTACTGGTTTCGGTGGACTCCCTGCTGCTACATTTCTACCATATTCCCAAAACTCGTCAAAAAATGTGAAGATTAGATCTAACGATGGAAATTTGCGTCGTGGCTGAGTTCCAACCTTAAATTCGGAGTGGTAAAAATAAAAAGAAAAATAATATATTTTCTTGTGTTCTATTTATTAAAATAACATTATTACAGACTTAATACAATTAAAATTAAATATTAATAACGTACCGTAACTTCAACAATGCAAATCAACAATTAAAAAAAAAATAGTCATAATTTTAATGGGAGGGATGTACTTGATGGGCTGACAGCAAATTATCAATATTTGGCTTCAGTTTTGTAAGGAATAACCGCAAATCTCCCTGTTTCTGTGATGTTCAATCTGCTCCTTTTTTTGTTAATAGGTTTGTAATGACACTAAAACTTTTTTCGACAAGGTATGACGAGGGAAACGCTATCAAAAGTTTTCTCGCAATTTCCCATAGCCCAGGATATTTTTTCGGGTATTTCTGCCTGCAGCCAAAATGTTTGATAGCCTTTTTTAAATTTCACCTTCAGCTCCTCGTTGGTGCTAAGCTCGAGTAGCTCCTCTTGTAATACCACATTCGCCACTTCCGTTTCATCAAATGGATTTATGATCCATGGTGGTATTTCCATCGTCAGAATATCTTCAAATCTATTTTTGAAGTCATCATGCAGGGCATTTAAATGTATGTCTGAATATCCTGATCAAGACATTCTGCCTGTGACAAGTTTGGAAACTGGGAGAATTCGCGCCGACTAATATTTTGCTTCATAAATTTCAATTTTCCATGAAAAGCCGAAATTACACCCTTTGTTTTTATTAAATTTAGGCTGTCCCCTTGTAACTGCAAGTTAATGTCATTAAATTTTTTGAACAAATCTGTCAAATACGCGATGTCTGCTTTCAATTTGATCAGGTTTTCTTTTAAATCTGGATCTTTACTTTCCAGAAACTCTAAAACTGATTCAAAAAGTGAGTAAAATCTTGTTAAACATGCACCTTTCGACAACCAGCGTACTTCAGCATGTAAGAGAAATCGTTGGAAGTCTTCATCATTTTCGTCGCACAATTGTGCAAATAAACGGGTATTCAACGCATTGCGTCTTATTTTGTTAAGTGCTTTAATCACAAATTGAAGCGATTGGTGCAATCTATCACTCAAATTTTTCGCTACCAGGTGTTGTCGGTGGATGACACAGTGAATTGCAGTTACTCCTGGTATAATTCTTTTAAGATAGCTTATAAGCCCACGATATCGCCCGAAGATGGCAGGATTGATTCGCCTTTAGTGTCCGTCCCCAAAGTTTTTCGCGAAAAACAGCTCTTCATGGATTTCTGCGTCCATAACAAATCGAACATATGCCAATAATAATGCTTCATTACCAGGTAAAGTTGACTCGTCCAGTTGAATAGTTGAAAATGAGTTGTTTGCAGATAATTACACAAGAAGCTTTCAATATCAGAGCTCATTTCATCAATACATCTTTGTACAGTGTTGTTACTCAAAGGAATTCTTTTGAGTACGTCAAATGGAGGTTCGTGCAGAACAGTTTTCAAAACCTCTTCAACAGCGGGTAAAATTAACTGTTCTCCGATGGTGTGCAGTTTTCCAGATTTCGCTATAAGCATTGAGATATTGTAAGATGCCCGCAAGCCATCATCGTTACTTTGAGACGTTGAAGCCAACATACTGTGCACGGTGGGTCTCTTTTCATATTTTTCCTTCAATGTTTGAAAATATTTTAAATCTTTACCTATTTTATCAGGATGACACCTTCTTAGATGATCTTCGAGCTTCGATGGTTTCATAGAGTCATTGCTCAAAAACTTTGTTGCATAAAAGGCATATGGGCAATCGTTTGTCTGCCTTTGATGGAAGAAAACCAAATTTCAAATAATGTACACTATACTGTTTCTTCTTAGATTCAGCCATGTTTCGTATCAGTTACCTACCTGTAAAGAAAAAAATGTTTGTTTTAGTAATCATAAGGCGACTTTAACAGGATATGGCTATTTTAACAGAATAAAATAGGATTAATTAATTATTGCAATGAAAAAACCAAAATGCTGGCGGCAAAACTGATTTTAATTATTAAAAGCAATAAACTGCTAAGGCCCATATAGAGGTTTTCACAAAACGGCTGAACCTATTTTAATGTAATATAAAATATTTTTTGATTAATTATATTTTGATATATTTCTGTAAATTCGAGAGAAAATACTTTTAAAGAATATTTTGACATAAAAACTCCACGATTTTAATGATTTATTTATTACTTTGATGTACGTTACGAGTGGTACATAAAGACACGTACAATTTATGAAAATATTTTCAGTCATTTAGCATTAGCAACTACGAGGGCACTGAAATATGTACAAACATGCAGGTCAATCATATATCTCCCCTTTAATGAATCACCACAGTCGGGTAAATAAATAATTTTACAATAAAAAGTACTAAAAGTTCAATCTTTCTCGGCTTTCTGTTCTTTTATAGAAGTATCGAATAATGGCCCTGTTCAGTATTTAATTTTTATTACGTACCTACTACACGCAAACATAACGAATATAATATTATTACAATATAAAATAAAAGTATGAATAACAAATAGGCAGGTACTTACTTTTTCCGGCACTGGCAAACACTGACATCGATTCACTCACACTTTTCTTTTCAAAATTCCGGAAATAAATGAGTAACGTTTGTCCTTGGCATTCGTATTTATATTGGTGAAGAATCAAACAAGTTCATGCAAGATTGCAAGCACAGCACAAGTTGTATTTCGTCCCCTTGCACGTCTGAACGGGTTGCGTTCCTGGCGGGCGGGCGGGCGGCGCTTTGCAAGTCTCGACGCGCGTTGTACTGAATATCGAATATGCAAGTTTTTACAAGTAACAGTCGCTGACCTTCTTAAAATACACTACTCAAAAAAATTAAGGGAGGTTTTAAAACAAGGAAATTAATGCTAAATAAACAGGCTATCTGATCCATATGCCGGCCTAACCGAAAAATTTTTTTTCAAGTCCGTGGACCAAAAAAAAACAAAATATTTGCAATATTATTTTTTTGCGCTATCTGTTAGGATTGCATGAGAACCGTAGCTCCTAAAAAATTTTAGCCAAAAAATCTAAAAATTAGAATCTTAAAGCTTCAAAATGCTTTTTTTAAAGTCTCAATACGACCATTTTTCACCGAAATATAGCCTGTCAAAAATCACCGAATGTAATTTTTTTTTTGCTCCCTTAATTTTTTTGAGTAGTGTATTATCTGCCTACATTGATAGGTAAGGCCAAGCCAACATTTTTGTTCTTTACTATCAAAACCAGATAAATTTTCGTGGACCCCCTCTTACAACTTGTGAACCCCCATTTTTATTTCACGCCAACGTAGACCCCCGTCGAGTCTCCCGTGGACCCCTGGGGGTCCACCTGAACCATTTTGGGAATCACTGGTGTAGATGGTAGTTATGTAGTGAAATATTTCTTGTAAATCCAATATTAATAAAACACCCTAGTAAATACTTTCATAAGGAAATATACACGGTAGAATGATAGGCAGCTAAATAAAAAAAATAACCGGCCAAATGCAAGTCAGATTTGCGCAGGTGATTGCTTTTAAAATAAAATAAAATCCTTACCTAAGCTAATTAAGTTCCTGACATGAATATATCTTAACATCCAATATCTATTTTTTACGTTTTTTCTTAGTCAATAATATATTATAGTTATAGCTTCTTAGCTACTTATTAGCCAATAAATGAATCTAGCTCAATCTAGAATCTAGTAGTAAACGTTTGAAACAAATATTTACTACATAAATTTTTGTTTAATTATAAACAAATAAAATAAAATTATTTTGTTTTGGTACCTATCCGTTAGTGTGTTAGTCGTCATTGAAATTTATTTTATCTGTGATCGGTCAAATGCAGTAATGTACCGAAAAGTATATTACTTATTGCATCGAATACGTACTGATACTTTGTAGTTTTTAGTCTCGGTTAAATTTACAATTTTCGACAAAAAACATTCACCATATTGTCAGGACAACTAGTTTTTTATACCAGAAAAATTATCAAACGTAATGCTCTCGTGATAATTTTCACTCAATCCATACTTGGAGAATTGATAAATACTTTTCGAGCCTGGGGTGGGGGGAAGGTACAGCTATTTTTGGTCATGTATTACATTATGTATATTTTTAAACTCGTGTTTTCACAAACTTTCATTTGACACCCTACTCGATGATCTTGATTTTTTTTTCATTGCCGATTTCACCACCTGAAACTAACCTCTTAAATCAAAATTTAACTTTCAAAAATACACGGCCCCGATTGGGCCATCGATTTCTATATTTAGGTTAAATTTCAGCTTTCTATGTCAAATAGTTTCGGAGAAAATCGAGTGTGACAGACACACAGGCGGACACCGAAGTGATCTCATAAGTGTTCCGCATGGAACACTAACAAGAAATACTAGAACTTATCCAGTTAGGTACCAGATGGAAAGATATTTACGAGGGATATAAATATCTACATTTATTTTATACGAATTAAAATATAACGGGTGTTGAAAAAAGCCGAGAGTCTAAGAAAAACAAATAATTTAATTTCTCATGAAGTCGAAGTTATTGGATAAATTTTTATTGAAAGACTTCTTTAGTAATTTGACTTTAGTATTATTTGCTAAAATTAAATTATTTTTTTAGGATGTTTTTCGTAAGAAATAAATTTCTGTTTCTTTCCCCTAATTTACTATAAATATTAACTTGTAAAATAGAAAAAAATTTTAAAAAAACAGGAATATTGTAATTATATTTATATGTTTTCGGAATGCCTATATAGATTTTTCAAAGTTGTCACCACATTTTCTTATTTTTTTTTTTTAAATTCTATAAATTGAAAATATAATAAATTTGGAGAAAAACTAAAATTTATTTCTTACTTGCTGAAGAGTTATAGAAAAAAAAATATGGCGAATATTGATTATGAACAAAAAAATTTAAAAAATTGTTGTAATAATCAAATTTACCACAAAAACTTGCAATCCTTATACGAAGGTGAATTGATGAACATAATAAATTTTTACGAAATGGCGGGACATTTTTCTAAAACAGTATGACTGTGTTAAGCGTGATTCTTGTAACGGCTGTGTTCAGAGTTTCAAACAGATACAAGGCGCATTTGTTTGTTGGCAGCTGTTGTAAGTAATCAGTGTTGCATGTTTCGTAGAAATAAAGAAAGTTAGGTATCGTACAGTGATAAAACATTTTTACTTAGAAAAGTGGACTGCGGCTTAAATAGAAACCAAACTGAAGGAAGTTCATGGAGACTTTGCATCAGCCCTCAAGATTCTTGAATAAATAAATTTAAACGTTGCAGTATGAGCGCTACAGATGCCGCACGTTCAGAACGTCCGATTGAGGTGTCTTCTGAAGAAGTGGTTGATAGAATTCATGGGATCGTGATGGAAGATCAAGTTTCGTGAAATTGCTATCTCATATGAACGAGTACAGAATATTCTGCATGAAATTCTAAAAATAAAAAGTGCATGATGGGTACCACGCTTGTTGACTCCAGAAGAAAAATGCACGAGAAAAAACATGCCAAAATAGGGTTTTTTTTATTGTTCACCCTCCCTCCTGAGTAGAGGATTTTACGTTTTTTTTTTATATCTTACACGATATCGGAGAGGATGCCGGGAACTCAAGACGTTCTGCACCGCAAGCAAAATGACTACGCCACGGAGCCACAGGTCGGTCGCCACAATGTGGTTTGGAAAAGTTGCAGCGTAATTCGAACGACTTCTGACGTCGATGAAACGTGAATTTATTAGATTCCGGAGACAAAACGTCAGTCAAAACAGTGGGTTGATGAAGGTAAAAGTGCACCAAGGAAAACGAAAACAGTTTTATCGATAGAAAAAGTGCTGGCAACTCCTTTTTTTACTCACAAAGTGTCTTTTTTTTTTGTTTCGCAACCTCAAAAATTTGACTTGTGGGGAAGAAATTTTTGCCTAATGAAAGGTTCTAAGAGGGTTAAAAAAAATTAGAATCTTCCTGAACCTAATGGAGATTATTTTGTGAAATAAATTTTTGATTTTGCAAAATTATGTTTTTTAGCTTGTGTTTTACAAGGTGAAAAACCTTTAATATTAATCTTCATGAATTATGAGCAGGCCTTCGGTTCAGTGAACCAGAAAATGCTGAATACCGTATAGATTCAAGTTACATCGAAATCCTAAGACATATCTATTATCAAGCAACATCAACAGTTAAATTACATAACGAAACAAACAAATTCTAAGTCGAAAGAGGTATGCGTCAGGGTGACACTATTTTCCCAAAGTTGTTTATCAACCTTTTGGAACACATGTTTAAAAATCTGAATTGGAGCAACATGGTATAAATATAAATGGAGAAATGCTGAATAACTTGAGATTCGCCGATGACATAGTCCTGTTAACAGATCGCGCAGATTATGCAAATATCATGCTTAACACCCTAAAAGAACAGTCCCATAAAACTGGCCTAAAGATAAATTTTTTGAAAACTCAGTTTATGAAAAATCTAGTTTTTACAATGCCACTATCAGTAAACGGGATAAACATCGAGCAAGTCATGATATATAAATATTTGGGACATGAAATTAAGTTGGGCAGACTCATGAACTACAACGGAGGGTCACTCTAGCTTGTGCCGCATTTGGCAAAGTACGAAAAATGCCGAAATCAGGCCTACCTATTTGCCTTAAACGAAAGATCTTTAACCAATGCGTGTTACCTGTGCTTACTTATGGAGCAGAAACGGCAATGGAGCGGTCAACGTTGGGTTTGTCTCTTCGAGATAAAGTTCCGGGCCGATCATCTACACGGAACGTAAGATAACAGATGGACTAGGAAGGTGTTAGAATGGCGACCTAGACAGGAAGCGTGTAGGAATAGAGGAAGACCTCCCACCAGATGGACAGATGATCTGAGACGAGCAGCGGGAAACTGGGTCCAAAAAGCCCAAGACCGGTTTAACTGGAAAAGATTAAGGGAGGCCTATGTCCAGCAGTGGACGCTAAGGGCTGATGTATAATGATGACTAATGGACCGAAATATTGTTAAGTTCATTTATTAAAAATTCACCTTTATTGAAAAAAGTTTGAAACTATAAAATTGGACACTTACACTATTCTAGTAATTTTTGAATAACTATGTATGAATTAACGATTCAGTTTTTATAGGAAAATAACACCTTAACCTCAGCTTCTCTACACCAGTTGTACAGATAAGTTGAGGACACATTTGTTATCTGCTCACATAGTAAAGAAAACCTGAATGCCTTTTTAAGTCACCGTAATAAACGACATTCAAACCTTAAATTTACAATGAAAGTTGAATCATATGACACCCTTCCTTTTCTAGATCTACTATCTCCGGACATTCGGCTTACAGAAGATCAATTCAAACCAATAAATATTCAAATGCTAATTCGTAGCATTATTCTTCTCAAATACTTTGTTTTATTAACTTACTAGTATTCAGAGCTTTAATAATATCTGTCAAACAGCCTAACTTATCAAGGACAAATAAATTGATCAGTGCTTTAAAAATTAATAGATATTGCACAAGCGATATTAAATGTTCGTCTAATCGTTTTAATAATCCGGATCCCAGATATGATAGTCATTATCGAAATTCACCGTGGCTCTTGGCGCATGCAATGCTAAAATATATAATTTTTCTTAAATTAAGTTTTACAAAGTTAGAAATTAATATTAATAAGGTAGAGTTGCTTATCGCTAAATTAATTTAAAGTCAAATGAAAAAAGTTCCTATCAAAGATGCATACTATGGATTCATCGAATTACTGTGAGTGCAGCCCGGTTTTTTTACTTTTTTGTACAAAAGTTTCGTGAAGCACGGAGAGTAAATTCTAACGCTGTCGGCGCTAGCTCGAGTATATACAACATAGTTAACTCTTAAAACACTGGCTCGTTAAGCGGGGCGTGCAAAACTAATTAATTGTAAGGGATAATACAAATCCTACTTTCTTTCGTTATTGCGAAATATTTTTACATTTCTTATTGAAGAAAAATATTATAATCGTCAAATAAATTCTCCTACCAGCTTTCTACATTTTTGTAACTTTCATAGTCCCTAGATCAATAGAAACCTAATCTCCTTTTTCATCAGTGTACCTATCTGTCGCTCTATCTGTCTGTCTGTTTGTTGGAACGATAACTCTCAAACTAAATAAGACATCGAGTTCAAATTTGGTAAACATACGAGTGTGGATTGAAAAGTCCTGTCAAAAACAAGGTAAAAACATTTTTTTGGCAAAAACAAAAAATTATTTTTCAGGATGAGCTCGACATGTATGGTCCAGCGAGATTGTAGTTTTTTTATTCCCCTTATTATGTTTAGAATGGTGCATATTACTCGTTTACAACATGCATAACCTTTACATTGGAAGAAAATTTCTTTCCCCCAGGCCAGCTTTTGAGGTTACAAAACAAAAAAAGTCACTTGGAGCCAAATCTGGGGAATAGAGTAGGCAGGAGATCGTACACCTTCTCCGTTGCAACGGCCGATGATGTGTGAGCAGGCGCATTGTTTTGGTGAAGGAATCTGCGCGAGAATGTTGGTTGCTTTTGTCTCAAGTCAGTATGCAAACGGTCCAGTAACGTTATGCAATAAGAGCCAATTACTGTTTTACGCTTTTCTACACAGTCAATTATGATGATACCTTGTGAGACACACGGAAACAATTATCAACTCTTTTTCCGCCGATAAAACTGGTTTTGCTTTTTTCGGTGCACATTGACCTTCGCCAACCTACTATTTTGACTACTGTCTTGGTTCCAGGGTGAAATAGTGGTTCCACATTTCATCTACAATCACCAATGACGCCAGAAGTCCTTGGGATTATGCTGTAACTTTTTCAAACACGGTTTTGAAACATCCTTCCTAGTGCGTTTTTAGTCTTGAGTGGACAAACGCGGCATCTATCGCGCACGCATAACTTTTTCAATTTAGGACTTCAAGCTGAATACTATGTAACCGTTCTAATTAAAGGCCTACCATCTCAGCAAATTCACGAAAGTTATTGCGACGATCTTCTATCACGACATTTGTGAAGCATTTGTAGCGCTCGTACGGCAACGTTTTAAATTCATTTATCCAGTAATAAATAGTATTTAGTGCTAGTGCTGAGTCCCTGTCAAATTTCTTCAGTTTCTGTTTCTATTTTATCACTACACGATACGGCTTTATCTATTTCTACGAAACATGTAAAACCGATCACTTATGATATCCGTTAACAAACAACTGAGTATTTGAAACTTTGAACACAACCGCCACAAGAATCACGTTTATCAACAGTCATGCGTAACAAAATTTCCTGCCATTTCGTAGAAATTGACCAGACTTATGAATCCATCCTCGTATAATACTTGAAGTAGGAATCGAATATAATTTTTTGGTTAAGCGATACCGCTTAAAGGAGGATGGATTTTTTTGATTTTTAATCTTATTACGAAACTTTTTCTTTGTTTTACATGGTATATTGAACAAATTTTAAAAGTATATATATATATATATATATATATATATATATATATATATATATATATATATATATATATATATATATATATATACAGGGTTACAGGGAAAGTCGTCCTAGATAATTAAGAACGTTATAGTTTAGGTCGTTTCTGACCGATTTGACTCTATGACATGATGTCCTAAACTTAACCGTTTTCGAGATATTGAAGTTTAAAGATTTTCTAAAAAAAAATGTTTTTTTTTGCTTTTATATCGATTTTTTTTTATTAGAGGTTCTCGAGTGCGATTTTTTTGGTTATTTTTAGTTAGTCTGTATGTCAAGTATCAAAAATCATCAAAAAAATTTGAACTAGTTACTAACAGTTTCAAATGGCGGCTTGTGAATGTTTCTAAATTACGAATTTTTACCAAGTGTTTCCTACTTTAAATCAATAAAGAGAAAAAAAAAAATGTATGGAAGTTATTCTGCAAATTATTTTAAAAACTTTTACGTCTTTTTAGCTATCTAAAACGGTATAATATCTAGTGGATCTATTGAAAATTCTAAGAAAATGAGATTTCAATAGGCCCAAATGTAGAGTAACATAATAATAGAATTTAGATACTACCAATTTACCGGTTTACTACCTGCACCTTCAAACAATAAAAAGGGTTGGGTAAGCATTTTTTCCGGTCGGGGTACTCTCTGTGCGAGTGACATTTTCTGTTCACTAAACATTATTGAATGATTTTTAGTCTGCTCATGCGATTCGTCCGTGGTAGATGTGCTATACCGTGCTTTTCAAAAATATCTGTGTTTCATCTTCTGACTGTGTGAATTGGCTCGTAGCTGGATTTTGATCTCTGCTTGTGAATATGGCAATGAGGAATATGCTGACATCCTAATGTGTTACGGATTTTGTGAAGGAGTGTCGTCGCGTGCACGTGATGAATACATACTGCGATATCCTACTCGTCGCGTACCTGATGTTAGCGTATTTGATGGAACTTATCGAAGACTACGGAAACTGGTTCCGTACAAAGACGGCGGACTGACATGGGACGACCACGTATCTTTGACGAAGACGAAGAAAACGAAATACGACGTCTCTTTGAGGTGGACCCAACCACATCTACAAATGTTGTCGCACAACAGCTTGGTATTTCGCAGTGGAAGGTATGGTTTGTAATGCATACTGTTGGACAACACCCTTACCACTATACGTCCGTGCAAGTCATTGAAGAAGGGGATCCGTTGCGACGATTAGAATTCTGCAGATTTATGCTCAATACCGATGTCGAAGATGCATCTTTTTTTAAGAAAATACTATGGACTGACGAGTCGAAATTCGACAAAGACGGTCTTACAAACTACCACAATGCCCACTATAGGGCTTCTAAAGAGGAAGGCAACCCAAACAAAAAAAGAACGAAAGGATCACAAACAAGATTCAGCTTAAATGTGTGGATGGGTATAATTTCCAATTATTTGGTTGGGCCATTCCTCCTGCCAGATAATTTGAATGGCGAGGAATACGACAATTTTTTGCGGAACGATTTACCTAATTTGATGGAAGACCTACTGAGACAAAACATGTACTTTCAACACGATGGCTGCCCAGCTCATTACAGAGGAAGTGTTCGTGCATGGCTCAATGACAATTATCCCAACAAATGGATTGAAAGAGGCGGACCCATACCTTGGCCGGCGAGAAGCCCAGACCTAACACCGATGGATTTTTATGTGTAGGGTCACATGAAAAGTCTCGTATACGACCAGATGACTCCTATCGAAAACGTGGATGTCCTAAGACAAAAAATAATTGATGCGGCTGACGAAATGAGGCGGTACCTCACAACCAGCGTTGTGAAAAGTAATTTAAGAAAAGAAATGAGAATTTGTGTTAGAAATAGGGGCGACCATATAGAACAGAATTATAATTAATAAAAAATATTAAATTGCAAGGTTTTTTGTTTTATTTGTGTATTTTTCGTATTTTCACCTAGAACTAAAAATTTACCTTTTGCTACCCGAGCCCTCTTTAGGTGTCATTCTGTGTACAGTTTTCCTATTAAACTCCTAGTATTATACCTTTTTTGATAGCTAAAAAGACGTAAAAGTTTTTAAAATAATTTGCAGAATAACTTCCATACATTTTTTTTTCTCTTTATTGATTTAAAGTAGGAAACCTTGGTAAAAATTCGTAATTTAGAAACATTAACAAGCCGCCATTTGAAACTGTTAGTAACTAGTTCAAATTTTTTTTTGATGATTTTTGATACTTGACATACAGACTAACTAAAAATAACCAAAAAAAATCGCACTCGAGAATCTCTAATAAAAAAAAATCTATATAAAAGCAAAAAAAAACATGTTTTTTTTTAGAAAATCTTTAAACTTCAATATCTCGAAAACGGTTAAGTTTAGGACATCATGTCATAGAATCAAATCGGTCAGAAACGACCTAAACTATAACGTCCTTAATTATCTAGGACGACTTTTCCTGTATATATAAATTTATATATACATATATATATATATATATATATATATATATATATATATATATATATATATATATATATATATATATATCTTGTTTACATTATTTCCAGGGTTTCTGGAGTCGAGCAATCTGGAAATTGTGCATACTGATATATAGTAAAATATATAGATAAATACCAATATAAAACAATAATAATAATAATAATAATAATAAACGTCTTTATTTTATACTCGGCGAAATGCAGCAGTGCTGTTGTTAACCGAGTTCTCAAAAGTATACAAAAGAAATACAAAAAATAAAATAAAAATACAAACTCAAATACAATTTAAGAAGTATCCATTAGTACTTAAACTCTACTTACTCTAAACTAAAAAACGAAAACATTGTAATTCTACATCATATTGATACCCATATACAAACCATGATCCCCACCTTACCCTATAAAAGAGACATAATAATAACAGTCAATAAGTCTGAAATAAAATCTCCTTTAGCTGCCTTCTGAAAGAGAGTTCAGGCAGAGCAAGCAAACCTTCAGGAATTTCGTTCAGAAGTTTAGCAAATGTACAGCCGAAAGACTGTTTAAACACACTTGTACGATGCCTAGGTATTTGAAAGCGGTCGTTGTACATAGTATAACGCACCGAACTTCGATGATGCAGCCTTTCACACAGATACTGCGGCACTCCGGTCCTCAACAGTCTATGCAAAAAGCAACCCAGATGTAGCCTTTCTCTATCCTTAATACGCAACCATTTCAGCTCCTTCAGCCTGCCACTTACATGATCCCTCCCCCTACATCCAAAAAATAAAACGTACACAGGAGTTGTGAATTTTTTGGAGCTTATACTTCGACATAAGGTCCAGGCACGGACCGTAAACAAAATTACAATAATTAGAGTGAGAAAGGACAAGAGTCTCGCACAAATGTTTTTTTAAGCTTAAATTGAGGATATGCCGATTCTTATATAAATTAAGTAGTCAACAATACGCCCTTTGAGCTACCAAAGAAACCTGCTTTCTAAACCTGAGCTTACTATCAAATAATATTCCCAAATTTTTATATTCAGTAACAAACGGAATTCTCTCCTGGGCCATATTTAAATTGAAATTTGCCGAAGCCCATTCACTGTTTGTTCCAAAATACAGTACTGTCGACTTTCTCGGATTTATCTTCAAACCATTGTTATTAGAGTAGGTAAACATCGAATTTAAACAGTAATTAATTTCCTGTTCCGCCTGTAATGCGTTAAGACTATTAAAGCTCCTTAAAATCATTATTAAAGAAAAAATACTTCAAACAAAATAATTAATTCGAAATATTACCACACAATAGATATTTATTAGCGCTATAATAAGCTTTAGCTATAAGAAGCGATTATATCTAATTTTTAAAAGCTGATATTATAAACTTGTTTTATTGTTAATAGTAATTTATTTTACTATATATGACAATGTCGCTGGAGTTTTTCTTGAAAACGATGGATTTAGGTGATATAATCTTAATGAGAATGTCACGTCTCTTATAAGAATGATTACCGGACAATGTAATAAATAACCTTAAATTTAATCTAACTTATACTAAAATTTAGAGATATATTTGAATGGCACAGTTACAAGATTACTATTATTAAAATATGTTTGGTGGTATTTTAAATATAAGACGAATGATGAGTTGTTTCATTAGTAACAGATAATTTTCCGTATCTGCGCCATATTGTATTATTTTCTTTATTATCTGTAATTTTGGTGGAAAAACAAATAAGGAGTTGAGCGGGGGGGAAGAATTGCTTTGTAAATATCGTGTTATATGTGTTTTCTGTATTTTTGGAGTCTAAGAATCTAAAAAAGGGATAATTTTATTTATTTTTAATTCTTTATATCTAACTATATAAAGGGTTAATGAGATAAAGCGAGGAGGTTGGAAGAGTTACGTCTTATTTATCGTGTTATGTGCCGTTCTTGGGGTACATAGAGTCGAGCGATTCAGAAATTTATCTACTTTTAACAATCTTCATTTTTAACTGAAATAGAATGTAGGAAAATAGCAAGTTTTCAGTTTTAAATATCTCTGAAACCCGTTCTCTACCTCTAATTTTTAGTGTTCCGTATGGAACACTTATAAGATCACTTCGGTGTCTGTCTGTCTGTCTGTTTGTCACACCCGATTTTTTCCGAAACTGTTTGTCATAGAAAGTTGAAATTTGGTAATAATATAGGAATTGATGGCCTCTTCAAGGCCGTGTAGTTTTGAAAGTCAAATTTTGACTTAAGGAGTTAGTTTTGGGGGATGAAATCGAAAGTGAAAAAAAATATTTTTTTAGTAGGTCATCGAGTGTGGTGTTAAATGAAAGCTTGTGAAAACACGAGTAAAATATATATATATATATATATATATATATATATATATATATATATATATATATATATATATAATGTAATACTTGCGCATACTTTTCTTCGTATTATTTTTAAAAAATCGTGAAAGATCGCTGCCCCCAAACCTTATCTCGAAAAGTACTGATCAAAAAATTTTGAAAAAATTCTGGAATATTCTCCAGGGGGTGTAGATTGAACGAAAATTATCACGAGTCCATTACCTTTAATAATTTATCTGGTATATAAAAAAAAAAAAAAAAAAAAAAAAAAAAAAAAAAAACAAAAAATTTCAGGTTCATCAATTTTCAGTGAAGATTGGGAACAAACTTTGTTGAAAACTTATTTGGGGTGTGTTTTGTGAAGTCACTGATCATTTTATACCACCGTAACAACATTTTTTATTTCAAAAGCAATCAACGTACGGAACACTAATTGTGTAAGTTCAACTTGCACTTGACCGGTTATTTTTTATTAACATCGTATCTATGACTTAAAATATCACCGAGTAATGCCAGAATTAAGTTATTTTTAGTGTGGGCAAGACAATTTCAATAGTATTTTAGAACTACTTATCTGCGAAGAAAGAACTGGGTAAATTAATTTTCCAATTCTCTTTTTGCGAATAAGTATGTTTCATTTATTAAATTTTATATGACAAAATTAGTTTAGGCCTAAAAGTCAAAACTCCATTTACTCTTTTTGCGTGAAGCTTTTATAGCTTGCTCCAGACATTCTATTATTATTATTGAGTTTCAACCGTTTTTCTAGCTACTCCAGCACCGCAATACGATGCTGAACATTAGAATTTTTTTTTAGTAAAAAATACACTCTCTGTCCAAAAAAAATACCATTTAATAGGATATAAAACATAGTACAGGTTTAATATATTTTAAATCATTTATTTCAACGGATATACTCTCTCTCTTGAGACTTGTTAGGGGGATCTCGAGAAATAGGTCTCAAAAAAAACTTCACCAAAACCAAATATTTGAACAACGAAAGGAAATATAACAGCCAGAAACTAGCAATAGAAGGTGAAAGAATAGGAAAGGCTCAAACATTCATATATTTAGGACAAAAAAATCGAAATATCAAAAAATAATTTAAAGGCTGACTTGGATAGAAGAGTCTCGTTAGCTTGGTCTGCGTTCGGAAGGTTACAATCTACATTTAAATTAGACATCCAAAATACAAAAAAAGCCAGAGTATTCGATAAATATGTCCTGCCGGTGTTAACATATGGCACTGAAACGTGGGCTTTAAATAAAAGTATAATAAATAAACTCCAGGTAACCCAAAGAGTAATGGAGAGGAGAATGCTAAATATTAGCCTCCAAGGTCGTATTCATCGAGATACGAAGAAGATCAAAAATGACAGATGTAATATAACGAATATGTATATTAAGATGGAATTGGGCGGGAAATATCGCAAGGTTTAATGACAACAGATGGACACGCCCGTATAGTTTAATGGAGGCCTAGAGAACACAAAAGATGCAGAAGTAGACCACAGACAAGATGGACGGACGACATAAAAAGATTAGCAGAACACGATTGGATGAAAAAAGGAAACGACAAAGTTCATTGGAGACAACTTAGGGAGGCTTACATCCGACCATGGATAAAATAAGCTAACGATGATGATGATGACTATCTCCCTTGACCTCCATATAGCTAAATTAGTTTTTATATCAGTTTTAGAGATACTGTGAAAGGTCGTGGTCAGTGCTAACTTATGTATTACTAATAGAGTTGTATCGCCTTCACTTCATCAGTAAATCAAATCGAAGGATAGGAAAAATGATACAGTGCGATGAATGAGGTATCTAGGGGGGTGATAGAACTAAAACACAAACTTTAGTAAGGCCCTCATTCTTGGGCCAACTATTGTGCTCTGTTTCTGGTTTTCTTTGAAGAGATTATTTACTTTTTTAGTGTGAACTTCGTTCAGTCCAGATTTTGTGTTTTAGTAAGCAGATTAAGCCAAAAATTAATCTCGATTTTTTGTTTGAAATTCATTTACGGAAAACGCATTGCCATTTTTAATAACAATGTCATAAAATAGCTTACACATTACAAGATTACTGCCTTCGACAGCAAAATGATATAACAGCTGGCACTACTATTTACTTATCAAGTTAAGTGGCGAAGCCGATGGAAAAGAGTGTCCCGAGATAAAACTGCTACCTAGGTTTTCGTAGCGTTACAAAATATATGTAAAATTACGTAGAAAATAACGTGAAAATTAACTTAACTTTGCTCGAAATTTTACATAGGTATTCATTTTATTGAGAAAAATGGAAAAAAACAACCCGGACCTTTTGTATCATTATAACTTCCTATAATGGTATGTAATAATTATATTATAAAATAGATCAATCAAGCGATAATACATAGATTATCGCATTGTCTTGTATTCACATATTCCGGCGGCTTCTTCTTGTCGCTGTTGTTTGAACCTGTCCACGAAGGAGTTTAAGTGTAAAGTCTTGCTGAAGCTGTTACAAGTTAATTGATGGTGATATCTTAAAATGATTACACACAATACACTTTTACACCTTAAAAGAGTATTTTTGATTTTATATGATTTGTTATTAATTATTATTAGATTTTCAATTATTAGCCTTATTTTTTGTACTTATGTCTCCAATACAGATGGTAAGACTGTACTTCAAGGAAAATATTTTCAAATACATTTTTTAAATTAAAGCTATAGGTCTAGATTTTTATCTAAATAACGATTCTAATTTTTTATTTTTATTTTAGAATTTGGTTGAGCGCTATTTATTATTGACATAAGTAAGTTTTAGGTAAGTTTGTATGTATTCTTTTAATTTTGTGCTAAATTTTATGTTAATAATAAACTTGGTTATATATGGTATATTTTAATTTTTCCGTTGTTAAGTGACATAAATATTAAAAGGTAATTTATATTTATTATTTATATAATTTCAATATAAAATATTCCTGTGAACATTGAAATTTTACGTAAAATAGCTGCTTATTATATATTTTCGTTGAGCCTATTCCACATATATATATCTATATAATTGTGTTTAAATAATTTAGAGGGACATTTACATAACAGCTGAGAAGGTTACAGTGTTTGTGCAAAAATACATGAATAATCAGTGGTTATAAATAAGTAAGATGTATTTACAAGGTTTGACAGTTAAGTTCGAGAACTCACCAGCTTGTCGCGCTTACGACAGTGCTATGCAAGCAGCGGTATCAGATTTCATTACCATAGTCCTTCAGTGTCTTAGAGTAGTAATCGCGTTCACCCTTGGTAGATTGGTGCTGAGTGGCGTGCATTCTTATTTGTATGTATGTTCTGTCGTATCTAAGCTGGAATTAGAGCAACAAACAAACATAACATTTCTTATCAAATTAGATTAAAGTTGGAGTGAAGTACGGAAAATGGAAATGTGCGGGGAGAAAGTTATGAAGAAAAGAGCTGTGTATAACTGGATTGAACGGCTTGCTGAAGGGAGGTAACAAGAGGTTGGGCGACCAATAACGAGATGAACGGAAAAAAAAATATTGCCAAAATTTGTCAAATTTTGCCTTAAAACCAGCGAACGTAAGAGTATTACAAAGGTTGCGTGAAAAAGTGAGTTGCAAACGACTTTTTGCCAACAATTCATAGCTCCTGCATCGGAATAAGGCCTCTGCGCACACGCTAGTATTGGTAAGGAAGTTTTGGCCAGGAAACCAAAAACTTTTTTTTAGACCACCCTCCGTACTTATCTGACTTTGTCCTCGAGGACTTCTTTGTGTACCCGAAGATCAAAGCAGCTTTGACGAAATTTGATGACATTAAGGGCATTGAGGCTAATACGAAAGTAGCTTTGAAGACCATTCCACAACACTTCCAAAGGGTGAAGTAGTCACTGATGCGGGAATATAGTTTTCCAAGGGTAGTACTTTGAAGGTGACTACATCGGTATTTAGCAATAGGGTATGTAACATATTTTTCTAGGATGAGTTTGCGAACTTAATTGTCAGATCTCTTATTTTTTACGAGGTACATTATCAATAGCACTTCAAGACATAATTTGTTTCAGATCTTACAGGCTTCAAAATAAATGGAGAAATCGGCGTAGTATTTGAGCGTTCATTATAACGCACTGTTACTCTAAACGTATATGTTATACAACTGCTGATACAACACCAATGAAGATTTCCGCTTTTGACGACAAACCGTTAAAGGAACTACTACTACCGCCACTATTTTTTTATATTTTTAAAAAGTTCGGTTTCTTTTTGGACAGAGAGTGTAACAATATGCAGTTAACGTATTCGACTTTAACAAAAAACTTGAAATATGGATGTCAAGCAGATTAATTTTAAGACCAGACCTATTAAATATCGCAGGTTAAGTTCTAGACTAAACCTTGGGAATTGCGATTTTAATTAAATTTTAAGTTGTCTTCTAGCGTTAGAAAAACTTAATTTAACGTTAATGTGATTTGAATCTTTTCAATTTAAATTTAAATCTAGACTGATATAACTATATATTCGGGTGCTTTTTACCTTCGAGATGGTTATCTATATTTTGAAACGAATCAGTAATTCTTTGGTTGTTCGTACCTTAAAATTATTTCAATTTAGAGCAATATTGTTGGGGAAGATTATGAATTCATATAAAATTAAAGATTTTTGGTTATTAAATCAGTTCGGTTCTAAAATGTTAGTCCCTTAAAACTGTTTTACATTTGGAGATAAAAAAAATTAATTTCAGGAGTATGAATGAGACAAAATTAATTTATTGGAAATATTAAATCATTTTCCATATTTTTAATATGGCTGAAATTTGCCTTCATTTGAGAATTTTGAGTGCGATACCCTATACCGGGTGAAACAAGTGTGTTGGTGAGGTTGTTAGAATTACGGTTTTTCCTCAGTTCTTGAAATAAAGTTTTAAGAACTTAAGAGTAAACTGAAGGTATAACTTTTCATTTTTGAGTAAAATTAAAACTTTAAAAAATCATCATATAATGCAAGTCGACAAATGCGTTAGACCGAGGAGGCATGGAAGCATCTTATATAAACTATTAATCGCATTTTTAATAGATGAACTGTAACAGCAGCGTTTATGCTCACCTTATTAGATGTATTGTTCACACCTAGCAGAATATGTGAAGTACTTCCTCTCTCTCTATTACAGTGTGTTCCTTGTATAAAAACAGTACGCCACTGGGTGGCAAATTATTTAGATAACTTAAATTATTTAATGCTTATTTTTTTCGTAACTGAGGTAAATGTCAAAAATTTAACTTTTTGACATTTAAGTTTTCTAAACTCATAATAAATAATTATGAGTATCAAAAAGGAAGTTTGTTCTTAAATTGACATTCACCATCATAATAAATGAAAATAGGAGTAGGTAGTGTTGTTTTAAAATATTTTTAATAGACAATTTTTAACAACTGTTTACAAGAGTTTTCCGGCAAGCGGTTAAATAAAAAGCTGTTTTTCTTTAATAGTAATTACAGATTTTATGTATTAGTAATAATTGACGAGATTTTTACTTTGTGACAATTAATTCCGTGTCTTTTTTTCTATTTGTATTATTTGTTTTGCTTACGGCATTAGATTAGGTGTCGAAATTTCCAAATTTTTGAATTTCTTAAAAAAATTAATCAAAAGAGAAATTCTATTTTATTGTCTTCTTCTTCTTTTCAACCCAAGTTTCTCCACTCCTGGACGTAGGTCTTTTCTAAACTCTGCCATGCTTTCATATCTTTTGTCATCTTCAACCACTGCCTGCCTGCTATTACTCTTATATCATCGACACATCGTTTCTTTGGACGTCCCATAGTAGTCCCAAAACCCGAAAACCTAGCCATAATATAAGAAAAGGTTCTATTTAGGGATTTTTACCTGTATGAATACTTCTGCCAATTCGTCTACTATGATTTACGACCAATTAGGTGCTTCTTTCGCTTGCATTTGTCTGATAACTTTAAATTTATTTCGAAGCGTCGAATGGTACGCAGGATCTTCGTGAAGCACGTCAGAGTTAATCAAGTTTAAACTAAAGAGAAAAAGTAAATGAATTTTAATTGTGTAAAATGAATTCTGTCTTCGAAGGTGAGTACAATTTCATTGTGCTTCTGGAATTTCATATTTACTTAATGTTAAGTGAGTAATTAACTGTGTGTGTAACTATACAGCTAGTAAATTCGTAGAATTGTATTTGTGGTATAATATGTCAATAACTGTCCATAAAGTACTTATCCACGCGCACGAAATAATCAAGTCATTAGTGTTTCCCATCGCACAATTTATCATAGGAAGCTCAAGAATCGAGCAACAAACATATAAAGCAGTTCCGAAAGGACAGAAAGTGCGGTCGTGTCAAAAATTTTAGAAGATGTTTTCCACAGATTATTAGTATCCTCTGATCTCCAGTTTAAGAAAACTACCACCAAAAAACTGAAATATTTGTCCCCACACGCGGTAGAGTTGTTAGCTTCACTATCTGTAGCTGAATTAAGTAATAGTATTGTAAGTAATTCCAGCGATGAAGAAAACCATGCAACTGAGCAAGAGACGGATAGTGAGTAGGAATTTTAAATTAAAATAAAATTATATATAGTAATAAACATTTTCCATAATTTTGTAATAAAAATTAGACTCGATATATTTTACTTGTTTTTCCTTCGTGATCAGCACCCTTCAAAATACCGATACGTACAGTTTAGCGAAAGCTTTATAAAATAACTCACGTTTTTTTCAAAAATAGTTCGCCATTTTAAAGTCGCCATTGTGTTTTTTGAAATTTGAACTGCATATTCGTAATCAGCGAGCCCATAAACTCATGTATACAGAGTTTCATAAAAATAAATCACGTTTTTTCCAAAATAGCCCGCCATTTTGAAGCCGCCATTTTGTTTTTTTTTGAAATTTGAACTTCTTATTCGTAATCAGTGACCCCAAAAAACCTATGTATACAGAGTTTTATAAAAATAACTCACGTTTTTCCAAAAATAATCGGCAATTTTGGAGCCGCCATTTTGTTTTTTTCAAAATTAGACTTCATGTTTGTGAATAGCGATCTCGAAAACCCCGATATACCAAGTTTTGTCGAAATCGAATAATACATTCATATTTGGGCCACCTTTTCGGGATAATTTTCCTCTGTCTCTTCTTGTTTCTTCTTGTTTCTCTGGCTTTCCATAATATGACGCTATATACCCATCTATCTAGGGATGATCTAGCCACATGACCTCCTCCAGAGCAATGTTATTGCCTTTGGTTCGTCTCCTTATCTGCTCGTTATGAATTTTATCTCTAAAGGAGATAACAAACATGCTTCTTTCCGTAGCTCTCTGTGAAGTTACGAGCTCTTTAGCAAATGCTTCAGTGAAGCAGATCGTTTCCAGTCCATATACGCTGACAGCTAGGATACAGGTATTGTAGACTTTAGTTTTTAGGTTTATGGGTATTGTAGTAGTTTTTAAGAAATGTCCTAGTTTCGCAAAAGCTGCCAATTCTGGCCTTATTCGCCTGGTAATTCTGCATGCTGGTTCTCTTTTCCGATCTTAATAGTGTAATCTAAGTAGATATACTCGTCGACGCGTTTTATGGAGTTATTTCCTATCTATATCTTGGTATCTTCAGGGCTCATTAATTAAGTATTTTAAAATTCATTTTATAACCTACCCTTGCATTTCCTGTAACTCATTGGTGTTATTAGCTATTACGACTATGTCGTCTGCAAACATAAGATCGCTCAGTCTAGTGCCGTTGATGTTGATACACTTTTCATTACAATTTAACTCTTTAAAGATGTCTTCAAGGGCCAGTGTAAATAATTTAGTAAGATGGTATCTCCTTGTCGCACTCCCCTTTTTAATGCAATGTTGTTGGTGACAACTGTTTCGTCATTTTTAATATGTATAGATGCCTCTTTATAGATGTCCCCTATTATTTTCATATATCTAGAATCGATTCTTGCATTCACCAGGGACTTTAGAACGTATCAGATTTTAACAGTATCAAATGCCTTATGAAAATCAGTGAGGGCCAAATGTATTGATACCTTATATTCGGTGCATTTCTCTATTACAGTAAGTATTATATAGAGGGAGTGGATCTTGCTAAATGCCTTTCTAAAGCCCGCCTGTTCCACGGTTGATAGAAATCTAGTTTTGATGTGAAGCGATTTGTTAATATTTTAGTGAAGGGCGACAGAAGAGGTATTGGGCCGATAATTTTCGACATCAGTATTATCGCTTTTCTTAAAGAGAAGAATTACACCACTTTGTTGGAATTTTTGGGAAAATTTTTTTATTATCATTGTGGAGAGACTCACTTCTCTAAAAAAATACCATGAATTCATCACAAATATACAAATTTATTTTTTTCTAGTATAGGTAAGTTTTATATTGTCATGAAAGGGGGCTTCAAGGGAGGGAATTCTTTTTTCTAAACCTACACGAGCGAAGGAAACCTTTGACTTCTACCTCTCTAGTTACACCACTGTTCCAATATACTTAATTCATCTCTGTAAATGGCTAAACACTTAAGACTTAAAGAATATTGTACATAATATGGATTAAAGACGAGCTCTTAAACAAAATTGAATCTGGTCCAATATGAAATAAAATCTGTTTAACTCTCAAGTTGGAAATAGACCAGCGTATGTACTGAAACCTTAAGTAAACCAACCCATGCTCACTATTTTAAGAGCAAGACAGTTTTATTAGTATTAATCCAAAAAGTGAAATTCTTTTTCTATTTTTACTAATGTTCTGGACGGTATGGACTCTAACTCTCTTAAGCGATGATAGTATGTTATTTTAAGTTTGAGCTACAAGTAGATTTTTCAATCTCTGTAACTGCCCTAGAAGGGTATAGTACAGCTTGCTTATATCTATGTCACATCAAAATTCTTGGCTTTGAACGCACTTTCTATGAAACTATTTACAGAATGGCCTCAAGTTACCAACTTTTCTTCGGTATTCTAAATAATCAAGGTTGCTGGTGAGTTTCTCCCTTCTGGATAGAATTTATTAAATTTACAATATCACAAGTTATGAGTAAAGTCACAGACAAACGAGCTATATTCTATTCGGATTTGAGTTTTTTATAGGTCTAAAATTTTTGGTGAATTATATAGATTTCTAGTATGTAATAATATGCCAAGCTTTGAAGAAACTCTGTTTGTCATGCATGCCTCATGAATTTGCCAAGACATTTTTCCCCACAAGTTAACACCATCAAGTCTCGTAACAAAGAATTTTTTCCTGATTCATCATTATTACTTTTTACAGTTTATTTGGTTACAGTATTGTTTTGATTTGTGCGTAGTGGTTTATCTGCTTGTACAAAAGTAGTGAAGCAAGAAGTATTTGCCCCCTTTTGAATTGTGAGTGTTCAACAGTTAGTTATGGAGTTAGAAAAAGATTGACAATTACGGTTGTAATTTCTGCCTGATGTAAAGAAATTAGTTCTTGTAAGTGCCTACTGTTGAATACTTTTTCTTATTTCTCCGTCTCCTGACGAAGGTTGGAAATCCAAATGGCTAATATGGTTCTGGAAACTGTAGCTCTAAAAATATCTATAGATGAGCAATAAAACTATCTTCGGATGTCCCTAATCAGGAATTTTGACGTCTTTCAACTGATCTTTTTTCTTGTATTTTGTCTTCGATGACCAGTCTCAGAAAGTCATACTTTGCTCCCCCCATTATATGATAGAACTAGTTTTTCTTTCCTTTATAAACAGTGGCAGTTCTGTGAATTTCCTCATCTGCCTAAGTACTTCAGCATTTGTTACTCTATCCATAATATCCGTAGAATCCTTCTAAAAACATACATTTCGAAAGCTTCGAGTCGTTCCTCTGTTCTGGGACCAAGAGTCCAGCCTTCACATCTTTATAGAAGTACCGAAAAAACATAGCATTTAATCATACGCACTCGAAGTTCTAGACTAAGGTCAGATCTAGTGAAAAGATTTTTCATATTCATGGAGGTCCCACAGACTTGCTCGATTCTCGATCTAATCTTTGTTTTTATATTACATTGGCTATTAATTAGTATTTTCAGGTATTTAAAAGACAAAACCTGCTGAATTATTTGTCCATTAACAATAAGATTCGCATCAACGTGTAATTTTTAAAACACAACCAGCTTGGTCTTTGTTATATTTATATGTAGTTCAAATTGCTCACTTCGACGAACTGTGAAATTGATCATGCTCTGCAGATCGGCTAAATTATCAGCCACAATAACGGTGTCGTCTGCATATCTTAGGTTGTTAAACATGATACCATAAATTTACACGATAATTAACGAATGACTGAGTTTAGGAGACATTTTTAAACTCACGTGTGATTCAGAATTGGGGTTGTTTCTTATATATGGTGTTATATGTCTTTTTCGAGATTTGTGGAGTCAAGAAATTTAAAAATCGAGTTATCTTTTCACTACTTTCAATTTTAATGCGGGGAAGGTATGAAAGAGGTGGAGTGGTCAAATATTGTATGGTTTCAATAGTATTATAGACATTTTTCCTGGTTTTTGGTTGCGATAAAAAGCAAATTTTAAGCATAATTATTTACATATGATATAATAAACATTACATAATTTCTTGGTAGTTGCAACATTAACAGGAGTAGAGGGTGAAGATCATTAAATACTGTATAGTTTCAAGTTTTTGGTTAGAGCATTTGAAGAAATTTTTAGCTAATCATCGAAGTGAAAGAAATGGGACAGAGAGTTAGAAAGATGGTTACGCATATATCATAATATACTTTTCGTTTGTCTTGCTTTTTTTCGTTATTCCCAATTTTAATAGTTAGAGAGTAATCTAAAAAATGTTTAGTTGATCATAAAAAAAAAATTAGAAATACAAACATTATTGTTTCTACGCCCCTTGCTAAAGCAAAAGAATTATCCTCTGCAATTTTGCTATATCTTTACGCTTAAATTTTCTTAGATTGCGAAAAATTTATGTTTTCATTTCTATCTGTATTTCTACTCACCGGTCACGCTGTAGGTCTGTTTGCCTATTGGCATCATAATACTCGAGCGAAATGATATTATATTATTTGAAATAAGGATGACACCTACAATTATTAAACGATAACCTTTCAAGGAGGGTTGAAAGAGGTAAGTGTCGATATGTTGTATTATTAGTTGAAAAAATCGAATTCAGTACTTATTTTAGAACAAAGAAAGTAGTGCGTAAATCAATTTACCGATTCTTTCTTTCTGGGTACAAATCTTGTCCGATTAGAAACAACTAATTTGGTGATACAATGTTATCCTTTTTTAAAAAGATGTTTGCTCTGATTTACTGACTGAGTACGTGTCTTTTTATCTAAAAGGGAGTACTAATATAAGAACGGTCTGAGTACTTTTAAATTTGACAATTATATTTTGAGCTAATCTTTTTTTTTTAAATATTTGGTTGTACAAACATGTATGATATATGTTTTTAGTGTTTAATAGGGAACACTTATAAGATTACTTCGGTGTCTGTCTGTCCGCCTGTCACACCCGATTTGCTCAAAAACTATTTGGCACAGTTGCACTGATATAGGAATTGATGGCCTTATCAGAACCGAGTAGTTTTGAAAGGTAAGGGTTAGTTTTGGGGGGTTAAATCGGAAGTGAAAAAAAAAATTTTTACCAGGTTGTCGAGTGGGACGTCAAAGTTTGTAAAAACACAAGTTCAAAAATATGTATAATGTAATATTTGCGTACACTCTTCTTTGTATTGTTTTTAAAAAATTGCGAAAAATCGCTCTCCCCCCTTTATCTCGATCAGAATGTTTTTGAAAAAATTCTGGAATATTCTCCATGGAGTGTAGATTGAATAAAAATTATCACTGCTGCATTATCTTAATTAAGTTATCTGTTATATATAAAAAAAAATAAGAATTTCAAGGTCATCAGTTTGCGGTAAAGATCGGAAAAAGCTTTGTTGAAAACTCATTTGGGATGTGTTTTATGAAGTTACTGATCATTTTATACCTCTGCAACAAAAATTTTTATTTTAAAAGCAATCAACGTACGGAACACTAATTTCGCAAGTCCGACTTGCACTTGGCCGGTTTTTTGATTATATTTCCTTACAAAAACCATATAAGTGGTCGCCAATGATACTAAATACTTCCAAAAATTATAACATATGCTGCCAGACCAGCATCTGAATTGAAGCTTTAAGAATAACGACCACTACACGGAATGAAATACTTTTGAAATTACTACTAACTCTCTCGGCGATATAAAATCTAAGTTCTCACTGGTGACCGTAGTATGTTCTTGCAGGGTTGAATTACCACGTTTTTTTTTAATATCTGTAATTATTTCAGAAGGTGCATAATTTTTTTTTATTTAAATATTTGTAGCGTCAAGTTAGGAATTTTACCTCAGTCTTCCAAAAAATCAAAGTTTTTGGTAAATTCTGAAATTATAAAAGATGCTGATTGACAACCTTTGGTATACCACTCAATAAAGTCATGCTCGGTAGTTGTTTGACGTATTCTCTTGTCTTTAGCTATCGTCTCGAGAGCATTGCCACAGGAAGGAGATAAGTAAACTAAAACATATCTAATCTTTCATTTGAATGCAGGTTACCTCCAATGTAATAGAATCTAATAATGGTCTTTGCCTATTTTATTACAATTTTCTTATAACCAATATAAATTATTACTGTTTCCAAGTACTTTACCAAAGAGTCCCTTAATCGTATTATTCTTACCTTAACCTAGTTGAGAATCATTAATTATTTCTACAAGAACCAAACTTTATGGCACAGTAAATATAGGATCACTGAAAGTCCATTTGTATCTATAGGAAAGTTTCAGTTTTTGCCTCTATCTGATGGTAAAATGTAGAACTTTTAGTATTATGATCCGAGAACTAATGTACTCAATTAAAGTATGTCAATGAGCTTTTTTTTAGTGCTAAAGAAGGCTCTAGGAAAAAGTAGAGCAAAGTAAAATTGAAAACTGAGAAAAAGTTTAACCGTTAATAGGTCAGCATATGTAAAAAAATTATTAGCCTGTTTACATAAAAATGGCAATCGAGATAAGCATACGAACTCTATTTAAAAAGAGATCTAATGTATAAGACATATTCAAACACAGATCAGTTTTAAATTGTTTAAATAATTTATTTAAAACAATTTAGCTTCGAAACAACTTTTGGCAACGCAAGTTATTATATAGTTTTTATTGGGATACCATTGTTGGTAACGGTCACTACAGCTTTAACATTTTTTGTATTGTATGAAGAGAAAAATTTACAACACAACATAAACTTGTTTTTGTTAAGAAATTGATTTACAGTGACTAACGATGTGATGGTGCATTATCATAAAAAAGCGACCAGTTCATCACATTATTCACTTGGTCAAAATTTTGTGCACAGTTGATTTTGAATTCTCCAATCAATCTTCTCTTACTAAAGAAAAGCATTGCAAATGTGAAAACATCAAACTCCGAGATTTTTGCGTTTCATTTCATTTTCAAATGAGCTATCGATTTTATATTTGGGCATATAATATTTCGAGTAAGAAGTTAACTTATACTTTTTGGGCGACGTCGATAAAAGGAAGGGAGGTGACACATGTGGGCTGTTAAATTTAATTTATTTTCTATATTAATATGAGAATTTTTTTAGGTTTTTGGCCGCAATAATAAACAAATTTTAATCAGAATTATTTAAAATGAAATATATTAGGAATTGAAGGGATAAAGCAATGAATTAAAGGGGTTATTTCGTATCTAAGACACCATGTCTGTCGTCCTTTTAGAGCTTTCTGGTTTTTGAGGAATTTGAAACTTGACTGTTTTTTCATTATTCAACCATGTAAGAAGTTAATGAAGTAAGAGGGGGGCTAAAGGAATTGCTTCGAATATATCTTTTTCTACGAATTGAAGTATTTTTTCATTATTTCAACTGATCAAACATATAAGGGGTTATTGACGTAGAGTTCAGAGGGGTCCTTAATATATATCGTATTTTACGTCCTTTTCAAGTTTTTTTGGGTTGATAATACCTTTTTTTTTGTTATTTTCAATTCGTCAAACCTTTAAAAAGTTCATCAGGATGGGCGGAGGTTAGAGATATTGCTTCGAATATGTCCTGAAAATTGAGGTATTTTTTTTTACTATTTTCAACTTTGTTTAACATATAAGGCTTTAATAAAATCGAAAAAGGGGTTTAGGGGAGTTACTTTGTATAAAATGTATTAAACTTTCTTTTCAGAGTTTTGCCTGTAGGATAGGAAATTGTGTTCTTTTGAAATTCTCCTTCTCTGCTAAATTTTTTTTGGCGTTATTATCTTTCTATAAATTATCCATTATTTAAAATATCAGCTTCTGGTGCTTGGATTATGTTATTTTTTTAGTGTTAGTTAGTTCAATTTAGTATCCCGCGTTCCTATAGGTACAAAAAATAGCTCCCTATTAGAAATAGAGCTTTTAAATTATTATTGTACCAAAGAGTTTTCTTTTTTTAAAAATTCCCAGCCGGCGGTCATTTATGTGAAAATTGGGTTTAAGATGGGAAAGTTCTATTTTGCGAAAGCGTTTTTTTTTTATGAAGTATCTCTACCCCCTGGTTATTTATTTTTAGTACTGTGTTGGATCGAGAACTTCCGCCCTCCGTTTGTCAATTGACGCCTCCCCTCCCTTCAATCAGTAGCTTCTTCTTCCTTTTTTCTTGAAAAGCCAACCAAGGCAACCCTGATATACCACGTAAGAGGAAGAAGGCGAAAGGAGCGGAATTCATTTAACATTACAAATTATTTTCAATGTCACTATGGGAATTTTTCTCGATTCTTGGTCGCAATAATAAACAAATTTGAAGAATAATTATTTATAGTCAAACATCTTAGAGGGTAAATGGATTTGTAGGATTTTGGAGGAGTTGCGTCGTGTATATATTCGTTATAAGTCCTTTTGAGGGTTTTCGGAGCCAAGAATTTTGAAAATGTTGTAATTTTTTTCATTCTTTTCATTCATTATTTGGGTACATATTTATCAGGATTTATTGAAGTGAGTGTGGGAGCTTATGGTATTCGAAAAATCTGAAAGTCGTACTGTTTTTCATTATTTTCAATTCTAAAAGAAACCGTATATTTAAAAGAATATTACGCTTCGGTTGTAAATATTTCTGAAACTTTTCCTCTATTCTATCTTTTGTTGTGATTCATATCTTACTACAATATTATTTCATATATCAACTTATAGTGCTTGGATCAAGTTATTTTAATTATGAAAAAACTAAAATTCGGTACTTGTAGTACCGTACAGTAGTAGTAGTGTTATCAAGGAAAGTACTGGGTAAATTAGTTTACCAATTTTTAAGTATTATTTTCTATTATGAGTAAAAATAGCGAAGTAAGCAAAGTTTAAAAAATAAATTTCTCTCTCATTTATTGATGTTTTTAAACTTTTTATAGCATCAACACGGGAACGTTTTATCCTTCCTCTAAATTCCGATATTGGATAAGGTGGTTTTACTCTCTGTAAATTGTATCTTCGTTTTAGTTTTGCTCTACTGGACGATCCCGCATAGAGACTTCCAGAAGTATGAATGTAAATGAAAAAAAATGACGTCCCTTCTTTGGTCGAATCGCAATTTATTCCTTTAAATTTGTTGTCCTAGAAATTCTCGATATTGATAATCTAATGGATTTTTAAGTATAAGTGAAGATTCCTTATCACTTTAACCTATCTACATCCGTTATTAGAAGCGAAGAACAGTCCATTTATCATATTTTTCAAGCCGCTTTATCTTTCATAATGTAACGTCAAGCGTTTATCTATCAAGTTGAATTTGGGACAGTCAGTTTTAAAAAAATCGGCGACGGTCTATTTATTTCCTGCTCACGCTCTGTATTGATGGCAGGATTTGTATGGTCTGCGCTTCTGCTCCGAATGAAGGAAAGCTTTCGCCTGCACGAAAAGATAAACACCTGTTTGATGTATAATATAAAAATCGTTAACAAGTATTTTCCGTTAGGAAAAAATGAAAATTATTTTTCAATTAATTATTTTATTTGTAGATTCGTTTGGAATATTATTACTTTGTAGACAATATTCTATTAAATAAGTAGTGTCTGCGTACCTGTCCTGCAAATTATGGCAAATAAATAATTATTTGGTTATTAATTTTATACTGATTATATTACTAAAATACATTTAAAATAACACGATAAAATAATTATTTTATTTCAAAAAAATGGTACTAAGAAACCGTAAAATCAACAGCGACCATTTTGTTTGCCATACATACGGAAATTAAAAGTAAATAAGACGTGTTTAGAAATTCCTGCGTGTCAAAAAGTAACTTAGCCAGGTTCAAAGGGCAGGGGGGCATATGGATTCAACGACTGTTCCTTTAAGAAACAAAGGGAATACCATACTTATGATGACAATGTTTATAGAAGTCGCCTCTTGAGAAATCGAAGAAGGCAAACGACACCTAGGGGCAAAGCCCTATTATATGAAAAACTTTCTTGTACTGGAACCCGAAAAGCGTAGACCTTTTTTAATAAGCAAACTACAAATTGATGATCGTCAGTGAAGATTTTTCTAAAGATACATTCCTTTTCCACCCCTTAACTACGCCATAGGTAACAAGTATAGCTTCGGATCTAGACCAATAACAATAAGCTGCTCAATTTTATTATAAAATCGAACGAAAACTAGGTATTTACTTTGGAAAAAAGGTGTTGGGGCAGACGAGTAAGGAAGGTTCAACACGAAGCCACAGGTAGAGTGCTACAAGCTTATGAGTATTGGTACAACATTTTTATTTTATGGACATAAAAGTATACCGAGTACGTCAATTGCAAAGATGCAGTTCTGAAATAGGTATTTAATCTAAAAAATAACTTAATTCACCTATTACAACTCGAAAATTGGTCAGTAATTTATAACGAGATTGTGATACTTTAAAAAGTTACGCTGAGAAAAGACTTTAGTGATATTTACAACAGAAACCTGATATCTTGTTGAAATTAGAAATAACTAAAAAAACAATATAATTTTCAAATTTCTGAAAAGAACGTATAAAACATATACCAAGCAACCCTCTAATCTTCCCTCCCACCCTTTATGGGTCTTATTATAAACCCTTATGTTTATAATTTGTTCATTATGCGACCAAAGACCAAATATTTTCATAAAACTATTGAAATTTTATAATCTTTTATGATCTTCAACCCATCCACCTCTTTTTTCTTATAGTGTAGTAAACAAAGGTCAAAATAATGATGAGATAGGCTTAGTTTAGATGCAGCAATATTATGATTTTATCCTCTCTGGGGTATCACCAGGAGTATTGTCTTGAGTTTTGGACCTCGAAAAACTGTGCTATTTTGTTTATGACAATTGAAGTTTCCAAAAGTCGTTTTTTGGAGCTTAAAATGTGAATAACTCCGGTTGATCAGTCGGATCGAGACAAACAAAAAACTAAACACTTCGTAATCAAATTTCCAACAAAACATTTTTAAATCGCTTCAATGTGTACATAATCTACAAAATTGAATTTTATTGTACAGGTCGACTTGAAACTTTCTGACAATATTCCTTTTGTTATAGTAAAATTATTCTGACATTTTGGTACAAAAATATTGAACCCAGTGGACACAATTGAATTTATTATTTAATATTTGAATTGCCCGCCATTTTATGCCATTTAATCTAAAATGGATCTTTTTTTTTTTAATTTATGTCTCGACATAAGCTTTCCGATACCACTAAAAAAGTTTTTTTTTGGAGTCATTTTAACTGTTTTTTTTTTTTACATTTGTTTATTAATAAAATAACAATTGACATTTTGAAAAAAAAATTGTTAACGAGAATTTTTTTTTTAATGAATGTCACGCGATTCTCTTCCAGATATGATAAAAAAAATTTCAATTCTTTTTTCAAAATGACCGAAAAAACGCATTTGGTTTTATTTGATTAAAAAACAAATGTAAAAAAAACTGTTAAAATGACTCGACAAAAATTTTTTTAATGGCATCGGAAAGCTGGCGTCAAGAATTTTGAAAAAAAAATGATCCATTTTGGATCAAATGGCATAAAATGGCGGGCAATTCAAACTTTAAATAACAAATTCAATTGTGTCCGCTAGATTCAATATTTTGGAACCAAAATTTTAGGGTATTTTTGCTACAACAAAAGGCATATTTTATGGAAGTTTTAAGCCGATCAGTTTACTTAGGCGACCTGTACTATAAAATGAAAAAAAAAACAATTTTCTGTCAGTTTTTTTCAATTTTGTAGGTTATGTACACATTTGAGCAACTTAAAACTATGCTGGAAATTTCATTATGAAGAGTTTGTTTTTTTTTGTCTTGATCCGAGGTATATAACCAGAGTTATTCGCATTTTAAGCTCAGAAAACGCGTTTTGAAAACTTCAATTGTTTATAAAGAAAAGAGTACAAGTTTTTCGAGGTTCAAAACTCAGGACAATACTCCTGGTGATACCCCAGAGAGAATAAAATCATAATATCGCTGTATTTAAACTGTGCAATTTCAAATGCCCTATTAGGCGATATGAGTCACATATCATACACGTAGGTTCCTATCCTCTTTCCAGTTTTATGTGTACACCAAGCTTGACATTGATATCTCGTCTCGTTCAAAAGTTATGGTCCGAACAGTCATACACACAGGCAGACCAACGAAAATTCTTGTCATACTTCAAGAACCCTGAAAGATGAAAAAATCCAAAAATTTAGAAGGGTGGTCTTGCATAAATACAATATTTTTCTAACTAATGGAAGGAAATGTGAATAAATAATTATTTATTTGTCAAAATTCGCATGCTGTTTTAATTAACTTTATTTGTTTATCTAATCTTATGGTTTGTTGCCTGTTGAAATTGTGCCGAAAACCGCATTTTTCAGACTCATTCGTTGACGAATATTTATTCAAAATGTAATAATTTTTTTTACGAAAACATGGAAAGATAATTTTCTGGATTCATATACGAGATATAAATAATAAAATTCCAGAAAATGACTACTTGACCTATAAGTAATTTTATTAAGTGCCATCAAGCCTTAAGCCATCAAGTTGAAATTGGAACAGTCAGTTTAGAAAATCAGGTAACGGTCTATTTATTTCCTGCCTGCGTATTGACGGTAGGATTTGTACGGCCTGCTTTTCCTACAAACGAATGAGAGCTTTCGCTTACACTGAACACCTGTATCCTGCTAACACCTGAGGGTTGTACGCGGCACAACGTGGATACAGCGATGTTGTCAAATTTGTGTTTATTATTTTAAAGGAAGATTTTATAGTTATATTTTGGACGTGTTAACAAAAAAATGAAACATTTGTAGCAGGAATATTAGATTTATTTGGTTAAGGAACTAATAACTAGTAATATAGGTTTTGAAATTACCTTTGTCGCCATGGCAAATAACAGTAGACGTATATTAGTCTTATAATATCTTTTACTTTGTAAAGCCAGTTAATACGTTTTGAAAGAGACACCTATGGAGCATAACTTGAACCAAATATTGAAACACACCCTAAATTTCAAGTCGATCTGTCAAGTCATTCATTGTTTATCAGCTGGTTAAAGTAGACGAGTATGTAAATCGAATATCGTGCAGTGAGAAAATTCTTTGTTTGGAAGGTTTATTGCAATTGAAATCCATGCAAAGTTAATGAAAGTATTAAAGCAGTCTGATCCTTCATTTACAACTGTTTATAGATGGACTTGAGCTTAAATGTGGTCGTACAAGCATCAATGATGATTCACGTTCATGACGTCTCAAAACTGCAACAACTGAAGAAACTATTATGCAAGTACAAGAGATGGTAATGGAAGACCGTCGATTAACCGTGGACGATTTAGCTGAGGCTACAGGCATATCACATGGATCAGTACATGAGATCTTAACTAACGTTTTGGATGTGGGAAAGCTATTCACAAGATGGGAGCGCATTTGCCAACATCAGAACAAAAGCGCACTCGAGAAAAACTTTCTGAACATTATTTGGCTTGTTTCACAATAAATAAATATGATTTTGTGAGTCGATTTGTAACTATGGATGAGACTTGGGTTTATTAGTATGATCCTGAATTGCGACAACAAACGGTATAGTGGACTGAGCTCGGTTGTTCAGCTCCAAAGCACCCAAGGTAGTAAAAGTCGTTCAAAAAAAATCATCATCAGTTTCAGTTTTCTGGGTTGCCAAAGGAATTTTGTTAATTGATTACCTTCAGACAGGTAAAAAATTTCAGTAGAATATTACTGAAACCTATTGGATGAGCTGGATGAGAAAATCATCTTTCATCATGACAATGCACCTGCTAACAGGGGTGCTTTGACAACGGCAGGACTGGTCGAATTAAAGTACGAATTGTTAGAACATCCACTCTATTCATCAGATCTAGCTCCGTCTGACTTCCATCTGTTCCCAACCTCAAAAGATTTCTACGTGTGAAGCATTTTTCAACAAATGATTAGGTGATAGCATCCGTAGATGGCTATTTTGAAGGTCTTCGGGAACATCATTTCAGAGATGGGGTAAATGAATTAGAAAATCGCTGGAGCTTAAGGGAGATTATACTGAAGAATAAATGTATTTCGACTCATTAATTCATATTGTTTCATTGCCGCTTTCAAAACTTATTGACCGACGTTATAATCAATAAATTTCTGTATTTTAGTGACTAATATCATTTCGAATGTTTTTATATATTTCTTTATTCAACCTTCCTATTTCTTGTATACTCATGTTTTTGCTTCGCATAGATCGACGCTGTTGCATGAGCGTGTGTGTGTGTGTGTGAAGTTTGTTTTCTTATTTCTGTTTAGGGCAATGATGGGCTATGGCTTGAGCGATCGAGTCTATTATCTTTTGGTTAAGTTCATTTATGTTCGAAGTACTGGTGACCTGCAATCTCCAATTTGCTTTGCTTGTTTATTCTTTTCCTTGGCAGTTTGTTTTTTTTTCATATTTTGGGTCTATAACTACGGTGGCTTTAAACATTCGGTGATCACTTCCTATAGTTATTTGTCTCAGAAATATCACGTACTGAATTATCGATTTTTTATCGCTTATTATAAAATTCGTTCTTAGTTCGGATATCTCGACTAATCCAGATCCATCTCCTACTTGATTTTTCTGTAAAAGAAACTGTTGTTCAGGTACAGGTTCTTTTCGAGTAGAAGGTTTCTCAGTGTTTCGCCTCGGCTATCTATAGAACTACTACCAAATTTTTCGAGGATGGTTTTTATTTCTCTAGATTTTATGCCCAATTTCGCATGGAAATCTTCACAAATGAAATTAAGGTGTGTTTGTATTTGGCTTAGCTTCATCTTAATATTTTCATAGAACATATCAACTTCTTGATCTGAGTGGTCTATTGTTGAAGCATAAGCAATTATTACTTTGACGTTGTATATGTGGTTCATTTTTAGTATCAGATATCTGTTCTAAGATATAGTTGACTGCTACAATATTATCTTTGTGCTTCTTATTAGCCACAAATCCAATATCCCCTATGTTTCTATCTGTATCTTTATGGTGGTATGGTACATGGCCAGAATTTTAAGGTTCTAACTCCTCTCTGTCTGATCTTACAGAGCCTTACAATGTTCTACTTAATTTTTTAAATTATTTCTCCAGCTGTAAAGTTTTTTCGTCGGATGAGTGTTTGGACGTTACATGTCCCAATTTTCAGAAAGCGCTTCTTGAGATTCCTTTGTGATTTTATTGGATTTTTAATTTGTCAGTGGTTATCAAATTTTCTATCCGCGGTCGTTACTATAATGGTCTATCCTGGTAGCCTGTATTTTAGTGAATTATAATATAAATTATAAATGTAGATATTTTTTAATTTAATTATAAAGATTAAGCTAATGTAGGAGCGTACTGTGGTCAGATCTGTAGGGTGAAATGGATATATAGGTAAGATATAAAATCTTAATTGTTTCTACTAAATTTATTGCTAAACGGGTGTAAGTTTCAAGTAACAAATTATAACGATATATTTTTAGGGCTCATATACCTCCATCTAATGCTTAAGTTGGAGTATTTATTTTACCACGTTATAGTACTGGCTAAAATAAGTCGCCAAGTCAAATGAAACACCTAAAAAAGTTTAAAAAATATTATACTATATGAAGTAGACAGACACTATCGCTTGTAGGAAGATGTAAGCTTGCTTGATTTTGATTTACATGACGAAACATCTGGTAGCGTTAGCATATGACTCTACAATTTGTGCAGCCAGATGCTTAAGGTAAGATAATATTATTCAAAAAAGAAGCTTAATATGATAGAACCCTCAGGATTTGATCTATATAGGTTGCAAAGTGATCTGATTGATGAACATAACTTATGTCTGTTTGATAAATGTTCATCAACTAATTTATTTGCCTGGGTAGTCGATCTTTGAACCGTCATTGTTTGTCATTCAGCTAAAGATTACCAATTTTCCTTCGGTTTTCTAAAAATTGGGTCTTAGTTTCTCCTAAAACTTTAAGAGTTGTTATGTTTATCTCGATAAATTCTAGAAATTATATTATATATGTATATGTTTTTTAGTCATTCTTATCTTGTTGTAATATGTTAAGTTTGTTAGCCTCTAAACTAAAATGCAATATAGTATTTAGGAAAAAAGATCTAAAACGACAATTCTAGGGCTCTGACCCACACAGGCTGTCATTGTTATGGTCGATGATGGTCATTACTCTCATTCATTCGACTACTTTCCATCGAGCACATATTTTTTTCTCGTTACTCTTAAGTGCTCCTACAACTTATGTTTCCATTGATTTAATAGAATTCTTTTAAGATTCTTCAAAAGACTATTACTGACAATAAGAACTACCACTCACAGTAAATGTCGCTTAAGTCTATATATTTGTTTCTTTATATTTCACCCTTATTTGCGAAGTATCTTTTGGAGAGACTGAAAACTTAAAGAAATCTTCTCTGTTATATTTTAGAGTAATGTGTCAGGACTACTAACTTTTTTTTGTTTAGTTATATTGTAAATGCGAAATTCCAATATATGCGGCTCTTTATTCCTATAATTGATTCAATCTCATGCAGAATATAAGGCAGCTGAAGAGTCTAATATGGTAAGTATAACAGGGACGGGTATATTGTGCCGATAAATGTGAGAACACTGGATAGCTAGAGAGCATTTATGTGAGTGTTTTTGATTCTGGTTTGTACGTTCTTCAGATTAAGTCTGCCAGTTTATTAAATTGACTTGAATACGCCAAGATATTTATAACTTTAGCCCAATATAATATGGTTATTATTAAAACTATTTCTTTTACATCTAATATCTATCATCATCTATTCAATAAAAAGCTTGAATAAGAAAGTAAGAGATAGAATATTTTTTATATAAAAAATCAGTGAAAATTATTGTGTTAAGGTATATAAATAAAAACAATTTTAGGAAATTCCAATATCAGAAACTGTATATTGTGTTTGGCATTTGGCTTTACGAGACAAATATTTACTTACAAACTGTTTGAAAACAAGAATATTGCTAAAACAAAAACTCATTTACTGACTCGTTCCATGGTAATTAAAATTTACAAAAGCAATAATAATATCCAACCAAGTTAATCTACTATTTAAGTAATGTCTGAGAGTTACTTTTATGAAAATGTTAACGGATAAAAAAATTATATCGGTTATTATGACAAGGAAGAAGCCCTCGACAGAAAGAAAGAGATTTAATTTTGAGAATGTCCTGTAGTTGACATTACTTAATATACTTGCAAAGTGTTTTTAAATACAAATGTTAACTTTAATGTTAATACTTAGAAAATCAAGCAGTTGCAGATGCATCTGACGGTCAGTTTCATTTTTTACATATTTGACTTTTATTGGCTTTATTATATCTAGGGGCGAAGAAACTGTATTAAAAAAAAGAAACTTTGAATTATTAAGTTACTAAATACTAATTTAATAAAAAACATTATGTAAGTATAACACCTTGTGTCCTAAGTAGTGGACACATAACATTTCAAAGAAGAATATTTGCGAGTTTACACTCACTCGCTCACATTACTTTTTTAAAAATAACGTCACCTAAATGTGAACAGTTTTTATAAGCGAGCTGTGAAATTACAGGTCACTGCTCGGTACGTCATTTCCGCAATGCATTATTATTTGCTTAATTATTTCTGGGAGCGGGAATTGTTACTGTAAACTTAACTTTTGATATATCCTTACAAGAAGGAATCTATTAGTATTAAATTAAAACAACGTGGATGCCAACTAATACCACCTGTTTTAAAAAACAATGTATTAAAAAAAAAAATTCTAGCATAACTAGCAAAGATGTGTTTGAAGTCTATGATATCGTATCATCCTGCTGAAACATGGTTCAATTACGTAAAGTGGGCGTGACGAAGAGCTCGGTTACCCTCTTTTCTTCGAAATAATAGTTCTGCGGCCTCTGTGATATTCAAAGAAGTACAGGGCGATTATTTCACATACCAACATTGCGGCACAACCGTAAAGTTTTTATATGTCGGGAGTCGCGGAATTTTTTTTAATGACGGTTAAGGTAAAAATGTGCCTTATCTGAGGCATCACGATATTGATAATTATTGAACAGCTGTCAAACGTTTGATTATCTAAGCTGGACCTTCGAACATAATTAGTTTAATTTTTATATTAGGTGAAGTTTATAGGGCTGCAGTATAAGTCTTTAAAAAAGATACATTGTAACGAATTTCAGGAAACGTTTGAATATTAAGAGGTAATGTTCTTTGCGGACTCGCACTTAAAGTCCCTCCACGTTACCAATACTTCTTGATCACTCTACTCAAATCGACGAATCTCTCCAAACTTCTAGTCGCATTCTTTTAATCAACTGAACAGTTGAAACTTTGTATACGCTGTATAACAAATACTGAAAGCTAAAATTTCTTCGCGCGATAGTTGCAGTATTATTATTAATGTTAATGTGGCACACAAACGGCACATCCACTTCGGTGAAACACCCCATAGCAACTAAATTGCCAAGAAACGGAATTATGCTTTGTTACCCTTTCTG
>CM032454.1:54278217-54570717 GCA_019049505.1 Pachyrhynchus sulphureomaculatus | reverse complement strand
CCATGTTTCTCGTGGGCGTCCGAGTTTGCATTTGTCTGTAGATCTCCAGTAAATTGCCATTTTCTGTGTCTTTCCCCATCCATTCAATTAACATGCCCGTACCAGATTAATTGTTTTCTGTGGATTTCTTCTATAATAGTTCAGCGAGTCTGCCAGAGATCAATGAAACGTCTAATTTTGGGGGTATGCTTTTTGGATAGATTTCGGAGCGAGAAACTCAGAAGAGGGACTGGAGTCAGCGATGTGGCAGAGCGTGTGGCAATGCTGAAATAACAGTGAGCAGACACGTAGCCAGAGAGCTCCTCCAAGGTTGACCAAGGTCTTGTGACAGTAGAGACCCAGGGAGTTAAAGAAAAGTGTCAACACTTGTAGGAAAATTGGACAAAGCTTTAGATCACCAAAGAAGCAATTCATTACCAACTAAATTCCCCGTTCCTGTGGAACTCAATATTAATTAGAATTAAGAAGTGTGAAAGATATATCAAAAAGAAATAAATTGTTCAATCGCTGTAGCTGAATCACTCTACAGAATATACTATCAATGTAATAAATCGAAGTTTACAAATATCCCAATCACATTCATAAAAATTCAATTCACTTTGAAATTCTCTTTCCAACGATGTATCACAAGTTGAAATTTGTTTGACAGAAGACCGGCAAAAACTGATTTAAACTCTTAGACTTAGGCGGCCATGGCGGATATACTAGAAATTGTTTCTGTTCGTTTTATCTCACTTTGGAAAGAATTTAAGGCTATCCATTTATAGTAACATTTTCGCGAGTCTAAGTGGCCTCTACAAAATTTTATGCTTTACATTCAGTTCAGAATTTTCTGTTTAAATAATGATCAATATCACCGAAATTAAGATAGAAACACATATTTTTTATTTAACTTAGTTAACACTACAGGTTTTTTGCCAACATACATCTAACAGCATTATCTAACGCCAATTAAATTTAATATTATTTTCAGAAAATAAACCGGTTTACTATGCAATACTGTGATATCAACAAGTTCCGTTACGGACTTAGTAGGCTGTGATAAAACAGACGAATCGAAAGTCATGCTGCGTGTTGCCAAAATAGCCATTATTATTGTTTACTCTACGTCAAACGTAATTTTTCGTTAACAAAAATGTATTCAACGGATGAAAAAGTAGACATGTTATTAATTCATGGAGAGTGCAAGAAGACTAGCCGACAAGCCACCGAGTTGTACATGGCAAGATATTCCGATAGGAGGCACCCACCTAACAGTTATTTTTAAGGGTAGAGCAGTAATCAACGTATTGGCCATTGTTTAGGTAGATCCTACAATTTCTATAAGACATGTTGAAGAATAAACCGGTGTAAATCGTGAAACCGCTCGCCGCATTTTAAGAAAATATAAAGTCAGGTTCTAAAAATATCAAATAAATGAACATTTATTTCAAACAAGAACCAAAGAAGAATGGATTATTGTAATTGGTTTTTGCAAAGATAGTACCTTAATAACCAATTTGATTACAACATTCTATTTTCGGATAAATTTAGATTTACCAATTTGGGTCTATTTAATCGTAACGATACTCGCTATTGGGCACAAAAAAATCCTAGAACTGTGCGAGAAAGTGCCTATCAAGAAAGATTTGGCTTTAACGTGTGTTTGGGTATCCTTGGCACACGAATTATTGGTCCTATTATATTTGATGGTGCTTTAAATGGAGAAAGATATTTGGAGTTCATTCAAAATGATGTTGAAGATTTTTTAGAAAATTTACCTTTAAATCGTGGGGAGATTATTTTCCAGCAGGATGGCGCTCCAGACCACAATAGTAGAAATGTAGTAAACTACTTGAATCAAAGGTTTGGTGCAAATTGGTTAGGTACCATTGGCTTGCAAGATAGCCAGATCTTACGCCTCTTGATTTTTTTATATGGAACTATCTATAAGAAAAAGTTTACAAAAATCCACCAACAGATAGAAATGATTTAGAAATGCACTTAAGAAGAGCAGTAAATCAAATTACTGAAATTCAGTTGGAGAACGTTATGAGAACCACGGTGAGAAAAACAAAATTGTCTATGATTAACAACGAACAGCATTTTGAACATTTAGAATAAATATCTAGCAAATTTATATCTAGTATAAAATAGTTTTACCTATTTATTTTTATTGTGTTACTTAGCTAAAATATTACTTCTTTATAATATTAATTAATTACAATTTTCGGTTTTGTTGTGTTATTCTTATTATACAATGTTTTGGTTTTATTATTTGCATTTAAATATTTTTTTAATAAATAGTCTTCTTATTTTCTGAAAATAATAATAATTCTCATTGGCGTTAGATAGTTCTGTTAGATGTATGTTGGCAAAAAACCTGTAATGTGTAACTAGGTTAAATAAAAAATATGTAATCCAATTTTAATTTCGGTGATATTGATCATTATTTAAAGAGAAAATTCTGTAACTGAATGTAAAGTATAAAATGTTGTAGGAACCACTTAGACTTGCTAAAATGGTACGATAAATGGATAGTCTGAAATTCTTCTCCAAAGTGAGATAAAACGAACAAAAACAATTGCTAGTACAATATATCCGCCATGGCAGCCTAAGTCTAAGATGTTAAATCAGTTTTTGCCGGTCACCTGTCAAACAAATGTCATATTGTGATACATCGTTAGAAAGAGAATTTGGGATTGAGAATTGAAATTGATAAAAAAATATGCTGGCTTCCATTAAAAATAAGAAAGTTGCAGTCACTTCCGGTCAAACCGGAAGTAGTTAAAAATATTTCTTAAGTGATAAAAAAGCCTAATAATGTCCCATGCTGGTATCTAAAAATGCAATTATGTAACTTTATATATATATATATATATATATATATATATATATATATATATATATATATATATATATATATATATATAGGCTGCATTACACGTGGAAAATGATTATTACATCAGATCGCAATTCGGTGAACAGCTTTCAGGCATAAATACTCGAATTGTGCTCCTCCGAGTTCATTCAGTGCTGTAGTCTCAAGGAGTAAAAATCTCCAGCCGTGCGAATTGTCATTCCAATTTGACAGTAGCACTTATTTAAAAATAGTCCATTTCAACTGCTATAAATTTTTTAGGTCTCTTTTATTGCCTTATTATCATGTAAATATTATCGATACAGTTATTAACAAAGGCTATATATCCCAGGGTATACTTGAACTCTCTTTTAAGAGCTTGCATAAGCAATCGACATTTTTTCCACTTGAACAGTTTTATGTATTCTCGGTCTGTCTTTCAAAAGCCGTTGAACTCCGATAATGGATGCAGAATAAAATACAGCTGTGGCTTCTTACGAAATATGCGATCATGTTGAGGAAAAAGCTAGATATTTCTTGGCATCTGTGAGCTTCCCTAATTGTAATTGATGTTTCAATTTTTCTGACAGAGAAATTTTAAAATATTATTTAATTTTTTATTTTTATTATTAGTTATTAATTAAATACAAGCCGTAATGTCACAATATAGTTTAGGCCTTTCGTGTGTAGGATCACCGGCAGGTAAGTATACTTAATATAATAAAATAATAATATTTGGTGTAAAAATTAATTCGATATCTTTGAAATAAGCATCTCAATTGTCAATTTCAAATTTATAGTATTTTGCACTACTTATGGGTTAAAGTACCAATTCCAAAGAAGCAGCATCATCATCTCACATGATGCTGCTAATTAAATAACCTCAAAATACAGCCTTGAAAACGATGTCATTTGACAAGCAGCATTTAAAGCACTGCATTTCAAATGCTAAAAAATGCATCTGAAACTTCGCAAATGATTTGTTTAACTTTGAGAGGAGGTACTATGTGCTAGTAATTTTGAAGCGGTGACTTCGATCTGTCGGTTTGTAAACCTTCACAAAACGTCAGGACCAACATCCCAAAAACGATGTGGGAATTATGTTTTTTGAAATGGGAAATTCGCTCTTACGCAGCTTATTTTCCGGACATGGTTCCTTCTGATTATTATTCAGTTCGGTCGCTGAATCACCATCTTGCGGGCTCCCACTTTACTGAATAGAGGACGTCAGTATTGTTTAACATAATTTATTAACTCATCTTTCTTATTTTTTCAATACGGGAGTCTACCAGCTCCCTGAAGAGTGGAAAAAATGTGTGGTTTTCTTGGTTTACATTATGTTCATAAATAAATAAATATTTTGTTCGCGCCAAAAATGTAATGAATTAATTTGCGCACGTAGTACTTTGAGTATATATAGCTGGACAACGTACCTTATCTTGCTACCATGCAGATCGAGAGCAGTCACGAGAAAACGTTGATGACATGTTGTTGGCCGGGGGATCTCTCGATCAGAAAAAGCTGACAGTGACGACAGTGGCCTTCACGCATTCAAGTGGAATGCATACTTGAAGTCAGGTTGCCCCGAATAGAAATATCTTTTGCAGAATTGCCACGAGGATTTTTATAGGTAGTATGTTGTTTCTGGCAAAGGTCATGGTAAGCAAAAAATGTAGCACAAGACCGTAAAACCGCTGGTTATGAGTACTACCTGCCAATCATATGATTCGAATAAAGCGGTAAAAAGGTACCGTCCGACTGACATTACCTAAACGTAAAATTGAGTAAGGGTAAAAAGGATCTCTCTGAGGTATCTCCAAGATTACAAGCCTCCATAATCACTACTAGGAAAACTAAAACCGTATCATCGAGTAGATAACCAGTAATATTTGACCTAACCTAACTAAAAATGAATGTAATATCTATCTTAAAATATATTGCCGAGAAAAAAGCTGAATATTTCGTGACCTTTGTAATCTCCATAATTGTTTTTATGATTTAATTTATGTTTCTCCTTCTCATAAAACAATTTTTATTTCCCTTGAAATGTCTGTATTTAAATGAAGAGAACAATTTTTGTTTTGGAACCACCAAATTTTAATAGGTTTATTCTTTCTCGTGTCTATTTACATGACCATTTTGTATATGTTATAACTGGGAGATAGGTAGAAAGCGCCAGAAGTTCTGCATCAGACATAAGGGAGCATATATTATTGGAATGTAGTGTACAGTGGAGCGGGTTTGGAAGTTCTAATGCAGAGTGACCAGATTGCGGTAGTGCTTGGCTTATCTATAATATATATAAAATGCAACGTCTCTCTGTCTGTCTCTCTGTCCGATAGTGCGCTTATCACTGGAGAACCACCTATCCGATTTACGTACTTTTTTTTTTTAAAACATACATATGTTCTCTGGCCAGGTTATAGGCTATATTGTATTACGATAGGTAGCATAAGGAATGAGCAGTGACGTAAAATAGTGAATGAAGTCGGAAAAAAGTTTGCCGCTAGCGCGCTCCCTTGCAATACACAGCCTAAAAACCATTAAATATGGAACAATATTATGTAGCAGAGAATATCTATAATCTATAATATATATAAAATGCAATGTCTCTCTGTCTGTCTGTCTGTCTGTCCATTAGTGCGTTTATCACGCGAGAACCACTTATCCGATTTACGTGCTTTTTTTTTTTTTTTAAACATACATATGTTCTCTGGCCAGGTTATAGACTATATTTTATTATGTTAGGTAACATGAGGAATAAGCAGTGACGATAATAGTGAATCATATAGGAAAAAAGTTTCCCGCTAGCGCGTTCTCTTGCAATACACTAAATATGGAACAATATCATGTAGCAAACGATATCTATAATATATATAAAATGCAACGTCTCTCTGTCTGTCTGCCCGTTAGTGAGTTTATCACTGGAGAACCACTTATCCGATTTACGTGTTTTTTTTTAAACATACATATGTTCTCTAGCCGGGTTATAGGATATATTTTATTACGTTAGGTGACATAAGGAATAAGCAGTGACGATAATAGTGAATCAAGTCGGAGAAAAGTTTGCCGCTAGCGCGTTCTCTTGCAATACACTGCCAAGCATTAAATATGAAACAATATCATGTAGCAAAAAATATAATATATGTAAAATGCAATGTCTCTCTGTCTGTCTGTCTGTCTGTCCGTTAGTACGCTTATCACTCGAGAACCACTTATCCGATTTACGTGTTTTTTTTTTTTAATTCATACATTTATTCTCTGGCCAGGTTATCTATAATCTTTTATCTAGAATATATATAAAATGCAACGTCTCTCTCTCTGTCTGTCTGCCTGTCTCTCTGCCTGTCTGTCTGTCTGACCGTTAGTTTTTATAAATTTATACATATGTTCCATATAATTCGGTATAAGCCTAGATAATGGGACATAAGGTGAGATAATGGGAGATAAGGAGAAATAATAGGAGATAAGGAGAAATAATTGTAGATAAATCGAGATAAGCCTCGATAATGGGAGATAAGTATAAATAATGGGAGATAAGGAGAAAAAATGGGAGATAAGCAGAGATAAGTCTAGATAATGGGAGTTATGGTGAGATAATGGGAGTTATGGTGAGATAATGGGAGATAAGGAGAGATAATGGGAGATAAGGAGAAATATTGCGACATAAGTCGAGATAAGCCTAGATAATGGGAGATAAGGTAAGATAAGGGAGATAAGGAGAAATAATGGGAGATAAGGAGAAATAATGGGAGATGAGCAGAGATAAGCCTAGATAATGGAAATAATGTAGAGATAATGAGTGATAATGAGAAATATTGGGAGTTAAGAGGAAATAATGGGAGATATTTTATTACGTCGAGTAACATAAGGAATAAGCAGTGCCGATAGTAGTGAATCAAATCCACGCGAGCGGAGCCGCGGGCCCTGCTAGTCTCTAATAATAAAGCAGATATCGAAACAATTTTTTTAGGGTTTAGCAGACTAACCGTAATGATATCTTCAGCTTACCCAATAAATTGGGTAACATGAAGTAGAGATTGATGTTGGTCTTGAATCGTTGCCGGTTGTACTCGGTGGAAAACATAGTCCTGGGCAGTTCATTCTAAAGGGATGAGGTTCTTCATGTAAGGTTCTACTAGTACGGGGAGTGCCAAGCTGAATATCATATAGATGTGCTATAGACAAATTGAGCAAGCAACATCAATCGAACACTTTCCATGAAAGCGTGTAACACCCTGCCTAAAGAAGAATAAGAAGATGCGCTTGGCATGGGTCGAAAAACATAAATCTTTCAACGAGATCTAATATCGTGAGTCGAATTTGGAAGTATGTATTGTTTGTATTAGATCTGGCCCTAAAGCTGGGTTCGGTCTAGGCTGCGTCTGCTCTTTGGGGCGCTCGGCTTTTTTAATGTCGACAAATGCTATAGTACTTGATTCAAGTGGTTAAACGACAGACCATTTTTGGATGTAGCATTTTGGGCCTTATCTAGGCATTCCAGGGCAGGGGGGAGGCAAAATCAACTTTAAAGGCTTTTATTCGACTCGCCGGATAGAATGAACAACTAGCCAGACGGTTAGTCGACAAGTCCAAATTTTGGGTGGCCCTCATGGTCTATAGAACATTTTTTGATAAATGATTAGCCGGGTAAAAACACACCTGTGTCGTTCGTGTTTGTTGGTGATAGCGCATTTGGCATTAATAGACACATGATAAAACCAGAACTCAAATTAGTACTCTTGATGTTCCGTTGAGTCAAGATTTCTGGTTATTTCCGGACCCACAATCTCCCTAGTACCTCTCTTTTGGATAAAATCTATCAAATGTAGGGTATGTTTGGGGGCAAAAACTCAAACATTGTACGGTATTAAAATATATTGCATTATATACCTATGTTAGTAATGCAGTGTGATAGTGATTATTTAAGCGCGTCGAGTTCTGAAATATTAAGTGTTTATGACAAAAAAGCTAACGGGGTTTTTAAAGCATACATTAAATTATACTTGGTTATTGCTAGTTCAAGAGAGTATTTCTCCCAGATTTTTGTTACATTGTCAAACTTTCTGCGGTGAAGATGAAAAAAAAAAAATAATAATAACGCGAAACTATATATTGGATTTTTTTTCGTATCTACCAATCAGCTTTGAGGACTACCTAAGCGTATCTTCCTCACCTAATATAAAAAATATTTCCTATTCCACGTAGGGATAACTACTTCTGTAGCTATTTACGAAAAATAATAATAACGAAATAGCAAAAACTTGTGACTGTGATGTGAAAGAAAATTTTACGTTCTTATTATTAAAAAGTCATATAAAATCATCATCAATCTGGTTTTATAGCGTTCCTCGCCTTTCGGTTCCCAGTTTTCAACCGCTTCAATCTTCCCAAACTCCGGGTCTCAAATTTCTCTCTGACATTGCCCTCTGAATACCTCCAAACCAGGTCGCTTTTGGTCTCCCTCTTCTCCTCTTTTCGCTTGATATCCACTTTAGAATCATCATTGGTATTCGGTGTTCTTCCATTCTTTCTACGTGTTCGTACCATATAAGTTGCTGTTAATCGTGGTGTTTACTTTCATTATATCTGTTAGTCTTTCATTTCTAACTCTATTCATTTTTGACACTTCAGCCGATCTTCGTCAGTAATCCATTTCGAGTGCATTAGTTTCTGTTTCAATCGTTAAGTCAATTGCCAAGTTTCACAACCGTACAACACGATGGTCTTAAATACAACAATATAAATAAGGTGCATTCTCTGTGATATTAGCCTCTTTGACCAAAAAACACAGTTCAGGTGTCTTATAAACACCTTTCCTTTACTTATTATATTAATATAGGAATATAAGATAAAAGCATGAATATTTAAAACTATATCGGTCACTATATTTGAACCGGTTATTTAAGAATCCCCATTAGACAACTGATCTTAACTTTTAGCAACTTAGAAAAAACTTTTTAAGTGCTATCGAAACCTTTATCTTCCCTATGTTTTGAATGGAATATGTCCCCTCGGACTGAAAACATATTAAACGCTTGTTGGTAAACTTTTCCGACATTTAATTCTTTTTTGAGCGATTTTCAAAGTGCCATAATTTATGGGGTTTCTCAAATACATTGTTTAATTTGTATCTGACACCAATGTTTATCAATCAATGAGCGTAAAAAACAAAGTCATTATAGAAATAATGTATTTATTTTACATTAAAATATTAGATATTATTAAAATGAAAAGTTAAAACATTGTTAAAAGGTTAAAAAACAACATAATCATTCATTTTCATAACTCATTGTAGTGGTGGTTGTAGGTCAGTTGAATATTTCATTGTAAAAAATTGAATTTTATTTTCATCTGGTATATAACTTTCTAATTTTCGTACAACAGCAATTTTTTTCTAATTGATGGGTATTTTTTCACTAGGGTAGGCCAATGCTTCGGGCAGCTTTAGTTGCGTTTTGTTGTTCAACTTGAATGGGTGCATGAATTGGCTGATTTTCAGTCCCTTCCCTTGGTGTGTTTCTATCACCGGAGTCTACAGACAGCATTGGTTTTTTGTAGTACTGAGGCCACCAACTTTTATAGTCAACCACGTCTTCAGCATTTACCATCACCCAAGTAAAACGGTTATTTTTACAAGATGATTTGATCAAGAGCTGATACCCTTCCACCGTATATATCTGGTATGTTCTTTTTATTTTTCTTTTAAGTGCAGCAAAATCCCTGTCGCAAAATAGGAACAAATGTCCTTTCGTCTTAAATTTTTCCAGAGAAACCAAAGCCCAGAAAAATCTCAAGATAGTATGGTTCTTGTTTTGGACACCACACCCATCAGAGAAAACATGAACGTATTTTACCGATTGCATGTTTTCCATCAAATACCTTATAAGAACGAGTATACCTTATTCGATCCCTTAGTACCTTTACCCCCATGGTACAAGAAAAATGTTACCTATCCAGTTTTGAGATCGTGAATACAAAAAACGTTCATTGTCACCTGGCGGAGATAAAACACCTCTTGCACTGGAATCTGAGGCAGTTGAAGAGTTTGCATGTATTCATTCATGATAACTTCTTCATTAGACCTTGCCATTTCAGTAACTTTCATCTGCTTCGTTTTTCATTAAAAGCTCTTCACAGGTATAACAACTATCTACTTGTGGTCTGCCAAAGGACAGATCAAAGTCTTCTTTAAAAACCTTCTTATAATATGAATATTTAACGGCCCCATAGTCAGGATATTTTTGTGTAAACATAGTGGTTATATCCAGTTTTTCATTTAAGTAAACGTTCTCTTTGGTGGCGTGATAAGCCAACTTAGTAGGATAAGACTTGATCTGTTCGCGAATAGCATGTGTAACAATGCCAGGTATTGCATTTCCTGGGATGTATTTCCCTCATTTGTCGATAGGTGTAAAGCCTTCTGACCCTCTCAACTGTTATTCTATATAGGTAACAGAAGGCTATTTTATAAATAACAAGTTTTTTATTTGGGGTGGAAATTGAATAAATATAGGTGTTGATTCTATTTAGCTTTGAAGACTCATCAACTGTCTTCTGCGCCGTTACTTATAGAAATAAAACCTTGCAAATAACACTCTTGCTCGATTTTTGTATTGAGTTCTCTAAATCTCTGAAAAATCTGCTCTTTCTCGTTGTTTGTAAAAATTGATAAGCATTTCTTCGTGCAGCTGAAAGTCAAGCATCATAACTTTAGACTAATAGGTCGATTTTAAAACAAGTTGCTTTTAGAAAAATGCATATAATACTCACTTGCAATTTTTTGATAATGGTAGTAATATAGCAGAAACACTTTTTCCCCTCCAATTAACATATTTAACTCTCTTTACTCTTTCTTTTTTGATAACTTTACTTTTATACTTATTTGGTCTTTTAATACCTTTCTTTATCCGCCTGGGGACATTCTCACTGTCAGTCTCACTTTCGCTCATTTTTAAAAATTACAGAAATTCAGATAAGAGGACAAACTAAGAAGTAAACAGAAAGCTAATGATTGATATTAGTGATTTCTGATAACGAAATCACCGTAGAGATTGCCTCACTCTAGTTTGTTTTGCTAGTGCTCCACTAGTGCAGCAGTCGCTGCAGAGGAGAAACACTAAGGATTTATGGTGTTTCTTAAATACATTGCCAATTCGTACATCTCCAGCGACCCGGGGGTGGCCTGGACTAACGTTGTTTTACAACTAAATCATGAGTCTTGAGCTTAAATATCGATTTCTAACAAAAAGTCAATTTTGATAAAAATGTGATTACGGGGATTCTCAAATAACCGGCTCATTTTTTATATTGATATTTTTATATTACACTTTGCAAAAATTAATTTGAAATTAAATCTGCTGCTTGGTAAACGCAATGGCCAATGAAATATTGCATTCTGTAGGTATTCATTAAATAAAATCTTTTATTCATGCTTTGCGTGCAAGTATCGTTTCTCATTCTTTGTTCAAAACAGGGGGAGCACTGGCCGCTTCTGCGATACATTGACAAAACATCAATAATCTGTGATTATAGTATGAGAAGTATTAACAGAACAATAATACAATTACTTTTTTCATCTATTTTGATATATCAGTTATTGCTAAAATTATGTAAACTAAAATAATTACATAACAGTGGAGATCAATAACGATATTTCGACAACATATTATGTTTGCATAATAGAATTATTAATAACATGTGTTGTCTGTACCTTTACAATATAGGTTAAATAATTTCTGATTAAATCTAAACATAACGCTTGTAGTGATTACTTAATAACTCTCCTGATTTTGTAGCAATTTAGAGTTTCAATAATAAATCAGACAAATATTTATTTTGAATTCTAATAAAAATAACTACAGTCTGTCAAGTAACACCGTGTCCACGGTAATTCATTTTTGGCAGATACGATTATAGCGATCAACAAAAAAATTGGTAGAGGGAACCTTTGTCTAAGTCGCATTTTAGTAAAAGTATCAGTCGATTCCAAATTTTCGTCGAAATCACGTAAAATCCAAAATGAGTCACTTGTTTGCACGTCGCCTCGGCAATTTTTCTTTGTTCCCATTCAAAGGCGTCTAAAATGACACATTCCGGGGCAGCTAAATATATTAAAACATCGGTGTCGTTTGTGAAGAAGTTGCTAAATTGTGTGTAAAATGGTCCAACTATTCTATCTTTAAAAATTCCACACCATACACTGGTTTTAAACGAGTATTGATCTAGAGTTTGGATATTGAGGTTAGGATTAACATCGTTCCACCAGCGATAGTTTTGAGAACTTACTGTCAATGATTGACGAAAGAAGAGTTTATAAGAATAAATATAAAGAAAAATATAGAGCTCTTAATAGGACGATAACATAGGAAATCAACAAAGCCAAAGAAAAATGAATGCAATGAAAGGACATCGAATTAAACTATAAACATGATACGAACAATCTACATAGGAAATTGAAAGAGGTTACAAAATACCTTGCGTAACAAAAGACCGACAGAACAACATAGTGGCAGAAAAAGAAAACATTAATGAGTGCTAGAAAGAGTATATTCTTCAATTATTCAACGACAATAGAAGCGATAATATAGAATCCTCCACAACAGTGGATTGTTATGAAATTTTAGAAACCGAAGATAGATATGCACTCAGCAAGAGTTAAAAGGCTCCATAAAATATCAATGGAACTACTAAAAGTATTAGATCAACAAGCCAAAGGCTTGCCAAAACGTGGCTTGGTAAGCAAAGTCACTCCGAAGGTCGAAAAATGAATCGTGTCTTTATTTCACGGGACTCGAAATTAACACTGCGACAAGGAGCGGCAAATTTAAAAAAATCTGGTTTAAATGAGACCATTCGACAACATTTTCGTGCTCATAATCTTAAATTCCGAATCACGTTGAAGAAACCTTCGCTGGGCGAAAATCATGTCTCGAAGCGGCTCGCTTGGGCCCACGATAAATCATTAAAATATAGTAAAACGACTAAACAAGTGTATTCATGAAGACGGGCATATTTTTGAACATCTATTACGTTATAATAATTAATCATTAGATAAGTTAAACTATATTAAAATTATTATTAACTATTTGTTTATGTTTTCTCAATAGCGTAAGTGTATTAAGAACAAGGGTAAAAAATCGAAAAATTCAAAATAAATCGAAAATTATTAGAAATAGGTATATGATATACTTAATAAAAGTTGGAGGGTTTCGTAAAATCTATCAGAAAAAATAATAATATACAAGGTGTGTCATTTAAAAAATTTGAGATTATTCAATTTAAAATAGTCGAAATGTATAAATTTATTTTCAACTCCCTGTAGCATCTAATGCAAATTTCTTTACACATATCTTTTTTTCATATCTATAGAACGCTTGAATTAATTATGACTATTCAACTTTCAGAAACAATGGCGCTACTGGCAATTTTTTTACAAAACTGAAAACTAGTATTTTTTCTTAAAAATTGAATTAATAGAAAAATTACTAGGTTTAGGTATATAACATTATTAATAAAAAAGTTATAAAATTTTACGTAAAATTTAAAAATAAATTAGAAAATAGGATGGTCTACTTAGAAAAACAAATATTATATCCGCCACACTTTTATCAAGTACCTTGTATACTCAAAAATAATTTTAAACTATTGCACCTTAACATTCCCTAAAACTATTGTATTTAAGATTTTTTCGTCATTCCCGAAACAAATGAGATAATGAACTTTACTCTGTCGTTGGCTCACCCTGTATATAATAAATAATCTTTTATTTTTTAATTTACAGAATGAAAAGAGAAACATATTAATATGAAAACTACTAATATACAATTTCTGTTTATATACTCGTGTATATATATATATATATATATATATATATATATATATATATATATATATATATATATATATATATATATATATATTTCTAAAGCATACAAGGAGTCCACTAGTTTCATAATCGATAAGATTTGAAAACCGGGAAAGTGACCTACAGAATGGACAACCTTAGTCGTCTTACCATTACATAAGCAATGTTCAACCACAAAATGATAGAACTACCGTACTATTACTCTTCTGTCACATGCTAGTAAAACAACTCCTACTGTCATATGTAACTACTTAAATCCCTGAAGAACAAGTTGGATTCGTAAAAAGAAAAGGCAAGCGGGAACAAATGTTGAACATACGACAATTAATATAAAAGGGAAGAGAATATCATACGCCCCTGATACCTTGTTTTCTGGATTATAAAAAGGAGCAAAATGTGGAAAGTACTGGTTAAGATGGAAAGTACCTCAACATCTAGTACTACTTATAAGAAACCTTTGTAAATCCAACATGACTGTAGTGAGAATTCAGAATGCCTAACGGTGTCCGACAACGATGTAATCTTTCCACAGGCCTTTTTATTCTATACGGTGAATACATCATGAAAACCGTTCTTGATGGCTGGCAGGGTGAAGTAAGAATTGGGGGTGGGAAGGTCTCAAACATGTGCTTTGCCCATACTTATAGCGGCAAATGAGGAGGAAATGGTCGAACTAATTCGACTCATAAAAGTGACAAGCCTCACTCTTCAACTAGAAATAAATAGAGCAAAAACGAGAACTTTGATAGTAGATTGCAGCAACACAAATCACCGGTAGATTAAACAATTTCGAAATAGTGGATGAATTCCTATACCGTGGATCATTAATATCTACTAAAGATAATTTTTCCAAGGAAATTTATAAAACAATAGGAGTGGCAAACTCGGCTATGACAAGACTGACCAAGATATGAAAAGACCACTCTGTCTGTACCATGATAAAGATCAGATTTGTTGGTTCCTTGGTGTTTGACATATACCTCTACGGCGCGGAAACATGGACCATAAGGGAAGTAGAGGGAAAGAAAATAGATTCCTTTGGATAATGGTGTTGGAGACTAATGTTGTGTATCTCTTCGACAGCCCACAGCACCAACGCATCAGGTATTCGATCAATATGTATTGCCGGTATTAACATATGGCACTGAAACGTGGGCTTTAAATAGAAGTGTAATAAATAAACTCCAGGTAACCCAAAGGGCAATGGAGAGAAGAATGCTAAATATTAGACTCCAAGATTATATTCCTAACATCGAGATACGAAAAAAATCAAAAGTGACAAATGTAATACAACGAATATGTATATTAAGATGGAATTGGGCGGGGCATGTCGTAAGGATGAATGATAATAGATGGACACGCTATATAGTTGAATGGAGGCCTAGAAAACACAAAAAATGCAGAGGTAGACCACACATAAGATGAAAGGACGACATAAAAAGATCAGCAGGACATGATTGGATGCAAAAAGCAAACAACAAAGCTCATTGGAGACAACTTGGGGAGGCTTACATCCGACTATGGATGGAAGAAGCTAAATGATGATATATATATATATATATATATATATATATATATATATATATATATATATATATATATATATATATATATATATATATATATATATATAGTCCGAAAACATATCAGTTAATCAGTGTGGTTTTGAAATGAGTTGCCTCCGATATTCGCCGAAGTCTCATTTGCCATTACAGATGCTTATTGGTCGATAGCTTACTCTAAAATTGAGTTTACATTAAATAAAATACAAACAATTGTTTTATTCATCCAGGTCTATTTCATTCTTTTTAAAATAATCTCTTCCCGCTACAACATACTTATGCCAACGCTGTAATACTCGATTGTCGGTATTGCTTTTAAGGTGGATAGCAAATTATCTTCCATAGCTTTTATAGATTCACGAGGGTGTAGCAATTTCAACTTAGGGAACCGGGAAAAGTCACACCGTCCAATATGTGGTGAAGAGAGTTTTACTTCAAACGTCATTCGTTGTCATCATCGTACAACGCTTTTCAGAGCGTTGTACGATGATGTGATATGGTGATGTAAAATTCATGAAATGTCCTGTCATTATTTAGGCTTTCTTGTACGAATTGGCTCACGCAATAGATGCATAACTCTTACATAACACTTTTTAATACCTGTTTGACAAATTGGCAAGATTTAATTGTTTTGGTACAATATGCCACACCAAACGCGACAAGCCAAAATCGTTCGTGAAAATCGATTGTGTTCATCAAATTGATATTTTAGTATGTTCTACAAGACCTTTAACATCAAATTATGCTCAATGAGTACAAGATCATTGTTTTTATTGATGTGTTCTTCTGTAATTGCGAATGGTCTTCAAGAATGAGGTTGATCTTTTACATCATTTATATCTCTTAAAAACTTTCGATTTTGCTAAACATTTATCACTGTTACACTTTTCTAACATTTTTGATGTATCATTAAAAGTAATTTCGTTTTTAAAACAAAATTAAAAACATTTAATTTTTAGAATCACGAACAGGAAATTTTCACAATTACAAAACACAATTCTTGTCAAATGTTAATAACAGTTTTACGAACCTCCTGTTACTAAAAAATTAGTTTTCTTATTTTTCAAACATAGTCGTACACACGTTATATGTATACTTTGAATAACTAGAGAAATGTAAATACGACGCACTTTACTATCATAAATCAACGACCCGTGGCTTGTCTAAATATAACTGTACATTTCCCTTGTTAGAAATGAAAAGTAATGGTTCTTAGAAAGAGCTTGGGTATAATCTGGAGATCACTGACCTTTTTTTTGGTAGTTACATTACGAATAATGTCAATGACCTGTGACAATATCTTTTTTAGGAAAGAAACTAAACGGTAGGAAACAAGCAAAAGATAAATTTTATGGTGTTGACAGATGGTTTGTTTTATCATCTTAAATTGTAATTAGCTAATAAAGTTAAAGAGATAAGATAAATTAAATACTATTTTCCGAGGATATATATTTTCTGTAAAGTAAATTCCAAGATATAAGATCCTGCCTTTTTACTTTTTTAATGGGGCAATAAACGATCCTATTAAGGTTTCGTGCATAGTTGCCAGTTATTACGATAAACGTATTTTTATTTTACCTGCTTTGTATACCGCCCTCACTTGCAGCTGCAATCATATTGGATCTATTTTTACCTATATATTTACTACCTGGCAACCCGGTTTGGAGCCCTTTAAGTATTTGATAATATAGGCCTAATGACCACAGGTCCCCATTAAGATTCGAAAGATACTTTTTATTATTTTTATTTTTAGTTTTACTTCCAACTTACAACGTAGCGGTTCTATTTTAATTATGTGGCGTCCGTGGGAAAATTGGAATAGTGGCTATCGCAAGAGAAAACATTTATCATTTGACGCTCAACAAATAGTGAAAAATGTTTACGACAGTTTGGTAAAAAGAAATTTGAAAAAACAAAGTGCTTTGCAAGAAACCAGTGAACTAACAAAAACCCCAATTTCTACGATTAAGGGTATTGTAGGAAAACCATCACTCAGGAACAGGAAAAAACAAAAAGATTTTCAAATGCATCACGTAGACGATTGTGAAAGAGGCGTCATCAGGAGAAAAATATATTCTATGTATGAAGAGCAGTTGGTGCCGATACTAGACAAAATAAAATTAAAACTGGTGCAGGACCGGACTAATATACAATGTGGCCGATCAACCCTTCACAGAATTCTCTTAAGAAAAATCAACAAAAGGCAAGTAGTGATGGAGTCACAAAGATTACGAATTTTGCGACATACTTATTTACAAGAAATTAAAAAGTACTGATCAGAGAATTGGCCAATAATTTACCTTGATGAAACATGATTCGATACCCATGATACTGTGCAAAAAGGGTGGGTTGACAGCAGTACAAAATGTCAGACCGCACCTTCAAATAAAGGTAAACGAATAACCATTTTGCATGCTGGATCTGAAAAGGGCTGGGTTTCAAATTGTCTACTGTTATCTGCAGAAATGCCAAATGTTCCCGAACAGAGTGTTATACTTATGAACGATGCAAGTTACCATAGTCGCCTACTAAATAAGGTTCCTAATGCAGCCAATACCAAATCGGAAATACAGGAATATATGTTAGAAAATGACGTTTATTTTGACTTTAGTTATAAAAAAGTGATCTTTTGGAAGTTTTGAAAGACTGTAAATTGAAAAAGAAATATGTTTGTGATAGTATGGCTGAGAAAATGGGACACACTGTTTTGCGGCTTCCTCCGTATTATTGTGTGTTTGATCCAATTGAACATATTTGGCACCAAGTTAAATCAAAAATAAGGGCCCAAAATGTTTCTCCTACTTTAAGCGTGTCAGTGGTTGAATTAATAGAAAAAGTTGTGAAAGCTGGAAGAATTCCATTCAGCACGTTGATAAAGTTGAAGATTCATATATTTATGTAAATAATATAAAACTACTGATAATTACCTCAGCTGATGACAGTGATAGTGAAACCGAATTAGGCTTAAGTTAAAATATATTTTTATTTATAGAATATGTCCCCTTTTGTAAACCCCATTCATTCAAACTGTATATTTGTACTTCTTATCCATTTGTTTTTACATGCATCTATAAATAAACGTCTCCAAAAACACTTATAATTCTATTTATTTGCATTAATGAATAAAATTCTTAAGTCCATCTCTACAACCTATCATAAACAAAAGGTCAGAATTTTTATATTGCCCACTTAAAACGGCAAAAATCATGATCTTAGATTTTGGGACAGGCTATACATATAACATAATTTTTTTACTTCCCTTGCTTAAAGGATAGTAGTCCGATATTTTTCATATTTCAGGATATGGTCTCTTCAATTCCATCAGTCTGTCGCCTTGTCGTCTGTCTGTCTGTCGATCTGTTTTTCGAATCAGGATCAAGGTCGGGTCGGTGTATTTGCAGACTTGTCTGCATAACATACGTGGTCCACAAGATTATTTTAGACCAATATGTTAGAAATGTCTTAAAGAAGAAAGATATAAAGATAGCTTCCACCTTGGTTATTCGTGCGAGTTACGTGTGTATACTGAACTTGTAATCCGAAACTTAAAATGAGCCAGATCTGAGAATAAAGGCCTATTTAACTTCGATGAGACTTTTATTGGAGTATTGTTGCTGAGTTTGCATTCGATGTAAGTAGGATTGATTAAAGGGTTGAGAAGGTTCAGAAGAAATCTAAAAAATAGGTTTCCTTGGAGTTCTGCCAGGCATTTAGTCCGTATCAGACAATTAGAGAATTCAGTTGGAATGTACTTTGTTCACGCGGTAAATATTTTATGTATATCATATATCTATAAAATTATTAATAATGCCCAATTTTATTGGAAAATAATGGATACCCTTGAACAGCTTACTTATATGGCTAGGGAAGATCATTCTTTTAAAATCAGACTGCCTTTATTTAGGACTGATACAGGTATCCATTCTCTTGTTCGAATTAGTTTCAAGATCTGGAACAATCTGAGCCTTGATTTTTTTAATGGCATGAACCCGTTAGGCAAATTTTTGATCGATTGTTAAGAAACGCTACACCCATAACGCCCAAGGCGTTTTCATATCCAAGACATTATGTAAAATGTGACTGACACGCCTATCGAGATGGTTAAAATGTCAGCAAGCTCGCGTACCTTTGGTGGGAGATCATTTAGTAGGTTATTGGGAATTTTTGTCACAATCTCGTCGGTTGAAGAGGTTTTCAGGCGTCCTACGCGTTTGTTAAATGTTAAAACTTGTTTATTTACAAGACCGCTATAAAAAGCCAATTAAACACCCTTGTCTGAAACTTCGCAGCATGCCATCTAGTAGATAAAATTTGACAAATCCAAAAATTAATAAGGTTGCAATAGTTTTAGATTTATTAATGTAATGGTTTCATAATTTATTAATAATTAAATGGTAAGATTTGGTTTTATAGTGCTTAGCTATATACTGTACTATTATACGTATAAATATGTTATTGTATGTTCAAATGTAAACTACAAGTCTTATGAAGTACTGATGTGATTTTTAAACTTAATTTCGTAAGAGAACAAAGGACAACTGCCTTTTCTAGATATTTTAATTAATAAAAATAATAATAGGTTAGAATTTGGTATCTATAGAAAAGACACAGTAACAGATAGATGTATTCCTAATGATTCATTTCATTTCAAACAACACCAATTAGCTGCATTACATTTTTTAGTTCATCGTTTGGTCACTTTTCCTTTGAATAGAGTAAACTTCAATAATGAAAGGAATCGTATTAGAAATATAACTAGAGTTAATAATTATGACAATGACTTAGTAAACAAGTTAATAAATAGACTTAAGTTCAGGTTAAATATTCAGAATTCCACCTTGTTTCACGCGAAGAAAATAAGACCAAGTACGTCTGCATATCATATAATCCGAAATATAGCAGGGACTCGATAAAGTATTTAATAAGATAGGCCTCACCTGAGTCTATAAGTCATCCGACAATCTGAGGAATATCTTAGGAAATTCCAAAGATAAGATTCCTAATTGTGAATTTATGAAATTGGTTGTAATGATTGCGACAAGAAGTATGTTGGGCAAATTGAAAGGTCAGGTAAAACACGATTTAAAAGAATATTTAGCACACTTAAAATACAGTAGAGCAGAAAAGTCTAGCATTGCCGAACATGCCCTTAAAGCTGATCACACTGTAACATTAGATAACACTGGTCAACACAAGTCTTGTTTCCTTTATTTTTTTTTTCTGTTATTGGGTATTTCTATGGCCCTGACTATGAAAAACATACTGGGAGATTGCTAACAGCTTTACCTTTTGAAATATACAGTTTTTATTATTTTGCCAAAAAAATACAAAAAAATAATACATTATGTTAACAAAATTTCTATTGAACACTAGCAAATGATCTTTTATAAGATTTCCTTGAATGAACGACTTTAGGTAGATCTCGTTGCAAACTCCAGCAGTAGTCTGCCATCATATGTGAGTCCCACCGCCCCTGATAACGCTCTTCCATTGTCCGAAGATCCTGATGAAATCTTTCACCCTGCTCCTCACTAAAATCACCCAGATTTTGTGGAAATCGGTCTAAATGCGAGAGCAGGAAGTGGATTTTTATGCTCATGTTGCACCCTAGCTCTTGCAAGTTCGATAGCCTGCACTCAACAAGCTCGACATGGTCGTCAGATTTCTTTTTGCCTAGGAAGCTACTCATAACCAAAACAAATGAATTCCAAGCTTTGGATTCGACTTCAGTCTTTGATTTGACAAAATTAGGATCTTTCACGAGTTGCCTAATCTGTGGCCCATCAAACATACCAGCTTTCAATTTTTCTGAACTTAATCCTGGAAACTTGCGTGAAAGAAAATTAAAACATTCGCCACTTTTGTCAAGCGCCTTCACAAACTGTTTCATTATGCCGAGTTTAATATGAAGTGGTGGAAGTATGATGCGGTCTTGGCTAACCAAAGGCACGTTTATAACATTTTTTGTACCAACTTTTAGCTCTTCCCGCACTGGCCAAACTTTTTGTGACCAATGGTGTTGTTTGTCACGACTATCCAAGAGACACATGAAACAAGGGAACTTTGTGTACCCCCCTTGTTGACCTAAAGGAAAGTTAACCATTTTCAGATCAACACAAATGACCCATTTGTGGTCTTGATACTTAATTTTTTCCATAACAATAGAAACATTTACGTATTCTTCTTTTAAAGTCGTCGAATGTGCAATAAGTATAGATCCATACCTGTTACCGCAATGAAGCAAAACACACTTTAAACTTCTTTTGCTGCTGTCTATGAAAAGACGCCAATCACTAGGTTGGTACTGTTTTAATCCCATCTGCTGCAAAATACCACCAACATCGTTACAAAAAACTAAATCCTTCTCTTGAGAAAAATACGGTAACAGATTTTTTCTCGGGTACGATAAAATGTAATGTTGGTTTTTTTCTTTTAAACGAGATGCTAAAATTTCAGAAGCTTCTTTTGGTAAGTTAAGATCTCTTACTAAGTCATTTAGTTCTTTCTGATTAAATGGTTGAGGTTCTGAAAGGCTACATTTGTAGTCTGAATCAGAGTCTTCACTTGATGTATTTCGTTCGGGTTCACAGAGATTTGGATCATCAGAAGATTTAAATATGCTGGGTTGTACCTCTTGTGATTTTAATTGAGGTCGTTGAGCAGAAGATAAGTTAGGATATGACCACTTACTTCGATTTCCAGGATTAATTCCGTTTATTTTCATAACGCAGAAGTAGCAATCGTCATGATGGTTTCGAGGTTCTCGCCAAATCATGGGTCTTACGAACATTATTGCATCTCTTTTTCCACTGGGCCATAACCGTAGACATACCACACCACACATTTCTGGCATACAATATGAGGAACCCATGGCTTGTCCTTATTACACAATTTTATTTTAAAGTATTGATGATACGCAGTTTTCACAAAGGCCGATATAGGTTTTCGATATTTTGCAAATATATATTCACCACAAATATAGCAAAAGCAATCGGGATTAAGCACACAACATCTTCTTGACGAAGCCATATCTAAAACAATAACAAAATATATTTTAGTGTCCAATAAAAAACGAAAATCTAAGTAAAAATAGTAAATGAGGGTAGTTAGCTATAACTCAAAAACAAAAGCTGTTAGAGAAAAATTGTTGCCATATTTAAAAAATACGCGTCAATTTGAGATAGAAACAAAAAAAAAATCACAGGAAACAAACAATTTCCTTTTTTTTTGTTGACCAGTGTAATCTAAGATTAATTAAAAATGTTTCTGATAGGAGATTGTTGAACGCATGCGAAAGTATTGGAATTATAAAATGTAAAAGTAGTTTAAATGAAGACAGAGGGCCTATTCCCTATAGTGTTCTCTCTACTGGTTACTCGACCGGAATTGATTGCCTCGCCTATGCCTGTAGTTCCGCTGGAGTAATTTAAGTATTAGGCTAAGTATAAATAGGGTAGATTTGTAGTTTACCATAGCTTTAGCCAATCATCGCTCCTGATTAAGCTAACATGGTTAGCGAAACGCGAGTCGATTGCAAAAAAAAAGTGTTTGGTGTAGTGGTGATATATACTACGTAGTGTTATTTTGCCAATGATTCCAAATTTCCAACATAGTTAATAAAAGTTATTAAGTTGGCAATGGAAAGGCTTCAGCTTGTCTCTCATCCCTGTGAAATCAACTGCTCAAGGCTGTGTACAATCTGTAGCAACGCGAAACTAACAGGACTCACTACTTCTGCACAACTGTCTTCCTTCCAGGGAATGAAAAAACTCATTTTGCGGCGCAGGTTGGTGTTCTTCCCTAAGCTCCTATTATTTAACTAGTTAGTCGTGTTAAGATAAAGTTCAGTGTAATCAGTCTGTCCGGCTGGTTCTAGTAACAACGAAAGATTCTATTTTTAGGGGTGTACTTTGAAACAAAACTGAAACCGGAATTGATAGTTGAAAGCCGCGATCATTATTTTTTTCTTCAATAAAATTACGAGTATACTGTATATAACATAAAAAATGTATAAATGCTCCTTGAAAAGTCTTAAAGCCAAGATTCGTGTGGGTGTAGCTTTACACTTGATGGATTTTATTTTTATCTAACGGTATAAATCAACTCTTTAAGCATTTAAACGTAAAATCTTTTTAACTGTGCTACTACTGCTTAGCAGTAAACTTTTAGAAAATTTTAACACGTTCAGACAGGCTTTTGTTATCAGCGCGTGTTACGACTGTCAACCACGATCTATATTGTGGAATATATTATTTTACAAACGTAAAATGGTTTTGTGTAAAGCAGTATGAACAAAGAAATTTAAATTTTAAGTTCTATCATTCTACTAACAAATATATTTTAAAGCTTTCTATATTGTCCATTTCGCAGCAGTTATGCAGAAATGAACAAAACCGTTTTATTATTGTTCAAATATTTTCATTTAATTGTGCTGCTATTCGGTTTATGCTGATGTCAGCGTATTATCTAGGCTTCCTTCTTTCAGGTCACATCCACCTATCCAGGGGGATCCGAAAACTTCAAATCTCGGCAGGCATGCTCAGCGACGGAATAATAAAGGGTGAGATCTGAGGTTCTGGCAGTTGCTTTCCAAGTATTTCCGGTAAGGTCCTTTCTAATATAATTCCTAATTTTTGTAAAGCAACTGAAAATAGACAGAAGTCCATATTTCAGCAGTTTACTAGCTGTTCTCTTGTCCGTCAAATCCATCTTGAGACGCGTTTCGCCGTATCACGGCTCGTCGGTCAGGCTAGGATTGACAAACAAGAGAACGCAATCGACTGGTACTTATGCCAGAAGTTACGGAGTACGATGGAAGGATACAACGAATTGTAAGTACGTATACCTATTACTCCATCAAAAGCTGACACAGCAGCTTTCGAGCCAACAGAGTGGTTGACACAGTCAACGCTTAAAAGCGCTACCTGCTGCTGAAATATGGACTTCTGTCTGTTTTCAGTTGCTTTACAGTAACTATATGGTATATGCCTGAGGAGGATCCCTAAAAAAGCGCTACCTGCTTTTAAGCGTTGACTATGTCAACCACTCTGTTGGCTCGAAAGCTGCTGTGTCAGTTTTTGATGGAGTAATAGGTATGAGTACTTACAATTCGTTGTACCCTACCATAATTTCTAAGTATATCGGGGACATATGTTTTAATTGGGTCCTGTTATAGGATACTTTTAACCTGCGATTGGCCTGATGATTTTTGAAATAAAACGCAGGTGTTTTTTTATAGTAATCGCTTAATGTGACCAAAGCCTTTGACAGTTTTAGTTCTACTTATTCAGAAGAAGTGCCCTCGGAAGTCACAACTAGATCGTCATCATAGAAAAAATGTTTCAGGTCTATTTGTTAAAAAGGAATTATGAGAGCAGCTTGGTAATCCATTTCATAGTTCTCTCCAGCGAGATGGTACTTAGTTCTAAAGACATATAATATTTTTACTAATGGTTTGTAGTTGATCGTATCATAGACGGCCGATAGATCTAGAAAAACTGCTTCTGCTACCATGTTCTATTCAAGGCTATCATCTGTGTTGGATCAGGTTAGCGACCTGGCCTGTACACGACTTTTCTTGTCTGAAACCTTCCTGTTCCGGTGCATGTTTGGTATCTACAAAGTTCTATATGCTATTTCGAAATTTATTTTCTAGAAATCTGTATAGATGACAGTGAAGCAGCCTGTAGCTTTTGGGATCATCAGCTTCTTTACTGGGTGTTAAAATTGCGATGAATCTTGCTCGCCTCCATTCTCTAGAAAATGTAGTTTTTTTGTAGAGTTGAAGAAGCCAGTCTAACGTTCGAAGACCATAATATCTAATCTATTCGGCTTGGAGATTCGTTTGTAGTAAATGAAGTTTCCTCACTTCCTCATCAAATGCTCACATCTCTTCTAATGTGAATAGTTGGTGTCTTGCCCAGAGTCTTCCCATTCAGGAGTATCTGACGCACTATTTGGGTCGTTGTAGCACTGGACTGTCTTTCAACTAAATTAAGTTCATGATACTATTATGAGTTATATCGGCGAGTTCCAATAATCATCGCCATTTCTCCATTTTTGCTTCATCCAGTTTTTTCTATCAGGCATTTAACTTGTTTTATAGTTTCTTTCGATACTGGGTTGGTTTAATATTTTCCGATACACCCTTGCAATGATTACAGCGACTATTTGGATAAGGCAGAGATGTATTGAGCACGGCAGCCTCTAGCAATATTGTGAACACTACAAGTGTTAAGTACCTCCACAAAACAACTGTAATATTTAAGGATAGGGTTTACATATCCAATAGGATTGTCGAGGTCAGTGGCAAAGAAGTTCTATTTATCTTTTTTTAAATTAAAAATTTTCTTTAAGGTACGATTATTAGCTTGATATCTGCATTCACTGGGCAGGCGATAGGTCTGTGCTTTATGCAAGGTAAATGATCGACCACTAGTTTGCAGTTGTAATGGATGGTAGTGTGATTCCGTATTGAGATATCTTCTTGTATATATGGCTTTCCTACATATTATATGTTTCGAATAATCGTTAAAAGTTTTGGTGATATGAAACGTCTACTAAATTACAATCGGATTAATACTTTTTCACACTTACATACACACAAACTCCTATCTTATCTATCTTGAAACATAGGCCCCCATCATTGTTACTTCCATTCTACTCGGTCTGATGCTCCTCGGATCAAATTAGGCTAAAGGTGTTTTAGAGATCATCGACCCATCTCATATCGATCTTCCTTTTCATCTTTTGTGTCTCAACGATTGCCAATACCTTATCTATTTATTCTATCTATCATGTTTTTGTAGAATGGTTAAAACGATTTTCATCTTATTTTTGGCTTCCTGTTCCCTTACGTCACAGTAAACACACTATACAGTAGCGAAACTCAAGGATAATCGCATAGGAAAAACAGGTTCGTTTTCAGAAGGTCACGTGGCAATCCGCCATGTTAAAAGTGGACCAGCGCGAGATTTGAAATACAAATAAAGTTGTGCAAAGTTTTGTCGTTCAAAATCATAGATATAGAAATGTTTGAAAATTTTTGATTTGTTTTTTAATACAGTATGAGTAATATAAAAGTTAATGCCGCATGAGTAATATAAAAAAAAACAAAAAGAATGGTTAGAAAAGAAATGAATACAGGTGAAAAACTTGATAGGAAAGTATTTGATGGAATTCTTCATATTCAACTTCAGTTTTTAATAACCTTATACAAAAATTCAAAAGTCTATCAAAGTTAAACGTCACTGTTTGAGGTTAAAGTTTTATTTACATCATTTTTCAAGTAAATTTGTGATTAGAGATGTTTTTTAAGGACTAAATTAATTTAATTTTAATTGTCATTACTAAGATGTCAACATCTTCTAAAATAAGAGCATTTTTTTCTAAGCGTGTGTGTTTCTGTTGTGTTGTTTGGTGTGATAGATCTCTAGTTAATTAAAAAAACACTGTATCTACTTTTTTGGCACTTATTTTTTCTTAAACTACATACTATATTGTGTAACTTCGAGAAAGGTTAATATAATATTATTAATGAATTATGAACGTATATGTATAGACCTCTATTTTCTATGTGAATGATTCTTGGAGGTTCTATACCATTTTGTGTTCTGTTATCTGTATTGCTTTTTGATAATGTAATTAACGCTTGCTTTTATTTACAATGAATTAATATTTAGATCAAGGAGTCAATACAGTAATTTCCTAATTATAGTTACATACAATACTTAGTTATGACCAAGCTGACTTGTCAATTACAACTATATTGGGAATGTGGAATCTTTGGCACAATGACACTACTCAGTATATATCACCACTACACCAAACACTTTATTTTTGCACTCGACGCGCGTTTCGCTAACCATATTAGCTTCATTAGGAGAAATGATTGACTCATATATACTAGTATTGTCAATTACAGTTTAAAAGGAAAATAACTATATTTAATTTATAGTATAGGTATACATCAATAGAAATAAGTTCTTTATAGGAGGAATATTAATAACAGGTAACTAAATCTTCAAAATTTTAATAGTAACCATAATTACAATCAAAATGGACTTCGATTAGGTGTACTGTCCATTTAACGAACTTATTTTCAGAATATTTTACCCTCTGGCACACAACGTCTGACAAAATCATATTACAAAAATTTCTTTGGAATCACATTAAAATTTTTCTTATTTTAATAGCATATTTGATTCAATAATCCATTTATATCAGTTATTTCAATAATCCCATTTCCTAGTGGTTTTGTGATCTCAACACGACACTTAATATTTAAACTTTCAAACCCAGCTTATAAGAAAATAAAATATACTGTCTAAAATTCGAAAATAATAAAGATGTTGTTATAGGTTCTGTATTCCTTACAATATATTCACAGAAACTTTTGAAAGATTGGCATGAAAAAGAGAGCAACGTAATTTATAGAGAAAAATAGAAAAAAAAAGTCACTTTCAGAGTATTAATTGTACTTGCAATTAAACAGTGTTAAATTTATCAGGTTTATTATTAGAAAAGGTGTGTCAAACAATTAATTCCGATGAAGTTATTGAAAACTAGAAGCCTCTTGAGAATACACCTTTTAGAAAAAAATAATATGTTTTATTTATAATTTATCAAATATAAATAGTTTTAAATAACTGAATACTAGTTTACACAAAAATAAATCTTTCTAAAAACCAGAATTTGGAGGATTATTTATTAATCATAAAAAAATTACACAGACACACAAAAAAAGTTTTTCACTACCGAACAGATCGCTATACCTATATGTATTTTTGGGCGCTGAAACCGAATCCGAGGTCAGAATTGAGCAATCACGTCAGGATTTTTAAATAACCAGCCGAACTAAGGTTAGAAATAAATTTCAAGCTTTAATGACCAAATCACTCTACCAATACGAACGTTGTATTAAATTAATCAAGGTTCCCTGGAAGGCCGTCTCTTGAGCAAATACGCCTAAACAAAATGTACACTAGTAATGATAATATTGTTTCATACATAGGTTTTTTTTTTTTTAAAAAGGCATTTAAGATAGTGAAAAGTTGTCTTGTGAACGCAAGCAATAAAGATTTATTAAAATAATCAACAACTCCAACAACTTTAATCGCATACCATGATTTCTATGAAATCATTGTTTCAACTAAAAACAGAGGAACTGCAAAAAAAATCATTATTGCAGCAACTTAAACTTTGACGGATAATACTGTTGATGATTACATATGATGTAAATAAAGCATAATTAAATTTAGTTATGATTTAGAATAATAGTCTTAGCGCGCCCTGATTGAGTTAGAAATTTCTTATTTGCAAATTTTAGAGCATAAAAAAGTGTGACTCGAGCAAATAATTTACGAAAATAATTATATGGAATATTGCAATTCTCAACGGCACAACAATAACCTCCTTTCCCCATGATTATATAAATTGTTTCTCAACCTTTTCGATTATCTTCACTTACAAACGTTTTTAATTCTCTTTTTCTACAAACTCTCTTTTCCTTCTGTCTTTATTAGTGTTCCGAGATCACTTCGGTGTCTGTCTGTCACACCCGATTTTCTCCGAAACTATTTGACATAGAAAGGTGAAATTTGGTACTAATATAGGAATTGATGGCCTCATCAGAGCCATGTAGTTTTGAGAATTAAATTTTGACTTAAGGGGTTAGTTTTGGGGAGTAAAGTCGGAAGTGAAAAAAAAAATTTTTTTACTAGGTCATCGAGTGTGGTGTCAAATGAAAGCTTGTGAAAACACGAGTAAAAAATGTATATATAATATCATACTTGCGCGCACTTTTCTTCGTATTATTTTAAAAAATTCGCGAAAAATCGCTGTCCCGGGCCTTATCTCGAAAAGTACTTATCAAAAAATTTCGAAAAAATTCTGGCATATTCTCCACGGGGTGTAGATTGAACGAAAATTATCACGAGTGCATTACCTTTAATAATTTATATGGTATATAAAAAAAACAAAAATTTCAAGGTCACCAGATTTCAGTAAAGATTGGAAACTAACTTTGTTGAAAACTCATTTGGGGTGTATTTTGTGAAGTCACTGATCATTTTATACCTCTGTGACAAATTTTTTTATTTTAAAAGCAATCAACGTACGGAACACTAATTGCGCAAGTTCAACTTGCACTTGACCGGTTATATTCATATAAACTGCAGTCACATCAAGAAACGATGGACAATACATTTCCAAAGACACATTCCTAGATCGGATGTAAACACTGAGCGGCCATTTTGAAACAGGACCCGTCGCCGCACGCGCCGTCAAAATCTCGTCACCAAATTGGAGCTCAGTTTCGCTACTGTAGTATGTTTACTGTGCTTACGTCCTCTATTTTTGTTACAATTTTATTTGAGAATATACGGGTACACCCCTTTTTACAAGGTATTTATAATATTTTACAATATAACCATATCAATAACAAAATGGCCGAAAATGTAGAATGAAACACAAGAACGGCTTACACTCCTACCGCAAAACAATCAACGCCAGAGCATCCCTTCTGAAGGAAGAGAGGGAACCTGAAAAAATTTTCACCTCCCGGCACTGGTTCATGAATCTCATAGCCCTCAGAAGTGGTGAATGATAACCATAATTAGTTCTGTGGAAGTCAGTAAAAAACAATTCAGTTTGCCTTAAAAGTCTTTGAGGTACCTTAAATTTTACGAATGACAATAAAGTAGGACAATCTATCAACCCGTTAATTATTTTATACAGAAAATACTGGTCACTCACCAAACGTCTATGAGCTAACAGATTCAAGTTCATATAGCCCCTAATAATAGTATAATCATGGTCTGCTATTGCCATATCACTCTAATAAGCACACAGTTGTAGAAACCTGCTCTGAATTTTTTCGAGATTGTACTTATGTACTTCAAATATTGGCGACCAGACAACCGCTGAACACTCCAGAACAGACCTCACCAAAGTGCAGTACAGGACCCTTAATGAGGACAACGATAAATCCCTGAGATTTCTATATATAAGTCCCAAAATCTTACTGGGCTTGTTAATTATATATACGTAATGATCACAGAAAGAGAGGCGATAATCAAATATTACTCCTATATCCTTCACTTTGTCCAAACTGTCCAACACTGTTCCATTAATAACATAATTGCTATTGACATTCTTATGTCCTCTAAAGAAGCTAACAGATTTACATTTAGATTCATTAAGGTGTAGACAGTTTGTCTCAGCCCAATTTACAAATCTATTCAAGTCCGCCTACAAGTCCGGACGTCCTGCACATTCAAAACCTTCTTAAACACTTTAAGATCATCGGCGAACATAAGGAAATCAGAGTTCAGTATATGACCGGCAATATCATTGAGAAACAAATTGAAAAGGAGCGGAGAGCAATGGGCGCCCTGTGGCACTCCAGAAACTGCAATAAAACTTTTCCTCCATTTGTTCGTTTCTTGACGTCCAGTTTTATATGAAACATCTGTCGCTTCATTGGTAATTGGGCTTTCGGAATTCTGTCCAAACTTGTGATCAGTAAGTGAAAACAAATAAACTGTATTAATTAAACACTGCGAGCATTCAAAACTAGCGTAGACCACTTTCCATTGTCAAAAACAAATGCGGTTGCAATGGAGAATAGTTTGACATATAGTAAATAAGTGTACAAAATCTATTGGCCCAGATTTTATTATGTTATTTATAATGAATTTTTGAAGAATATGTGACCGACGAAACTTATGAAATTAGTAAAGTAAAAAATCGATCGGTGGAAAACTACCACCACTTCTTGAAACGAATGCCCACTAAAAAAATTATGACGGCATGCTACAGGGACAATGTTCTCCCTAAGCCACTATCAAAAATTGGGTTGCAGATTTCAAGAGAGGAAGAATTGACATCAGTGATGAACACCGTGCTGAAAGAACAGTTTCTGTGTCTATACGAAAAAATGTTGAGGCTATATATGAAATGATCTTGGAGATTCGACGAATTGATAGAAAAAGTATAGCAGAGACTATAAGTGTTGATGATATGAGATGAGTATAAATAATGTATATAGGGTTGGTATACCTGGGTAAAAATTCGTGAAATGGAACACCTCCGATCTGACTTTTCGGAAATCTAAAAACAATGATTTATTTTAATAGTACATATAGGTAGTGAATAAACTTGTTGCTATAAACAATATAAGTTTTGGGTCAATTTTTTTCAAAAATTCTTAAATCGGAAACTGATTTTTTTACGAAAATCTGAGAGACCAAAATGGCCAGAAATATTATGAATTTCAAAAAAAAATTATATCGCATATTGAAAAAAAAAAAATAAAAAATTTAATGACACTTTATTAAAAATAAATTGGAATTTAATAAGGGTCTCAACCACTTATGGGCAGTAGGGTTCATTCCGTAGATGCGTCAATGTTTTCTGCAGAAAATGAAAAAATGTATTTCGGTCCTCATTTGACCTTCAAATGGTGTTAGTTTTTATGAGTGGAGGCAACAAAAAAATCTATAGTAATTGAGAAATATTGTCGTAATGTTAAATTAATGGGTTACATCATAACTAATAGATCTATTATCTTTTGAATAAATGTTACACAATGCCTTTTCATTAATTGGCACGTAACTGTGGAACTGCGTGTGTTTGGAATTATTTGTGCTCGCTTAAAACGAGTTTTCAGGAATTTAGCATGAGTTTCATATTGCAGTTTTGTATAATAATCAAATTTTATATTCCTAAAAAACTTTCGAGCCCAAATATACAGATCTTCGGCATTGAGAATTTTCGCACCATCAATTTGACGTAAACTTGTAATATATGCTTGTCGTTTTAGGGTACCACCTCTACCGTTACACGCACCTTTACCGTGCGAAGTAGCAAAAAAAATACCACTCTGCTTCTACATTCAAATCTAACTTATGCTATAATAAATTAGAAAAATTGAATTTATTTTTGTATTGCGCACCAGATCCATCCGAAAAATATTTTTTTTTTTTACACTTTGACAACCGTGATTTTCTTGACGACTAACCTCTTGTTAAATTAATTTGCAACTCTGTAAATTTATTTATTTAACATTTTGACAAGATTTCTTAGTTACTACAGATTTTTTTGTTGAAGGTTTACTAAAAAATGTGTTTTCCAATGAAAATTAAACGCTTTCTAATTAAAGAATTACTGTATTTGTTAACCCTTAATATTTATATAAACATGCGATTATATTGAATTATATGTGCGTCTAATAACACTACGTTGCACCACGCAGTTTTGCACTGCGCCACGCCACGCTCAACGCGGTGCCTTCGCTCATAAAAAATAATGCCATTTGAAGGTCAAATGAGAGTCGAAAGATTTTTTTTTTCATTTTTTGCAGAAAACATTGGCGCATTTACGGGATTAAACCTATTGTCAATAAGTGGTTAAGAACCTTATTAAATTTCAATTTGTTTATAATGAAGTTTTGCCATTAAAAAAATATTTCATTATGCAATATTTTTATTTTGAAATTCATAATGTTTCTGCCCATTTTGGTCTCAACTAGAATTTTTATAAAAAACCAGTTTCCGAGTTATAAACTTTTGAAAAGAAATTAACTTAAAATTTATATTGTTTATAACAGTTATAATAATCAACATCAACTGAAAATATTTCAGAGCTTGTTCACTACCCATATGTAGTATTAAAATAAATCATTGTTTTTGGATTTCCAAAAAGTTGAGTCGGAGATGTTCCGTTTTACGAATTTTCACCCACCTTCATCAATTAAAATTTTGGATCAAGAAATTTAAGTATGGTAGCGAATCGATTGAAAGTGATTTGAGTTCTAGGCGGCCAGTGCAGTGTTATGAAAATACAAGGAGCTCCTGGAAGCTGTATGGGGGTTTCTAGAGAGTCAAGATCTGTTCTGAAGATAATTAATGACTTGTCGTAAAGTAAACCGAACGGATAAATTAATGGAAAATTTAAGAATTATAATATAAGTTTTATTATTGAACTTCCTTTTCATGTTGTATACATATGTCCCTCTACATCAGCGTTCCTCAACCTGTAGGGCGCACCCCACTAGGGGGGCGTGATTAAACTATTGGGCTGCGCGAGCGTATCGAAAAGAAATTATTATTAAAAACATTCATTACACACATTTAATATAATTTATTGAATGGAAAGCAACACAAAATACATTCTGACATAATAAAAAATAAAATACACATTTACACTGATATTATAATACACTTATAAATAGGATTGTATTAGTACTGCACAATGTAATTACCTAATAATTAACATATCAATACTAAATTAAAATCAAGTTTAATAATTATTAGTGACTCTCTCGGGCCTGTTTTGCAGAGTAAAGATTTTCGAAGGATGTTTTAATATTAGAAATAGACACTCTGAGTTCTTTTTCTATATTTAGTTGAGATCTATATTTTGTTTTCAAAGCAGCCATCGCAGAAAATCCGGCTTCGCAAAGGTAGGATGTTGAAAATGGTAATAGTACACGAAATACTCTTGTTTTCAGTGCAGAAAACTCATCATTCACCCCTGCCCAAAATTCAAAGAGTGATTTATTATTAAATTGTCTTTTGATTTCGCCACTTGCCGTGAAATCTATGAAGATTTCTTCTTCGGAAGTTGAGAGCCCTTAGGGAGTATTTTGAAATGGATCCCTAACCCACTCGTAACTTGCTACCAAGTTGTCGTCAGTAAGAAAATAAAATTCTTTGTCAACATGGCTAGATGATTTTCAATAGTGACTAAAACAACTTTCACATGTTGTTCTTCAGCCTTGTATGTTTTAACACATTCACCCACATTTGCAAACATTTCTAGGGTTTCTTGCTTTACATTTCTGCTCCACAATTCCAGTTTTCTACAAAAAGCAATAATTTTATCACTAGTATCGAATATATGTGTATTTGTTCCTTGGAGTTGAAGATTGAAGGTATTTAGTTTCTCGAATATATCGACCGAGTAGCTCAATTTCTTCACAAATAAATTATCTCAAAACTCCTCGACTTCCGGTCGGTTTTCCTCGTCTAGAAAAATGGCGATTTCATTTCTTAATTCATAAACACGTTGCAAACATTTCCCACGTGATAACCATCTTGCCTCGCAATAAAATAATAACGCTGAATGTTCGGCAGCCATGTTTTTACAAAGTGTAGAAAAAATTCTAGATTTTAATATAATTTACTGCGGTTACAACTGTAGTGAGCACAATATTCAGAGCAGGACTCATTTCTTTGAAAGCCAGAGCTTCTCTGTGGATCATGCAATGTGTCCACACACACAGTGGAGATTTTTGTTTCACAAGTGCTTGTACACTTTGAAATCTTCCAGACATTGAATGAGCACCATCGGTACATATTCCGACGCAATTTTTCCACTCCATATTTGCCTCGTTTATAAAATCATTCATAATAATGTGAGTGATGTTGCTTTGAGTTCTATTGGTTTGCAGAAAAATAGTTCTTCTACTGCTGACATACCATCACAAAATCGAACATAGGCAATGAAATGAGCATCTTTATTGCTATCTGTTGCCTCATCAAGCTGAACTGAAAACAATTTGTCACGCAACTTCCCGAAAAGCTGATGCTGTACATCTTCAGCTATATTACCAATTTGACGGGCAACAGTATCATTTGATATAGGTATGGATAGTAATTGTTTGGCAAAATTATCTCCAAACATACTTTCTACAATCTCAATTGCTGCTGGCAAAACAAGCTCTTCACCAATGGTGTGAGGCTTTTTACATCTGGCTATTTTATATGAAACTTTGTAAGAGGGAAGTAAAGCTTTTTCATTCACAGACAAAGTTTTTTTACTGCTTTATATATGATTTTAATTTGAAAAATTCTCGGGGTTTGTTAAGATACTCACTATGAAGAGTTGCCAAATGTGGTTTCATGCTGTCTGTTGCCAAGATTTTTGAGCAAATAACACACAGGGGCCTTTCTTCTTCATTTACTTCAGTAATGGTAAACCCTAAATTTAAGTATTCTTGAGAATATTTTCTTGATTGTATTTTCGGAACCACGCTCGTCTGTGCACTCGTTGATGCTTCACTATCGTCTAATGCTCGCTTACGCTCACTTAAAAATGTATCCATGATTCTGTATAAATTTACTGTCGTGAATACTTAATACCTTGAATTTCAATTTACACGTAAATTACAACATACACATTCACGATAAATCCAATAGCAGTAGAAGGATCAACTCGACTGAGACAGGCTGTAATTGAACGAGGTGCAGCATTTATACACTTTTGGGCAGACTTTCCGAATGTTCTAGACAACCCGGAACTTCTTGCGAAGCCGCTACCGATATGGTGGACGTGACAGACAGCAATAGAGAGGCATCGATTCTAGTTTTGTCAATGCATCGATTCTAGTTTTGTCAATGCAGCAAATATGAATAAATTTACTTATTCTTTTTAGTTTGTAAGGTTTGTAATTAAGGTCATAGAATAGCTTTAGCATCAAAATACTGAAAATACACTATTATTGCATGCATTGTTATTGTATTAGAGGGGGGAGGCGCGATTTATGTTTGAAAATTGGGTCGCAAATACTGAAAGGTTGAGAAACGCTGCTGTACGTCAAACGTTGGGTTATAAAACTTCCGATCTTATTCAAATTTTATCGGTAAATTACAAACAATGGAAAAAGCTGTAGATTACCGGGAATTTTATTTGGTTTTCTTTGTGGTAATTTTAAGTATAGTCTGAAGATTTGAGACAATACGTTGCTACATAAGATGAAGACGCATGGTTCCATCTTATCCAAGTTACACAGTTCACACGTCGACACCGATTACAATTTGAAGATTTGACGGTCTTCAGAATTTAAAATTCTAAAAATAATAATATTGTCAAACATAAAAAATGTAATTGAGGAACCTGAGTATTTTCACTGATAATTTACATTTATTTATCAGAGACCGGTAATCGGTTTATCGTCTGTCAGTACAATAAACCGGAAAAATTATTACCTTAAAAGCGTAGGCAAACCTTTTAGTAAGTACAGCAGAAACTTACAACATGAGAATATTAGTGGAAAAAACGGAAAAAATGGTTATAGCCAAAGATTCCATTAGATGTAAATTAGTTGTCTACAACAAAACAGTAGCACAGAACATGCACTGCTCATACCTGGGAGTACAACTATCGAGCTCGCAAAATTTATATCAAGAAGTACTTAATCAGGCAAATAAAGCATCGAGAATATCTGATTGTTTGAGGGACTTAATATGAAAAAACGCCTACATGTCTACAGAAAGCAAAGTGCGTATTTATAGAACCGTGGTAAGACCGGTTCTAACGATGTAACAGAAAAAAGAGCAGAAACATCTAAAACAAAAAGCCACATGAGAGCTACAGAAATGAAAACACTGTGTATTATCAAAGGAATAACCTTGAGAGAGCAGGTACGAGGCACAACTTTACGAGAAGAACTCAAGGTTCAAGACATCGTCCGTTCCACCAGATCAAGACGTCGATATTGGAGGGATCAGGTAAGTAGAATGCCAGCTAATAGCTGGTCAAGATGGGTAAAAGATAAAAAACCAGAAACCAGAAGACCTCCCTGTCGATCACCAAAAAGATGGCAGCAAAGGTATTTTTACTGATATACATCTATATATCCGTCACTGCGTAATGTCTCTAATGTGTTCTGAAATATGCCCTCATCCATTAATAAGTCCTATTTTTACTAAAACCAAAATATTATGTAGACATTCGTACAATGTCTGCTCCGTTGACCGGTAAATAATTTTTTAAGCTGACACTCAACCCCTAAGTGAATTTAATCTTTGACCTTGATGATATAAATCGTTCGAAATGAAACAATTTGTCCAAGTCCTCCAAGATGCTGCCATATATAACATTCTTTTTTTATTATTTCCTGTTACTTTTTCACATCGGCTAGTTGCCAAGAAAGCTATAAATTTTATCCGTAGTTCCTTTTTGGTCATATTTGCTTAAATGTCTAGTCAATAAGTTAATAAAGCTAGATATGAGGAAAAGAGAATTTTTGACAGGGCTTTTAGTTGCTATTTATTTAGCAATGAGTTATATCGTATCTACAGGTTATGTGATGTGTTCCAGTAAAGAGGATGTTGTTTTCTAAGTTAGAGCATTTACTTAGTATATGAAAAGAAAATCTTTTATACAAATTTTATACTATATTTTGGGCAATATTCGTGGAATTTTTGAATATAAATTGTAAAAAAATCACTACAGTTAGTCGTCTCTTAACAAAAATTAAGTTTAAATATTTATAGTACAAAAGTCAAATTACTAAATAAAAAATTGGTGATTTACTTTGTACTGTTTTTGCAAATAGGTAGTGCTAAAATAAACACTAAATTTGAGTTTCTAATAGTAATAAATAACTTAATGTAAACACTGCATATCAATATTTAAAGTAATTCACAAAAAGAGAGACCTTTTTAATTATCTCCTGATGGAGTTACTTTATTCTGAAGTCGACAAATGATCTCTTGTCGGCGTACTATGCCCATAATAAAGGATTTCTTATCGGTGTCAGCGGCTTTGTCGGTAGCTTTTTAGTGGCTCCCTACTTAGTGGTGGCCAAGTGACGACGCCCTCTACCAAAACGTCAAATTCAGGTTTAGTTTGTCAAATTCTGCAATATGTCGTGGGTACAGTGAGATAAAGAACAATGTAATGCAGGTTTTTTTTTTAAAGATAGACCAATATAGTGGTGATAATTAAGAAATTTGTAGAAAAGTGTAGAATTTAGCAGCAAGTGTGGTAGTTCGTGTCGTTTGGTACAGTTGGTTTTGTTATAAATATGTCCCGCACAATTTAGAATATTTATACGGAGATATTTAATGTACATAATGTTTGTACACTTGTTTTGTTTCTTCACTTTAAGAACAAAAAGTCACATGAGAGCTACAGAAATGAAAACACTGTGTACTATCAAAGGAATAACCTTGAGAGAGCAGGTACGAGGCACAACTTTACGAGAAGAACTCAAGGTTCAAGACATCGTCCGTTTCACCAGATCAAGACGTGTGTGTAAAAAAAAAAAATTTAACGATTTTTTTTTCACAATAAGTTAGTTTAACACCTGAAGAATGTCCTACCCAAGTTTTAAATCGAAATTCAAACTTTAAATGCACCTATCGTGTCATGAAAGAGACTGCCTCTGACCGGTTCAGTCATTTCATGTTTTGGGCTTTTCGTTTGTTTGTAATGTTGACTCAAAAAATTGATAAAAATGAACCCAATTATCAAAATTGATAAAAATGAACCCAATTATCTTTCAAATCGCCCTTGCCGTCGGCATTGCTCAGAGAATAAGTCCAAGGATATGCAATATACTGAGCAAGAAGAAGAAGTTGGACCAAATGCATCGGCTAAAAAATTTACCAACAACTTTAACCGCGTTTTTCTCTAAAAGTAAAATTTCGTGCGTCGTGCAATGTAGCTCAAAAAGAAAATCGCGCATTTACTTGAAATTTTATACAGATTAACCTATTGACCATTGAATTAATGTACAAAAATTATAAAAAGTTAATTATAAACATTATTTTTTGACAATTGCTTATAAAAAAAAAACGGTCCCAAATTCGCAATTTTTAATTTATTCTTTGGTAAATTTAAATTTATTCAAAGCGTATAATCATACACTAATGATTTTTTTTTAAAATTTTATTTATTAATGCACTATAGTGACTAGAGTTGCCCGGCGCATATTCGAGGAGTCAACTTGGGGCAGCTGCTTCTACGCTATTTTGAATTTTTTAAAAAGTTGAAGCTCTATTTTTGAAGCCAAAAAGTTATTCTTTTTAATGTACTTTTTCATTTTTGTAGACCTCCCCCTTAACATCAAAAAATCTTACATTTTTTACAAGAAATATCGTTTACCATCTCGGTATTAACCTTAGAAAAGTTAAGAGAAAAACTTACTTCAAATTCTGTGTTTATTTTGCCCAAACCCAAACAATTGTTAACATAAAAGTAAAAATCAGCTGTTAAGGGGAAATGATCGAGTTGTTCTCGCGTGTTACCAAGGAATTATTTCTTTTCGAATAATAGATAAAAATTTTTCTTAATTATGGTTAAATATTATTTTTACTAGGTGTTTTATATTCTGATTTTCATTTATTATTAGATTAAATTTACCTGAAATTTGATAATCTGTAATTGTTGAAGAAAATCGTATATGTTTGGCAACACAGGCCTGCGCCTGACCTAGTCCGTCCAATGATGGCCTTTTAGGTACGGGTTGGTTTGGCGGTAAAATCCAATTGTGTCCTTTTTTTAAATTTGTATATGTACCAAATTTGAGAATTGTGTTTGACCATACATAAGTGAAAATAATGAAATAATAATACGGTCTTTATTTTCCTCGACTCCACGCTGTTGACACTAATCCCGGTAGGTCATTTACTAATTTATTTTGGTATATATATATATATATATATATATATATATATATATATATATATATACATATATACATATATATATATATATATATATATATATATATATATATATATATATATATATATATATATATATATACAGGGTATCCCAGTATTCCGTGTACATAGATTTACTGTGGGTTTCTGGAATGTAAATATGACCATTTAACCCAACTAACCTTCGTCCAAAAATTCGTAATTTTTGAGATAGAGGGTGTCAAAGTTATACTTTATTATATTTTAGTTTTTCTTAAGTAGCTTTACTAAAATTGTACTATTTGTACAAGATTCGGTGCTAAGAGGTTTTATATTGTAGGCGCCGCTACTTATTGCACTGTGTATACTTTTAAATTGTTCTAACCTTTTTTTACCACTCTGTATGATATTTTTAATTTAACATTCGTATTTTCCGCCTTCTCCTGTCTAAAAAAGCTCTCTTGGAAAATGTTGCCTCGAGCAACAGTTTCTGAGATAATGGAATGTTTGTTTCCATTTTTTAATTCCATCTACACTACATTCAGGCTTAGGATTGCTCCAAAAGAATAGTCTTTGAAATTTGGGGCATGCTTAAAGGCAAACAGGCTAACAAAAATAATAAATTTAAAGGCCAACGGGCCAACAACAGTAAGAATGTAAAAATCAACTGGCTAAGGGCATAAAAGATTACCCACAAATTGATAAATTTGTAATCAATAAATAAAAACATCCCACTATCTCAGAAACTGCTGCTTGGAGCAACATTTACCAAGAGAGCTTTTTTAGACAGAAGAAGGCGAAAAATACGAATATTTAATTAAAAATATCATACAGAGTGGTATAAAAAAGATGACAATTTAAAAGTATACACAGTGCAATAAGTGGCGCTCCCTACAACTTACAACAAAACTGTGAGCTGATTTCGATTTCTCATCTCAGCACTGAGTTTTGTACAGATAGTAAAATTATTAAGAAAGCTACTTAAGAAAAATAAAATAAACGTAGAACTTTGACCCCAGGTAGGTGACTGATAGAAAAACGCACACTGAAATGTTCAACAACATAAATTATATGAAGCAACTCGTCTAACCCACTCCCGTACCTTTTTAATCCCTTATAGGTTTGGCCAAAAATAATATGAACTTATTTAAGGGGACCTACAAATTATTTGACTTTAGGTGTTGCATTATTGACAAAAAATTTACAGTTGTTTCGTATGTCCCAGTGACATAACTTTCGAATAAGATTTAACTTCAAATATTATTTCTATCCATGATATAGGTAGATTAATAAAACAAATAGAAGTAGTAATATTACATTTATTTAGTGGTGAAATCGGTGTACATTTCATTGAGGGTGTGTCAATAGGAGGATTGTTTTTTAAATTATTTAGCTAGTTGTAAAGGAAAACTAACAGAGCTAAAAAAAATCTTTTACTACATAACTACTGTCACACTAAGTCTAGGTGTTAAGGAAAACTAGCAGAGATTAAAAAAAAATATATGTTTTACTATATCACTACTGACACGCTAAGTCTAGCGTTCCTTAAATTCGTTTTATGTTTTCGCTCCCAAAAAACGAAGCTACAGTGGCTTTCAACTCACCATTTGAGGAGGAATTTTGGCCCCTGAGATCTTTAAACAAAAACAAGTTGCGGAAGTAAATCAGTGCTATAGAGTAGATGTTGTAACTCGGTGAATCAACAATTTTCGCTAGTGGCTCGAACTGAGTACGCTTTGTGAACGCTGTAGTTGTCGTGCAATAGAAAAATTTAACCAAACTCCATAAATTCGAAAGTTTTTCTCTAATGGTTTTAGATTTTGCCTGGCTATTCTGCTAACCTACTCATTAATTTTAGACCCTTTTTCATATATTCCATAAGCAAAATTACTTCGCATTCCCAAAAAGCCGTCGCCAACAACCAGTTTTCAACTTCTTTTGCGAGTGGAGAATCCCTATGAACCAATTGCATGGTTCGTGGGTGGATTCCAATAGAACACCAAAGATCTCGGTGCCCGGGATAATTTATGAAAAATCAAGTGACCAAGTGTTCCTTAGATAGTTTTTTCCTCGCTGGTGCTCTAATATAAGAAATTTTGGGATCCTGTGTGTACAAACTTTGTCATCCCTAAATTATTGTGCACGCCAGCTTCTTTAACGAATCAACAACAAATCTAGTAGTTTTTTGACAGGAGGTTATTCTGAATTAAGTTTCGGCTCCATTGTTTAGACCAAAATTTTACTTGAAAATCAGATGGACCGTCACTGTCGTACACTTGGGACATTCTTACATGATTAATTATTGATACATTTCTCATTTTAATGAAAAATTTTATTACTATCATTCATTTTTCCAAAGAAAGTAAAATCATAAAGCGCTAAAACTCAACAAATAATACAGGTAGTTCTGACTTATCAGAGTACTTAGAAGAACGTGATTAATTTGACAACATATCAATTTTTACATAACGCCATTTTCATGGCTAGACAGTTAACTGAATAAACTCCCTCGTAATGTTTATTTGGTAAAATTTCCTTGTAAAGTGACATTAGTGAGAAAAAATGTTTAAGGTATGTCTTAAAATCTAAATTCCTGTGGAGAAAATACAAAATAATACAGAGTAATAATTTACATAGAAAATTAAATGGAACAATTTGATTATGTGCTAGTGAAATTTCCCATAAACCCCTGATTATATGTTATTTATTTGTAGAAATGTAGAATTACAGTGGCTTATGCTCTCTTTTGCAATATTAGATGTCCAAATTTGTTGAAGAGCAATAAAATACGAAGCTACAGCTCCGCACATTGATAATAATAATTTGCGATTAATAATAAAGAATCCTGCAGCACTGAATTCTTTATTCATGGATTTAAATTTAAATAAAAGGTATTTTAATTCGCTAGATTGAGTACTATTTTCCGGGAAGTACTGCTGTACAGTCAAGCAGGTTAAAATGAGTTTCTCGTAAGCTGTGCTTGTAATATCACATGTATAAATACAGGAAACAGAAGGCAACTGAAACGAAAAAAATACGTAATTTTTTAGAAATAATGATATGGTGCAAACATTTTCGTCTGTTCGCTTTCTTAATGGTTTTTGTACTATAATAAATCATCGAATATGCACTTTTATATTATGTGATATATGATAAATTTTAATTAAAAAGATTATTAAAGTAGTTCCTCATAAAAATACATTTTTAAAATCAATACTGAAATTTACTCTCTTACACGAAAAATAACTTAACCAACGATTACAAATCGGTATTTTACATAATTATAAAAAAATAAACGCCTTTATTAGATTAAATAAGTAAAAATATACAAAAATAAATATATGAATATACAAAAATAAATATACAAATATATATGGTAGATTAATTATGTGATATACTAATCAAAAAAAAAAAAATGGGGAAGAGGAGAGACTCAAAGATATTTTTGGTACACTCTTAAGTAACTGATAAACTTTTAGGATATAACAACTGAAATCTTAAGATCTTTATATGTTTGGTAATCATAGACTCTTGGTTGCCTATTTGTCGATTCCAGCTACAGTCTATTCGCTGATATCGAGTTGTTCATTTCAGTAATTATCATTTAAAATTTTAAGATAATTTTAATTAATGCCTTGCTCTCATATTATTCATAACCGTTAGTGTTTTGGTATATTTTGATATCCTACAGGTCTAAACAAAGGCCTGGAATACTTGAAAACACCTCAGGTAGCTAGTAAACATTAGTCTTGAAAATTCAGTTACTTTAACGTAACTCCGTGCTTTAAAGAGTAAATGTAATTTACTTTCCCACAACCACTGGTAAAGTAATAGGTAATTGGTAATTGGCTCTAAATAATTCAATTAGTTTAGTAGTTATTAAATTTCTTCCGCAGTAATTGAGTTATCAGATTTCCCTAGTAAACGAATTACTCTTAGAGTAATTCAATTACTTTATCGTAAACAAATTTTCCTTTGTAATCTCATATCATATATAATTTAGATTGATGGAAAATAATGGTACATGATTACATTTCAAATTATCTGTTTTATTTTATCTGAATGGATTGGAAATCAATCGTAGTATTGCCAGTTTCTTCTCTTTCAAAATATAAACAGGATTTTTTACATGATTGGAATTTTCTTGGAAGTTATAAATATTCCAATTAATTATCATATTAAGAAGTTAAAGTGTAAAATTCCGTTAAGGTCTGTATGTCCTGATCTATTTGCATTCCACTAAAAATGCAATTGCCAAACAACTACCGATCAGATGCACTGCTTTTAATAAAATGATATATCTGAAAAGTTCTGTTTATGGCTCCCGTTCTTTATATGTGAGAGTAGACGGATTTCTTTCTAACATCTTCACTATCAACGCCAACGTGTGCCTCAGGCTCCATACTGTCCCCTACAATTTTTCTGATCTACATCAACGATCCGCTGGAACGGATCAGGAAGCCAATCTATAATATTGCAGATAACAGTACGCTTATCTTTTCACTCACTTTGAATACTCGAACATCGGCTACTCATGCCAATATCCCCAGAGAGCAGGAAGTCGTTCAACTTAACAAAGATCTGGATGAAATTTCTTCTTAGTGTGACAGCAACCAAGTAGAATTTAACTCTACAAAAGCACAGGCGGTATTTTTTTCGAGAAAAATTAACGTTGCTGGACCCGACATAGTTAGGTTAGGGCATTTCATTTCTCTAGCATTGTCACTCAGTACCCTGTGCGTTAATTTGGAAGCAAATATATTTTGGTACGTGTTGCAGGTATAGTAAAGAGAGCTTCTTAAAAGCTGGTAATATTAGTTCGAACTGGAAAGCTTTACACTCCACAATAACTGTTAATTCTGTACAAGCTCAAATTCAGTCAATGATGGAATACTAGTCTGCTCCCAAACATACACTGCATTTGTTTGATTCTATTCAGAAGAGAGCTGTTCGCCTGATTGGACACCTAAAACTGACCAGCAACCTTGTTTCCTTGAAGCATTGAAGAACGGTGGGCGACTTGAGTATATTTTACAAGTATTTTCATGGAAAGTGTTCTATGGATATAGCCCGCCTAATTCCTCCTAACGCGGTACACGCTAGAAATACATCTCGTACTAATACCTCACATCCGTATGAAGTTCCGTTTGTTACTCCTCTTTTCAAAGAGTCTTTTATATAGAGAACCTCATCCTTTTGGAATGATTTGCCCAGGACTGGGTCTCCCACGAAGTATACAGCGATTCCTGTGTTGCTTTAAGGATTTCCTTACAGCACAAGTGTTATGTCCATTAGAAAAAAAAAAACTTCAAGCTGAAAATTTATTTAATTTACTAGGAGGCGACAATTTCTTATTTTGACTTTTGGCTAGTGCTACTACATCTTGATATAGGGCTTTGAGTATTTGAACTATCGTAAAATATTCAAAGAACATAAGGCAATTGGATGAATATAGAGTACTTGGATTACCTTACAGTAATTTAATTATTCTTGAGTGGCAAAATTATTACAATGAAATTGAGATGCCATAAAATGCAGTAACAAGTAATTCATTTCTAGTAAACCAATATGGAATTAATTACTTTGTATCTGTAATAAATAATTGAACTTTTTAAAATAACCAGTAATTGGGTACGTTTTTGTCAATTACTTACTTACAAAAGTAATTGTTAATCGTAATTGAACTAGCTTTTACAGTAATTGTATATTTATTTTAATTTAGTATATACTTACCATAATTGGAATAAAGTGTCAGTCCACATATATTCATAGTTGCTCAAGTACAAACAATAACATAGACTTGCCATAAAACTAAATGCCAAAATGTTATAATTTACTTCGCTAAAAACTTTATTAACTAAAATAACAACTTGGTTTAAATGGTAAAAAACTATTTCAACCTTTCGTAGCTTTATGAGAAATTCATTTTCGATTAAATCTTTTGACATAATTGCTTTTATTAACATATAAAGATCTTCATATTTATTTTTTATAGCAATTATTAGATGATTTCTTAAAAATCCTGATAAAAATATATAATAAAAAAATAGGTAAGTCTCCACATTACACAAAGTTACAACAATATTTGCTTCTGGCGTGTGAAAGATAATTTTTGTTAAATCTTTGAAATTTATAATAATGCCAATTATACAAAACCATATAGAGAATACAATAAGCAAAAAAGTTGAGTTGTGGTAAATGTTGAATTCCCTGTCTGCCCAGGTGTTAATACTTTCAAAATTGTCTAGAAATGTGAATTCCTAAAATTAAAAAAAATTAATTAATTTATGTAACAACACAAAGGCGGCCATAGCGTAGAGGTCAACATGGCTGCTTTTCACGCCAGCAACTCGAATTCGATTCTCGGCTTTGCCGATAAAATAACAAAAGAAAAAATAAAAATAAGGTTACAACGTAACAGTCACCTCTATCGGGAAAGCATTGGTAAACAACCCAGAGTATTATGCCTTGTAAAGCCCTTTCACTTTGGCCGCTCGGAACTGGCATTACACTGTAGGTCCCCTTTGTCTGTGGAACATTTAAAAAAGGCACGAACTACAGGCAAATGCGAGAGGGTCGCCTACATCCGTATCGGATACGGCATTTCGAGAAGAAGAATAAAACATGTAATGTTTTGTAGCAATATTTTGTAAGCCCATTGGACTTTTCAGGAGACTATTATGATTCGTGTTGTAAAAATCAAATAACACTATTTTTTTAGGTTCCACTTTTTTTTAGTAAATATACTCGTCTCCTAACTCCTACAATCTAATAGTACTTCCAAAGAATCCTTTAGATCGTTTTTTGGAATTGCCTGCGCAGCATATACCCTTATTTCACGCTAAATATTGATGATAAATGAGGAAAGTGTGAGTTAGTGTATTATCGCGTACCAATCACCAGCATCTGGGGCACTATGTTCAGGTAAAACATGACAAAGCCTACTCATCAAATATTCAATATTTGCTCGTCATTGATAGTTTAACGAGTTGATACAAATTTACCGTAAAAAAATATTGTTGATGTAGAAAATATTGTTTTGATTTTTGATGCAATTGTCATTTGGGAAAGTTTGGACTTTTTCTAGAGGTTCTGATTGTTTCTTTGAATTTTGTACTGGTAAATACTTTTGATCTTCACTTAAAGTACGTCGTTTTTTTTTAAATATCTTCCTTCAAAAATGTTCGGAATATTTCCCCTCTTGATCTTTAACGCCTTTGTATCATTTTAAAACATTCATGGCAATCTTCTGCTACGAACTTCTTGTATCCGATTGGTTATATGAATATTGATAATAAAAATCCCTTGATTTAAGAAGGACAAGTTTGTGTGAAATCTATTAAGATACATTTATCTCGGTGAAATCTCATCTGCTATTTTTTTCTTTGACCATAGATAAAACAACTATTCTTGTCAGATTGTATAATTCCGTGTAAATGTTAAACAACCAAAAGTGGGAGGCAAAGTGGAATGTAAACTTAATACAATAAACAAGGCGGCATACCACAGGTTTACAAAACTGGTCAAAACTCAAAATAGCAACCGTAGCTTCAAAAGAATTACTATGATGCAAGCTGGAGATCCAAGAAAGTATTATTGAAAAGGTTGATAATTTTAAAGACCTGAAACCAATGATAACAAGCTACGGAGATTTAAACAGGGAAGTAGAACAACAATCTATGAAGACAGCACTAATAGCAGGTTGGTTGAAGGATATAGTCTGGAAAAATAAATATCTCCCAACACAAAGCAAAATAAAGATAAAAAAGATAACAGTGAGACCGATCCTCACATATGCTGTAGAAACAAGAGCTGATATAGCACAAAAGTTGAGGACAACAGAAAAGAAGAAACTTGTTGGCTGAACTCTTTCCTGTTGGCTGCACTCTTTGGTTCACATTCTACTGTCGATTTCCAAGGAAAAACACCACCTACTATTCCCATAGTGCAGTCAAGGATGTCTTTAGACGGCGTATCATAAAACGTATTTTAATGAAGCTAGATACCAAAAAAGCTTCTGGCGCTGCCGGAATACCTGCCATAGTTCTCAAAAACTGTGCGAGGGAACTAACACCAGTTTTCTGTAGACTTTTCAACCTATCCTACAGAAAGGGAATATTTCCTTCCTGCTGGAAATGTGCCACATTTCAGCCGATACCTAAAAAAAGGCAAAAAGACCTTGGCAAATAACTACCGACCAATTACACTGCTTTCAATAATATCGAAAGTCATGGAAAAGGCTATCAATCAGCATCTTCTAAAATATCTTGAAGGATTGAACATTATTAGCGATCACCAATATGGTTTTCGTAAAAATAGATCAACAGGAGATCTTGTGACTTATGTAACACACGTTTGGAACAACGCAATTGAACACTTTGGAGAATCTCGAGCGGTTGCTCTTGACATATCCAAGGCATTCTACCGTGTTTGGCACAATGGGCTGTTGGCTAAGTTACGCTCTTATGGTATGTCTGAAAAGTTCTGTTTGTGGCTCTCATGTTTCATCAGAGAGCGTTTTTTACGAGTGTCAGTCGACGGATTTCTTTCTAACACCTTCACTATCAACGCCAGTGTACCTCAAGGCTCCATACTGTCCCCTACTATCTTTCTCATTTATATTCACGATCTGCTGGAAAAGACCAAGAATCCAATCTACAGCTTTGCAAATGACAGTACGCTTATCTCTTCATTCACTTTGAACGCTCGAACATCGGCTGCTTAGACGAATATCCGCAGACAGCAGGAAATCAATCAACTTAACAAAGACCTGAAAGAAATTCTATCTTGGGGTGACAGTAACCAAGTGGAATTTAACGCTACAAAAACCCAGGCGGCAGTTTTTTCTAAAAAAGTTAACGTTGCTGAACCCGACATAGTTATGTCCGGGTACTCCATTCCTCTAACATCGTCACTCAATTTGTTGGGCGTTAATTTGGGAGCCAATATGTCCTGGCATGAACATGTTGCAGGCATAGCAAGAAGAGCTTCTCAAAAGTTGGGAATATTATTTAGAACCAGGAAGCTTTACACTCCACAACAACTGTTAATTCGACCAACTATGGAATACTACTCCCATGTTTGGGGCTCCGCTCCCAAATATACACTGCATTTGTTGGATTCTATTCAGAGAAGAGCTATCCGTCTGACTGGAGACCCGGAACTGACCGGCGGCCTTGATTCGCTGGAACATCGAAGAATGGTTGGCGACTTGAGCCTGTTCTACAAGTATTTTCATGGAAAGTGTTCGAAGGCCCGCTTAATTCCTGCCAGAGCGGTGCGTGTTATAAGTACACGTCACGCTAATACTTCACATCCGTATGAGGTTTAGCTTGTTACTCCTCGTTCAACGCTTTTCAAGCAGTCTTTTATATGGAGAACATCATCCCTTTGGAATAATTTGCCCAGGACTGTGTTTCCCACCGAGTACAATTTACAGCGATTCAAGAACAACGCGAATCGCTTTCTCCGCACACGGGTCGCTCCTGTAGCGCATTAGGGACTTCCCTGCAGCACGTGTGATAGATCCATAAAAAAAAAAGATCTCTACATACATGGAAAAACTATCCACGACAAAATCTGCAGCAAAGATTTACAAGATCTATATAAGATCGATCTATATAAGATCCAACAAATATCCAAATGGACCAGAACCAGAAGAAAGCAGTGAAATCAACACTTAGATCGGATTGACGACAACAGACTGGCAAAAAGAGTCAAACTGAATAAACTCTGCGAGAGAAGAAGTAGGGGCAGTCCTCCAAACAGGTGGAAAGAATGCAGGACGTTCACGTCGGAAGAGACCTAATAGAGATAAAACAAGCATACCTACTTATATGACACACCATATAAGAAAGAAGAAGAAAGAGCAGGTTGCCCTGATATCTTACGTATAAAATATATGGAGAACATTTTATTATAAATTTGTAAATATCCTCCAAGTCAAGTTCGTACCTTTAAACCTAAATCGAGATATTTTAAGCCTAATCTAAAAATGAGTGGTTAGTGGCATCAAACAAAGAAGATATATCCATCAAAATGGCTTTTGGATCCTTTAAACTTCCTATTGTGTACAAAACAAAAGTCTTAACAGCCTACATAAGAATCTGAAGAAAGTTGGGAATTAGAATTAAGGTCTACCACTAAAAGAGATTTTTCTGCAGCTTTAAAAGCAGTAATCAAATTTCGCGAAAAATAGACCGAATAAAAGCTGACGCTATATTTGTAGAAATCAAATTATTTCGCATATAATACAACATAATTCAAAGAACATGCAAAAATCTGACGTTACTTCTTGTTGCAGTAACAGACACATGGACTGAAGTAAAGCTACGAGACCTGCAAGATATCTTGCAATATGATTGTAATAATTTTTTTTTATGAGCCTAGCACACGTGCTGCAGGAAATTCCCCAAAGCGCTGCAGGAGCGACACGTATGTGGAAAAAGCGATGAACGTTGTTCTTCAATCGCTGTAAATTGTACCCGGTCAGAGACACAGTCCTGGGTAAATTATTCCAAAGGGATGAGGTTCTCCATATAAACTACTGCTTAAAAAGGGATGTACGAGGAGCAACAAGCTGAACCTTATACGGATGTGAACTATTAGTGCGATGTGTATTTCTAGTATGCATCGCTCTGGGAGGAATTAAGCGGGTTACATCCATCGAACACTTTTCCATGAAAATACTTGTAGAAAAGACTTAAGTCGCCAACCATTCTTCGATGTTCTAATGAATCAAGATTGCTGATCAGATCCAGGTCTTCAAGCAGGTGAGCAGCTCTCTTCTAATTAGACTCCAACAAATGCAGTGTATGTTTGGAAACAGTGCCCCAAACATGGGAGCAGTATTCCATCGTTGGTCGAATTTGACCTTTGTACAAAATTAACAGTTGTTGTGGAGTGTAAAACTTTCTAGTTCGAAATAATATTCCCAGCTCTTGAGAAGCTCTCTTTGGTATGCTTGCAACATGTTTATGCCATGACATATTTACTCCCAAATTAAGGCCCAGCAAATTGAGCGGCGATGCCAGAGGAAATAAACCCACTCTGAGTATTTTCATTTTTTTATGCATTTAGGACAAAAGAAATTGAGTTCAATTAAGAATTTTTTTATTCCTTTATGGACTACACTACAATCGAAAGATAAGGTAAGCACCATAAATTATCCGAGTATGTTAAACTCCAATTTTAAATGAATAGCAATTATTTAATTTAATTTATAATTGAAGTAAACAAGCAAGAAACTTACCAACTAAGTAGTAATTAAACCTGAGGTACCCAGAAAATACTGATTATGAAATAGTTTGTTAAATACAGTGTAGAGTCGGCTATTAAGAAAAGATCAAACAATTTGATGAAAAATATTTTTATACAGGGTATCAGTTAAATGCGGTTCGGGTACGATGTAGGATCCGGCATAATATGTAGAATTTACCAAAAGATGTGCTAATTTAATTAGTGAGTACGAAGTTTTTATTTCCTACAGAAATTTTTAATTTCTGCTGAATAGCAACCTTTGAATTTCAAATCTAAATCAGTTTACTCGTCGATGCTGTGGCTACTTTTCATTACCCTGTAGTTCCTCTAGTAGATGTGCAGTTCACAAAGAATTCTCTCATTTTCTAAATTCAACATCAATATGCTATCATTTATTGAGTATGATGTTTCAAATTTTTAAGGTACATACCTGAAAAAGCTTTTCCCATTGTTTCCTTCTAACATAAGAAAACAAAATAATAAGTACGATTAAAAAATGCGCGTTAAAAATAGCAGCTCCATAGAAAATAAAAGACAGATTTAGAAAATATATACGAATAAGGTGAAAAAACATTAAGATTATACAAAAGATAGACATAGTTACAATTTGGTACTTGTAGTGGTTCACTGGTAGCAGAACGCGGTTTTGGAAATCATATGGCGGTACTATACCAAAATATCTGTAATATTTTGCTATCGGTTGAAAAAATAAAATAGTTTTTCTAGTATAGATGAAACTCATGGTTTGCTTATGTTAAACAAATGATCCTTTTCTGCTTGGACCTTATTAAATAATAATTCTTGATATTGACTAAACAATTATGTGCAACAATATGTTTGTATTGTAGAAAAACTAATTAATTTAGTGTAGTAAATATAGTTACCACTAAATACAGGATGACTAAATAAATATATGTAATAAATACTGGTTAATTTATATTGATGTTGAATCGTCAGCTGGTATCAAGAAAAATTACTACATTCAACTATAAGCAAGTTTTTAATATGGATATATTACAAAAATATCTCCATCATCTATAATATATATAAAATGCAACGTCTTTCTGTCTGTCTGTCCGTTAGTGCGCTTACCACTGGAAAACCAGTTATCTGATTTACGTGCTTTTTTTTAAACTATATATATATATGTATATATATATATATATATATATATATATATATATATATATATATATATATATATATATGTACATATATTATATATATATATATATATATATATATATATATATATATATATATATATATATATATATATATGTACTCTGGCCAGGTTATAGGCTATATTTTATTACATTAGATAACATAAGGAATAGGTAATGACGATAAAAAGTTTGCCGCTAGCGTGTTCTCTTGCAATATACTGCCTAACCCAATAAATATGGAACAATATCAGATAGTAAAGAATATAATACATATATAAAATGCAACGTCTCTCTGTCTGTCTGTCCGTTGGTGTGCTTATCACTCGAGAACCACTTATCCGAATTACGTGTTTTTTTTTTTTAGATTTATACATATGTTCTCTGGCCAGGTTATAGGATATATTTTATTACGTTAGATAACATAAGAAATAAGCAGTAACTATAATAGTGAATCAAGTCGGAAAAAAGTTTGCCGCTTGCGCACACTCTCTCAATACGCTGCCTGAACCATTAAATATGGAACAACATTATGTAAAAAAGAAAGCAATATATATATATATATATATATATATATATATATATATATATATATATATAAAATATATATATATATATATATATATATATATATATATATATATATATATATATATATATATATATATATAATGCAACGCGTCTTTCTCTGGTTTTCTGTCCGTTAGTGCGCTTATCACTCGAGAACCACTTATCCGATTTACGTTTTTTTTTAATTCATACATATGTTCTCTGGCCAGATTATATAATAATAAAAATGATCTATATAATATATATATAAAAACGCAACGCCTCTCTGTCTGTCCGTACGTTAGATAACATAAGAAATAAGCAGTAACGATAATAGTGAATCAAGTCGGAAAAAAGTTTGCCGCTTGCGCACTCTCTCAATACGCTGCCTGAACCGTTAAATATGGAACAACATTATGCAAAAAAGAAAGCAATATATATATATATATATATATATATATATATATATATATATATATATGTATATATATATATATATATATATATATATATATATATATATATATATATATATATATATATATAATGCAACGTCTCTCTGTCTGTTTTTCTGTCCGTTAGTGCGCTTATCACTCGAGAACCACTTATCCGATTTACGTTTTTTTTTTAATTCATACATATGTTCTCTGGCCAGATTATATAATAATAAAAATGATCTGTATAATATATATAAAACGCAACGCCTCTCTGTCTGTCCGTACGTTAGATAACATAAGAAATAAGCAGTAACGATAATAGTGAATCAAGTCGGAAAAAAAAAGTTTGCCGCTTGCGCACTCTCTCAATACGCTGCCTGAACCGTTAAATATGGAACAACATTATGCAAAAAAGAAAGCAATATATATATATATATATATATATATATCTATATATATATATATGTATATATATATATATATATATATATATATATATATATATATATATATATATATATATAATGCAACGTCTCTCTGTCTGTTTTTCTGTCCGTTAGTGCGCTTATCACTCGAGAACCACTTATCCGATTTACGTTTTTTTTTAATTCATACATATGTTCTCTGGCCAGATTATATAATAATAAAAATGATCTGTATAATATATATAAAACGCAACGCCTCTCTGTCTGTCTGTCTGTCCGTTAGTGTGCTTATCTTTCGAGAACTCCTTATCCGATTTACGTGTTTTTTTTTAATTCTTAACATATTCATCAAAAAAAAAAATCTACTAATATATATAAAATGCAACGTCTCTCTGTCTGTGTGCTTATCTTTCGAGAACTCCTTATCCGATTTATGTGTGTTTTTTTAAAATACATATGTTCTCTGTCCAGGTTATAGAATATGTTTTATAACGTTAGGTAACCTAATGAATAAGCAGTGACGATAATAGTGAACCAAATCCACGTGAGCGGAGCCGCGGGCACTGCTAGTGTAGGCACTATTTTGATTTACTAGCTTTCACTTTAATGAAACCTAGTTATTCAAATTTTGGGAAGTAGAAATCTTTAAATTATTTATTTCTTTACCAAATTAACTAGAGTGCAAAAGTGACGATTAGAAAAATATTCTTTAATTATATTAAGGAATGTTATGGCCGTTGAATTATGGCACATATGGAGAGGTATACCGTTAAACGTTAATCGTGGTATTTTAAGTGCAATCTAAAAATAAATGAGTAGCAATATCACACAAAGAAGATCGATCCATTAAAATGACTTTCCGGTTTTATAAAGTTTACTACTGGGTACAAAACAAAAGCAGCAACAACCTACAAAAGAGTTTAAAAGGCAGTAGTGAGAGAGAGAGAGATAGTTTATTGTGACGTGTTCGCATCTAAAGGCTATTTGGCTAAAGAAAGTAGTGATCGGAGTAAGCAGTGAAAAACACAGCAATTAAGGAAAAGAGTATCGGATTCACGACTAAAGTTTGCTAAGGTCTTCGGGTAAAGAATGAACCACATTAAAGGTGAGAAAGCACAAACTAAACGTTATCCAAAACCACAATCGTATCATGTGACAGGCACATAAGTTAAAATAAAGCTACAAGACCCTCTAGACATCATAACATCGTAAATATAATAAATATATCACATTGGTCTATAAAAAAAAATTTTTCTTTCACAAGGGCTAAATTAACGCAATATATATTTTTTTTCCATGCTGAGTTTAAATATGTTCTCAGATTTTATCCATCAGGCAGGGTTTTTTTGTTGAACGTGTTTAAAGTTTTAAAATAATTAGTACGTACAAAACACTGAATAATAAATATATGGCTAATTTTGTCTAACCTAAAAAGTTTTATATGATGATTTTCGGTCATATTTTGCCTTCGGGATGTCTTTTTTCATAGTCCAGCAGTAGTTGGCCAGCATACTGGGACTTCATTTGCCTTGGTATCTCTTTTCCATAGCAGAAATCTGCTGATGAAAACGCTCACCATGCTCATCGGAGACAGCCCCAAGATTTTTAGGGAAGAAGTATAGGTGGGAGCCAAAAAAGTGAACGCTCACCATGCTCATCAGAGACAGCCCCAAGATTTTCAGGAGAGAAGTCTAGGTGGAAGTCCAAAAAGTGAATTTTTGAGGACATGTTGCAGTCCATTTCTTTCTATGAAGTCGCACTATTTCACCATAGTTTTCTTCTTTATTATTGCCAAGAAATCCACAACAGATATTTTTGAATGATTTCCACGCTGTTTTTTTCGGTGGATGTAACAGTTCCTCAAGATGTTCATCATCCGATATTAATGATCTTATTTGAGGCCCTATAAAAATTCCTTTCTTCAATTTTGCATCACTTATTTTAGGAAAGTTAGATTTCAAATACATAAATGCAGCAGAACCCTTACCCCTTTTTTTACAAAATTTTTTATAACCCCCAGTTTTATGTGCAGGGGAGGTAAATACACCTTCTCGGGATCCACTAGTGGGGTATTTGATACATTTTTATGCCCAGGAATAAGAGATTCACGTTTAGGCTATTGTCTCCTTATGTAGCGAGACTCCTTATCCCTGCTATCCCATTCATATAAAAAACCTAACAATAAAACTATAACCTTTAAATTACCACTGATATTCCAGTTATATTTAATATACTGAATTTTTTCTAACAGCAATTTCAATTTTCATGTCTTCTTCATATCACTCGCATGCACGGCAGGTATTGATCGTAATTCATTCCCATTATGGAGTAGTACAGCCTTCAAACTGACTGAGTTTATGAACAATCGCTACTCATCTGTCTGGTGTTGATGTCCAATGTGCCTTCATTACTGCACAAACATCATTACAAAAAACTACATGGCCTTCTTTACAGAAGTAGTCACTGAAATCACTATGGCGTCTCCGATAAACGCATATCCTTGTATCTTTTTGGAGTAGATTCCAACCTTTGATCCTGGAACTTAAAAGCTCAGCTAACTGTTTAGACAAATTTAAATTCCGTATAAGATCATTAAGATCTTCTTGACATAAAAAGTGAGGTTCTGATGAACTACTTGCTTCAAATGTAGGGTCATTTCTGTCGCTTTTTCCGTCTTCAGTATGAACTGGGTCGGAGTCGGAGTTATCACTTAAGGTCATGAAATCTGGAAACTTTGGTATAGGATACTCTTCACTATGCGCCACAGGTCTAATTGCAGATACCAAATGGGGTACTGAACTGTATATTTTGTTTAGGACGTAATTCCTTTAATGTTAGTTAAGCAGAAATAATAATCAGTTAAATGGTCCTTCTGTTCCCTCCAAATCATAGGGACTGAAAACGGCATATGATGAGTACCATTTTTCCAACCAGTGAGAAGCCTAACACATGATACACAGCATAAATTTGGGGCCCAGTCTTTATCAAAATCACCAGCTTTACACCCAAAATAAAGCTCATAACATTTTTTCACAAGCGGTGTAAAATTTCGCCTCTGAGACTTGAAGATCAATTTACCACACACGTAGCAGAAATTGTTTGGTTGATTTACACACTTTCTTGGAATTTTGAAACGTTTATAAAAAAAACTTATTAAATAAAAAAAAAAACCGGCACAAAAATAGGTAAATATGTTACCAGACTCACTACAATTACAATACTGGCTACTGGCCCTCTGCTTGCTAAAAAAGTGCAATATTTGTACAAGATAGGACAGGTTTAAACATCATTAAGTCTGGATAGAGTTAAGACATGTTTTAACATGAATAAGTCTGCCTGGTGCCAAATTATGCTGAATACAAATTCCCACTTCTATATTTACAAGAATTATAACAATGAAATCCTATAATATTACACAAAAATGACTGTCACCAGAAAACTATGCCTGATAGAAGAAATCTGATAACATATTTGAATTCAGCGTAATAAACTGAACTAGAGTCTCTATTCAGTTTTCTTGTGAAAAAATCATGTTGACTAGGATTATTATTCATTTCAACCCCACGGCTACTTCTTTAATGTTTACATTCAGCATTTTAAACTAACAGAATATCAATCACTTAAGAAATTTTGAAATTTCTTCTAATGGTGAGTGGTGAGGAGATGTTTCACCAGAACGGGGACTGATTTTTAGTTGAAGTAGATAACTTCCAAGTGCAAATAAATAATAACAATTAGGTCTATTTAATTTACTTGATAATTCAAGCTAACACACATCAAATCTAAGTAGCAACCACACGATGAGCTAACCAATTTAGTATAGGGTGAGTTGTTTAGAAAAAAGCAAACAACTAATAATGTTAATTCGAAATTGTTGAAAAAGTATTTTTGTTTGGGTATCTGGTTTAAATGCTTCTATGTGCGCCGACATGAGGTTAGATCTCGTGGTTTAATAATATATAGAATTCATCAGAAGACAGAAGTTATTACTTTTAGAAATTTTTATTTTCTTTTAAGTAGCAGCTTCTTGAGTTTCAAGTCTATTTAAGTTCATTCGTTTATTCCTTCACTGATTTTGACACCTTTTAGTTTCATCGATTGATTTGCAATCCATAGTAAATCTTATCACAATCTTATAAATTCTACAATATAAGTTTACTAAGTGACTGATTTATTAAATTTTTAAAGGAACAAACCTGAAATAACTTTTCCCATTGTTTGCTTCTAATGTAAGAAAACAGAATAAGATGCACCATTAAAAAAATTTGCGGTGGCAACAGCACCTCTATTTAAAGAGTTGAACCTGGCTGTCATATTTGATGAATATGGTTAACATATATTAAGATTACACCAATTTTGAAGATATGTAGTCACAATTTGATATTTAGTAGGACTAGCAAAAAGCAGTTTTGCAGTAGGTACTATCTAAAAATATCTGCAATATTTTGTAATTGGTTGGAAAAATGAAATCCTTTTTTTAGTATATATGAAACTCACGGTATGCTTATATAAAACTAATGCTACCCTTTGGAAGGACATGTTTTTCTGCTTGGAATATATTAATTAAAATTATAGATGTTGATATGCATAACAGTGTTTGTGTTGTTGATACTTTAATTAACTCTATTAATAACAAATGCCAAATGATTAGATAAAATAAAGATAAAAAAATTAAAATATGAATACGATAAAGAAAGAAGCAAGAGTTATATTTAGCTATGAATTATTTACAAATTTGTTTACCTGACTATATTTTCATTGTAATAAGTAGTTTTTCTAAAGCTAAAGTAAAAAACAAAATCGACCTGCAAATTGCATTAAATAAGTTATCTACTGCATAGCCTTCTGGTTAATTTAGAATTTTATTCGTGTTTAACTGGTTTAGTATATAGCAGCTAAATCCACTACAAGATGAAATTTAGATAGGCAGGCAGTATTATTGCAACAATACGTATTCAGGAACCCAACTCGTAATATAAACTCGTTGTTTCATACGCTTCTGTTACTTTTCATTGAAAAACATCAACGTGCAGCCAAAGGAGCCCGCTATTTTTTTCGGTTGCTTTAAGTTAGAGACCAAAAAAGCTTCTGGCGCTGATGGCATAAATTCGCAAGCTAACAACACCATTTTTTATAGACTGTTCATTTTATTCCATAAAAGAAGAAATATTTCCTTTATGCTGGAAGTGCACTTTTTTTTATTGCTTCACGAATTTTGATTACCTTTTAGTTTCGTCAATAGATTTTCAATCCGTAGTAAATCTTATCACAATCTTATAAATTTAACATCATTAGGTGTTTACTAAGTGACTGATTATTAAATTTTTAAAGGAACACACCTGAAATAACTTCTCATGGTTTGCTTCTAATGTAAGAAAACAATGCTACCCTTTGGTAGCATTGTTTTCTTACATTACATTAAAAAAATGTGCGGTGGAAACAGCAGCTTTATTTAAAAGGATGAACATCGCTGTCATATTTGATGAATATGTTTAAGATATATTAAAATTACACCAATTTTGAAGATAGGTATATAGTTACAACTTGATACTTCAAGGACTAGCAAAACGCGGTTTTGCAAGTGCAATGGCAGTAGGTACTATAAATATTTGCAATATTTTGTAAATGGTTGGAAAAATAAAATCTTTTCCCTAACATATATGAAACTCACGGTGAGCTTATATAAAACTAATGCTATCCTTTGAAAGGTCATGTTTTTCTGCTTGGAACATATTAATTAAAAATTATTGATATGCATAACAGTGTTTGTAGTGTTGATACGTTAATTAACTGAGCATAATGTCTCTACTAAGCAAATGCAGGATGATTGAATAAAATAAAATTAAAAAAATTAAAATATGAATACGAAAAAGAAAGAAGCAATAATTATGCTTAGTTACTAATTATTTACAAATTTGATTGCGTGACTATATTTTCGTTGTAATAAGGAGTCTTTCTAGAGCTAAATTAAAAAACAATATGGACCTGCTAGTTGCATTAAATATGTTATCTACTGCACAGCCTTTTGGTTAATTCAGACGTTTATTCATATTTAACTGGGAAAAAACTGGTTTACTACATTGTAGCTAAATCCACTACAAGAAGAAATTTAGATTGTTAAGCAATACTATTGCAACAACACGTGTTGAGGAACCCAACTTGTAATCTAAACTTCTTGCTTCATACTCTTCTGTTAACACACAATAACATGCAGCGAAAGAGGCTCGATATTTTTTAGAGACTCAAAAAGCTTCTGGCGCTAATGGCATAAATTCGAAAGCGAACTAATACCATTTTTTATAGACATTTCATTTTATTTTATAAAAGAATAAATATTCCCTTTATGCTGAAAGTGCACTTTTCTTTCAGTAATATTAATACGTGTAGTTATTGAAAAGGGTATAAATTAGCATTTTTTTAAATACGAGGATGGATTCAGAAGTGTTTTAAATTTCTAGGAGATGACGGAAAATTTTGCTAAGCGGCATGACTGTTGGTAAGCGTCATTCTTGTAACGATTGTGTTTAAATAGATGCACAGCGCAGATGTTTGTGAGCAGCTATCGTAATTGATCGATGTTACACGATTTGTAGAAATAGATAAAGCCGAGTATTGTGCAGTAATAAAACATTTTTATTTAAAAAAGTGGACTGCGGCTTAGATATAAACTGCACTGAATGTAGTTCATGGGAAACTCTACACCAGCACTCAAGATCATTGGATAAATGAATTTAGAACTAGTCATACGAGCACTGCAGATGCTGCACGTTCAGGACGCCCGATTGAAGTTTCTTTTGAAGAAATTCAGTATCGTTATTGAAGATAATTTTCGTGAAATTCCTGACATGGAAGGCATCCCATATGAACGAGTTCATAATATCCTGTATAAAGTTCTAAAAATAAAAAAGTTGCGTGATGTATGCCGCGTTTATGGGCCCCAAATCAAAAACGCATGGGGAGGGACATTTTAAAATCGTATTTGAAAAAGTTGTAGCCTAATTCCAAGGACTTCTGGTGTTTTTATGTGAATGTTTATGGAACATGGTTTACTATAATAGTCTGGAGATAAAACGGTAGTCAAAACAACGGGTAGGCGAAGGTGAAAGTGCAACAAAAAAAAACGAAAACAGTTTTATCGGCGGGAAAAGTGATGTCAACTGTTTTTTGGAATCCTTTAAGTTATGTTCGACCGTCGTCGGCATAATATATTGTAGAGTAAGCTACTCTTTTATGGCATATTTGAAAGGTCTTGTTTATGACTCCAGATTAACAACATTAGGAACAAGGAACGAAAGAGAAGATAGACGCCTACAATTCTACCAAGAATATAATATGGTAGCTACAAATACTTATAAATTATACAAAAGAAGACTTTATATGTAGAAGTCCCTAGCAGATAACACTAGTGAGAAGTAAATAGATTTTATCTTAATAAATAAGCGATATAGAAACTCGACCAAATAAGCTAGACCATATCCTGGTGAAAACGTAGCGACCACCCAGTAATAATAAAATTTCAAGTTAGGCTAAAAATCTTAAAAAAAGATTTAAGAAAACTCAGCAACGAAATATAAAATATCAGAAAAATTAACGACAAATTAAATAAGACGAAGTCAAGAGTGGGAAATGACGAAGACCAAAAATCGAAAATAGGACTATTATAATGAAGCCGTCCAACGAACCATGGAATATTTGAACTTATGGAATAAAAAAGATTGTAATACGAGTATTGGTAATTAGTTATCCTAGATCACTTTAAATTGTCAATAACAAATGCGGTTGCTATAGATATTAGTTTGATATTTATTAAATACGTACATAAAGCTTGATGGTAAAGATTTTATTGTACTAATTATAGCGAATTTTTGAAAAAGATATGACCAGTAAAAATCATAAATTTAGTAAAATCAAATACTGATCGGTGATAAACTACCTCTTTTTGAAAGAATTGCCCGCTATAGAAATTTACGATAACATGCTTAATACATTGAAGAAACAAATTTTAAGAGAAGAAGAATCGACATCTGTGATGAATACCGTCCTAAAGGAGCAATTTCTGTATCTATCCGAGAGAAGCTGAGCTTAAAATGATTTTGGAAAATCGACCGATTACGCAGAAACTTACAACAAAGGCCCTGAATATTTCATAACAACGTGTTTTTCACATTATTCATTCAGATTTCAGCATAAGCAAGTTATCAGCAAAATGAAACGTGTGTTCATTATTATGGTTCAAAGCTAAAGAAACAGTAGAAAGAGTGAAAACATCGCAGTAAAGTTGAATCATCGACGAAGTAACATGAATTCCTTACCGTGATGGAGGTTCTTCTTGACCCGTTTTTAACCTGTAATCTAGAGATTGATGTTGTCACCGTAAATTCGCCGTTAGGTTCTTGCAACCATAAGGTGATTTGAAATCGAGTGTTCTCCTAATCAGTGACAGAGGCACGCCTAAACTCCGCAAGGGACAAAACTGACCATAAAACTTGAACTGCTAAGTTGACACCCTGAAACCTAGCACCATGTTGCTTAAAGGTAGCAAATAGACATGAATTCTTCACTCTATACCTAATAGAATAGAATAAGTTTTCCATCCAAAACAGACTTAATCTTGAAGGTAGAGTGACAAAAAATAAGTGAAGGTAACTCCATTGAATAAGCATACGTCCAACGAACATTGTTAAAGTTAAATAAAAAGAAAAAAACGCACAAGTTAATATACTTACAAGACGACGCATCCACCATTTACGCTGTTTTAAAACTATAAATTACGGAAGAAATGAATAAATAAGAAAATGTGCTATTAGCTACATTTCCTACATACTAAAACTACAGTAACTGATTTCAACTCTAATACAGCTGTAGTAGAGCTTAATGAAATACCTCTCAAGAAAAGAAAACAAAAGAGTCAAGGCTCACTCAACCAAATTTTGTAGACAAAAAACATATTACAATAGAAACTTTACAAGTTAATGAATGGAAACCCGAACTATGGAATACTGTTCCCATATTTGGGGCTCCGCTCCCAAACATACATTGCATTTGTTGGATTCTATTCAGAGAAGATCAGTTCGTCTGATTGGAGACCCGGAACTGACCGGCGGCCTTGATTCGCTGGAATATCGAAGAACGGTTGGCGACTTGAGACTATTCTACAAGTATTTTCATGGAAAGTGTTCGAAGGATGTAGACCGCTTAATTCCTTCCAGAGCGGTGCATATTAGAAATACACGTCGCGCTAATAGTTCACATCCGTATGAGGTTCAGCTTGTTACTCCTCGTACAATGCTTTTCAAGCAGTCTTTCATATATGGAGAACATCATCCCTTTGGAATAATTTGCCCAGGACTGTGTTTCCCACCGAGTACAATTTGCAGCGATTCAAGAACAACGTGAGTCGCTTTTTCCGCACACGTGTCGCTCCTCTAGCGCTTTAGAGACTTCCCTGCAGCACGTGTGCTATACCCATAAAAAAAACAAAAAAAAACAATAGACTTCCCTTAAATAAGAAATGCACACTAGGCAACGTATCGAGACGATATATCAACAAATTATGAACTTATTGAAAATTTTATCGAAAAACAAAGATAAAGGGACGTTCCTACATCTTAAACTGAATTGTTTATATGAAACCATGTAGCGTTATGCTATTCTGTGCATATAGTAACTAATAAACGCTAAATAAATGTCACCAAGAAAAAGTTGTTACCAGAAAATTTAAAACAAAAATCGAGGGAAAGAATCTTATAGGATATGTAGTGGTTTTTCTGGCAAAATGATGTGCCACATGTGGAAGATAACTACGTGAAAATTAGATTGCTAGATATTCGAGCATGCATATAAACATATACATACATTTAGACAGGCGAAGAGTTTTATAGAGATAGCTATAGAGGTGACATTATGGGAGTGAATGCATGCATAAATTTTATCTTACTTTTTATTGTAAATATTCTCAATGCGTGGGGAAACTCTACCCTCCTACCGTCTAATAAAAATCCTATATTTTTTGGCATACTTCATCATAAATTACGCCAGATAACTTATTTATGGAATAAAACCCCCCATTTGCAACCGACAAAATGACACAATGAAATCTCTTTGTAGACCTCTAAAATAAAAGAGATATGCAAAAAACAAATAGTGTTTTTCATGTTCATTCTCTGAATATAAACGAGCCCTTTATCTTTCTTACTTCCCTTTATATTATATTTTCTTCTTTGCAAGGTCAAAACGTTCTAAGTTAGCAAATATAGTAATAAGTCAATAAATCTTTAAGGTAGTTATAAGATTATTTTCTATTATACAGTCAGTAGCGCTCAATGTCGTGATTGGTTGTTGGACATTGAGTTTCCGTTACAAGAACTTTGCTAAAAGATAATTGAGATTAACCATGAAGAGTTACCGAGCTAATAATACTGTGTCAAGAAATCAACTTTAGCATGCTGGGTATGGTTCGCTCTTAATTTGTATAATTCAAGAGTAGTGGAATTGGTATTGCAACTCAAAATCATCATTTTTTTTTACTAATAATTTCGTTTATGATTAGGTATTGCTAGCCAAAGTTATGTTGAATAGGGAATGAATGATAAATAAAGGTAATTCTTCAAGTTAGTATGTGCGAAACGGAATGAAAACTCAGAAACTAAATTTGAAGTTTAATTGGATGACAGTTTTGGGTGGGTGGCTTTTAAATCTCTCTTACTGATACTGGGTGCTAGCGATTTTCCTCTTTACCTAAGCTGGTTTACGAGCCATGACATGGAGGGAAACATGCGTGTCATAGTTTAGTGTTTTATAGATAGCACGCCAGGGTAATCCATCGCTTTGGACTCGACTCCCGAACTTTTGATCTAAGGGAAAATAGCACGCTACCTATTTCTTTATGTATATATATATATATATATATATATATATATATATATAAATATATATTATATATATATATATATATATATATATATATATGTATATATATATATATATATATATATATATATATATATATATATAAATATATATATATATATATATATATATATATATATATATATATATATATATATATAAATATATATATATATATATATATATATATATATATATATATATATATATATGTATATTTATATATATATATATATATATATATATATATATGTATATATATATATATATATATATATATATATAAATATATATATATATATATATATATATATATATATATATATATATATATATATATATATATATATATATATATATATATATATATACATATATATATATATATATATATATATATATATATATATATATATATATATATATATATATATGTATATGTATATATCTGTATACAAGGTGTTATAAAAATAGTTGAATATATTAAAATGAAAGTGATTCGAGATGATATATTTCTCTCAATCCAACACAATTTATAATATATCCACGCTCATGTAGCGCACCAGGAGCAATTATTTTACGGAAGTTGGGTTAACATAAAACTGACTGTTCCCGCCAATTTTTTTTTGCAACTTAAAATTTTCACCTCCTTTAATGGATATTTTGCCATTTTGCATACTTAAAAAATTCCGATAATTTGTAAAATCCGAGTTGCCTGTTTTTGATTGTTTTTCTCTGATAACCATTGGCGTACATACTAAAACACTTCACACCTTTGGAGTAGTTTTCCTAATTAGTTATAGTTGGTGTAAATGTAGAGCTCTAAAGTTGCTACAAATGTTAATTTGTAAAAAAAAATGTGTTTGTTACGTATTTTATTCGGTAACTGTTCTCTGCCGATTTACTAGAATACTTAACTCTGAAACTAAATCAATTAAAGTTATGCATATTTTATTAAAGCGTTCATTACTTTGTGACTATATATTCTCATTAGAAATAAAAATATTTTACTTTGTAAAACAAGTCACTTTAAACTATAGTGTCTGATTTAAAAAAGTTAAAAACGTTTTGTATCTCTGGAGTTATCCAGTCCAAAAATGTGTTTCTATTTATGATTAAACTAATAAAATAAAGTATGATTTTAAATTTGCAAAACCTATTAATTTTATTTGATAATATTTACTATATGAAATATACTAAAGTCAAAAAGAAAATTCAACTAGAGCTGATCTATGTTTTAGATCTCTTTAGTGAATCTGCCTGTAAAAGTTCAAGAAACTGTCGTGTTTTTTAACCGTGCTATGACAATTATCAATCCAGAGTCAAATTACCACAAGTGTTTTAAATACGCAAGAATTTTATAGCCAGATTCACTAGGGTTGATAACTTAGACCTAACATAATCTAATTGTTACGGAATTTAAAATCTCTAGTTGTCCAGTTAACTTTTATTTTTGTACGTATTATATTTTATATGATAGTAGTAGTAATGGTTGTAGGAAGACCCAGCGCCTAGTAAACAGACTAGAGTGCCCATTTTTGCCAACCCCAAAGAAACTTTCCCCAAAATAATAGCCTAACCATCATGATTATTAAGCTCATAGAATTATGCCACGCCTCAGTGTCGGCATACCTAAGTATTCCCAGCTCGTTTTAATTATAAATAAAAACAAAATCTTTCGTTTTGTGGTTTTCTGCCTTAAAATTTTAATTTGTTTATTGGTGTTGATGTCTATTTAAACCTTTAATTGATAAATAAGCCAATTCTGGAGTTAAATCTTTTTGATGAAATAAAATTTAAAAGGGTTTACAACATTTGGCTAATAGCTCTCATACATATGTAGTGGCTAAATTTAAATTTCATCTTTTAATTTATGATCTTAAGAACCTGTACAGGTTTTAAGCCAAAAACATTAAATAAAGAGTTAGGTTTTACTGTTTCACAACAGATACGTATAATATTAAAATTTATCCATTATTTTATTGTGTTGTAATTTTTATGACAACTACACAACAAATTTGAAGGTATTATACTTAAAATCTTTTCAATAGCTCAATAAAAGGCAAATTAAATCCAACTATAACGTTATATTGTAGTCAATCTTTGTAGTTTTACGAATATACGAATTTCAATTTTCTTTTTTAAAGTTTTCGGTTTTAGGGAGTAAAAAGCACATTCAGTCACGTCATGCCGTCTCATTGAATACACGCTTGCATAGCATGTTATTAATTTCGGATACTTATGCCATGTCGGTTTTATTTTTTAGGAATAGTGGATATTGGTAAATTGGGTTATAGTTTTTAACGACGTAATATTGACCAAAAAAATCTTGCTATATAATAACACTCGATGGTTTTTAGTAATTTTGATGTTCCAAACTCGAATTTATAATTCCTATTACAACAGAATTTTGTGTTGAATAGAAAAATTATGGTTTAAACTTTATTTGTGAATGTTGGTTCATACCCTATAGACCTAGTTTCAAGAAAAGTTTATTTAAAGTTGTAACGGCGAGGATCTTTTAAAAAATAAGGTGGCTGCACAATCACATACACAAAAGTTTGCCATTTTAACTCAAACAGCATGAGTCAAAACTCCTAACATAATACTATGTTTCATGGTATTGGTTTTTATTGAACGGTTATTTTAAAATAATACAAAATCTGCTATTACATTAACTCAATCAGTATTCGTAAAAATTAATTTAATAAACAACACAAAAATAAAATAACACATGAGTACGTCTTATTTTTAAACTAGATTAGGTGGTAGCTACCATCATTAAGTTATAATAAGGTTTTTCGTGAAATAGCAGTTGTATACTAAACTGATGTCCTTGAAAAATTGTTTAATTTAATAATATCATTTCAATGTAAACCGTCATTTTGCCGGTTATATTCCAAGCATGAAATTATTGTTGCCTGGAACATCGTTTGTTGAAATCTGCCATTTTTTGTTTGATATTATCTTTTAGTTGTTGAAGGAAGTGTTCTTAGTGTACTCTTCAGTCTTAAGATACCTCGACATCAAAATATCGGTCAGCGTCAAATAAGCGCTACGTAGTGGTTATCTCGCCTGTTTCAAAAAGCCTTTAGAGATATATTTAAACTGTGCTATGTCGCATTGTCCTGCTGAGACTAGATTTTCTGGTTGTGAGTTTTAAAATTTTTAGAGTCTGTCTAAAAGTGTTTAATTATCTTGACATATCAGTCTCAATTAACAGTTCAACGGTCTCTATAATCCTAAAGTATGTATAATCTATTATTCCACGTGCCGACATTGTCGCCTCAGCCGCTACTTTAGAGGCATTCCCCTGATCTATATTTACATTTAAAGACTTTTAGTGAGTTAATTGTGGTGTTGTTCCGTTTGTTAATGGATCTTCTAAGGTAGAAATGTGCTTTAGTATGACGCTGATAATTGTTAAAAAGTGGTATCGACTGGGTCTAATTCTCGCAGAGGTGCAGACACTAATCTTTAATTAATCGGTTCATTAGGCAAATTATTAAAGTTAAGCTTTTTGCTTTTTCCTTAGCTCTTTCTCGATTCCATTCGTAGAATTGGCTACACAAACTGCAGCTTATTTGTGGGACACCTTATTTAATACAAGCCTTAAATTTTTAACATATATTTTCAGTCCCGTAAAAAGGTATTTAGTCTGATAAGTATTTTATTGAAGAATTATAAAGTTTCTTATGATATCTAATGAGTATGAAAGATATAGAGTTCTACTTTTGTGGGAAGATCGATGGGTAATGGATTTGTTTCAAGTGTGATATATAATTAAATTCAGGATGTAAATAAGTTTTAAAAAATGTAATAATAAAAGAAGTTTTGCATTGAAAAACTGATCTCGATGATGGCATCTAATTCCTATCCTAGCTTCTTTTTTTAACTTATTTACTTTAATTACATCTTTAGCGGTCAGTTGGGATCATCATCGGGACTAAATGCAACAAAAATCTTCAATCGAACTGGGCAAGCAGACATGTTCATGGTGTCACATCGTATAATAATTAAAAATTGAAATTAAAAACGTACTATACATATTAAGTTTAAAAAGTACCAAAAAATATTCATTTTTAAATTTTTAAACTTATAATGTTTTGCACGTTTTTAATTTTAACTTTTATTCTTCTTCTTCCCACTTATAGCTAGGCTATTGCCTGTTTTCTTTGTTTCCTGATCTATATATTGTCGCTTCATTTCTTCCTTGGAGGTCCCATTCGGCGACTTGTCTCTTGCTACGAATATCCATACTATCCTGTTGTTTGCCATTCTTCTTATGTGTTGATCACATTCTACCATTCTTCCTCTTACGATGATGATATTTTCTATACCAAATGTGCGTCTCCTTTCTCTATCCCTCAGTGTCTTGTTTGTAGATCTCCTAAATATTCTCATTTCAGTTGATTTCAGCATCCTCTGTGTTACACTTGTATCGGGTCTTGTTTCAGATGTGTAAGCCATTACTTGTCGTATTACGCTCTTGTATACTCCTATTTTGGTCTCAAGAGGAATTTATTTCTAAATATGGTATCATCTATCTAACCTATTAGCCTATTTTCTTATTTTACCTCTTAAATACTGTTAATTCTATTTCAAAAAATGTACAACATAATGGGCTCATAACAATCTAACTGATTTAGAGAAAGTCCTGTCTTCGGCCAGCTTAGACCATTCTCAAGGCAAAAGAGTATAAAACACCTAACACAACACAGCAAATAAGTATGCAAATGGTTTCACATAATTGAAAGTTTAAATTAAAATTTACAGAGAACAGCAAACTTAAAAATTAAATTTAAATTTTTAAATTTGTTTTATTTCATGCTTGTGTTATTTTAGAGACTTCCATTGTTCAAATAAGCAAGTCTTTGGCAGTAGAAACAAATGACTAGACTTCTGGCTTGAGCAGAAACGAATTCAATTTTGTTATTCCTTGTAAAACACCCTATATATTATATAATTCTTAAATTTTACGGAAAAAGCTAATTCGAAAACCTATGTCATGTCCTATTTCTTATCTGTAGTTCTGAAATAGAATTAATACCTTATGGTAAGTAATTATGTTTTTAAGGGCGTGAATAATCTCTGACTTTGTTGTACAAATACATGGTCCCAGTAGAATAAATTAGTTACCTTATTGGATCATTCGTACCAATCCATACAAAAGTTAAATTTAAAATAAGTACTCTAGCATTAAAATCAGGGACGCTGTTCTGTTGACAAATAATTTTGTGCAAATTCGGCAAAAGGTAAATTTTCAATAAAATTTTCGACTTGGTTTTATGAGGAAAAAAAACATTGTCCAGTATTTGAAAGTTCTGCCAAAAGAAATGATCCTATAACGCCAAGTTAAACGTTAATTCCAATTCTTTTCCGCTAAGCACCACCTCCTAATAATGAAATTTTTTGTTGATTGTTGTTAAACATCCTCACGTTAGTGACATTCGTTTAAAAACTGAATGAAAAATTTAAATTTGGGTGACATTTATTTTGAAGTTTATGAAGTCCAATCTTCGTAGGTAGCCGCCCTCATATAAGTGTTAGCGGACTTGATATTTACATGTTTTGAAATCATGTTTATGTAAAATCTTTCCCACACTTTCGCGTCCCAGCTAATGCATTTATTCCTACCTCTTCGCTCACCATAAAATCATTTTCTTTTAAGCTATTATTTACATTTTGTTTTAAATGATTTTTTACCCAAGGAAAATAATTTTCACATGGTAGATCACGCTCTGGATACCGTTTGAACATACAATTCTCTGAATAGTAAAAACATATCAAATTGATGCTTTCGAGTAATAATAGGCATTTTAGTTAAAATTAAAGCCATAAAATTTATAATTAAAATATTTTGTAAAGGCATAAATATAAATAAAATCTTAATTGACAACTCAAGGCTGTCAAAGAAAAGCTTAAATTAAGCAATTATAATGGCTATAGAAGAAATCGAATCATTTAAATCCAATAACCCACCTCTCCTAACTACCTTAGATTAAAGCATAGGATGAATTGGATGAAAAGTAGGGTGCATCACCTTTAATTATCGATATATCATAAACTATTAATTTTAGTACTGTTTAAAATGTTGTGTAGAATATAAATATTTAACAAATTTTATATTATATCATGAAAATTATTAAAGTTATTTCACCGTAAAAATTTATTTTTCTGTTACTTTTTCGGTTGAACCAGAAGTAATGTTCTTGTGACATCAGACATTAATATTTTTAATATAAGCGATATTATTTTGTGTATATCATTTGTTTTCTATTAAAAATTCAATACTGATTCATTATTTGACCTATTCAATCACAATGTTTTTCAAAAAGGGTCAAAGAAAAGTATAAGATATGTTACATGTTTTGGGCTTGGTTTTTTCCTTTAAATTAAAAAAAGTTTATACCATGTAGGTTGTTCTTTAGAAAATAACTGGGTTTATTGAAGAACTGATAGTGACTTGTTACGGTCAAATTATAATGACCAAAGCTACTTATAGTTAGATTAAAAGTTGTTTTACAACAGTTTTTCAGTATTCAGAATTAGAAATTTTAAAAATAAAAATATTGCCAAACATAAAAATGAAATTGACGACCTGTTTTAAGCTGTGGGTATTTTTACCGATAATTTTCATTTATTTATCGCAGACGATAAACCGATTACCGGTTTATCGTCTCTGAGTACAATAAGCCGGTAAAATTATTATATCAAAAGCTTATTCAAACTAATTCGTAATTACGTGAAGAACTACTAATATGCACGTGCAAAGTTAATTTTACTGTTTTACATGTATATATCCGTCACTGCGTAATATGTCTAATGTATTCTGGAATATATCCTCATTCACTATTAAATTCCATTTTTACTAAAACAAAAATAATATGTGGGCATCGGTACAATGTGTGCCACGTTGACCGGTAAATAATTTTTCAAGCTGACACTTAACTCCTAAGTGAATTTAATCTTTGACCTTGATGATATAAATCGTTCGAAATGAAACATTTCTCCAAGTACCTCAAGATGCTGCCATATATAACATTTCTTTTTTTTTATTTCCTGTTACTTTTCACATCGGCTAGTTGCCAAGAAAGCTATAAATTTTATCCGTTGCCGTTGGTCAAATTTGCGTAACTGTCTACTCAATAAGTTAATAAAGTTAGATATAAGGAAAAGAGGATTTTTGACAGAGCTTTTAGTTGTCATTTATTTAGCAGTGAGTTATATCGTATCTACAGGTTATGTGACGTGTTACGGTAAAGAGGATGTTGTTTTCTAAGTTAGAGCATTTTTTCTTAGTATATGAAAAAGAATCTTTTATATAAATTTTGTACTATATTGGGGACAATATTTGTGAAATTTTTGAATATAAATTGTTAAAAAATCACTATAGTTAGTGGTCTCTTAAAAAAAATAACTTTTAAATATTCATAGTGCAAAAAACAAATTAATAAATAAAAAATTGGTCATTTACTCGGTACTTCTTTTGCAAACAGATAATGCTAAAATAAACACTAAACTTGACTTTCTAATGGTAATAAATAACTTAATCTGAACACTGCAAGTCAATATTTTAATTGATTCACAAAAAAAAAGAGCGACGGAAGGATTTCGGAAATATTTATAAAAGAAACCTCTGTCGGTCAAAAACAATAAAATAATTATACAGTTTTCAGATTATTTGACTCCAAGAGCCCTGAAAAGGACGTATAACGTGATGTATATACAAGGCAACTTTTCTAACTCTCTCCTGACGGCTTTATTTTATTCTTAAGCCGACAAATGGTCTCTTGTCGGCGTACTATGCCCATAACAAAGGATCTTTTATCGGCGTCAGCAGTTTTGTCGGTAGCTTTTTAATGGCTCTCTGTTTAGCGGTGTTCAAGTGACAACGCCCTCTACCAAAACGTCAAATTCACGTTTAGTTTATTGATTTACGATAAACGTTTACAAATTTTGGAATATGTCGTGAGTGCATTGAGATAAAGATCAATATAATGCAGGTTCTTTTTTTAAAGGTAGACCAATATAGTGGTGTTAATTAATAAATTTGTAGAAAAGTGTAGAATATAAAAGTGTGGTATTTCGTGTCGTTCGGTACAGTTGGTTTTGTTATAAATATGTCCTGCACAACTTAGGATGTTTTATACGGAGACATTTAAGGTACATAACGTTTTTAACCCTGCTTTGTTTCTTCACATTAAGGGGGAGGCCTGTTTAAAAAAATTTAGACGATTTGTTTTTTCACAAAAAGTCAGTTTACCACCTTAAGAATGTCCTCCCCAAGTTTTAAATCGAAATCCAAACTTTAAATGCACCTATCGTGTCATGAAAGAGACCGCCTCTGACCGGTTCAGTCGCTTCATGTTTTGGGCTTTTCATTTGTTTATAACGTCGACTCGAAAAAATAATAAAAATAAACCCAATATTCGTTCAAGTCGCCCTTGTCGTCGGCATTGCTCAGGTAATAAGTCTAAGGATATGCAATATACTGAGCAAGAAGAAGAAGAAGTTGGACCAAGTGCATCGGCTAAAAAATTTACCAAACTCGTTTTTTTTCTAAACGTAAAATTTCGTGCGCCGTGCAATGTAGCTTAAAAAGTAATTCACGCATTCACTTGAAAATTTTATACAGATTAAACTATTGACCATTGAATGAATGTACAAAAATTATAAAAAGTTAATTATAAATTTTTTTTTTTCACAATTATGCGGATAATTTTTTCAAAATGGTCCCAAATTAGCAATTTTTAATTTATTGTTTGGTCAATTTAAATTCATTCAAAGCGTATAATCATACTCTAATGAATTTTTTTATTTTATTTTTTAAAGCACTATAGCGACCTGGGCGTTGCACGGCGCAAATTCAAGGAGTCAACTTTGCCCAGCTGCTATTCCGCCATTTTGATTTTTTCTAAAAGTTGAGGCTCTCTTTTTGAGGCCAAAAAGTTATTCTTTTTTATATACTTTTTCATTTTTGGATAAATATTATAGTTTCTCAGTAAATGATTCATAAAAAAACGGTGGTTTACATAGACCTCTCCCCTTAACATCAAACAAATCTTACATTTCTTACCAAAAAACGTTTACCATCTCGGTATTAATCTTAGAAAAGTTAAGAGAAAAAACCTACTTGAAATTCTGTTTTTATTTTGCCCAAACCCAAACAACTGTTAATATAAAAGTTAAAATCAGCTGTTAAGGAGAAATGATCCAGTTGTTCTCGCCTGTTTTCAAAGAATAGATAAAAAAAATCTTAATTATGGTTAAATATTATTTTTGCTAGGTGTTTTCTATTCTTATTTTCATTTGTTATTAGATTAAGTTTACCTGAAATTTGAAAACCTGTTAATTGTTGAAGAAAAGCGTATATGTTTGGCAACACAGGCCTGCGCCTGAGCGAGTCCGTACAATGATGGCCTTTTAGGTACCGGTTGGTTTGGCGGTAAAATCCAGTTGTGTCCTTTTTTAAATTTATATATGTACCAAATTTGAGAATTGTGTTTGACCATACATAAGTGAAAATAATGAAATAATAATACAGTCTTTATTTTCCTAGACTCCACGCTGTTGACGGCCACAGCCCCGTGGTAATCGTGCCAGCATGCGATATCAAGGGTACCGGGTTTTAATCCCGGTAGGTCGATGTATTTATTTACTAATTTATTTTGGTATATATATATATATATATATATATATATATATATATATATATATATATATTATTTATATATATATATATATATATATATATATATATATATATATATATATATATATATAGGGTGTCCCAGTATTCCTTGTACATAAAGTTACTGTGGATTTTCTGGCATGTAAATGTGACCATTTAACTCAACTTACCTTCATCCAAAAATTTTTGAGATACAGGGTGACAAAGTTATACTTTTATTTTAGTTTTTCTTAAGTAGCTTTCTTAAAATTGTACTATTTGTACAAGATTAGGTGCTAAGAGGTTTTCTGAGATGGTATATCGAAATCAGCCCACAGTTTTGTTTTAGATTGTAGGGGGTGCCACTTATTGCACTGTGTATACTTTTAAATTGTCATAATCTTCTTATACCACTCTGTATGATATTCCTAATTAAATATTCGTATTTTCCGCCTTCTCTCGTCTAAAAAAGCTCTCTTGGTAAATGTTGCTCCGAGCAACAGTTTCTGAGATAATGGGATGTTTGTTTTTCATTTTTTAATTCCATGTATACTTCATTCAGGCCTAGGATTGGTCCAAAAGAATAGTCTTTGAAAATTGGGGCATGCTTAAAGGCAAACAGGCTTACAAAAATCATATATTTAAAACCAACGGGCCAACAACAGTAAGAATGTAAAAATCAACTGGCTAAGGGCATAAAAGATTACCCACAAATTGATAAATTTGTAATCAATAAATAAAAACATCCCACTATCTCAAAAACTGTTGCTTGGAGCAACATTTACAAAGAGAGCTTTTTTAGACAGAAGAAGGCGAAGAATACGAATATTTAATTAAAAATATCATACAGAGTGGTATAAAAAAGATGACAATTTAAAAGTATACACAGTGCAATAAGTGGCGTTCCCTACAACAACCAAACTGTGAGCTGATTTCGATTTCTCATCTCAGAAAACCCCCTAGCACTGAATCTTGTACAGGTAGTAAAATTATTAAGAAAGCTACTTAAGAAAAATAAAAAAAACACGTAGAACTTTGACACCAAGAGGGTGATTGATAGAAAAACGCACATTGAAATGTCCAACAACATAAAATATATGAAGCAACTCGTCTAACTCACTCCCGTACCTATTTAATCCCTTATAGGTTTGGCCAAAAATAATATGAACTTATTTAAGGGAACCTACAAATAATTTAACTTCAGGTGTTGCATTATTGACAAAAAATTTATAGTTGTTTCGTATGTCCCAGTGACAGAATTTTCGATTAAGATTTAACTTCAAATATTATTTCTATCCATAATATAGGTAGATTAATAAAACAAATAGAAGTAGTAATATTACATTTATTTAGTGGTGAAATCGGTGTACATTTCATTGAGGGTGTGTCGACAGGAAAACTAACAGCTAAAAAAATATGTTTTACTACATAACTACTGGCACACTAAGTCTAGGTGTAAAGGAAAACTTGCAGAGATTAAAAAAAAATATATGTTTTACTATATAACTACTGTCACGTTAAGTCTAGCGTTCCTTAAATTCGTTTTATGTTTTCGCTCCCAAAAACGAAGCTACGGTGGCTTTCAACTCAACATTTGAGGAGGATTTTTACCCCCTGAGATTTTTAAACAAAAATAAGTTGCGGAAGTAAATCAGTGCTATAGAGTGGATGTTGTAACTCGGTGAATCAACAATTTTCGGTAGTGGCTCGAACTGTGTACGCTTTGTGAACACTGTAGTTGTCGTGCAATAGAAAAATTTAATCAAACTCCATAAATTCGAACGTTTTTCTCTAATGGTTTTAGATTTTACCTGGCTATTCTGCTAACCTATTCATTAATTTTAGACCCTTTTTTCATATATTTCATAAGCAAAATTACTTCGCAGTCCCAAAAAGCCATCGCCAACAACCAGTTTTCAACTTCTTTTGCGAGTGGAGAATCCACTTGCATGGTTCGCGGATAATTTACGAAAAATCATTTCAAGTGACCAAGTGTTCTTTAGATAGTTCTTTCCTCGCCAGTTTGTGCTCTAATAAAACAAATTTTGGGATCATGTGTGTACAAATGTTTTCATCACTAAGTTATTGTGCACTCCAGCTTCCTTAACAAGTCAACAACAAACCTAATAGTTTTCTGATAGGTGGTGATTCGGAAGTAAGTCCCGGCTCCATCGAAATTTGTTTAGACCAAAATTTTACTTGAAAATCAGATGGACCGTCTGTGCCGTACACTTGTGATATTCTTACATGATTAATTTTTGACACATTTCTCATTTTAATGAGAAATTTTATTACTATCATTCATCTCTCCGAAGAAAGTAAAATCATGAAGCGGTAAAAGTAAATAAATAATACAGGTAGTTCTGACTCATCAGAGTACTTAGAAGAACGTGATTAATTTGACAACATATCAATTTTTACATAACGCCATTTTCATGGCTAGACAGTTAGCTGAAGAAACTCCCTCGTAATGTTTATGTGGTAAAATTTCCTTGTAAAGTGACATTAGTGAGAAAAAATGTTTAAAGTATGTCTTAAAATCTAAATTCCTGTGGAGAAATTACAAAATAATACAGAGTAATAATTTACATAGAAAATTAAATTGAACAATTTGATTGTGTGCTAGTGAAATTTCCACTAAACCTCTGATTATATGTTATTTATTTCTAGAAATGTCGAATTACAATGGCATATATTCTCTTTTGCGATATTAGATGTCCAAATTTGTTGAAAAGCAATAAAATATGAAGCTACAGCTCCGCACATGGATAATAATAATTTGCGATTAATAATAAAGAATCCTGCAGCACTGAATTCTTTATTCATGGATTTAAATTTAAATAAAAGGTATTTTAATTCGCTAGAATGAATACTATTTTCTGGGAAGTACTGCTGTACAGTCAAGCAGGTTAAAATGAGTTTCTTGTAAGCTGTGTTTGTAATATCACACGTATAAATACAGGAAACAGAAGGCCCCTGAAACGAAAAAAATACATAATTTTCTAGAAATAATGATATAGTGCAAACATTTTTGTCTGTTCTCTTTTTTAATGGTTTTTGTACTATAATAAATCATTGAATATGCACTTTTATATTATATGATATATGATAAATTTTTCATTAAAAAGATTAGTAAGGTACTTCCTCGTAAATAAACATTTTTAAAATCAATACTGAATTTTACTCTCTTACACGAAAAAATAACTTAACCAATGATTACAAATCGGTATTTTACACAATTATAATAACAATAAACGTCTTTATTAGATTAAATATATAAAAATATACAAAAATAAATATATGAATATACAAAAATACATATACAAATATACATGGTAGATTACTTATGTGATATACTAATGAAAAAAAAAAAAAAAAAAATGAGGAAGAGGAGAGACTCAAAGATATTTTTGGTACACTTTTAAGTAACTGATAAACTCTTAGGACATAACAATTGAAATCTTAAGATCTTTATATGTTTGGTGATCATAGACTCTTGGTTGCCGATTTGCCGATTCCAGCTACAATCTATTCGCTGACATCGAGTTGTTCATTTCAGTATTTATCATTAACATTTTAAGATAATATTAATTAATGCCTTGCTCTTATATTATTCATAACCATAAAATAAACAGACCATTAGCGTTAGTGTTTTAGTATATTTTGATATTCTACAGGTCTGAATAAAGGTCACGAATACTTCAAAACACCTCAGGGAGCTAGTAAACATTTTATAATAACACAATCATAAACAATCATACTTTGGTTTCAGAAAAGTGGAGTGTCGAAGCAAGACTATATTGCTGATTAATCTGAAATTTGCCTGTCCTAACCCAATTATCAGTTTTATTTAGAAACTAGATCCTGTAGTTCGCAGTGGCTGATACTCCCGTGCTTTAAAGAGTAAATGTAATTTACTTTCCGACAACCACTGGTAAAGTAATAGGTAATTGGTAATTGCTCTGAATAATTTAATTAGTTTTGTAGTTATTAAATTTCTTCCGCAGTAATTGAGTTATCAGATTTCCCTAGTAAACGAATTACTCTTAGAGTAATGCAACTACTTTATAGTAACCAAATTTTCCTTTATAATCTCATATCATATACGAGGCTGGTTTGAAAAGTCCGTGCAAAGTCCGAGAGATGGCACCACCGGCGCGTTTCGAGGTCATGTTTAGTTAGTAGCATCTCTTGAATGAACGCACACCAAGTTTCAGCCATATTGGTCTATTTCTTTGTGTTTGGCATTCGTGTGAATCAAGGAAGTCGAGTGATTTTCAAGAAATGGACGAAAAAGAATTTCGTGTGGTGATTAAACATTACTTTATGAAAGGCAAAACGCCTCAGGAGACTAAAGAGAAGCGTGATAAACATTATGGTGACTCTGCACCTTCGATTAGAACAGTTTATAAGTGGTTTCAAAATTTTCGGACTGGCCATATGGGCCTAGTGACGCTGAACCTTCTGGACGGCCTGTGGAGGTTACGACTCCAGAAATCATTGATCAAATCCATGATATGGTGATGGATGACAGAAGAGTTAAGGTGCGTGAAATTGCTAGTGCTGTGGGCATCTCGACTGAACGGGTACATAATATTTTGCATAAACATTTGGACATGAGAAAGCTATCCGCAAGATGGGTGCCGCGATTGCTCACGCTTGACCAAAAACGGAATCGTGTGAAGTGTTGCAAGGATGGTTTGCAGCTGTTCCAGAAGAATCCGGAGGACTTTAAGCGTCGTTTCGTCACTGTGGATGAAACATGGATACATTACTATACTCCTGAGACCAAACAACAATCTAAACAATGGGTTACCAAGGGGAAATCTGCACCAAAAAAGGCGAAGACCGTTCCTTCGGCCGGAAAGGTTATGGCGACTGTCTTTTGGGATTCGCAAGGGATAATCCTCATCGACTATCTGGAAAAGGGTAAAACTATTACAGGTGAATATTATTCATCGTTATTGGACCGTTTGAAAACCGAGCTGCAAGAAAAACGCCCGCGATTGGCCCACAAGAAAGTCCTTTTTCATCACGACAACGCACCAGCACACACCTCAGCAGTTGTGGTCGCAAAATTAATGGAAATAGGATTCCAACTCGTTTCACATCCCCCCTATTCTCCAGACTTGGCTCCCTCGGACTACTATTTGTTCCCCAATTTGAAGAAATGGCTGGCGGGACAAAGATTTTATTCAAACGAGGAGGTGATTGCAGACACTAATGGATATTTTGCAGACTTGGACAAATCCTATTATTCGGAAGGGCTCAACAAACTAGAACATCGTTGGACGGAGTGTATAAGCCTAAAAGGAGACTATGTCGAAAAATAAAAAAGGTTTACCTACCATAAGTAGTTTTTATTTTTGCACGGACTTTTCAAACCAGCCTCGTATAATTTAGACTTATGGAAAATAATGGTACATGGTTACATTTCTAATTATCTGTTTTATTTTATCAGAATGAATCGGAAATCATTCGTAGTATTGCCAATTTCTTCTCTTCCAAAATATAAACAGGATTTTTTACATGATTGGAATTTTCTTGGAAATTATAAATATTCCAATTAATTATCATATTAAGAATGTTAGAAGTTAAAGTGTAAAATTCCGTTAAGGTCTGTATGTTTTAATCTCTTTGCATTCCACTGAAAATGCAATTGCCAAACAACTATCGACCAGGTGCACTGCTTTTAATAAAATCGAAAATGGAAAAGGCGATCAGTCTGTTCTGAATATTATTAGCGACCGTTAATATGGCTTTCGTAAGCAAGAATCAACAAGAGATCTTGAAACTTATGTAATACATGTTTGGAACAACGCAATCAAATACTTTGGAGAATTTCGAGCTGTTACACTTGATATATTTAAAGCATTGGACAGAATTTGGCACTATGTATTACTTTCTAAGGTACGGTCTTATGATATGTCTGAAAAGTTCTGTTTATGGCTCCCGTATTTCCTCAGAGAGCGTTCTTTACATGTGACAGTAGACGGATTTCTTTCTAACATCTTTACTATCAACCCCAACGTTTGCCTCAGGCTCCATACTGTCCCCTACAATTTTTCTCATCTACATCAACGATCCGCTGGAACGGACCAGGAAGCCAATCCATAATATTGCAGATAACAGATCGGCTACTCATGCCAATATCCACAGAGAGCAGGAAGTCGTTCAACTTAACAACGACCTGGATGAAATTTTATATTAGTGTGACAGCAACCAAGTAGAATTTAAGTCTACAAAAGCACAAGCGGCATTTTTTTCTAAGAAAGTTAACGTTGCTGAACCCGACATAGTTAGGTCAGGGCACTTCATTTCTTTAGCATCGTTACTCAGTATACTGTGCGTTAATTTGGGAGCAATTATATTTTGGTACGAACTTGTTGCAGGTATAGCAAAGAAAGCTTCTTAAAAGCTGGGAATATTATTTCGAATTGGAAAGCTTTACCCTCCACAATAACTGTTAATTCTGTACAAAGCTCAAATTCATTCAATGATGGAATCCTAGCCTGCTCCCAAACATATACTGCATTTGTTTGATTCTATTCAGAACAGAGCTGTTCGCCTGATTGGACACCCAAAACTGACCAGCAACCTTGATTCCTTGGAGCATTGCAGAACGGTGGGCGACTTGAGTTTATTCTACAAGTATTTTCATGGAAAGGGTTCTGTGGATGTAGTCCGCTGAATTCCTTCCCCCTCGAAACACGCTAGAAATACATATTGCACTAATACTTTATACCCGTATGAAGTTCAGCTTGTTACTCCTCGTAAAGCCCTTTTCAAATAGTCTTTTATATAGAGAACCTCATGCTTTTGGAATGATTTGCCCAGGACTGTCTCTCACGAAGTATATTTTACAGCGATTTAATACCAACGTGAACTGCTCTTTCCGCAAACGCGGCGTTTCTGTATTGCTTTAGGGATTTCCTTACAGCACGAGTGCTATGTCCATTAGAAAAAAGAACTTCATTCTGAAAATTTATTTAATTTACTGGTAGGCGACAGTTTCCTATTTCGACTTTTGGCTGATGTTACTACATCTTGAGTTCGAGCTTTGAGTATTTGAACTACCGTAAAATATTCAAAGAACATAAGGCAATTGGATGAATACAGAGTACTCGGATTACCTTATCGTAATTTAAATACTCTTGAGTGACAAAATTACTACAATGAAATTGAGATGCTATAAAATACAATAACAAATAATTCATTTATAGTAATTCAATATGGAATGAATTACTTTGTATCTGTAATAAATAACTGAACTTTTTTAAACAACCGGTTACTTATAAAAGCAATTGTTAATCGTAATTGAACTAGTTTTTAAAGTAATTCATGACAGTTTCAGTTAAATCTATGATGGCATAGATGTATAATGATTTTAATTTGGTATATACTTACCATAATTGGTATAAAAAGCAGAGTGTCAGTCCACATATATTCATAGTTGCTCAAGTACAAACAATAATTTAGACTTGCCATAAAACTAAATACCAAAATGTTATAATTTACTTCGCTAAAAATTGTATTAATTAAAACCACAACTTGGTTTAAATGGTAAAAAACTACTTCAACCTTTCGTAGTTTTATGAGAAATTCATTTTCGGTTAAATCTTTTGACATAATTGTTTTTATTAACATATAAAGATCTTCATATTTATTTTTTATAGCAAATATTAGCTGATTTCTTAAAACCCTGATAAAAATATGTAATAAAAAACTAGGTAATTCTCCACATTACACAAAGTTACAACAATATTTGCTTCTTGTGTGTGAAAGATAATTTTTGTTAAATCTTTAAAATTTATAATAATGCCAGTTATCCAAAACCATATGGAGAATACGATAAGTAAAAAAGTTGAATTGTGGTAGATGTTGAATTCTCTGTCTGCCCAGGTGTTAATACTTTCAAAATTGTCTAGAAATGTGAATTCCTAAAATTAAAAAAATTAAGTAAGTTACGTAGCAACACAAAGGCGACCAGAGCCTAGAGGTTAACATGTCTGCTTTCCACGCCGGCAACTCGAATTCGATTCTCGGCTCTGCAGATAAAATAACAAAAGAAAAAATAAAAATAAGGTTACAAGGTAACGGTCACCTCTATCGGGGAGGCAATCGCAAACAACCCAGAGTATTACGCCTAGTAAAGCCCTCTCACTTTGGCCGTTCGGAACTGGCATTAAACTGTAGGCCCCCCTTTGTCTGTGGAACATTTAAAAAAGGCACGAAATACAGGCAAACGCGAGAGGGTCGCCTACATTCTTATCGGATATGGCACTTCGAGAAGAAGAATAAAACAGTACATAGCGCTATTTTGTAAGCCCATTGGAATTTTCAGGAGACTATTATGATTCGTGTTGTAAAAATTAAATGACACTATTTTTTTAGGTTTCGCTTTTTTTTAGTAAATGTACTCGTCTCCTAACTCTTATAATCTAATAGTACTTTCAAAGAATCCTTTGGAACGTTTTTTGGAATTGCCTGCGCAGCATATACCCTTCGAATGAAATTATGAAATCAGGTGAATGATTTCAATCACAGACCTTATTTCAAGCTAAATATTGATGCGAAGTGAGGAAAGTGTGAATTAGTGTATTATCGCGTACGAATCACCAGTATCTGGGTCACTATGTTCAGGTAAAACATGATAAAGTCTACTCATCAAACATTCAATATTTCCAAGTAATGCTCGTCATTGATAGTTTAACCATGAAAAAATATTTTTGATGTAGAAAATATTGTTCTAATTTTAGATCCAAATTTTCATATTTTATGACGAACTGATTTGAGAAAGTTTGGACTTTTTCTAGAGCCTCAGATGGTTTCTTTGAATTTCGTACTCTTAAATACTTTTGATCTTCACTTAAAGTATGTCGAATAAAATTTACTTAAACGCTTTTTTTAAAGATCTTCCTTCAAAAATCGAAATATTTCCTCTCTTGGTCTTTAACGCCTTTCTATCATTTTAAAACATGCATTGCGATCTTGTGCTACGAATTTCTGAACTTTTTGAATCCGATTGGTTACTATGAATACGCGTATTAATAACAAAAATCCCTTGATTTAAGAAGGACAAGTTTGTGTTAAGTCTATTAAGATACATTTATATCGATGAATCTCATCTGCTATTTTTTTTTTGACCATAGACAAAACAACTATTCTCTCTATTCCTGTAAATTTTAAACAACCAAAAGTAGGAAGCAAAGTGGAATGTAAACTTAATATAATAAACAAGGCGGCGTACCACAGGGTATTTAGTTTACAAAACTAAGGTTAGTAATTTTAAAGTACTGAGACCAATGATAATAAGCTACGGAGATTTAAACAGGGAAGTAGAACAACAATCTGTGAAGACATCACTAATAGCAGGTTGGTTGAAGGATATAGTCTGGAAAAATAAATACTCGACAACACAAAGCAAAGTAAGGATAAAAAAAAAACCGGTCAAGTGCAAGTTGAACTTGCACAATTAGTGTTCCGTACGATTGTTTTTAAAATAGAAAATTTTGTTAGGGTGGTATAAAATGATCAGTGACTTCACAAAACACACCCCAAATGAGTTTTCAGTAAAGTTTGCTTCCAATCTTTACTGAAAACTGGTGACCTTGAAATTTTGGTTTTTTTTCTATACCAGATAAATTATTAAAGGTAATGATAATTTTCGTTCAATCTATACCCCGTGGAGAATATTCCAGTATTTTTTCAAAATTTTTTGATCAGTACTTTTCGAGATAAGGTAGGGGACAGCGATTTTTCACGATTTTTTAAAAGTAATACGAAGAAACGTATGCGCAAGTATTACATTATATATATATTTTTTACTCGTATTTTCACAAGCTTTCATTTGACACCACACTCGATGACCTAGTAAAAAAATTTTTTTTCACTTCCGATTTCACCCCTCAAAACGAATCCCTTAAGTCAAAATTTATGTTACGGTGATATAAAATGATCATTGACTTCACAAAACACACCCCAAATAAGTTTTCAACAAAGTTTATTTCCAATCTTTACTGAAAATTGATGACCTTGAAATTTCTGTTTTTTTTTATATACCAGATAAATTATTACAGATAATGCACTCGTGATAATTTTCGTTCAATCTACACCTCGTGGAGAATATTCCAGAATTTTTTCAAAATTTTTTGATAAGTACTTTCCGAGATAAGGCGGGTGGACAGCGATTTTTCGCGATTTTTTAAAAAATAATACAAAGAAAAGTGCTTGCAAGTATTACATTATATCATATATATATTTTTTACTCGTGTTTTCACAAGCTTTCACTTGACACCACACTCGATTACCTAGTAAAAATATTTTTTTTTCACTTCCGATTTCACCCCCCAAAACTAACCCCTTAAGTCAAAATTTAACTTTCAAAACTACATGGCTCTGATGAGGCCATCAATTCCTATATTACTACCAAATTTCAACTTTCTATGACAAATAGTTTCATAGAAAATCGGGTGTGACAGACGGACAGACGGACAGACGGACAGACGGACAGACGGACACGGACGGACAGGCGGACAGACGGACAGACGGACAGACGGACAGACAGACGGACAGGCACCGAAGTGATCTTATAAGTGTTCCGTACGGAACACTAAAAAGACAACAGTGAGATCGATCCTCACATATGCTGTAGGAATAAGAGCTGACACAGCACAAAAGTTGAGGATTACAGAAATGAAGATCTCTACATATATGGAAAAACTATCCACGACAAAATCCGCAGCAAAGATTTATAAGATCTACATAAGATACAATAAATATCCAAATGGACCAGAACCAGAAGAAAGCAGGGAAATAAACATTTAGATCGGATTGACGACAACAGACTGGCAAAAAGAGTCAAACTGAATAAACTGTGTGAGGGAAGAATTACGGGCAGTCTTCCAAAAAGGTGGGAGGAATGCTGGACGTTCACGTCGGAAGAGACCTAATGGAGATAAAACAGGCATACCTACTTATATGATATACCATATAAGAAAGAAGAAGAAGGAGCAGGCTGCCCCGATATCTTACGTATAGAATATATGGAGAACATTTTATTACAAATTTGTAATTATCCTCCAAGTCAAGTTCGTACCTTTAAACGCAAATCGAGGTATCTTAAGCCTAATCTAAAACTGAGCGGTTAGTGGCATCAAACAAAGAAGATTTACCCATCAAAATGGTTTTCGGATCCTTTAAACTCCTTATTGTGTACAAAACAAAAGCCTTAATAGCTTACATAAGATTTTGAAGAAAGTTGTAAACGAGTACCCAATTTGGAATTAAGGTCTACCACTAAAAAAGATTTTTCTGCAGCTTTAAAAGCAGTAATCAAATTTCTAAAAAAATGGACCGAATGAAAGCTGACGGTATATTTGCCGAAATCGAATTATGTCGCAAATAATACAATATAATTCAAAGAACATGCAAAAACCTTATGTTACTTCTTGTTGCAGTAACAGACACATGGATTCAAATAAAACTACCTGCAAGATTGTAATAATTTTTTTTATGGGCCTAGCACACGTGCTGCAGGGAAATCCCTAAAGCGCTACAGGAGCTACACGTGTGTGGAAAAAGCGATTCAAGTTGATCTTAAATCGCTGTAAATTGTACCCGGTCGGAGATACAGTCCTTGGTAAATTATTCCAAAGGGATGAGGTTCTCCATATAAAAGACTGCTTGAAAAGGAATGTACGAGGAGCAACAGAGGAAATAAACCCACTATGAGTACTTTCATTTTCATTTAAGATAAAAGAAATTCAGTTCAATTAAGAATTTTTTTATTCCTTTTATCGACTATATTACAGTCGAAAGATATGGAAAGCGCCATAAATTAGTTGAGTATGTTAAACTCCAATCTATAATATATAAAAAATGCAACGTCTCTCTGTCTGTCTGGCTATCCGTTAGCGCGCTTATCACTGGAGAACCACTTATCCGATTTACGTGCTTTTTTCTAAAAACATACATATGTTCTCTGGCTAGGTTATAGGCTATATTTTATTACGATAGGTAGCATAGGGAACGAGCAGTGACGATAATAGCGAATGAAGTCGGAAAAAAGTTTGTCGCTAGCGCGTTCCCTTGCAGTACACAGCCTAAACCATTAAATTTGGAACAATATTATGTAGCAGAGAATATAATCTATAATCTATAATATATATAAAATACAATGTCTCTCTGTTTGTCTGTCTGTCCATTACTGCGTTGGTCAGGCGAGAACCACTTATCCGATTTACGTGTCTTTTTTTAAATTCATACATATATTCTTTGCCCAGGTCATATAGTAATAATAAAAATCTATATCTATAATATATGTAAAATGCAACGTCTGTCTGTCTGTCCGTTAGTGCGCTTATCCCTCGAGAACCAGTTATCCGATTTACGTGATTTTTTAAATTCATACATATGTTCTCTGACCAGGTTATAGGCTATATTTTATTACGTTAGGTAACATAAGGAATAAGCAGTGACGATAACAGTGAATCAAGTCGGAAGAAAGTTTGCCGCTAGCGCGTTCTCTTGCAATATACTGCCTAAACCACTAAATATAGAACAATATCATAGAGCAAAGAATATTTGTCATATATATAAAATGCAACGTCTCTCTGTCTGTCTGTCCGTTAGTGCGCTTGTCACTCAAGAACCACTTATCCGGTTTACGTGTTTTTTTTAAATTCATACATATGTTCTTTGGCCAGGTTATATAATAATAATAATAATCTATATAATATATATAAAACGCAACGTCTCTCTGTCTGTCTGTCCGTTAGTGTGCTTATCATTCGAGAACCACTCATCCGATTTACGTGATATTTTTTAAATTCCTAATTTAATATATTTCTAAAAAAATCTATAATATATATAAAACGTAACGTCTCTCTGTCTGTCTATCCATTACTGCGCTTAGCACTCAAGAACCACTTATCCGATTTACGTGTTTGTTTTTTATAAAATACAAGGGGAATAAACAGAGACAAAATGCTAATATGTAGGAAAAAAAATGGAAGTTTAGCGGTAAGTTTCTCAGAAGGCCTAAATAGATAGGAAGAATACTTTAAAGAGACACTAAATAGAGATGAAAATGAGTTGAATGAGAAATAGAATGCAAAATTAACTGAAAGGCCGGAGGGGACAAACAAACCCTGCAAAGAAGAGATAAGAGAAATACTCAGAATCCAAAAAAAATAAGGCCCCGGGTGGAAATTGTATAACAGCAGAACTGATAAAAGCTGGAGGAGTAGATCTGAAAAATGAAATATGCCGGTTGGTGCAAGAAATATGGGAAACAGAAAAGATGCCAGTGAGCTGGAGAGAGTCGCTTATTTGTCTAATATACAAAAAAGGAGAAAAAACTATATGTGCTAATTATAGACCAATAGCCTTACTGGATGTCGTGTACAAGATAGTAGTGTTGACTATCAAAAACAGACTAGCAGAGAAAGCCGAGTCTATTCTGGGAGAGTACCAGTGTGGATTCAGGAAAAATAGATCGGTTACAGACCAGATATTTTTCGATTAAGCAAATCCAAGATAATAGCTTAGAACAAAATTTGGAACTATACTTGGTCTTTGTGGATTCCAGAGAAACACATGACTCTGTAAATAGAGAAGGACTCTACAAGATAATGGAAGAACTAAAAATTTCAAGTAAATTGATTTGCATGGTGAGAATGACCCTGAATTACACAGAAACTAGAGTGTTGGTTGAGGGCAAAGTATCAGATAAGTTTAAGGTGAAGAGAATATTAAGATAGGGGGAACCAGTGTCGACATGTCTATTTAATTTTGTACTAGAGAAGATAATCCGGGAGTCAGAAATAAAAACAAGTGGAACGATATACCAGCAAACCTGCCAATTCTTGACCTATGCGGATGATGTAGCAGTGATTGCAAGAGCAAAAGAGAACCTCAAAAAGCCACAAGTAGAATAGAAGAAAGGGGGGGATGAAAGGACTAAAGATAAATGAGGAAAAAACAAAATATATGGAAATTACAAAGAAAAAGGATAATAAAAACAACAAAAGTTTAGATATAATACAATTTAGGGAAAAGATATATGTTTGAAAAAGTAGACAAATTTAATTATCTGGGAGTAACAATAACAGAGAGTGGACAAGAAAGGACGACGATACAAGAAAGAAAAGCGAAAGGACAGAGATGTTTGGGGGCAATGAATCCAATATTGAAATCAAAGAATGTATCAAAAAAAGCCAAAGGAAGAATATATACGACAGTTGTCAGACCCACGGTGGCATATGGATGCGAAACGTGGAAACTGAATGCAAGAGAAAAGGAGACGTTGGAGGTGTGGGAAAGGAAAGCTGTGAGATGAATCTACGGAGGAAGGAAAGAAGAGGGACTGTGGAGAAGAAGAACAAACTACGAATTAAAATGCCTATATACGAAACCCCTTATAAGCCAAATCATAAGAAGCCAGCGATTAATATGGTTGGGACACGTGGCAAGGATGAAGGAAGAAAGACAGGCAGAGTAAGCCCTAATAAGAGGAGTGGTTGGAAGAAGAGGCAAGGGTAGACCTCGATCTACATGGATTCAGACAGTAAAGCAAGATCCGGAGTTAATGAGAATCCCGCACTGGGAAAAGCTAACAGGAGACAAAAAGAAGTGGAGACAAGTATTCAACCAAGCCATGGGTCTCGAAGGCCCCTTGAGCTATATAATAAGTGACGATAAAGGTGAATCAAGTCCACGCGAGCGGAGTCGCGGGCACGGATAGTCAATTATAAATCAAATTAAATAAATCTAGTAATTTCATGAAATAATTAGTATTTATTTAAAACTAGCCGTGCCTGCGGCTCTGCTCGCGTGGGCTTGATTCACCTTTATCGTCACTGCTTATTCGTTATGTTTATATTATTATATAGCTCAAGGGGCCTTAGAGGCCCATGGCTTGGTTGAATACTTGTCTCCACTTCTTTTTGTCTCCTGTTAGCTTTTCCCAGTGTGGGATTCCCATTAACTCTCGATCTTGCTTTACTGCCTGAATCCATGTAGATCGAGGTCTACCCTTGCCTCTTCTTCCAGCCACTCCTCTTATTAGGGCTTGCTTTGTCTGTCTTTCTTCCTTCATCCTTGCCACGTGTCCCAACCATCTTAATCGCTGGCTTCTTATGATTTGGTTTATAAGGGGTTTCGTATATAGGCATTTTAATTCGTAGTTTGTTCTTCTTCTCTACTGTCCCTCTCCTTTCCTTCCTCCGTAGATTCATCTCACAGCTTTCCTTTCCCACACCTCCAACGTCTCCTTTTCTCTTGCATTCAGTTTCCACGTTTCGCATCCATATGTCACCGTGGGTCTGACAACTGTCGTATATATTCTTTCTTTTGCTTTTCTTGATACATTCTTTGATTTTAATATTGGATTCATTGCCCCCAAACATCTCTGTCCTTTCGCTTTTCTTTCTTGTATCGCCGTCCTTTCTTGTCCACTCTCTGTTATTATTACTCCTAGATAATTAAATTTGTCTACTTTTTCAAACATATATCTTTTCCCTAAGTTGTTTATTGTATCTAAACTATTGTTGTTTTTTATTATCCTTTTTCTTCGTAATTTCCATATATTTTGTTTTTTCCTCATTTATCTTTAGTCCTCTCATCCTTCCCCTTCACTGTTACATTATCCGCATAGGCCAAGCATTGGCAAGTTTGCTGGTATATCGTTCCATTTATTTTTATTTCTGACTCCCGGATTATCTTCTCTAGTACAAAATTAAATAGACATGTCGACACTGGTTCCCCCTATCTTAATATTCTCTTCACCTTAAACTTATCTGATACTTTGCCCTCAACCAACACTCTATTTTCTGTGTCATTCAGGGTCATTCTCACCATGCGAATTAATTTACTTGGAATTTTTAGTTCTTTCATTATCTTGTAGAGCCCTTCTCCATTTACAGAGTCATGTGCTTCTCTGGAATCCACAAAGACCAAGTGTAGTGCCAAATTTTATTCTAAGCTATTATCTTGGATTTGCTTAATCGAAAATATCTGGTCTGTAACCGATCTATTTTTCCTGAATCCACACTGGTACTCTCCCAGAATAGACTCGGCTTTCTCTGCTACTCTGTTTTTGATAGTCAACACTACTATCTTGTATACGACAGTAAGGCTATTGGTCTATAAATAGCACATATAGTTTTTTCTCCTTTTTTGTATATTGGACCAATGAGCGACTCTCTCCAGCTCACTGGCATCTTTTTTGCTTCCCATATTTCTTGCACCAATCGGCATATTTCATTTTTCAGATCTACTCCTCCAGCTTTTATCAGTTCTGCTGTTATACAATTTCCACCAGGGGCCTTATTTTTTTTGCGCTCTGAGTATTCTCTTATCTCTTCTTTGCAGGGTTTGTTTGTCCCCTCCTGCCCTTCAGTTAATTTTGCTTCCTATTTCTCATTCAACGCATTTTCATCTCCATTTAGTGTTTCTTTAAAGTATTCCTCCCATCTATTTAGGCTTTCTGCGAAGAAAGAAACTTCCATCTTTTTTCCTACATATTAGTATTTTGTCTCTGTTTATTCCCTTTGTATTTTATAAAAAAACAAACACGTAAATCGGATAAGTGGTTCTTGAGTGCTAAGCGCAGTAATGGATAGACAGACAGACAGAGAGACGTTACGTTTTATATATATTATAGATTTTTTTTGACAAATATTAAATTAAGAATTAAAAAAAATCACGTAAATCGGATGAGTGGTTCTCGAACGATAAGCCCACTAACGGACAGATAAACAGGCAGAGAGACGTTGCGTTTTATATATATTATATATATTATTATTATTATTATATAACCTGGCCAGACAACATATGTATGAATTAAAAAAAAACACGTAAATCGGATAAGTGGTTCTTGAGTGATAAGTGCACTAACGGACAGACAGGCAGACAGATAGAGAGACGTTGCATTTTATATATATTAGAGATATTCTTTACTATATGATATTATTCCATATTTAATGGTTTAAGCAGTGTATTGTAAGAGAACGCGCTAGCGGCAAACTTTTTTCCGACTTGAAGTGGTTCTCGAAGGATAAGCGCACTAACGGACAGACAGACAGACAGAGAGACGTTGCATTTTACATATAATGTAGATATAGATTATTGTATTTAAAAAAAGACACGTAACTCGGATAAGTGGTTCTCGCCTGATCAACGCACTAATGGACAGACAGAGAGACATTGTATTTTATATATATTATAGATTATAGATATTCTCTGCTACATAATATTGTTCCAAATTTAATGGTTTAGGCTGTGTACTGCAAGGGAACGCGCTAGCGGCAAACTTTTTTCCGACTTCATTCACTATTATCGTCACTGCTCATTCCCTATACTACCTATCGTAATAAAATATAGCCTATAACCTGGCCAGAGAACATATGTTTGTTTAAAAAAAAAAAGCACGTAAATCGGATAAGTGGTTCTTCAGTGAATAAGCGCACTAACGGACAGACAGACAGAGAGACGTTGCATTTGATTTATAATTGAAGTAAACAAGCAAGAAACTTACCCACTAAGTAGTAATTAAATCTGTGGTTCCCAGAAAATACTGATTATGGAATAGTGTAGAGTCGGCTGTTAAGAAAAGATCAAACAACCAAATATCTTAAACCTGTTTCGATAAAAAATATTTTTATACAGGGTATTAGCTAAATGCGGTTCGGGTAAGAGGTAGGATCTGGCATAATATGTAGAATTTACCAAAAGAGGTGCTAATTTAATTAGTAGGTGCGAAGTTCTTATTCCCTACAGAAATTTTTATTTTCTGCTGAATAGCAACCTTTGCATTTCAAATCTAAATCAGTTTGTTCGTCGATGCTGTGCCTACTTTTCATTACCCTGTAGTTTCGCCAATAGATGTGCAGTTCACAAAGAATTCTCTCATTTTCTAAATTCAACATCAACATGCGATCATGTATTGAGTATGATGTTTCAAATTTTTAAGGTACATACCTGAAAAAGCTTTTCCCATTGTTTTCTTCTAACATAAGAAAACAAAATAAGAAGTATCACTAAAAAATGCGCTTTAAAAAGAGCAGCTCCATAGAAAAACAAAGATAGATTTAGAAAATATATACGAATAAGGTGAAAAAATATTAAGATTATACTAAAAATAGACATAGTTACAATTTGGTACTTGTAGTGTTTCACTGGTAGCAGAACGCGGTTTTGGAAATCATATGGCGGTACTATACCAAAATATCTGTAATATTTTGCGAACGGTTGAAAAAATAAAATAGTTTTTCTAGTATAGATGAAACTCATGGTTTGCTTATGTTAAACAAATAATTTTTTTTTCTGTTTGGACCTTATTAAATAATAATTCTTGATATTGACTAAACAATTATGTGTAATAATATGTTTGTATTGTAGATAAACTAATTAATTCAGTGTAATAAATATAGTTACCAGTAAATACAGGATGACTAAATAAATATATGTAATAAATACTGGTTAATTTATAACTTTATTGATGTTGAATCGTCAGCTGGTATCAAGAAAAATCACTACATTCAACTATATGCAAGTTTGTAATGTTGATATATTACAAAAATATCTCCCTCATATAGGCACTGTTTTAATTTACTAGTTTTTATTTTAATGAAACTTATTCAAATTTAGGAAATAGAAATCTTTAAATTATTTGTTTCTTTACCGAATTAACTAGAGTGCAAAAGTGACGATTAGAAAAATATTCCTTAATTATATTAAGGGATGTCATGGCCCTTGAATTATGGAACATATGGAGAGTTATTACCGTTAAATGTAAATCGTGGTCTTTTGAGTGCAATCTAAAAATAAATGAGTAGCAATATCACACAAAGAAGATGGATCCATTAAAATGACTTTCCGGTTTTATAGAGTTACTATTGAATACAAAACAAAAACACCAACAACAAACAAAGGAGTTCTAAAGGAAGTAGTGAGAGAGAACTTAGTCTGTTGTGACGCGTTTTCGCATCTAAAGGCTATTTGGCTAAAGAAAGTAGTGATCGGAGTGAGCGGTGAAAAATACAGCAATTAAGGAAAAGAGTATCTGATTCACGACTAAAGTTTGCTACTGAAGTTTGTCTAAAGTCTTCGGGTAAAGAATGAACCACATTAAAGGTGAGAAAGCACAAACTGAATGTTATCCAAAACTATAATCGTATCATGTGACAGGCACAGCTATAAGATCTGCTAGTCATCATAACAACGTAAATATAATAAATAGATTATTATTCATTTCAACCCCACGGTGACTTCTTTAATGTTTACATTCAGCATTTAAAACTAACAGAATATCAATCACTTAAGAAATTTTGAAATTTCTTCTAATAACTAAAATACTACATGCGGAAAATTATAATAGCGCTAGAAGAGATTCTGGTGATGAGGTGTTTCACCAGAATGGTGACTGATTTTTAGATGAAGTAGATAACTTCCAAGTGCAAATAAATAATAACAATTTCATGAAAAAATTAGGTCTAATTAATTTACTTGATAATTTAGGCTAACAAACATCGAATCTAAGTAGCAACCACACCTTGAGCTAACCAATTTAGTATAGGGTGAGATATTTAGAAAAAAAGCAAATAACTAATCATTTTAATTCGAAATTGTTGAAAAAGTATTTTTGTTTGGGTATCTGGTTTAAATACTTTTATGTGCGCCGACATGAAGTAAGACCTCGTGGTTTAATAATATATAGAATTCATCACAAGACATGTTAATAAAATAGGGGCTCTTGAAGTTATTACTTTTAGAAATTTTGATTTCCTTTTGAGTAACAGCTTGTTGAGTTTCAAGTCTATTTCAGTTCATTCGTTTATTCCTTCACTGATTTTTTACACCTTTTAGTTTCGTCAATAGATTTGCAATCCATAGTAAATCCTTTCTCAGCCTTATAAATTCAACATCATTATATGTTTACTAAGTGACTGATTTATTTAATTTTTTAAGGAACAAACCTGAAATAACTTTTCCCATTGTTTGCTTCTAATGTAAGAAAACAGAATAAGATGCACCATTAAAAAAATTTGCGGTGGCAACAGCAGCTCTATTTAAAGAGTGGAACATGGCTGTTATATTTGTTGAATATGGTTAACATATATTAAGATTACACCAATTTTGAAGGTATGTAGTCACAATTTGATACTTAGTGTAATATTTTGTAATTGGTTGGAAAAATAAAATCCTTTTTCTTGTGTATGTGAAACTCACGGTATGCTTATATAAAACTAATGCTATCCTTTGGAAGGACATGTTTTCCTGCTTGGAATATATTAATTAAAAATTATTGATATTGATATGCATAACAGTGTTTGTATTGTTGATACTTTAATTAACTGAGTATAATGTCTCTATTAATAACAAATGCCGAATGATTAAATAAAATAACGTTAAAAAAATTAAAATATGGATACGATAAATAAAGAAGCAAGAGTTATATTTAGCTACGAATTATTTACAAATTTGATTACCTGACTATATTTTCATTGTATGGTAATAAGCAGTTTTTTCTAAAGCTAAAGTAAAAAATAAAATCGACCTGCTAATTGCCTTCTGGTTAATTTAGAATTTTATTCGTGTTTAACTGGTTTAGTTTATAGCAGCTAAATCCACTACAAGATGAAATTTAAATGGTCAGGCAGTATTATTGCAACAATACCTATTGAGGAACCCAACTTGTAATATGAACTCGTTTCATACGTTTCTAATACTTTTCATGGAAAAACATCAACGTGCAGCCAAAGGAGCCAGCCATTTTTTTCGGTTGCTTTAAGTTAGAGACCAAAAAAGCTTCTGGCGCTGATGGCGTAAATTCGCAAGCTAACAACACCATTTTTTATAGACTGTTCATTTTATTCTATGAAAGAAGAAATATTTTTTTTATGCTGGAAGTGTACTTTTTTTTATTGCTTCGCGAATTTTGATTACCTTTTAGTTTCGTCAATAGATTTTCAATCCGTAGTAAATCTTATCACAAACTTATAAATTCAACATCATTATATGTTTACTAGTGACTGATTATTAAATTTTTAAAGGAGCACACCTGAAATAACTTCCCATGGTTTGCTTCTAATATAAGAAAACAAAATAGGACACACCATTAAAAAAATATGCGGTGGAAACAGTAGCTTTATTTAAAAGGATGAACATCGCTGTCATATTTAATGAATATGTTTAAGATATATTAAGATTACACCAATTTTTTGAAGATATGTATATAGTCATAACTTGATACTTCAAGGACTAGCAAAACGCGGTTTTGCAAGTGCTGTGGCAGCAGATACTATTCAAAAATATCTGCAATATTTTGTAATTGGTTGGAAAAATAAAATCTGTTTCCTAGTATATATGAAACTCTCGGTATGCTTAAATAAAACTAATGCTATCCTTTGAAAGGTCATGTTTTTCTGCTTGGAACATATTAATTAAAAATTATTGATATGCATAACAGTGTTGTAGTGTTGATACTTTAATTAACTTAGCATAAAGTTAAAAAAATTAAAATATCAATACGAAAAAGAAAGAAGCAAGAATTAGGCTTAATTACAAATTATTTACAAATTTGATTGCGTGACTATATTTTCGTTGTAATAAGGAGTCTTTCTAGAGCTAAAGTAAAAAATAAAATGGATCTGCTAATTGCATTAAATATGTTATCTACTTACACAGCCTTTTGGTTACTTCAGACGTTTATTCATATTTAACTGGGAAAAACTGGTTTACTACATAGCAGCTAAATCCTCTACAAGATGAAATTTAGATAGTTAAGCAATACTATTGCAACAACACGTCTTGAGGAACCCAACTTGTAATTTTCTTGCTTCATACTCTTCTGTTAATTTTTATGGAAAAACAATAACGTGCAGCGAAAGAGGCTCGATATTTTTTAGAGACTCAAAAAGCTCTTGGCGCTGATGGCACAAATTCGCAAGCGAACTAACACCATTTTTTATAGACATTTAATTTTATTTTATAAAAGAAGAAATATTTCCTTTATGCTGAAAGTGCACTTGTCTTTCAGTAATATTATTGAAAAGGGTATAAATGAGCATTTTTTTAAATACGAGGATGGATTCAGAAGTGTGTTAAATTTGTAGAAGACGGAAAATTTTGCTAAGCGGTATGACTGTTGGTAAGTGTCATTCTTGTAACGATTATGTTTAAATAGATGCACCGCGCAGATGTTTGTGAGCAACTATCTTAATTGATCGCTGTTACACGTTTTGTAGAAATAGATAAAGCCGAGTATTGTGCAGTAATAAAACATTTTTATTTAAAAAAGGGTACTGCGGCTTAGATATAAACTGCACTGAATGTAGTTCATGGGAACTCTACACCAGCACTCAAGATCATTGGATAAATGAATTTAGAAGTAGCCATAAGAGCACTGTAGATGCTGCACGTTCAGGACGCCCGATTGAAGTTTCTTCTGAAGAAATTCAGTATCGTTATTGAAGATAACTTTCATGAAATTCCTGACATGGTAGGCATCCCATATGAACGGGCACATAATATCCTGTATAAAGTTCTAAAAATAAAAAAGTTGCGTGATGTATGCCGCGGTTATGGGTCGAAATCAAAAACGCATGGGGAGGGACATTTCAACATCGTATTTGAAAAAGTTGTAGCCTAATTCTAAGGACTTCTGGTGTCTTTATGTGAATGTTGATGGAACATGGTTTACCATTATAGCTTGGAGATAAAATGGTAGCTAAAACAACGGGTAGGCGAAGGTGAAAGTGCAACAAAAAGAAAACGAAAACCGTTTTATCGGCGGGAAAAGTGATGTTAACTGTTTTTTGGAATCATTTAGAACAAGCAAACATTTTAAGAAAGTCGAGCAGTTCTAGTTAATATATCCAAGGCATCTTACCGTCTTCGGCATAATATATTGTAGGGTAAGCTACGCTTTAATGGCATATTTGAAAGGTATTGTTTATGACTTCAGATTAACAACATTAGGAATAAGGAACGAAAGAGAAGATAGACGCATATAATTTTGCCAAAATATAATATTGTAGCTACAAACACTTATAATTTATACAAAAGAAGGTTATGTATGTAAAAGTCCCTAGCAGATAACACTAGTGAGAAGTAAATAGATTTTATCTTAATAAATAAGGGATATAGAAACTCGACCAAATAAGCTAGGCCATATCCTGGTGCAAACGCAGCGACCACCCAGTAATAATAAAATTTCAAGTTAGGCTAAAAATCTTAAAAAAAGATTTAAGAAAACTCAGCAACAGTATATAAGACATCAGAAAAATTAACGACGAATTAAACAAGACGAAGTCAAGAGTGAAAAATGATGAAGACCAAAAATAGAAAACAAAACTATTATAATGAAGCCGTCCAAGGAACCATTGGTGACGAATGGAATATTTTAACTTATGGAATAAAGAAGATTGTAATACGAGTATTGGTAATTAGTTATCCTAGACCACTTCAAATTGTCAATAACAAATGCGGTTGCTATAGATATTAGTTTGATATTTATTAAATACGTACATAAAGTATGATGGTAAAGATTTTATTGTACGAATTTTTGAAAAAGATATGACCAGCAAAAATCATAAATTTCGTAAAATTAAATACTGATCGGTGATAAACTACTTCTTTTGGAAAGAATTGTCTGCTATAGAAATTTACGATAACATGCTTAATACATTGAAGAAACAAATTTTAAGAGAGGAAGAATCGACATCTGTGATGGATACCGTTCTGAAAGAGAAATTTCTGTATCTATCCGATGATGATGGAAAATCGACCAATTACGCAGAAACGTACAAGAAAGACTCTGAATATTTCATAAAAACGTGTTTTTCACATTATTCGTTCTGATTTCAGCATAAGCAAGTTATCAGCAAAATGAAACATGTGTTCATTATTATGGTTCAAAGCTAAGGGAACAGTAGAAATAGTGAAAACATCGCAGTGAAGTTGAATCATCGACGAAGTAACATGAATTCCTTACCGTGATGGACGTTCTTCTTGACCTGTTTTTAACCAGTAATCTAGAGATTGATGCTGTCACCGTTAGGTTCTTGCAACTATAAGGTGATTTGAAATCGAGTGTTCTACTAATCAGTGACAGAGGCACACCTAAACCCAACAAGGGACAAAACTGACCATAAAACTTGAACTTCTAAATTGACACACTGAAACCTAGCACGATGTTGCTTAAAGATAGCAAATAGGCATGAATTCTTCACTATATACCTAATAGAATAGAATAAGTTTCCCATCCAAAATAGACTTAATCTTGAAGTTAGAGTGACAAAAAACAAGTGAACAAAAAAAGAAAAAAAATATTCTATTTCCTTGGCCTTCTTATAGGAAATTAAATCAGAGGTCCGCAAATCGGATAATAAAAAGGCATAAAGAAAAGTGATACCATAAAGAAAAGTGAAAATACCGACTTTAATAGTGTAGTTATATATTAGTTGAAGGTAACTCCATTGAATAAGGATACGTCCAACGAACACTGTTAAAGTTAAATAAAAGAAAGAAACGCACAATTTAATATACCTACAAGACGACGCATCCACCATTTACGCTGTTTTAAAAACTATAAATTACGGAAGAAATGAATAAATAAGAAAATGTGCAATTAGCTACATTTGCTACATACTAAAACTACAATAACTTATTTCAACTCTAATAAAGCTGCAGTAGAGGCTAATGAAATACCTCTCAAGATAAGAAAACAAAAGAGTCAAGGCTTACTCAACCAAATTTTGCACACACAAAAAAACCTATTACATTAAAAACTTTACAAGTTAGTGAATGGAAACCCGAACTATGGAATACTGTTCCCATATTTTGGGCTCCGCTCCCAAACATACATTGCATTTCTTGGATTCTATTCAGAGAAGATTAGTTTGTCTGATTGGAGACCCGGAATTGACCGGCGGCCTTGATTCGCTGGAATATCGAAGAACTGTTGGCGACTTGAGCCTATTGTACAAGTATTTTCATGGAAAGTGTTCGAAGGATGTAGCCCGCTTAATTCCGCCCAGAGCGTCGCGATAATACTTCACATCCGTATGAGGTTCAGCTTGTTAATCCTCGTACAACGCTTTTCAAACAGTCTTTTATATGGGGAACATCATCCCTTTGGAATAATTTGCCCAGGACTGTGATTCCCCCTAGTACAATTTGCAGCGATTCAAGAACAATGTGAATCGCTTTTTCCGCACACGTGTCGCTCCTGTAGCGCTTTAGGGACTTCCCTGCAGCACGTGTGCTGGACCCGTAAAAAAAAACAAACAAAAAAACAATCGACTTCTCTTAAATAAGAAATGTACACGAGGCAACGTATCGAGACGGTATATCAACAAATTATGAAATTATTGAAAATTTTACCGAAAAATAAAGATAAGGAGACGTTCCTACATTTTAAACTGAATTGTTTATATGAAACCATGTAGCGTTATGCTATTCTGTGCATATTGTAACTAATAAACGCTAAATAAATGTGAACCAAGAAAAAGTTGTTACCAGAAAATTTAAAACAAAAATCGAGGGAAAGAATCTTATAGGATAGTAGTTTTTCTGCCAAAATGATGTGCCACATGTGGAAGATAACTACGTGAAAATTAGATTGCTAGATATTCGAGCATGCATATAAAAATATACATACATTTAGACAGGCCAAGAGTTTTATAGATATAGCTATAGAGGTGACATTATGGGAGTGAATGCATGCATAAATTTTATCTTACTTTTTATTGTAAATATTCTCAATGCGTGGGGAAACTCCACCCTCCTACCGTCTAATAAAAATCCTATATTTTTTGGCATACTTCATCATAAATTACGCCAGATAACTTATTTATGGAATAAAAACCCCCATTTGCAACCGACAAAATGACACAATGAAATCTCTTTGTAGACCTCTAAAATAAAAGAGATATGCAAAAAACAAATAGTGTTTTTCATGTTCATTCTCTGAATATAAACGAGCTCTTTATCTTTCTTACTTCCCTTTATATTATATTTTCTTCTTTGCAAGGTCAAAAAGTTCTAAGTTAGCAAATATAGTAATAAGTCAATAAATCTTTAAGGTAGTTATAAGATTATTTTCTAGTATACAGTCAGTAGCGATCGATGTCGTGATTGGTTGTTGGACATTGAGTTTCCGTTACAAGAACTTTGCTAAAAGACAATTGAGATTAACCATGAAGAGTTACCGAGCTAATAATACTGTGTCAAGAAATCAACTTTAGCATGCAACACAAATACTGCTATAATTAAACAAAATAACAAAGTGATAGAGTTGGTAAAGCAACTTAAGACCTTCACAAGGTTGTATTTTGTCTTCAAAGTGAGTTATTAAATTTTTTAGAATGGATGCCAAAGCAATCGAAATATAGCAGGAATTGGTATTGCAACTCAAAATCATCATTTTTTTTACTAATAATTTCGATGATGATTAGGTATTGCTAGCCAAAATTATGTTGAATAGTGAATGAATGATAAATAAAGGTAATTCTTCAAGTTAGTATATGCAAAACTGAATGATAACTCAGAAACTAAATTTGAAGTTTAATTGGATCAAGACTGGTATATTAACACGTAGATCGTATTTGTGAGTTATTATTAACAGAAACTATAAAAAAGTAGATATAAGACAAGAAATTTAAAATACAAGATAAGTTTATGGAGCCATAATTTCATTTAGGTAAAATATATATTGACAAGCAAAAAAATATTGGAATGCCGATAATGGAAGCGATAATATATTGCGTAGAAGTCAGTTATGGGTAATAAAAGACGGAAAAGCTGTTAAACTAATGATAGTTTATTTTGAAGAACAGAAGGACTGTAAAATAAAGAAATTATAAATAGCGTGAAAACGACCCAAAAATTCGTAGGTATGAAGACACGAAAAAGGACGACCATACAAATCCAAAGAACAATAAGAAACCTAGAAGAAAAAACGGTTTATGATTGTGATGATTGGGTATATAACATCTTGTTGGATAAATTAAGGAATGTTACGGTATACGGTAAGATACAGTCACATTGGATGTTGAGCAATAACTTTTGGCTGATGACAGTTTTGGGTGGATGGCTTCTCTTACCGATTCTGGATGCTAGCGATTTTCCTCTTCACCTAAGCTGGTTTACGAACCGGGACATGGAGGGAAACATGCGTGTCCTAGTTTAGTGTTTCATAGATAGCACGCCAGGGCAATCCATCGCTTTGGACTCCCGAACTTTTGATTCAAGGGAAAATAGCACGCTTTTAATCCTCTAAAGCCGATATACAGCTATCTATTTGAAAGTGATTCGAGATGATATATTTCTCTCAATCCAACACAACTGATATTACCATATATCCACGTTCATGTAGCGCACCAGGAGCAATTATTTCACGGAAGTTGGGTTAACATAAAACTGACTGTCCCCGCCAATTTTTTTTTGCAAATTAAAATTTTCTCCTCCTTTAATGGATATTTTGCCATTTTGCATATTTAAAAAATTCCGATAATTTGTAAAATCCTAGTGGCGTGATTTGATTTTCTCTGATAACCATTGACGTACATACTAAAACACTTTACATCTTTGGAGTCGTTTTCCTAATTAGTTATAGTTGGTGTAAATGTAGAGCTCTAAAATTACTACAAATGTTAATTTGTAAAACAATGTGTTTGATCGTATTTTCTTCGGTAAATGTTCACTACTAAAAATATTCAACTCTAAAACTAAATCAATTAAGGTTATGCATATTTTATTAAAACGTTTATTACTTTGTGACTATATATTCTCATTAGAAATAAAAATGTTTTTACTTTGTTAAACAAGTCACTTTAAACTATAGTGTCTGGTTTAAAAAAGTTAAAAACGTTTTTTATCTCTGGAGTTATGCAGTGCAGTAAAAGTCCGAAAATGGGTTTCTATTTATGATTAAAGTAATAAAATAAAGTATGATTTTAAATTTGTAAAACCTATTAATTTTATTTGATAATATTTACTATATGAAATATAATAAAGTAAAAAAGAAAAGCCAAGGAGTAACTAGAAAAATTGTTTAATTTAATAATATCATTTCAATTCATTTTGCCGGTTATATTCCAAGCATGAACTTATTTTTGTCTGGAACATCGTTTGTTGACAGCTGCCATTTTTTGTTGGATATTTTCTTTTAGTTGTTGAAGGAAGTGGGTATTTATGAATACGTACACTATGGTGTACTCTTCAGTCTTGAGATACCTTAACATCAAAATATCGGTCAACGTCAAATCAACGCTACGTGGTGGTTATCTCACCTGTTTTGAAAATGTTACAAAAAGCCTTTAGATATATATTTGAAGTGTGCGATGTCGCCTTGTCCTGCTGAGACTAGATTCTCTGATTGTAATTTTTAAAATTTTTAAAGAGTCTGTCCAGAAGTGTTTAGTCATCTTGACATATCAGACTCAATTAACAGTTCTACGGTCTCTATATTCCTAAAATATGTATAATCTATTACTCCACGTGCCGACATTGGCGCCTCAGCTGCTACTTTAGAGGCATTCCCCTGATCTATATTTACATTTAAAGACTTTTAATGAGTTAATTGTGGATATGTTCGACTTCAATTATGATTGTTCCGATTGTTAATGGGTCTGTTGAGGTAGAAATGTGCTTTAGTATGTCACTGATAATTATTAAAAAGCGGTATCAAGTGGGTTTAATTCTTGTAGAGGCGCAGACATTAATCTTTAATTTGTCGGCATTCTGCGGTGAAAGGTTCCACAGCAATCAAATTTCTGATTATTAAAGTTAAACTCTTTGCTCTTTCCTTGACTCTTTCTCGATTCCTTTCGTAGAATTGGCTTCACAAACGGCAGCTTATTTGTGGGACACCTTATTTAATACAAGCCTTAATTGTTTAAAATTCTTTTTCAGTCCCAAAAAAAAGTATTTTATTGAAGTATTATAAAGTTTCTTATGATATCTAATGAGTATGAAAGAGATAGAGTTCTACTTTTGTGGGAGATCGATGGGTAATGGATTTGTTCCAAGTGTGATATATAATTAAATTGAGGATGTAAATAAGTTTTAAAAAATATAATAATAAATCAAGTTTTGCATTGAAAAAACTGATCTCGATGATGTCATCTAATTCCTAGCCTATCTTCTTTTTTTACCTCATTTACTTGAATTACATCTTTAGCGGTCAGTTGGGATCATCATCGGAGCTAAATGCAAGAAAAATCTTCAATCAAACTGACCAAGCAGACATGCTCATGGTATAATAATTAAAAATTGAAATTAAAAACGTACTAAACATACTTACTTACTTACTTAATCCTTATGCCTTTTTACCCCTTTTTTAGAAGTGTAAGGCCCGTGGAGTTGAGTTATTCTTTATTTGTGTTTTCCATATTTCCTTATATATCTTTCTATCCTGTTTAAATTGCCGATTGCCTCTTTTAGGTCTTCTGTATTAGTTTCTTCTGTTTGTGTGAGTTCTGTATCTTGTTCCGGTCTTATGTCTCTATGTTGATTTTTGTATGCTGTGTCATTCTCATCTGATAATTCTTTATAGTATTTCCTCCATCTTTCCATAATTTTGTCTTTTTCTTTTATGAAATCTCCTTCCAACTTTTTGCAACCATTTCCCTTCCTTTCCATTTCTGGGATTACTACATATTACATTTGTGGTTCTTCTGTCTTTCAGTTTTTCTTCCTCAATGTCCCATTTATATTTTCTTCCTTCGATTGTAATTTTTTTGATATCTTATTTTCACTCTTTTTTCATTCTTTCTCTCGTTCTTTGCTATATGCTTTAATTTCTTTTAAATTTCCCGTTCATTTTTTATTAGATCGTTGTTTATGTAAGCTCTCTCTCTTAGATTTTTTAGTTTGTTTTTATTTTTCATCACAGCTTCTTTAACTCCCGTGTTTCCAAGTTCTATCTTGTATATAGTCGCTTCTATTTTTATCACATCTTTAATCTGTACTTTTGTGTCCATACTCTTCTCCATAAAATGTTCTACACCCATTTTCAGATCGGGTTGGCTATTCGCTTCAAATCTCATTCCCGATATTACAATATTATTCCTTTTGTTTCTTTTCCCAGCCTACTCATCTTCAAATCCATACTTCTGATATTTTCTCTAATTATCTTATTTTTCTCTTTCCATACTTCATTCTCCTTTCTTAGTTTGTTCAATTCTTGTTGGTATCTCTTTTGATCTTGTTTTATTTCCTTTATATCTGATATTAGCTCTCTGATCATTTCTGTTAAATTTTCTATCTTATCTACTCTTTCGTTTTTCTCTTTCTGTGGCGTTCTTATCAGCTTTTTACTCCTCTTAAATATTCCCATTGCTCTCCTTTTTCTTTGACTCTTCCTCTTTTCGAGTCTCCTGATATATAATCATCGCTATCCATTGTTCTTTCTGTAATAAAAACTTTACGTGTGCTCCTCGTATATTCTATTTTTTGAAACACGGGAGAAAAAGAAAAAACTGTTGTTTATACTTCTTATCACCGTTCTCCGATGGCTCGCTTACCTTATAAGCAGTAAAACGATCAAGGTCGTCGCTTATCGTTTCGTCAGCTTCACACAATTTCACAGAATTATTCTCATAAACTTTTAAATTTTGTCACTTGTCTTAATTCTAACACTACACTCTGCTTTATTTCTAGTCCTTCTCGTTTGCAATCGATAAAATAATTAAACAGATAGAAATACTACCGTAATAATGCTTGTTGAACGAGTTGCGGGGCATTTGGTTCACATGCATACTCTCCGCGATTCGAAACTCAACGTACTAAACATATTAAACATTAAAAAAAAAATCATTTTTTTAATTTTTAAACTTATAATGTTCTGCACGTTTTTAATTTTAACTTTTATTCTTCTTCTTCCCACTTATAGCTAGGCACTATTGCCTGTTTTCTTTGTTTCTTGGATCTATATACTGTCGCTTCATTTCTTTCTTGTAGGTCCGATTGATCTTTTTTCCCTTCGGCGACTTGTCTCTCGCTACGAGTGTCCGTACTATCCTGTTGTTTGCCATTCTTCCTATGTGTTGATCACATTCTACCATTCTTTCTCTTATGATGTTAATATTTTCCATATTAAATGTGCGTCTTATGTCTTCACTCCTTTCTCTATCTCTAAGTGTCTTGTTTGTAAATCTCCTAAGTATTCTCGTTTCAGTTGATTTCAGCATCCTCTGTGTTACACTTGTATCGGGTCTTGTTTTATATGTGTAAGTCATTACTGGTCGTATTACGCTCTTGTATACTTCTGTTTTGGTCTCAACGGAGAGTAATTTATTTCTAAATATGGTATCATTTATCTATCCTATTAGCCTATTTTAATTCTTAAATACTGTTAATTTTATTTAAAAAAAATATACAACATAATGGGCTCAGAACAATCTAGCTAATTTAGAGAAAGTCCTGTCTTCGGCCAGCTTAGACCATTCTCAAGGCAAAAGAGTATAAAATCCCCAACACAACACAGCAAATAAGCATGCGAATGGTTTCATATAATTGAAAGTTTAAATTAAAATTTACAGAGAATGAAAAATTAAATTTTAATTTTTAAATTTGTTTTATTTCGTGCTTGTGTTATTTTAGGGACTATTGTATTTGTAACTAAGTCTTTGACAGTAGAAACAAATGACTAGACTTCTGGTTTGAGCAGAAACGAAATCGATTTTGTTTTTCCTTATAAAACACCCTATATATTATATCATTCTTGAATTTTACGGAAGAAGCTAATTCTAAAACCTATATCATGTCCTATTCCTTATCTGTAGTGGTGAAACAGAATTAATATCTTGATTAATTATGTTTTTAAGGGCTTGAATATTCTCTGGCTTTGTTGTAAAAATATTCTTTGATATGGTTCCAGTAGAATAAATTAATTATCTTATTGGATCATTGGTACCAATCCAATGATTTACAAAAGTTAAATTTAAAGATATAAGTACTACTCCAGCATTATGGTCAGGAACGCTGTTCTGTTTGACAAATAACTTTGTGCAAATTCGGCAACAGGTGAATTTTCAATAAAATTTTCGACTTGGTTTTCTCAAGAAAAAAAATATTATTCAGTATTTAAAGTTCTGCCAAAAGAAATGATTCTATAACGCCAAGTCAAACGTTAATTCCAAATCTTTTCCGCTAAGCACCATCTCTTAATAATGAAATTTTTTGTTGATGTATGTTAAACATCCTCACGTTAGTAACATTCGTTTAAAAACTGAATAAAAAATTTTAATTGGGGTGACGTTTTTTTTGAAGTTTGTGAAGTCCAATCTTCGTAGGCAGTCGCCCTTATATAAGTGTTAGCGGACTTGACATTTACATGTTTTGAAGCCATGTTTATGTAAAATCTTTCCCACACTTTCGCGTCCCAGCTAATGCATTTGTTCCTACCTCTTCGCTCACCATAAAATCATTTTCTTTTAAGCTATTATTTATATTTTGTTTTAAATGATTCTTTAACCAAGGAAAATAATTTTCACTTGGTAGATCACGCTCTGGATACTATTGAACATACAATTCTCTGTATACTAAAAACATATTAAATTGATGCTTTCGAGTAAAAATAGGCATTTTAGTTAAAATTAAAACCATAAAATTTATAATCAGAATATTTTGTATAAATTCAGTCTTAACTGACAACCCAAGACTGTCAAAGAAAAGCTTAAATTAAGTAATAATGGCTATAGAAGAAATTGAATCATTTAAATCCAATAACCCATCTCTCGTAACTACCTTAGATTAAAGCACAGGATGAACTGGATGAAAAGTAGGGTGCATCACCTTTAATTATCGATATATCATAAACTATTAATTTTAATACTGTTTAAAATGTTCTGTAGAGTATAAATATTTAACAAATTTTTATATTGACTCATCAAAATTATTGAAGTTATTTCACCGTAAAAATTTATTTCTGTTACTTTTTCGGTTGAACCAGAAGTAATATTCTGTGTGTAACATCAGACATTAATATTTTTAATATAAGCGGTATTATTTTGTGTATATCATTTGTTTTCTGTTAAAAATCAATATTGATTCATTATTTGACATTTTCAACCACAATGTTTTTCAAAAAGGGTCAAAGAAAAGTATAAGATATGCTACATGTTTTGGGTTTGGTTTTTTTCCGCTAAATTAAAAAAATTTATACCATGTAGGTTGTTCTTTAAGAAATAACTGGGTTAATTGAAGAACATATAGTGACTTGTTACGGACAAATTATAATGACCAAAGCTACTTATAGTTAGATTAAAAGTTGTTTTACAACAGTTTTTCAGTCTTCAGAATTAGAAATTCTAAAAATAAAAATATTGTCAAACATACAAAATGTAATTGAGGACCTGTTTTAAGCTGTGGGTATTTTTACCGATAATTTTCCTTTATTTATCACAGACGATAAACCGATTACCGGTTTATCGTCTCTGAGTACAATAAACTTATTATATTAAAAGCCTAGTCAAACTTATTCGTAATTACATGAAGAACTACTAATATGCACGTGCAAAGGTAATTTTACTGATATACATCTTTATATCCGTCACTGCGTAATGTGTCTAATGTATTCTGAAATATACCCTCATTCACTATTAAATTCTATTTTTACTAAAACACAAAATTATATAATAAATAATAAAAATAATATGTAGACATCGGTACAATGTGTGCCACGTTGACCGGTAAATAATTTTTTAAGCTGACACTTATCTCCTAAGTGAATTTAATCTTTGATCTTACTGATATAAATCGTTCAAAATGAAACATTTGTCCAAGTCCTTCAAGATGCTGCCATATATAACATTCACTTATAAGATCACTTCGGTGTTTGTCTGTCTGTCTGTCACACCCGATTTTTTCCGAAACGATTTATCATAGAAAGTTGAAATTTGGTAATAATATAGGAATTGATGGCCTTATTAAGGCCGTGTAGTTTTGAAAGTTAAATTTTGACTTAAGGGTTTTGGGGGGTGAAATCGGAAGTGAAAAAAAATTTTTTTTACTAGGTCATCGAGTGTGGTGTTAAATGTAAGCTTGTGAAAACACGAGTAATATATATATATATATATATATATATATATATATATATATATATATATAATGTTGTACTTGGACTCACTTTTCTTTGTATTATTTTTAAAAACTCGCGAAAACATTTTTAAAAAATTTTGGAATGCTCTCCATGGGTTGTAGATTGAACGAAAATTATCACGAGTGCATTACCTTTAATAATTTATTTGGTACATAAAAAAAACAAAAAATTTCAAGGTCATCCGTTTTCAGTAAAGATTGGAAACAAATTTTGTTGAAAACTCCTTTGGGGTGTGTTTTGTGAAGTCACTGATCATTTTATACCACCGTAACAATTTTTTTTATTTTAAAAGCAATCAACGTACGGAACACTAATTGTGCAAGTTCAACTTGCACTTGACCGGTTATTTTTTTATTATTTCCGTAGTTCCTTTTTGGACAAATTTGCCTAAATGTCTAATCAATAAGTTAATAAAACTAGATATGGGGAAAAGAGGATTTTTGACAGAGCTTTTAGTTGTCATTTATTTAGCAGTGAGTCATATCGTATCTACAGGTTATGTGACGTGTTACGGTAAAGAGGATGTTGTTTTTCTAAGTTGGAGCATTTACTTAGTACATGAAAAAGAATCTTTTAAAAAAATTTTATACTATATTGAGGACAATATTTGTGAAATTTTTGAATATAAATTGTTAAAAAATCATTACAGTTAATCGTCTCTTAAAAAAAAACTTTAAAATATTTATAGCAAAAAACAAATTAATAAATAAAAAAATAGCGATTTACTCTGTACTTCTTTTGCAAACAGGTAATGCTAAAATAAAAAATAAACTTGACTTTCTAATAGTAATAAATAACTTAATCTGAACAGTGCAAGCCAATATTTTAATCGATTCCCAAAAGAAAGGAGCGATGGAAGAATTTCAGAAATATTTATAAATGAAACCTGACATTTCTTTCTATGTACGAGTATTATGTTTGTCAAAAACAATAAAATAATAACACAGTTTTCAGATTATTTGACTTCAAGAGCCCTGAAAAGGACGTACAACATGATGTATATACGAGGCAATTTTTCTAACTCTCTCCTTATGGCTTTATTTTATTTTAAAGCCGACAAATGATCTCTTGTCGGCATACTATGCCCATAACAAAGGATTTTTTATCGGCGTCAGCAGCTTTGTGGGTAGCGTTTTAGTGGCTCTCTGCTTAGCGGTGTTTAAGTGACAACGCCGTCTACTAAAACGTCAAATTCACGTTTAGTTTGTTTATTTACAGCGAACGTTTACAAATTCTGCAATATGTCGTGGGTACAGTGAGGAAAAGAGGATGTATTACAGGTTTTTGTTAAAGATAGACTAACATAGTGGTGCTAATTAAGAAATTTGGAGAAAGTATAGAATATAGCAGCAAGTGTGGTAGTTTGTGTCGTTCGGTACAGTGGGTTGAGTTATATGTTAAATATGTCACGCACAACCTATGATAGTTAATATGGAGAAATTTAAGATACATAACGTTTTTAAACGGACTTTGTTTTTTCACTTTAAAACCAAAAAATCTTACATTTTTTACAAGAAAATCGTTTACCATTTCGGTATTAATCCTGGAACAGTTAAGAGAAAAATTTATCTAAAATTCTGTTTTTATCTTGTTAAGATAAAAGTCAAAATCAGCTGTTAAGGGGCAATGATCCAGTTGTTCTCGCGTGTTACCAAGGAATTATTTCTTCTCGAAAAATAGATAAAACATTTACCTAATTATGGTTATTATCTTTTCTGAAATTTGAAAATCTGTAATTGTTGAAAAAAATCGTATATGTGTACAATGGCGACCTTCTAAGTGCGGGTTGGTTTGGCGGTAAAATTCAGTTGTGTCCTTTTTTAATTTTTCAAAAATTTTCGAATTTTTCATAACACCCTATATATATATATATATATATATATATATATATATATATATATATATATATATATATATATATATATATATATATATATATATATATATATATATATATATATATATATATATATATATATATATATATATATATATATATATATATATATATATATATATATATATATATATATATATATATATATATATATATATATATATATATATTAAATCTGAGAATTGTGTTTGCGGATACATAAGTGAAAATAATGAAATAATATGGTCTTTAGATTCCTCGGCTCCACGCTGTGACGGCCCCAGATCCATGGTAATCATGTCGGCATGCGGTAATAAGAGTCCCGGGTTCCCATCCCGTTAGGTCAGTGTACTTATTTATTAATTTATTTTGGTATATTTAGCTTGGCCATATATAATATAATAAATAAAATAATAGTTGTTACAGAAATATATTAACGCTCATGGCAACACTACCGCGTTGACCAAAATGTACTGTGAACTGCAAATGTATATTTGGGAACTTGGACAGCGTTGACCGATATTACGACCGATATTGATTAAAAAAGGGCAATCCTTATTCACGTGGGTGACCGATAAAAAAATGCAAACTGGAATGTCAAAACGACATAAAATATATTAAGGAACTCGTCTAACCCTCTCCCCTACCTCTTTAATCTTTTATAGGTTTGAGCAAAAACAATATGAACTTATTTAAGGAAATCTACAAATTATTTCACTTTTAAGTGTTGTATTATTGGCAAAAAATTTACAGTTGTTTTTTGAAATATTGTATGAAACAATTATCAACTTCATAAATTATGTCCTAGTAACACGAAAAGTCTGCCACTATTTTCGAATAAGATTTAAGTTTAAATATTATTTTTATCCATGATATAGGTATACTAAGAAAACAAATATAAATAGTAATATTACTTTTATTTAGTAGTGAAATCGGTGTACAACTCAGTGAGGGTGGTCCATACGAGGATTATTTTTAAGTTATCTACCTAGTTGTGAAGGAAAACTAGCAAAACTAAAAAAAATATATAGTTTACTACATAACTATAATCACATTAAATCTAGCGTTCCTGAAATTTGTTTTATGTTTTCGCTCCCAAAAAACGGAGCTATAGTGGCTTTCAACTCATTATTTGAGGAAGATTTTTGGCCCCTGATATCTTTAAATAAAAATAAATTGCAGGGATGTAAATCAGTGCTCTAGAGTGGTTTGTAACTCGGTGATTCAACAACTTTCGGTAAACTCCATAAATTCGAAAGTTTTTCTCTAATGGCCTGTTTTTAATTTTGACCGGTCATTCTGTTAACTTATTCATTAATTGCATTGTAAAATTAGTCGCAGTCCCAAAAAACCGTCGCCAGCAATCAGTTTTCAACTTCTTTTGGAAGTGGAGAATCCCCATTAACCAAACGCATCGCCTGTTGATTCGTGATCCCGATAGAACACTCAAACCTCGTCGCCCGGGATAATTCACAAAAATTATTTCAAGCGACCAATTGTTCTTTAGATAGTCTCGCCAGTTTGAGCTCTGATGTAAGAAATTTTTCATCTCTAAATTATTGTGCACCCTCTTGAAACTAGTTTTATATTCTCCAGCTTTTTTGACAAGTCAACAACAAACCTAACAGTTTCCTGGTAGGGAGTTATCTTGAATTGAGTATCGGCTCCATCGAAAGTGCTTAGACCAAAATTTTACTGGAAAATAAGATGGATCGCCATTGTCGTACATTTGTGACATTCTTTCATGATTAACTTTTGATACATATCTCATTTTGGTGAGAAATTTCATTACTATCAATCGTTTTTTCAAAGAAAGAGAATCATAAAAACGGCAAAATTCTTCAAACAATGGAGGGTGTTCTTACTCATAAGAGTACTTAGAACAGTATATAACGCCATTTTTATGGCTAGATAATTAGCTGCAGAAACTGAATAATGTTTATTTAGTAAAATTTCCTTGTAAAGTGAGTAAAAAATGTTCAAGGTGTGTTTTAAAATCTAAATTCTTGTGAAGAATTCACAAAATATTACAGAGTAATAATTTACATAGAAAATTAATTTGAACAATTTGATTGGGTGCTAGTTAAATTACCAATAAATCCCTGATTATATGTTATTTATTTATAGAAATGTAGAATTACAATGGCTTATACTCTCTTTTGCAATATTAGATGTCCAAATTTGTTGAAGAGCAATAAAATACGTCGCTACAGCTCCATACATGGATAATAATAATTTGCGATTAATAATAAAGAATCCTGCAGCAGTGAATTTCTTATTCATGGATTTAAATTTAAATATAAGGTATTTTAATTCGCCAGAGTGAGTACTATTTTCTGGGAAATACTGCTGTACAGTCAAGCAGGTTAAAATTAGTTTTTCGTAAGCTGTGTTTGTAATATCACATGAATAAATGCAGGCGACAGAAGGCATCTGAAACGAAAAAAAAAACGTAATTTTTCAGAAATACATAAGTATATGGTGCAAAAATTTTCGTTCATTCTCTTTAATCTTTTGATGGTTTTTGTACTACAATAAATCATCGAATATGTACTCTTATATTATATAATATTTTTAATTAAAAATATTGGTGAAGTAATTCCTCGTAAATACACATTTCTAAAATTAATACAGAATTTTACTCGCTTACACGAAAAAATAACTTAGCCAACGATTAGCAATCGGTATTTTGCATAATTATAATAAAAATAAATACAAATATACAAAAACAAATATATGAATATACAAATATACATTATAGGTTATTTATGTGATATACTAATCACAAAAAAAGAAAATGGGGAAGAGGAGGGATTCAAAGATATTTTTGGTACACCCTTAAATAGTTAACTGACCAACTCTTAAGATCTACGATCTGAAATTTTAAGACCTTTATATGTTTGGTAATCACAGACTCTTGGCTATCAATTGTTAGACATGCCAGCTATTCGCTGACATTGAGTAGTTCATTTTGAGTAATTATCATTTAACAGTTTAAGATAACATTAATTAATGCCTTAGTCTCATATTATTCATAATCCACAAAATAAAGAGACTATAGGCGTTATTGTTTTAGGACATTTTGATATCCTACAGGTCTGAACAAAGGTCACGAATATTTGAAAACACCTCAGGGAGTTAGTAAACATTTCGTAATGACACAGTCATAAACAATTATACTTTGGTCAGTAGTTTCAGAACAGTGGCGTACCGAAGCAAGACGATATTGCTGATTTATCTGAAATGTGCCTGTTCTAACTCAATTATCAGTTTTTATCCAGAAACTAAATCTCATAATTCGCAGTAACTTACAGAAGTAATTGAATTAGTCTTGTTAATTCAGTTATTTTAACGCAACTCCGTGCTTTAAAGAGCAAATGTAATTTACTTTCCGACAACCACCGGTAAAGTAATAGGTGATTGGTAATTCTCTCTGAATAATTCAATTAGTTTTGTAGTCTTTCGCAGTAGTTGAGTTATCAGATTTCCCTAGTAAACGAATTACTCTCAGAGTAATTCAACTGCTTTATTACATTTCAAATTATCTGTTTTATTTTATCAGAATGAATCAGAAATCAATCGTTGTTATTTCCAGTTTCTTCTTTTCCAAAATATAAATTGAATTTTTTATATGATTGGAATTTCCTCGGGAAAATTATAAATATTCTAATTAATTGTTATATTAGGAATGTTAGAAGTTAAAGAGTAAAATTCCGTTAAGGTCTGTATTTTAATTTGCATTCTATTAAACATTCAACTTTTTTGTAAATTTTATGAGAGATTTTTTAAAATAATACTTCTGAATGAGCGAATATTATTGTTTTTTTTTGTACATAATTTCTCATTTAAATATAAAAATGAAAATTCCCTAAATTTGTTCTTCTTATTTATGTTGCAAGTCGTTCTCTAAAGTCTATTTAAGTCAGAAATCGTGGCAAAAATATTTTTATTTAAATGAATAGTTGTTGGATTTTTTTCTAAAAAATTAAGAATATGCTTCTTTGTTTAGAGTCTATTTACTATTTAGAAAGTAAGTTTTTATTGGGAGTTCCCTTCTGAATATAATTTAACAAATGCAAGGTATGTTTGGAAGTTCAAACATATCCGTCGTTCGTCGAATTTGAGCTTTGTGCATGATTGAAAGTAGTTATATAGTTTAAAGCGCTCTTGCTATGTACGCCACATATTGATGTCAGGACATATTTGCCCCAAGTTAATGTCCAGCAGGTTGAATGACAATTCTAGAGGAATGAACTGTTCCGGTTCTGCAACGGTAACTTCTATAGAATAAAAACCTATTGCCAGGGTTTTTTGTATCGTTAATTTCTACTTGGTTACTATCACCTCAAAATAGATTTTCTTCCAGGTCCTTGGTAAGTTGACTTCTGCTATCTGCTGATTTTTGTATAGGTAGCTAATATTTAAGCGTTCAAGGTAAAGAAGTTCTGTTTGTTATATTTGCAACATGTTCACGCCTAGACATATTTACTCTCAAATTATCGCCCATCAAATTGAGTGCCGATGCTAAAGGAATGGATTGTCCCTACATAACTATATCGGATTCAGCAACGTAAACGGTTTAAGAACAAATTGCCCTCTGGTTTTTTGTAGCGTTAAATTCTCCTTGGTTACTGTCACCCCAAGATAGAATTTCTTCCAGGTCTTTGTGATGTAAGTTGAACAATTTTCTGTCGTCTGTGGATATTTACATGAATAGCTGATTTTTTCAAGTACCGGCGAAAGTCTAGCTTATTTATAGCAGGAAGGAAATATTCCTTTTTGTATGATACGTTGAAAAGTCTCTGAAAAACTAATATTAGTTCGCTAGCGTATTTTACATAATCTATTGACTTTAAATAGCGGTGTTAAACAAGAAATTAGTGTCTCTAAGATGAGTAATAATATATTTATTACGTTCATGTTGCACGATATCTAGCACTTCTTGTAGCTTTTTTCAGTGCATGCATCTGTTACTTGATATGAGTTAATAACCAACACTTTATGGTTTTTACTTTAAGAAGTAACTAGAGCTATATGTTCTTCGCCGCTCAATCTGGTCACTTCAAAATATTTTGATAAGTTTCTTTTGTTTCATTTACAATGGTGACTTTATAGGAGTGGAAAGCCATATTGACGAATCGATCTTTCGTCGGTCTGTTTGTCTGTTGGTACGATAACTCAAGAACGAAATGAGATATCGATTTCAAATTTGATATACAAATAATATCTATAAAAAGGATAAAGCCTATTTTTTACTAATATCGCTTCAGAGGAAGGAGGTGAAAGGGTGGGTGTCGATAACTTTCTTAAAATTTTAATAGGAATATTGTGATTTTTTTGGTTTTCCTCTTGTTAAAATAATAAACACATTTTGTCCATAATTATTTGATGATAAACTTGTGAAGGCAAAAGGGGGTGGAGAAAGAAGTTAGAGAAGTTGCTTCCTATATTTTGGGTTATATGTTTTTTCAGGGTTCATATAATTTTTTTGATTATCTTCAATTTCAACTGAATACATGAATGAAAACGGTAAGGTCTGTTAAATATTTTATAGTTTCAATAGTATTAGAAACATTTCTTCAGGTTCTTGTTTAAGGTAATGGATCAATTTTAAGAATATTATTTATATGTTATATGTATATATATATATATATATATATATATATATATATATATATATATATATATATATATATATATATACCAGATGTACAAGTATGAAATGCGGATTTTTTTTCTAAAAAAACATGTTAAATTCGGAAGAATGATGCTTTAATTAAAGTATGCTCCATCGCTTGTTATACATTTTTCCCATCTTTCGGGCAATTTGTGAATACCACACCAGTAAAAATCTTCCCCTTTTGCTGCGAACCATTCAACGAGCCATTTTTTCACCTCTTTGTACGAACCAAAGCGCTGCTCAGCAAGTGCGTGACCCATCGATGCAAACAAGTGGTAATCGGAAGGAGCCAAGTCTGGTGAGTAAGCCGCATGGGGTAGAACTTCTCAACTGAGTGCTTCCAGCGTGTCGCGAACTGGTTTTGCCGTATGTGATGGAGCATTGTCATGAAGAAAAATTACTTTGTGTTGCCTCTTTCGGTATTCTGGCCTTTTTTCAAGCAGCGAATGGTTCAAATCGGTCAATTGTTGTTGGTAACGTTTAGTATTAACCGTTTCCCCAAGTTTTAACAGCTCATAATAGACCACGCTCCTCTGGTCCCACCAAACACAGAGCATCGTCTTTCTGCCAAAGCGATTTGGTCTGGCGGTCGATGTGGATGGTGCGCCTGGGTCTACTCACGATTTTTTGCGCTTGGGATTCTCAAAATAAATCCACTTTTCATCTCCTGTAATTATACGACGCAAAAACGACTTCCTTTTGTACCGAGCGAGCAAAATGTCACGCGTGTTTTTGCGCTTTTCCATTTACCTGTCATTCAACTCATGTGGTACCCATCTACCGGTCTTCTGAATCTTCCGATTGGAAACAGCTTGTTGACTAACGCCCAATTGCTCGGCGAGTTGTTTTTGTGTTTGCGAATCATCTTCGTCCAACAATGCTTGCAATTCCACATCTTCGTATTTTTTTGGCTGTTTTTCACGTTCCTTGTCTGCAACATCGAAGTCACCACTTTTGTAACGCCGAAACCATCGTTCGCACGTATCTTGCGATGGAGCATGTTCATCATAAGCTTCCCGAAGTAATCGGTATGATTCAACAGCAGTTTTCTTCAAATGAAAACAAAAAATTAATGTTGTCCGCAAATGCTCTTTGTTCGGTATAAATTTCGACATATTGAACACAACAACACAACACTATGCACACACTTTTCCAATTTATCACTCGTGCGCGTCTGACACTTGTTGATGACACAACAAAATGGCACAGTGTCAAATCTTTATAGCACAAATTGTATTGGTGCACCATCTGTTGTCTGAAATCCGCATTTCATATTTGTACACCTGGTATATATATAAATATATATATATATATATATATATATATATATATATATATATATATATATATATATATATATATATATATATATATATATATATATATATATATATATATATATATATATATATATATATATATATATATATATATATATATATATATATATATATATATATATATATATATATATATATATATATATATATATATATATATATATATATATATATATATATGTATATATATATATATATATATATATATATATATATATATATATATATATATATATATATATATATATAATATGTATATATTTAAGGTTAAAGGAGCTGAAAGGAGGTTAGAGAGGTTGCTTAATATATAATAAGTTATATATCTTGTTTAAGGTGGTTGAAGTCGAGAAATGACAAAACTAATTCTTTTTTAGTACTTTCAATTTTGTTTCATTATTTCACAATAAAGTGGATTGTCTTAAGTTATTCAAATTTAGTGTTTATTTTTTAGAACTTCATGTTTGCAATGAAAGTACTGGGTAAATTATTCTTCAGTTTTTTTTTAATGGCGATTAAAATAATTTAATTTACATTTGAAGGTACTGATTTGACTCGGTATATAATTAAAAATTCTTTTTCTTTACTCTCTTGTTAATTTCAATAAAGAAATAAACAGTTTAATGAAATTTCCAAATTGACGTTATCATTAAAATAAAACCCGTAAAACAAGATGCCCTCTACATACAGGAGATAACTTGAAGATATGGATAGTCAATTATTTTGTCTATAGTTGGATGCAATAATTCTTGCTTGACAAATCCTAATAAAATTACTTAAACGCTATGCTTTAACAAAAAAAAAAATAAAAAGAAGTGTACTAGTTAAAATGGCAGTTTCAAATAAATAAAGTTAGAACTTTCAAAATAACTACTTCCAAATCCATAACGAATTTAATTTGCAAATAATCTTATGGCAAACATTTTTAACGTAAACAATTTTTCACGATGACGTATCGGGAGTTAAGTAATACACGTTGATGACAACTAAATTGAGAGTAATAATCCAGAAGCGACAAATCAACAAGATAATAATGAATGATGACATACTAGGTCATAGAAATTAACTTTTCCCAAGCTAACTTTTTGCATTCTATTGTCCATTTCCAAGGAAGAACACCACCAAATATTCCTTTAGTACAGCCAAGGATGCCCGACGTTATCTTCAGACGGCATATCACAAAACGTATTTTAATGAAGCCAGACACCAAAAAAGCTTCTGGCCCTGACGGTTTATCTGCCATAGTACTAAAAAAATGCGTGTTTTCTGTTGACTTTTCAACTTAGACCTTGCCAAACAACTACCGACCACTGCTTTCAATAATATCGAAAGTCATGGCAAAGGCGATGCATCACTTGCTAAAATATCTTGGAGGATTGAATATTATTAGCGACAATTAATATGGCTTTCGTAAGCAAGGAACAACAAGAGATCTCCAAACTTATGTAATACATGTTTGGAACAACGCAATCGAACACTTTGGAAAATTTCGAGAGGTTGCACTTGATATATCCAAGGCATTCGACAGAGTTTGGCACGATTGATTATTTTCTAAGTTATAGTCTTAGGATATGTCTGAAAAGTTCTATTTATGGATCTCGTGTTTCCTCTAAGAGCGTTCTTTAGATGTGGCAGTAGACGGATTTCTTTCTAACACCTTCACTATCAACGCCGGTGTGCCTCAGACTCCATATTCTATTACCTTTCTCAACTATATCAACGATCTGCTGGAACGGACCAAGAAACCAATCTACAGCTGTGCAGAAAACAGTACGCTTATCTCTTCGTTCACTTTGAAGGTTCGAACATCGTCTACACATGCCAATATCCGCAGAGAGCAGGAAGTCGTTTAACTTAACAAAGACCTGGAAGAAATTTTATCTGAGAATATTCTTTCGAAATAGAAAGCTTTACACTCCACAATAACTCTTAATTCTGTACAAAGCTCAAATTCGACCAAAGATCGAATACTAGTCTGCTCCCAAATATACACTGCATTTGTTTGATTCTATTCACTTTTTGCTTCTCTTGTAGACACCATCGATCATTTATAAATTAACTATCCAAATGCCGAAATTGCCATCCTGGGCGACTTTAATGTCCACAATATCAACTGGCTTAAATATTCAAATATTACCGACGAACAAGGTCGTTAAGCCGAATCATTTTCAATCAGTTGTGGCTTCACTCAGCTTATTGACGAACCAACACGGATCCCTGACCGAGACGGGGAGTTCGCCAGTCTTCTTGATTTGTTTTTAACCACCAATCCAGAGATTTACACGGTCAGCGTAAATCCGCCGTTAGGTTCTTCCGACCATAAACTACTTTCGACATCGAGTATTCTACCAATCAGTGACAGAGAGAAGCCCAAACCGCGCAAGATGTGGCACTACAAATCTGCTAAATGGAAAGATCTCATGGAGTATTTTTGAACTTTCCCTTGGTTAGACGTTTGTTTTTGATCCGACAATACATCAGACTGCGCTAGGGAGGTTTCCGATGTTATTTTGGCCGGTATGGAGGCTTACATTTCTTTTTCGAAGAAATCACCAATATGGCTTTCGTAAAAATAGATCAACAGGAGATCTTCTGACTTATGTAACACATGTTTGGAACAAAGCAACTGAATACTTTGGAGAATATCGAGCTCTTGACATATCCAAGGCATTCGACCGTGTTTGGCATGATGGGCTGTTAGCTAAGCTACGTTCTTATGGTATGTCTGAAAAGTTCTGTTTGTGGCTCTCATGTTGCCTCAGAGAGCGTTCTTTACGAGTGGCAGTCGACGGATTTCTTTCTAACACCTTCATTATCAACGCCGGTGTGTCCCAAGGCTCCATACTGTCTCCTACTCTCTTCCTCATTTATATATATTAACGATCTGCTGGAAAAGACCGAGAATCCAATCTACAGCTTTGCAGATGACAGTACACTTATCTCTTTATTCACTTTGAACGTTCGGACATCGGCTACTCAGACGAATATCCGCAGACAGTAGGAAGTCATTCAACTTAACAAAGACCTGGAAGAAATTCTATCTTGAGGTGACAGTAACCAAGTGGAATTTAACGTTACGAAAACCCAGGCGGCAGTTTTTTCTAAAAAAGTTAACGTTGCTGAACCCGACATAGGTATGTCGGGGCATTCCATTCCTCTAACATCGTCACTCAATCTGTTTGGCGTTAATTTGGGAGCAAATATGTCCTGGCATGAACATGTTGCAGGCATAGCAAGGGGAGCTTCTCAAAAGTTGGGAATATTGTTTCGAACCAGAAAGCTTTACACTCCACAATAACTGTTAATTCTTTACAAAGCTCAGATTCGACCAACTATGGAATACTGTTCTCATGTTTGGAGCTCCGCTCCCAAACATACACTGCATTTGTTGGATTCTATTCTGAGAAGAGCTGTTCGTCTGATTGGAGACCCGGAACGGACCTGCGGCCTTGATTCGCTGGAACATCGAAGAACGGTTGGCGACTTGGGCCTGTTCTACAAGTATTTTCATGGAAAGTGTTCGAACGATGTGGCACGCTTAATTCCTCCCAGAGCGGTGCATATTAGAAAAACACGTCGCGCTAATACTTCACATACATATGAGGTTCAGCTTGTTACTCCTCGCACAACTCTTTTCAAGCAGTCTTTTATATGGAGAACATCATTCGTTCGGAATAATTTGCCTAGGACTGTGTTTCCCACCGAGTACAATTTACAGCGATTCAAGAACAACGTGAATCGCTTTCTTCGCACACGTGTCGCTCCTGTAGCGTTTCAGGGGCTTCCCTGTAACACGTGTGCTAGGCCCATGAAAAAAAAAAATTCAAAAGAGAGCTGTTCGCCTGATTTAACAACCAAAATGACCAGCAACCTTGATTCCTTGGAGCGTAGAAGAACGGTGAGCGCCTTGAGTCTATTCTATAAGTATTTTCATGGAAAGTGTTCGATGGATGTAACCTGCTTAATTCCTCCCAGAGCGATGCATACCAGAAATACACGTCGCACTAATACTTCACATCCGTATAAGGTTCAGCTTGTTGTGGATGTAGCCCGCTTAATTCCTCTTAAAGAGGTATACCCTAGAAATACATGTCGCCCTAATATCTCACAACCGTATGATGTTTAGCTTGTCACTTCTCGTACAACCCTTTTCAAGTAGTCTTTTATATGGAGAAACTCGTTCCTTTGGAATGATTTGCTCAGGGCTGTGTTTCCTCCAGAGTACAATTTACAGCGATTCAAGACCAACGCGAATTGCTTTCTCCGCACATGCGCGACTCCTGTAGTGGTTTAGGTATTTCCGTACAGCAACTTCAAGCTGAAAATTTATTTAATTTACTGGTAGGTGACAATTTCTTATTTCGATTTTTGGTTAGTTTTATCGATTAAATACTTGCTACTACATCTTGATTCTGACCTTTGAGTATTTCAACTATCGTAAAATATTCAAAGAACATAAGGCAATTAGATGAATATAGAGTACTTGGATTCATCATCGTCATCATCATCATGAGCTTATTCCATCTACAGTCGGATGTAAACCTCTGCATCTTTTATGATCTCTAGACCTCCATTCAACTATACGGCGTGCTCATCTGTTATCATTCATCCGTGCGATATGACCCGCCCAATTCCATCTTAATATACATATTAGTTGTATTACATCTGTCACTTTTGATCTTTTTCGTATTTCGATGTTAGGAATACGATCTTCGAGTCTAATATTTAGCATTGTCCTCTGCATTGCTCTTTGCGTTACCTGGAGTTTGTATATTATACTTTTATTTAAACTTGGATTACCTTATAATAATTCAATTGCTCTTTAGTGACAAAATTACTACAATGAAATTGAATTGCCATAAAATAACTAAATTACAGCAACAAATAATTCATTTATAGTAATTCAATACGGAATTAATTACTTTGTGTCTGTAATGATTAATGGAACTTTTTAAAATAACCAGTAATTGGTTATGTTTTTGTCAATTACTTTTGAAATAATTGTTAATCGTATTTGAACTAGTTTTTAAAGTAATCGATGACAATTTCAGTTAAATCTATGTTGGCATAGATGTATAATTATTTTGATTTGGTATATACTTACCATATATGGCATAAAAAGCAGAGTCTCAGTCCACATATATTCATAGTTGCTCAGGTACAAACAATAATTTAGGCTTGCCATAAAACTGAATGTCAAAATGTAAAAATTTACTTCGCTAAAAATTGTATTTATTAAAACCACAACTTGATTTAAATGGTAAAAAAACTATTTCAACTTTTCGTAGTTTTATGAGAAATTCATTTTCGGTTAAATCTTTTGACATAATTGTTTTTATTAACATATAAAGATCTTCATATTTATTTTCTGTAGCATTTATTAGATGATTTCTTAAAAACCCTGATAAAAATATGTAATAATAAGCTAGGTGCGTCTCCATATTACACAAAATGCCCACAATATTTGCTTCTTGGGTGTGAAAGATAATTTTTGCTAAATCATTGATATTTATTATAATGCCAATTATCCAAAACCATATGGAGGTGAAAACAAGTAAAAAAGTTGAGTTGTTGTAAATGTTGAATTCTCTGTCTGCCCAGGTGTTAATGCTTTCAAAATTGTCTAGAAATGTGAATTCCTAAAATTAAAAAAAATATATTATTTTGGGGTAACAAAACAGCGACACGAGTTCGATTCTCGGCTCGGGAGATAAAATAAAAAAAGGAAAATAAAAATAAGGTTACAGTGTAACGGTCACCTCCCTCGGGAAGGCAATGGCAAACCACTCAGAGTATCACGCTTAGTAAAGCACTCTCACTTTGACCGTTCAGAACTGGCATCAAACTTTTGTCCATGGAACATTTAAAAAAGGTTCGAACCACAGACAAACATGAAAGGGGCGCCTACATCCTTATCGAATACAGCACTTCGAGAAGAAGAATAAAACATTACATAGAGCTATTCTGTACGCCCATTGGGATATTCTGGAGATTATTATGATTCGTTTGGTCAAAATTAAATGACACTATTTTTTTGGGTTCCGCTTTCTTTTTAGTAAATATACTCTTCTCCTAATTCTTACGATCTAATAGTAATTCCAAGGAATCGTTTCTTGGGATGGCCTGTTCAGCACATACCTTTCGAATGAAATATGTGGTATGAAGTCGGGTGAATGATTTCACACACATACTTTATTTGAAGCTTGAGAATTGAAATTGATAAGAGATTAGGGAAGTGTGAGTTACTGTAGTATCGCGTACCAGTCACCAGCATCTGGTTCACTTCTTCTTCTTCTTCTTCATATCCCTTTTACATCCATTGTCGGACATAGGCCTCCCCTTTTGTTCTCCACTTATCTCGGTCCTGTGCTTCTCGTATCCACGCTAGGCCGGCTGTAAGCCATTTTAGGCTTGCTATATGTTCTTTTACATCTATTAGTTTAGTTTTTTTTCCCTAATATATTCGTTTCGTATCCTATCCTTTATCTTTACATTCAACATCTGACGCTCCATTGCTCGTTGGGTTTTGGCCAATCTATCCATTATATTCCTATTCAGTGTCCAAGTTTGTGCTGCATAAGTGAGAACTGGTAAGACACACTGGTTATATACATTTCTTCTTAGTCTTAAAGGAATTTTCTTGTTATTCAGGATGTATCTTTGTTTACCAAAAGCTCCATTCCAGTCTGATTCTTCTTTCTATTTCTGCGGTTTGATTGAGTTTACCGCATTGTATCATTTGTCCCAGATATATATATATATATATATATATATATATATATATATATATATATATATATATATATATATATATATATATATATATATATATTCTTCTACAGAATCATTGTCTGTCCTTATGTCTTTGTCACGGCTTTTGTTTTCTTTTTATTTAATTTTAATCCCGCTTTTTCTGAGTTTTCCTTAATATCATTTAACATCTTTTGTATATCTTCTGTATTGTTAGATATTATTACCATCGTCGGCATATCTCAAGTGATTCCATTTACATTTATTCCCATCCTATCCCACTTAAGATCTCTAAAAATATCCTCCAATGCGGCATTAAACAGTTTAGGGTTCATTGGGTCTCCCTGTCGCACTCCTCGTTTTATGAGTATAGGTTTTGTTTTTCCGTGTGCTTCTACTATCATCTTCGTATTATTATATATCGATCTTATTAGCTGTGTGTATCCATAGTCAATTCTATTATTATTTAGATCCCTTTTCACCGCCCAGGTTTCAATACTGTCGAATGCCTTTTGATAATCAATAAATATTAGGTAAAGTGTTAAATTATATTCTGTCGCTTTCTCAATGAGTGTTCGGATAGTTAACAAGTGATCACTAGTGTTGAAGTTTTTTCTGAAACCTGCCTGTTCAATTGTTTGGCTCGATTCCAGTTTGTTTTCTAGGCTATTGATGATGATTCTAGTAAACAACTTATAAGTCTGCGACGATAGGGATATTGGTCGGTAATTATCCAATATCTTCTTGTCGCCTTTCTTGAAGAGCAATATTGTTGAAGAAGTATTCCAATTAGCTGGTATTTGTCCTGCACTTAGGCATTTATTGAACAGTATTTTCAATGTTTGTACAATCAGTTCACCTCCTTCCTTCATTAATTCAACCATCACTTCATCTGTACCTGGTGCTTTGTTCTTTTTCATGTTCCTCAAGTTTGATATAATCTCTTCTGTTATTTCTGGTATTTCCTCAGAGTTGACGTTGAGTACTTTTCTTTTTATGTCTTTTTTAAATTCCATTGGTGGATCATTTTTTGATTCGTACAGTTTACTATAATACACGTAGCTTTCAATTATTCGTAGTATTTCGTCTCGATCTTTTGTTTTCTTCTCCATTTTCATCTTTTGGACTATTAATTGAAACTTTACCCAAATCTCCTCTGATCGCTTTCATGTTTTTATTTTTTTCGATGATTTTTTCAATCTGGTATTCCAATTGTTTTCGTTTGTCTTCTCTGATTGATTTTTTTAGCGTGATGTTAGTTTCTATGTATTGGATGGTGTTTCTTTTTTTCTGTCTGAATAGGTTTCTTCTTTCTTCAAATAGCTGTTCTGTTTTATTACTCCATATTTTTTTCTTGTCTTGTATTCTCTTTGCTATCTTCTGTCTCACATCGACTAGGGCTTTTATCTGTATTTCATAATTTAATCTATGCTCTTGTGACTTAGATCTTTGTAACTTTCTATGACTTTCTTTATTTCCTTTTGATATTGTGTTTTATTCCTTCTTAAAATTTGTGTGCCTATTTTTGTCTTACTTTTTGTTATAAATATTTTTTTTTCTATTTTTTTCATTTATTTCTTTTCTTGCCCTTACGATTCTATAGTCAGTTCCGGTATTGACACTGTTTATAACTGTGACATCTTTTACAATTCTTCTGTCTGTGGACAATATAAAATCTATTTCATTCCTTGCTTCGCCATTTGGACTAACCCATGTCCATTTTCTATGTGTTTTTTTGTAGAAGAAAGTATTCATAGCGTATAACTGCTGTTGTTCTAAATAATTTACTAATGTCGCACCTCGTTCATTTCTTATACCCAACCCAAATTTTCCGGTCTTATTTTCATTGGGATCTAACTGGCGTCCTATTTTGGCATTAAAATCTCCCTTCATTAGCGTGTATTGGCAATGATTTTCATTTATTGCGTTGGTTACCTCTTCGTAAAAGTTGTCTATGATTTCTTGTTCATATCTTGATGTTGGGGTGTAAATCTGGATAATTTTTAGGTTACAATGTTTTTTGTCATTTCTAAAATAATATATGCTACTCTATTTGATTTTGCATTATATGTTATTATATTATCTTTCTGTTTATTATAAAGCCGACTCCTCCGATATTTTCCTGAACCTCCTCTTCTACTCCTTTATAATATAATACGTTGTTTGATCTTAGTGTAATACATTGTTCTCCTTTTCTTCTGATTTCACATAGCCCCATTATGTCCCATCGCATCCGTTCAAGTTTTTCTTCCAACTCGTCCACTTTATCATCGGCGCTCATTGTTCTTATATTGTACGTCATTATTGCCAGGTTCGTCTTTCTATCGCAGGTATTCTTAGCACCCTCTGCCCTTTTCCCCACTTGATTGCTGCCGTAACCACGGGTTCCAGGACTGCTGCGGACTAAGGGCCTTCTATTTCTTTGTGTCTTCATTAATTGATTGGGGGAGGGGGGAGTTGGCTCACTATAATCAGGTAAAACTTGACGAAATCTACTCATCAAAAATTCACTATTTTAAGTAACGCTCGTCACTGATAGTTTAACCAGTTGAAACAAATTTACTATGAATACTATTTTTGAGGTTGTAGAAAATATTGTTCTTTGTTTTGATGGAAATTTTCATGTTTCATGACTGTACTCTTAATTACTTTTGATCCTCGTTTAAAGCATGTCGAATAAAATTTGCTTAAACATTTTTTTTAAAGATCTTTCTTCAAAGATGTTCGAAATATTCCCCTCTTGATCTTTAACGCTTTTCTATCATTTTAAAACATGCATTGCGATCATCTGCTACGAATTCCTGATCTCCTTGTATCTGATTGATTGCTATGAATATTGGTAACAAAAATCCAGGACAAATTAATGTTAAATCTATAAAGATACATTTTTCTCGGTGAATATCATCTGCTGTTTTTTTATTTGGCTTTAGACAAAACAACCAAAAGTGGGTGGTAAAGTGGAAAGTTATCACTATCACTATAAGCTTAGTTCTATCCATTGCTAAATGTAGACCTTCGCCCTGAATTCCCATCTCAATCTATTTGCAGTTGTTATCATCCATCCAATGCCCGCAACCATCTGTATATCATCCCACCATGTTATTTCGGGACGTCCTACGCTCTTTTTCTCTTTTCGTGGTCTCCACTTTAATGTTAGGTTGATCCATCGATCATCAATCGTGCGTGCTACATGTCCAGCCTATTGCCACTATCTCTCTGCTACGTGCTCTAATAATTCTATTAATATCCTTTAATTTTGTTTGTTCATATATCGACTTGTTTCTTTTTCTATCTTTGAGTTTTATCACGATCATCTGTCTTTCGTGTGATCTCTGGGTCGAAGCTAGTTTTTGTATATCGGCTTTATTCAGTGTCCAAGTTTCAGAGTAAACTTTGACTTTAACTCATTTGGGATCACTTTACCTTTGAATATATAATTTAATTTGCCGAATGCGCACCATTCAAGCCTGATTCTTCTTAAAATTTCATACGAGACACCGTTCCTTGTCGTAGTAATTTTTTGCCCCATATACACATAATTTTTAACAATCTCGAGAGCTGTTCCTTCCAAATTTACAACTATGTTGTTATTAGTGTTGGTTAATATTTTTGTCTTACTTTCATTCGTCTTAAAACCAATTGTCTTTAAGTGGTAATTTAACTCATTTCTTGTAACTCATGTGGATTACTACTGATGTCTACAATATCGTCTGCGAAACTTAAATGACTCAGAAACACATCATCTAACTTTATGTCCTTTTTTATCCAATCTAATTCGTGAAATATGTCTTCTAGAGCTGTCATAAATAGCCTAGGAGAGATTATTTTTCCCTGTCTTACACCTCCTCCTATACCAATTTGTTCTGTACTAGGTTTTATGTACATTTTTGCATTTTCATATACGTCTTAGGGTAGTATATCTAGAATTAATTCTACAGTTGTTTAAGCTGTTGATGATGGCCCACATTTTGACAGAATCAAAAGCCTTCTATCTCTTCTATGAAGGCTACCTAGAGTTCGAAATTGTATTCATTGCTCTTCTCTGTGGTCGCATGTGCTATAGCCGGAACTAAAGCCAGCCTATTCGCTGGCTGGTAGGAATCTAACTTATTTTTTGGTCTATTGGAGATGATTTTAATCAAAAGTTTATAAATATGAGATAGTAAGCGAATCGGGCGGTAATTCTCTAACTTTCTAAAGTGGAAAGTAAACCTATTACAAGTAAACGAGGCGGCCCAACAAAGGATCTTTGGTCTAAAAAACTGGTTGAAATAGCAACCGTTGCCTAGGAGTAAATAAACATTTTTAGCACGAAGTTAGATATACTTGATATCATATGTCATGATTAATTTACGCTTTGTTTCTTTATGCCTTTGAAATTATCATACTCAGTTGTTACCAACGTGCATGTTTTAGCTCTCAGTGCGTTTCCACAAAAAACTATTTACGTTGATATCGTGTGTTATAAAAATGTTTGCAAGTACACCAGTTTGTTATGAATTAAACATTTTGTGTTTGAACACTTTTTTGTATCAATTTTGTTATGTTGTAATTATTAAGTTAATGAATGTACTTTGTTTTTCAAAGCAGTATTAATGAAAACCTGATTATTCAAATTTCAGAAATATGAACCAATAAATTATTTGTTTTTTTCAAAAAAAAGTGTCAGAAAGACGAGTAAAAAAATAACTTTTAATTATATTAAACAATGCCCTGTTCAACAAGATAATCTAATGATAATGGGCGATCTCAATGCCAGAATAGGCAATGCGGAACTGACATAACATAAAGATTTAACTAAGAAGAGACAAATGATAATAGTGATATGTTAACACCCTTCTGTGCTCTAAACACCTTAATTAAAAATAAATAATACTTTTTTTAAACATGACATGAAATACAAATATACTTGGCAAAATTCTAGAGGCCAACCAAGTAATATATTATATTATAACTCACAGAAACTTTATGCCAGAAACAATAGTAGATGTACGAACGCTGAATTATATACTCCAATGTAAACTTTGACTCAAAACGAAAACCTCACTGAAACCAAAACCTAAATACTTTAACAACTATAACATCGAATTCTTCGACAACAAAAACACAAACAATTTTATGAGAACCACTTGAGACAAAAAATAATACTACACCCAATCAACGAAGAAGGAAGCAAAGTCCAGCAGTGGACATTAATAAAAAAAAACATTATTAACGCGGCAAAGAAAACCTTAGGCCAGACACGAGTAAACATCAGAAAACAAATAAAACATAAAGGTTTATGCCAGAAATAAAGACACTGACAAAGAAGAAAAAGTTGGCGTATGTACACATCCTAAATATTACCTTAAAAGTATTAATATAAGTTATACCAGAAGAAATGAGCAAGGATATTTAAATAGGACAGGAAAAATAGGGATTCTGCAAAAATCGATCGACCATCGGTGCAATATTTATAGTGGGGCAGATAATGCAGAAGGATAAAGAATTTAACAAACCTGTATAAATGTGTTTCGTCGACATGACTCAAGCCTTTGATAGAGTACAGTTAACAGATATAATAAAAATATTACAAGAAAAGCAGACAAACCAGAAACTAATAAAAATTATACATGCCATTAAGACAGAATACAAAACAAATATAAAAGTGGGGCCTCTACTGAGCAGGAAAGTAAAAATAAACGCCGGAATAAGACAAGGTGATTCACTTAGTTCCTTTTTGTTAAACCTCGTCATGGAAATCTCCGATTCTGAGGACAGCCTTCAGAAGGACTTTCACGTCTTCAATTTGGAAGCAAGAAAACTGAACGTGAATATTAACACAACCAATACAAAATGGATGGTAGCTTCAAAAGAATTACTATTGGAGGTCCTAGTAGGTATTATTAAAAAGGTTGATAATTTTAAAGACCTGGAATCAATGATAACAAGCTACGGAGTCTTAAACAGGGAAGTATAACAATAATCTATGAAGACATAATAGCAGGTTGGTTGATCTAGTCTGGAAAAATAAATACCTTAAAATACAAAGCAAAACAAGGATATACAAGACAACAGTGAGATCGATTCTCATATATGCTGTAGACAGGGTGAGTGGTTAGAGACATACACGGAAAAACTATCCACGAACAAAATCTGGAGCAAAGATCTACAAGAACTAAATAAAATCCAACAAATATCCAAATAGACCAGAACCAGAAGAAAGGAGTAGAATAAACACTTAGATTGGATGAAAGAATGTTGGACGTCCACATCAGAAGAGAAATAATGAGGATAAAACAAGCATGACTACTTATATGACGCAACAGATAAAAAATAACCGGTCAAGTGCAAGTTAGTTTCGTACGTTGATTGCTCCTAAAACAAAATTTTTTATAAAACACATTCCCAAAGAGTTTTCAACAAAGTTTTTTTCCGATCTCTACTGTAAATTGTTGACTTTGGGATTTCTCTTTTTTTTTATATACCAGGTAAATTATTAAAGATAATGCACTCGTGACCCTGTAGAGAATATTCCACAATTTTTTCAAAATTTTTTGATCAGTACTTTTCGAGATAAGGGGGGGACAGCGATTTTTCGCACTTTTTTGAAAATAATACAAAGAGAAGTGTGCGCAAGTATATTACATTATATATATTTTTGAACTCGTCTTTTACAAGCTTTGATTTGACACCCCACTCGATGACCTGGTAAAAAAAAATGTTTTTCACTTCCGATTTTACCCCCCGAAGTCAAAATTTAACTTTCAAAACTACACGGCTCTGATGAGGTTATCAATTCCTATATTAGTGCCAAATTTCAACTTTCTATGTCAAATAGTTTCCGGAAAAAATCGGGTGTGACAGACAGACAGACGGGCACCAAAGTCATCTTATAAGTGTTCTGTATGGAACACTAAAAAGAAGAAGAATGATTAGGCTGCCCTGATATCTTAGTTATAGAATATATGAAGAACAATTCATTACAAATTTGTAATTATCCTTCAAGTCAACTTGTACCTTTAAACGCAAATCGAGGTATTTTAAGTCTAATTTAGGAATGAGTGGTTAGTGGCATCAAACAAAGAAGATCTATCCATCAAAATAGATTTCCTACCTTTTAAACTTTCTATTGTATACAAAAGATAAGCCTTGACATCCTACCAAAGATTTTGACGAAAGTCGTGAACGAGTACCTAATTTGGAATTAGGGTTTGCCACGAAAAGCGATTCTTCTGCTGCTTTAAAAGAGTAATCAAATTTCACGAAATATGGACCGAATTAAAGCTGACGCGATATTTTTGAAAACCCAGTTATTTCACATATATTACAACATAATTCAAAGGACAAAAATCTCACTTAAGTTACTTCTTGTTGCAGTAAGAGACAAACGAGCTGAAATAAATCTACAAGACCTGCAATAAAACTTGCAACATGAATGTAATAATTTTTTTATGGACTTATCACATTTGCTGCAGGAAAATCCGTACCCGGTCGGAAACACAGTCCTGGAATGAGTTTCTCCATATAAAGGATTGCTTGAAAAGGGTTGTACAAGGAGTAACAAACTGAACCTCATACGGATGTGATGTACTAGTGCGACGTGTATTTCTAGCATGCATCGCTCTGGGAGGAATTAAACGGGCTACATCCATCATGCTAACAGCTCTTTTCTCAATAGACTCCAATAAATGCATTGTATATTTGGGAGTAGATTCCCAAACATGGGAGCAGTAGTCCATCGGTGGTCGAATTTGAGCTTTGTACATAATTAACAATTGTGGAGTGTAAAACTTTCTAGTTCGAAATAATATTCCCAGATTTTGAGAAGCTTGCAACATGTTTATGCCAAGACATACTTGCTCCCAAAATAATGCCCAGCAAATTGAGTGAGGATGTTAGAGGAAATAAACCCACTATGAGTACTGTTATTTTTTTACGCATTCAAGACAACAGAAATTCAGTTCTATTAACAACACCTTAAAAATAAATAATACCTATTTAAACATGACATAAAATACAAATATACTGGAGGTCCAAGGAAGTATTATTAGAAAGTTGATAATTTTAAAGACCTGGAACCAATGATAACAAGCTACTTAAACAGGAAAGTATAACAACAATCTACAAAGGCATCTCTAATAGCAGGTTGGTTGAAGGATATAGTCTGGAAAAAAAATCTCACAATACAAAGCAAAACAAGGATATACAAGACAACAGTGAGATCGATTCTCACATATGCTGTAGAGAGAGAGTGATTAGAGACATACATGGAAAAACTATCCACGAACAAAATCTGTAGCAAAGATCTACAAGAACTAAATAAAATCTAACAAATATCCAAATAGACCAGAACCAGAAGAAAGGAGTGGAATAAAAGGTTAGATCGAATGAACGACAACAGACTGGCAAAAAGGGCCAAACTCAATAAACCTTGCGATGGAAGAACTAATGGCAGCCCTCCAAAAAGGTGGAAAGAATGCTGGACGTCCACATCGGAAGAGACACAATTAGGATAAAACAAGCATGACTACTGATATGACACAACACATAAAAAATAACCGGTCAAGTGTAAGTTGGACTTGCGCAATTAGTGTTCCGTACCTTGACTGCTTTTGAAATAAAAAGTTTTGTTACGGAAGTATAAAATGATCAGTTATTTCACAAAACACATCCCAAATCAGTTTTCAACAAAGTTTTTTTCCGATCTTTACTGAAAACTGATGACTTTCAAATTTCTTTTCTTTTTTATATACCAAATAAATTATTAAAGGTAATGCACTTGTGATAATTTTCGTTCACTCTGTAGAGAATATTCCAAAATTTTTTTTATCAGTACTTTTCGAGGTAAGGGGGGACAGCGATTTTTCGCACTTTTTAAAAAAAAATACAAAGATAAGTGTGCGCAAGTATTACGTTATATATATTTTTGAACTCGTCTTTTTACAAGCTTGCACTTGACACCCCACTCGATGACCTGGTAAAAAAAAACTAAGCCCTTAAGCTAAAATTTAACTTTCAAAACTACACGGTTCTGATTGAGCTAACAGTTCCTATTTTCCTATTTCAACTTCCTTTGTCAAATAGTTTCGTAGAAAATCGGGTGTGACAGACAGACAGACAGACGGACACCGAAGTCATCTTATAAGTGTTCCATACGGAACTAAAATGAAGAAGAAGGATCAGACTGCCCTGATATCTTAGTTATAGAATATATGAAGAACATTTCATAACAAATTTGTAATTATCCTCCAAGTCAACTTAGTACCTTTAAATGCAAATCGAGGTACTTTTAGTCTAATTTAAAAATGAGTGGTTAGTGGCATCAAACAAAGAAGATCTATCCATCAAAATGGATTTTCTATCCTTTAAACGTCCTATTGTATAAAAAACAAAAGCCATGACAGCCTACCAAAGATTTTGAAGAAAGTTGTGAACGAGTATCTAACTTGGAATTAAGGTTTGCCACTCAAAGTGATTCTTCTGCAGCTTTCAAAACAGTAATCAATTTTCAGGAAATCTGGACCGAATGAAAGCTGACGCTATGTTTTTGAAAACCAAGTTGTCTCACATATAATACAACATAATTCAAAGGACATGCAAAAACCTCACTTAAGTTATTTCTTGTTGCAGTAAGAGACACAAGGGCTGAAATAAAGCTACAAGACCTGCAAGATAACTTGCAACATAAATGTAATAATTTTTTATGGACTTAACACACGTGTTTCAGGAAAATCCGTAAAGGGATTCACGTTGGTCTTGAATCGCTGTAAATTGTACCCAGTCGGAAACACAGTCCTGGGAAAATTATTTCAAAGGGAAGAGGTTCTCCATATAAAAGACTGCTTGAAAAGGGTTGTAGGAGGCGTAACAAGCTGAACCTCATACGGATGTGATGTACTATAGACGCCAATACATGCATTGTATATTTGGGAACAGGTTCCCAAACATGGAAGCAGTAGTCCAGAGGTGGTCGAATTTGAACTTTGTACAGAATTAACAGTTGTGGAGTGTAAAACTTTCTAGTTCGAAATAATATTCCCAGATTTTGAGAAGCTTGCAACATGTTTATGCCAAGATATATTTGCTCTCAAATTAATGCCCTGCAAATTGAGTCAGGATGTTAGAGGAAATAAACCCACTATTTTTTTACGCATTCAAGACAAAAGAAATTCAGAAGATTTTTTTTATTCCTTTTATTGACTAAAACACTACAATCGAAAGATAAGGAAAGCCCCATAAATTAGCTGAATATGATAATCTCTAATTTTAAATAAATACTAATTATTTCATGAACTTACTAGGTGTATTTAATTTAATTTATAATTGAAATAAACAGGCATCGAAACTTACTCACTAAGTAGTAATTAAACCTGAGGTTCCCAGGAAATACTAAATATGAAATAGTTTGCTAAATACAGTGTAGAGTCGGTTGTTAATAAAAGATCAAACAACTAATCGTCTTAATCCTAATTTGATGAAAATTTTTTTTATATAGAATATTAGCTATATGCGGATCGGGTACGAGGTAGGACCCGGCATAATACGTAGAATTTACCAAAAGATGGGCTAATATAATTAGTGCGTGCGAAGTTCTTATTTCCTCCAGAAATTTTTAATTTCTGCTAAATAGCAACCTTTGAATTTCAAATCTAAATTAGTTCACTAGCCGATGCTTTGGCTACTTTTCATTACCCTGTTTACAAAGAATTCTCTCATTTTCTAAATTTAACATCAACATATGATTATTTATTGAGTATGATGTTTCAAATTTTTAAGGAACATACCTGAAAAAGCTTTTCCCATTGTTTTCTTCTAACATAAGAAAATAAAATAATAAGCACCATTAAAAAATGCGCGTTAAAAATAGCAGCTCCATAGAAGAAAAAGGACAGATTTAGAAAATATATACGAATAAGGTGAAAAAACATTAAGATTATACTGAAGATAGACATAATTACGATTTGGTACTTGTAGTGTTTCACTGGTAGCAGAACGCGGTTTTGAAAATCATATGGCGGTACGATACCAAAATATCTGTAATATTTTGCGAATGGTTGAAAAAATAAAATAGTTTTTCTAGTATAGATGAAACTCATGGTTTGCTTATGTTAAACAAATACCTTGTTTTCTGCTTGGATCGTATTAATTAATAATTATTGATATTGAGTAAACAATTATGTGTAATAATGTGTTTGTATTGTAGATACACTAATTAATGCAATATAGTAAATATGGTTACCAATAAATACAGGATGAATAAATAAATATAACTATATAAATACTGGTTAATTTTTAACTTTATTGATGTTGAATCGTCAGCTGGTATCAAAAAAAATTACTACATTGAACTATAAGCAAGATTGAATTACAAAAATTTTTCCCTTATATAGGCACATTTTTGATTTCCTAGCTTTTGCTTCAATGATAACATAATTATTCAAAATTAGGTAATAGAAATCTTTCTTTACCGCATTGACTAGAGTGACGATTAGAAAAATACTCTTTCATTGAGGCGTTTATTTTAGAAACAACATATGTCCAAAATGTTAATTTTTTCAGGAGGTGGAAAAAAAAAAAAACGCACTGTCAAGTTTATTAAGATTGTTCAGGAACCTTTTGATCATAGAGTGATGTATATAAGTTTAGCAAAGATTTTTCGACTAGAACATTGAAGAAAAAACTCGTGATTTTAAGAAATAAAATAAAAAAACTTGGACTTATGTTGTTTTTGAATGAAAATAAAATAAATTAAAACTAATATTAATATAAATTTATTTTTGATTACATTTTAAGTTATAATACTTGTGAACAAAATAATTAAGAGCCTTCGCAACCACTGCTATTATCATCTTCATCGATTTCCTTTATGTCATTGCTCTGCAGATCTTGTTGTGAAAAAGCGCCGTAATAAAAACTTCGGTTTTTTGCATCTCCTAAATACGGTAGAAGATCCCTTATATTTTTTAGTTTGGCAGATGATATTGGCCCAGCTTACAGATAAACTGGTGTGAGTTTTATGAAACCAGTTATGACCATCTTACTTCTGATAATATGGACCATTGCAGATGTCCCTTATCTTCGCTACTGCAGTATCTATACTAATTTCGAACATGCGAACCTATTTTAGGGAAACTAGCGGTTTTCAGAAAATATTAATCGGTGGCTAACTTTATTTTATATATCTCTGAGGAATCCATTTTGACTAACGAAAACTTCGAGGGATTACATCGTGCTATTACACTATTACTTTATCCCACTTTTCAGGTGTCTCTACTCTTTCCAAATGACGTTTCTTTTTTTCGATCAGTGCGAAGTCTTGATCATTTGGAAGATACGAATGGACCCGAACAGGAAAAAGGTACGTAATCTTGTCGAAAATTTTAAGTACATGGACAAGACTAAATATAAAGTGCAACATCACATAATTCTTGTTTTGCTCAGGACATCCATCACTAATCATTACAAGATCCCTTGTCGTAGAGTTGTGACTGTTAAAAAAATGTAGCAACATGGAACACACATCGTTAGCACCTTTTTTCGCTTGCCCTTCAGTGTAGGTGTAAATAAATGCCTGATCTGTACCAAGATTGTGAATACCCAACATGTGGTACCATAACTGACGTGAATAAAAAACTGGATTAGAAGGAATGTGGGGAAGAGGTAGATTTTGCATGAAATCAAAGCTTATGCAATCGATTCCTCCAGCTTTAGCCTGTATTTGGTACCGTTTCTTCATTGTAAAAAATACTTCAGCCTTTCTCAAATGAATCTTCTTTTCCATCGTTATTTGGATTTTCTCTGCGTCGGTGATTTTTTGGGAAGTAAGCTTTTGTTGAAACGAGTCACACTGAGCACATGTGTCAGATCGTGGAGGGCCAAATTTTATATTAAAGCTGGTTTTAAATATTTTACGGTAGATTTTATAAGGTATTGATCAGGTATTCAGATCGAAACATGGAATGCATGTCTTTTATGGTTAAACCTTCCGGCAGGTAAAAACGAAGAGGATATTGGCGCCGTGAGTAATGAGATTGCCTTGGTTTAAAAGACCTAATGTGATCTTTAATTAAATTAATTAAGGGGTCTGGATAATCAGTTGACCTTTGCTTGTTTTTTCCTCTTAAATCTCTTGGCGACGTACCTCGAGTGATTTTGGAAGCGCCTAAGTCTTCCCACACTTATGCCATGAATGCCCAAAAATGCCTCTTTACACACTTCTATTTCCTTGCCTTTAAATCTTATTTTAAATCCATATCCTGCAGAATGTGGTTTTTCAGTCTCGATATTTCTATTTCTCGGACGGCGTCTCTTTACTTCCTTCATAGTTATTAGGCCAGATAAGTGAGAGTCTTGCTCGTTTTTATTACTTATATTATAAAACTGTTCGAATAAAAATACTTACTAATATTTTCGTTACACTTGAGCCGTATACATCTACAAAAACAAAAAAATTTTTTGAAAGCAAAAAATTTAATATTTACCTAAAAGCTGTTATTTACCTGCAGTTCCTTCCAATACTGCGTTTTTCTAAAAATTTTCCTTTATGACTAATATATTCTTCGCCCTTTACTTTGGCCCTTTTTATTACACTGGTTTCTGGTGTTTTCTTTAATTTGCGCTCTGGCGCACAGTGAGACTGTGTTCCACTACCACTTGCTACTGCATTCTCCATAGTTACATGTAATAAATAGAACCTTTTAAAAGTACAAAACCCTGCAAACTACTCACAAATAACACGAGGCTAAAAACAAAGGCTCTCCGTAATCAATAAACAACGCTACTAAATTTGACAAGTCTTTGCTCGCCTAGTTTCCTTTAAAAACAACATTAGTCCATGGACTTGTGAAACAAACAAAACATATGTTTTTATAGAAATACTGATATTTTAGTCGTAAATATCTGGGCACATGTAATATTTTTGGGAAAAACGATTTCTTGGAGCGATAGAGTTCAGGATGACGGCAAAATCGCATTTTCTTAAATTTTGGACATATATTGTTTTTAAAATAAAGGCCTCAATTATATTAAGTAATCTCATGGCCGTTTAATTATGGAATATATGGAGAGTGAGTACTGTTAAACGTAAATCGAGGTACTTTAAGTACAATCTAAAAATAAATGAGTAGCGACATCACACAAAGAAGATTGATCCATCAAAATGACTTTCCGCTTTATAAAGTTACCATTGTGTCCAAAACAAAAGTCGCAATAACCTTCAAAAGATTTCTAAATAAAGTAATGAGAGAGAGAGAACTTAGTATATTGGGACGCATTCGCCTCTAAAGGCTATTTGGCTAAAGAGAATAGTGATGAGAGTAAGCGATGAAAAATACAGCAATTAAGGACACGAGTATTTGATTCTCGACTAATGTTTGCTGCTCAAGTTCATCTAAAGTCTGCGGGTAAAGCTTTAAAAGCATTAACTGAATAGTTGGGACGAATGAACCGCATTAAAGGTAAGACAGCGCAAACTGATTGTTGTCCAAAACCATACTCGAATTATGGACACATATGCTGAAATAAAGCTACAAAACATGCAAAACATCATATAACGTAAATATAACAAATATATTATTATTATTTAGAGAATGCCACAGATAGTATCAAAGTTAATGGCAAAATCATTAACAACCTAAAGTACGCTGATGATACCGTTATTATAGCAGATACAGCGGATGAACTTCAGGGTCTTATGAACAATATATCTAGGGAAGGCGATGTTTTAGGCATGAAAGTAACGTTAATAAAACGAAAGTAATGGTCATTTCAAGAACACCCGGGTTGCAAACAGATATTCGTGTTTACGATCAATTGATAGAACAAGTAAACAAATTTAAATACCTAAGGTGTTGGGTAACTAATGATTTGAATCCTGAAGTTGAGGTACGAGTTCGCATTGAAATGGCTAGAGCGGCTTTTTTCAAAATGAGACACCTCCTCACAGACTCAACCCTTTCTTTGGATATTCGTTATCGTTTTGTAAAGGTCTATGTGTATCCAGTGCTTTTATATGGAATTGAGGCCTGGACCTTGGGAGTACGATCAATGAATCGTTTGGAGTCTTTCGAATTATGGGTCATTCGCAGAATATTGAAGATCTCTTGGACAGAGCGTGTTACTAATGAAGATGTACTTCCTCGAATGGGTAGAGAAAGAGAACTATTGACACTTATTAAAAGACAAAAAACTCGTTACCCGGGACATATTTATAGGGGTCCACGTTACTCACTGCTCCGGTTATTGATGGAAGGGATAATTGAGGGGGAAAAGAGGTGTAGGGCGTCGAAAATGTTCCTGGCTAATATATATATATATATATATATATAAAATATATATATATATATATATATATATATATATATATATATATATATATATATATATATATATATATATATATATATATTATATATATATATATATATATATATATATATATATATATATATATATATATATATATATATATATATATATATATATATATATATATATATATATATATATATATATATATATATATATATATACATACATGTATATATATATATATATATATATATATATATATATATATATATATATATATATATATATATATATATATATATATATAGATTGGACAGGGACTGGATACCCATACTTTATTAAGAATTGCCCAGGATAGGGAAGAATTCGCCGTGATTACAGCACAACTTCAGTAATGGAGATGGCATTGTAAGAAGAAGATTATTCATTTCAACCCCATGGCGACTATTTTAATGTTTACATTCAGCATTTAAAACTAATAGAATACCAATCTTTTAAGAAATTTTGAAATTTCTTCTATTGACTAAAACACTACATGTGGAAGATTATAATAGCGCCAGTCTGGTGATGAAGTGTTTCACCTGAATGGGGACCGATCTTTAGGTTGATGACTTTTAATTGCGAATAAATAATAACAATTTTATAAGAAAATTTGGTCCATTCAATTTACTTGATAATTCAAGTTAACAAGCATCGAATCTAAGTAGTAACCACACCTTGAGCTAACCAATTTAATATAAGGTGAGTTGTTTAGAAAAAAGCAAATAACTAATCATTTTAATTCGAATTTTTTGAAAAAGTATTTTTGTCTAGGTATTTGGGTTAAATACTTCTGTATTCGCCAACATGAGGTAGGACCTCGTGGTTCAATAATGTGTGGAATTCATCACAAGATGCAAATAAAATAGGCGTTCTTGAAGTTCTTGCTTTTAGAAATTTTGATTTCCTTTTGAATAACAACTTGTCGAGTTTCAAGTCTATTTCAGTTCGTTGGTTTATTCCTTCACTAATTTTGATTACCTTTTAGTTTCGTCAATAGATTTGCAATCCATAGCAAATCTTATCACAATTTTATAAATTCTACATCAATATAAGTTTACTAAGTGACTGATTTATTAAATTTTTAAAGCAACAAATCTGAAATAACTTTTCCCATTATTTGCTTCTAATGTATGAAAATAGAATAAGATGCACCATTCAAAAAATTTGAGGTGGCAATAACAGCTCTATTTAAAGAGTTGAACATTTTTTTTACTTGATGAATATGGTTAATATATATTAAGACTACACCAATTTTGAAGATGTGTAGTCACAATTTGATACTTGCAGTAGGTAGTATCCAAAAATAGCTGCAATATTTTGTAATTGGTTGGAAAAATAAAATCCTTTTTCTAGTATATATGAAACTCACGGTATGCTTATATAAAACTAATGCTATCCTTTGAAAAAACATGTTTTTCTGCTTGGAACATATTAATTAAAAATTACTGATATTGATATGCATAACAGTGTTTGTATTGTTGATACTTTAATTAAATGAGTATAATGTCTCTATTAATAACAAATGCCGAATGATTAAATAAAATAAAGTTAAAAAAATCAAAATATGATTACGATAAAGAAAGAAGCAAGAGTTATGTTTAACTACGAATTTTTTTACAAATTTGATTGCCTGACTATATTTTCATTGTAATTAGAGGTTTTTCTAGAGCTGAAGTAAAAAATAAAATCGACCTGCTAATTGCAATAAATAAGTTATCAACTGTATAGCCTCCTGGTTAATTTAGAATTTTATTCATGTTTAACTGGGAAAAAACTGGTTTATTATATAGTAGCTAAATCCACTACAAGATGAAATTTAGATGGTCAGGCAGTATTGTTGCAACAATACGTATTGAGAAACCAACTTGTAATATAAACTCGTTGTTTTGCTAATTTTCATGGAAAAACATCAACCTGCAGCCAAAGGAGCCCGCTTGTTTTTTTGGTTGTCTTTAAGTTAGAGACCAAAAAAACTTCTGGCGCTGATGGCATAAATTCGCAAGCTAACTAACACCATTTTTTATGCTGGAAGTGTACTCTGCTTTCAGTAATATTAAAAGTTATGGAAAAGGGTATAACTGCATCTTTTAAAATACGAGGATGGATTGAGAAGTATGGTAAAATTCTACGAGATGGCGGAAAATTTTGGTGGCATGACTGTTGGTAAGCGTCATTTTTGTAACGGTGGTGTTTTTTAAAGTTTTAAATACATGTAATGTGCAGTGGTTTGTTAGAAGCTATCGTAAGTGATCGGTGTTTTGTAGAAATACATAAAGCCGAGTATTGTGCGGTAATAAAACATTTTTATTTAAAAAAGGGGACTGCCGCCTAGTTATAAACTGAACTGAAGGTAGTTCATGGGAAATCTGCACCAGCACTCAAGACCATTTATTACTGAATAAATGAATTTAAACGTAGCTGTGTGAGCACTGCCGATGCTGCACGTTCAGGACTCCCGATTGAGGTTTCTTCTGAAGAAATTCGGTATATTATTGAAGATCGTCACATTAATTTTCGTTGGGGAAGGTGAAAGTGCATCGAAAAAAAAACGAAAACCGTTTTATCGGCGGGAAAAGTGTTTTTTGGGATCTTCTAAGTTATGTCATTTAGAACAATGCAAGTTAACATTTCGGAGAACGTCGAGCTGTTCCAGTTAATATATCCAAGGCATTCGACCGTCTTCGGCATGATAGACTAAGCTACGCTTTTATGGCATATTTGAAAGGTCTTGTTTATGACTTTCGGGTTTCCTTAGAGAGTGCTCTTAACGAGTGTCATTTCAAAAAATGGTAAAGGCACAGTGGAAGACATCATAGGGAATTCCGGATTAAGAACATTAAAAACAAGGAACGAGAGAAGATAGACTCGTATAATTCTGTCAAGAATAGAATATAGTAGCTACAAACACTTATTATAAATTATATAAAAGAAGATTTTATAAGCAGAAGTCTCTAGCAGAGAACACTATTTAGAAGTAAATAGATTTTATCTTAATAAATAAGCAATATAGAAACTCGACCAAATAAGCTAAACCATATCCTGGTGCAGACGAAGCAGCAACAATAATAAAATTTTAAGTTAGATTGAAAATCTAAAAAAAAAGATTTAAGAAAACTTAGCAACACAAAATAAAATATCAGAAAAATTAATGACGAATTAAACAAGAGGAAGTTAATAGTGAAAAATGACGCAGACCAAAAATGGAAAGCCCTCAAAACTATTATAATGAAGCCGTCCAAGGAACTATTGTTGGCCGATGGAATATTTCAACTTATGGAATAAAGTAGATTATACTACGAGTATTGATAACTAATTATCCTAGACCACTTCAAATTGTCAATAACAAATACGGTTCTTATATATATGTATATATATATATATATATATAATATATATATATATATATATATATATATATATATATATATATATATATATATATATATATATAGATTTTAAGAGAGAAAAAATCGACATCTGTGTTGAACACCGTCCTGAAAGAGCAGTTTCTGGATATATCCGAGAGAGGCTGAGCTTGAAATGGTTTTGGAAAATCAACCGGTACCAATCAATGATAGAGGGACGCCTAAATCCCACAAGATATGGTACTACAGATCTGCTAAATGGGAAAAAATCATCGAATATTTGTGAACTGTTCCTTGGTTGGACATTTGCTTCAGATCCAATGATTCATCTGAATGCGCTCAGGAGATTTTCGACGTCATTTTGGCTGGCATGAAGCTTAGAGCTCTTTTTTGAAGATTTTTAGCTAAATCCTTGTTTGATCGGACATGCGGCCCAATTAAAGTCTTAAAAACACACTTCTTGCCTGCCCAACAATTCGAAGTCCTTTTGGTCGGTCAAACTCTCTTTAAATCTACTATACCATCACTTACATGGTAACATAATACTATTGCAACAACCCCTATTGAAAAAGTCAACTTGTTAGCTGAGAACCATTTGGTTCACAATCTAATGTTGATTCCCAGTGAGAAAGACTACCGACTATTCCCAATGTGTGGTCAAAGATTCACGATATTATTGTTACTTGCTACAGTACTGAAGAAATGCACCAATAAACCAACACGAGTTTTCTGTAGAACTTTTAACTTATCTGAAAGAATATTTTCTTCTTGCTGGAAATACGTTAGAATTCAGCAGTTACCCGAAAAAGGTAAGAAGAGCATGCAAAATAGCTACCGAACTGTGAAGGTTATTGAAAAGAAGATCGATCAGCATCTTTTAAAATATCTGAAAGGATACAATATTATGAATCGAAAATGTATTTATAAGTCCCTATATTAAATATTTCTCTAAGGGAGTCGGCCTTTTCGTAGTCGTTGCTATATTATGAAACCCAATGAATTAAAAACTAGGACGATACAAATATAGAGGCAGACAAATTTTACAATAGCTAAGTCATATAATTTATCGTTACAATTTGCCTGTCTATATTTTTTTCTATGGGCATAGCACACGTGCTTGAAGGTAATTTCTAAAGCGCTACAGGAGCGATGCCAAGCCAACAATCAGCAATGCAAAACGCGATCGAATGCCCTGGATATATCAAGTGCAACTCTCGAGATTTTAATTGCGTTGTTCCAAACATATGTTACATCAGTTAGAAGATCTCCTGTCGGTGTTTCGGCCATATTAATGATCGCTAATAATATTGAAACTTTCTAGATATTTTAAAACACGGTGATTGATAGCATTTTTCATCACCTTCGATATTGTTGAAAGCGGTGTGACTGGTCAGTAGTTTTTGGCAAGGTCGTTTTGCCTTTTTCGGTATCGACCGACCTGTAGCGCATTTTCAACGGGAAAGACATATTCCCTTTCTATAGACTAGGTGGAAAAGTCTACATAAAACTGGAGTTAGTTCGCTTGCGCATTTTTTCAATACTGTGGCAGGTATTCCACCAAAGCCAGAAGCTTTTTTGGTATTTAGCTTCATTAAAATACGTTTTCATCATCTGTCTGAAGACAATATCGGGCATCCTTGACTGAACTATGGGAGTAGCGTGTGGCATGTTTCCTTGGAAATCGACAGTAGAATGTGAAGCAAAGAATTCAGCCCAAAAATGACTATGTCAATAGGTGTTGTTGCAATAGCATGGACGTGTGGTGTGTGGAGGTGTTGTTGCAATAGGTGGACGGTGGCATATTGAATTTGGTGAAATTTTGACTAATGACTAAAAGTACCTGGAGTTGTTGGGGCAGGCAAGAAGTTTGTTTTTAATTCTTGGTCGTGTGCCTCCTTGGTTTTATGGATAATTTCTATATTGTATCTGCTCCGAGCACGAACAAAGATGTTATGATTTAGGACGCTAGGATTTTCACTCCGCTCTTGGTAGGCAAGGCATTTAGAGGCAACAGCTCTTTTGCATTTTTGGTCGAACCAAGGCTTGCCGTTGGAAGGGATTTCTTTGAAAAAGGGATGTAAGTTTTCATATTAGCCTAAATGACAATGGAAACCTCCTTAGCGCCGTCAGATTGGTCGTCGAATCTAAAACAAACTTTTAACCATAGGAAAGTTGCAAAATATTGCATTTAGCAGACTTCTGGTGCCAAATCTTGCACAGTTTAGGCACCTCTCTGTTACTAATCGGTAGGCTGGTCGATGTCAAGAGAAGTTAGTGGTCCGAAGAATCTAACGGCCGATTTACAGTGATAGTGTAAATCTCTGGATAGCCGTTTAGAAACAGATCGAGAATTTTTATTTGTACGTTCTCATTTTTTAATTCATTTCGTTCAATAATGTTATGCTGAAAGAAATTTTTAATATTGTCACTTATTTAATAAAATAAATATGTTGTTTTATTTAAAATGATATTGTACAGTCACCAAGTGACGGACGCTTCAATAAAAAATAATTCAATATTATTAGTGACCACTAATATGATTTTCGTAAGCAAAGATCATTAGAGAATCTTCTAACTTATGTCACGCATGTGTGAAATTAAGCAATTGAACATTCTGGAGAATTTATAGCCACCACACTTGACATTTTTAAGGCATTTGACCGTATTTGGCATGACGACTTGTTGACTAATCTATGATTTATGCTATGTCTTAAGAGTTTTGTTTGTGGCTCTTATTTTTCCATAGAGAGCATTTAACATACGAGTAGTTGACAGGATTTTTTTCTAATACTGTTAACGCTGGTGTGCCCCGAAGTTCCATACTGTCTCCGACTCTCTCCGTTACATTAACGATTCCTTTGGAATCATAAGTTAACTAGGTCTCAACTTGGAAGTAAATATGTTTTTTTTCATAAACATATGGCATGCGTAGCAAAGAGAGCTTCCTGAAAATTTAGATTATCATGTTGTACTAAAATACTTTACACTTGATAACAACTTTTAATTTTGTACAAAGCTCAAATCCGCGACGATGGAATACAGCTTCTATATTTGGGGCTCTGTTCTCAAACATACGCTTAATTTATTGGATTCTATTCGGTAGAGAGCCATTTGCCTGATTGGAGACCCAGAACTCATCAGCAACCTTGACTCCTGGGAACATCGAATAACAAGTGCTTTCATGAAAATTGATCGATGGATGTAATCCGCTTAATCCCTTCCAGCGTGGTGTATGCTAGGAATATATGACACGCTAATATATACCACATCCGTATGCCTTTCAACTTGCTACTTCTTGTATTAATATTTTAAAAAGTTATTTTATATGGAGAATCTCAACCCTCTGGAATGATTTGCCCAGGATTGTATTTTTCACAGAGAACTAATTTGCAGCTATTGCACGACCAAGGTGAATAACTTTTTCCGCACATACGTCGCTCCTGTAGAGTTTTAAAGATTTCTTTTCAGCACATGTACTATGGCCAAAAAAAAACTGGCCTTGCTAGTCTCCTATTGACGTATTCTTCAGCTGAACGATTCTCAGGAAATCAACTGGCCCTCCTGCATTATGTTTATATATATTCAGTTCTTCCCGTGATAATAATGGTAAGAAAGTGGTTGTAAGAACGCCATGACCAACATGGCCAAGAAACTGAAGAAAAACTGGTAACAAAAATAAAGAAAAAACTAGTAGAAAAAGTTGATGATCCAACCGGAACAATAAAACTGGCGATTCAATAATCTGGTGGTAAAACTGACCATAAAATTTGAACGGTTACACTGAAATCTTGAAACCTAGCACCATGTTGCGCAAAGACGGCAAATAGACATAAATTCTCCACTCTATACCTAGTATAATAGAATGAGTTTCCCATCCAAAACAGACTTAATCTTGGAGTTAGAGTAATAAAAAACAAGTGAACAAAAGAATAGAATAATATTTGGTTTTCTTATAAGAAATTAAATCAGAGGTCAGCAAATCAGATAATAAAAAGGCATAAAGAAAAGTTTGATACCGGCTTCAATAGTGCAGTTACATATTGGTTGAATGTAAGTCCAGAGAATAATGATACGTATAACGAACATTGTTAAATAAAGAAACGCTCAAGTTAAGATATCTATAAGACGAGGTATCTACCATTTACGCTGTTTTAAAATTATAAGTTACGGAAGAAATGAATAAATAAGCAATTAGGTTCATTTCCTATATGCTCAAACTACAGTAGCTTATTTCAACTCTAATGTAGCTGTAATAGAGCTTAATGAAATACTCCTCAAGATGAGAAAACAAAAGAGTTGAGACAATTCAACCAAATTTTGTTGACAAAAAACATATTACATTAAAAACAAGTTAATGATTTCCATTAAATAAGAAATGTACATAATGTACGTATTGAGTCGGTATATCAACAAATTATGTATTGAAAATTTAACCGAAAAAAAACAAAAACGAGGACACGTTTCTACATTTTAACCTAAATTGTTTTTAGGTTTTATGCCATCCGGTGCATATTGTTATAACGTCTCTTTTCGCGGGGCCTTTTTTATAGCCTCACGTTTTCTGTGCTATTTTGTATAGCCCCAACTTTCTTTATTTTTAATAAATATTTTACTTATTGAATAGAAGCTGTTATTTGCCTCATGTATATCTTAATTTTTGAGAATAGATTGAGTGGATATTAATACTGATAGAGGGCAGAATCAAGATATCAGCTAGCTCATTTTTTTTTTTCTGGAAATCGAGATAATTTTTGTACGTCTATTGAAAATAGTCTCTATAGTTGTTTAAAACTTGGTTGTACTATTTTGGGCACCATTCATTTTAGAATAAAAAGATTCTAAGTTCAGCTCTAAAAAATAAAAAAATACTGAAGACTATTTAGTTGTTAATATAAAATTGAGTTGGGTACAACCCTTACGTCCTGAAAGAAAGAGCATGAGTTTAGTGAGATACTACACATTTAAATAAAGAAGGGTATATTAATAAAATAAAAATTCTCCCTATTATTACATTCGAAAAATTACATAGACTTAATAAATAATTTTTTATACTAAGAGAGTGCACACATAGAGTTTCTAAGTTGGAATTATTAAGTTCTTAGCAGATGGCTTTAAAAACACAATATAAAAGATTGGATGGAACGCAATGAAAGAAATAGGCATTGACAAAGAATTAATATACGCAGTAAAAGCTCTCTACGAAAAAAAACACAGTGAACATAAAAATAGGACATAAAATAGGGAAGAGACTCCAAACATCAAAAGGCCTATTACAAGGATGCTCTACATCCCCAACACTATTCAAAATATACCTCGAACAAACATTAAAGAAATGGAAGCAAAAAAATGTAGTGGAATGGGAGTCCCAATACGAGAAGATTACTGTAAGTTTCGCAGACGACCAAGTAATCATAGCGCAAGATGAGGAAGACCTCAGTTATATGGTAAGAAAACTGAAAGAAAAATACACTAAAGCAAGATTAGTAATAAACTTTGATAAAACGGAATATCTAACAACAAAGGAAGGAAATGTGGAGAATCTAGAAGTCGATAACGAAACAACAATCAAAGGAACCGATAGATTTAAATATTTAGGAAACATCATTTCAAAAAACGCAACATCAGAAGAAGAGATCAAAGCTAGATTAGGACAAATGCGGACATGCATAAGACAATTAAATTCGATCCTGTGGGACAAATACATTACAAAGAGAAACAAAACACGCATATACAAATCAATAATATAAAGCATAATGACATACGGGTCAGAAACATGGACGATCAACAAAAGAAATAAATCTAAAATTAACGCGGTTGAGATGGAGTATTGGGGAAGATGCTGTAGAGTGACACGTATGGAGAAAATACCAAATCTAGAAATAAGAAGCAGAATGAACATCAAAGAGAACGCAATAAACACCATTGAAGAAAGACGATTAAAATGGTATGGACACATAAGATGGAGCGAAGGAGGTGGATAAAGAAAAGAACGGAGTGGTGCCCTATAGGGAAAAGAAAAAGAGGAAGACCCAGACGATCGTGGAGAGACGATGTGGACGAGGCTATGGAGGACAGGGTTCTGACAGATGGAGACTGGGAAGATAGAAACGGATGGAATTAAGGGCTGACAGAAGGAAGGCAGCGTCAGCTGTAGAAAATCCTATCCTATATATATATATATATATATATATATATATATATATATATATATATATATATATATAAAAGATTGAGAAATCGTCTTCGCGGATAACACGTGTTACGTAGTTGTTGAAAACACACGTTGCAGACAGTAAGTGAGATTCAAACTGGTGTGCTTATGACTTACTGATTGGCTTCTCCTCGTGGGTTTTCCATAAGCAGCTTGGCCTCTACTGGTGAAACTCTCATCAAAAATATTGTCTCAACCACTACTTGCCTATTTTCATTTGGGTAGATAATCACTTTTTGACCCGAAATGCCTTAGGATGAGCAGAATATTTTAAGATCGGAAAAAGGCATCAAACTTGAGATCTAGAAACTAGATCCACTTGATGATAAAAAAAAGCCGTTACTGCACTACGGCATGACGGAAGAACAAAACCACTACGGCATTCGCCTCGAAAAGTCCGAAATGCCCCTTCTTCAAAGTGAAGTCTTTAAAATGGTTCACTTCCGGGACGCAAAATCCGACGTATTCAATGCGAACTAAATAGTTAAGTCAGCAACACGCGTTACAGACTGCTGGTTTAAGTTAAACTGCTCAAAAATTTAAACTCACTGCTTAATCAAATTACACTTTAACTTAAATTATCAATTATTATAGGAATTATGGAAAACATTATCTTAAAATCTAGGAAAAAATGAATGTTACATTGTAACTAGCAAACGATAAATAAATGTCACCAAAAAAATGTTGTTATAAGAAAATTTAAAACGCAAATCAAGAGAAAGAACCTTAGAGGATAGTGGTTTTTCTGGCAAGATGATGTGCCACATGTGGAAGATAAGTACTTGAAAATTGGATTGCTAGATATTCGGACATGCATATATACATGTACATACATTCAGACAGGTGTGAAATTTTATAGGTAGAGCTATAGAGGTGACGTTATTTTTATTTTACTTTTTATTGTAAATATTCTCAATGAGTGGAGAAAACTCCATCCTCTCTCCGTCTAATAAAAATCCTATATTTTTTGGCATACTTCATCATAAATTACGGCAGATAACCTATTTATGGAATAAAAACCCCCATTTGCAACCGACAAAATGGCACAATGAAATCTCTTTGTAGACCTCTAAAATAAAAGAGATATGCAAAAAACAAATAGTGTTTTTCATGTTCATTCTTTGAATGGAAACGAGCTCTTTATCTTTCTTACTTCCTTCCCTTTATATTATATTTTCTTCTTTGCAAGGTCAAAAAGTTCTAAGTTAGCAAATATAGTAATAAGTCAATAAATCTTTAAGGCAGCTATAAGGTTATTTTCTAGCATACATTTAGTAGCGATCGATGTCGTGATAGGTTGTTGGACATTGAATTTCTGGAACAAGAACTTTGCTAGAAGATAATTGAAATTAACCATAAAGAGTTACCGAGCTAAAAACACTGGGTCAAGAAATCAACTTTAGGATGCTGGCTGTAGTTCGTTCTTAAATTGTATAATGTAATGGTTTACAACACAAATACTGCTATAATTAAACAAAATAACAACGTGATAGAGTTGGTACAAGTAAGTTATTTATTTAATTTTTTAGAATGGATGTCAAAGCAATCGAAATGTAGCTGTAGTGGAATTGGTATTGCAATTTATGATCACCATTTTTTACTAATAATTTTGCTGATGCTTAGGTATTGCTAGTCAAAGACTTTGCCGACATAGAATTTATGCTACAAATGTTGAATAATAAACGAATGATGATGGAATAAAAATATATTACTGACAACCAAAAAAAAATATTGGAAAGGCGATAATGGAAGCGATGCTATATTGCATTAAAGTGAGATATGGGTAATAAAAGAGGCCGAAACTCTTAAATTAATGACAGTTGATATGGACTATTTGCGAAAAAAAGGCCGTATGTCAAGAACAGAAGTAGTGTGAAATAGAGAAATTAGAAATAGAATGAAAACGACACAAAAATTCTTAGGTAAGAAGGCATGGAAAAGAACGACCATACAGATTCAAAGAACAATAAGAAACCTAGAAGAAAAAACGGTTTATGATCGTGAAGGTTGGATATATAGCATATTGTTGGATAAATTATTGCATGGAATGTTTAGTATACGGTAAGAAAGAGTAGTACTGTCACTACTGGATGTTGAGCAACAACTTTTGTCTACTGACAGTTTTGGGTGGATGGCTTTTAGATATCTCTTGCTGATACTGGGTGCTAGCAAATTTCCTCTTCATCTAGGCTGGCTTACAAGCTGTGACATGGAGGGAAATATGCGTGTCGTAGTTTAGTGTTTCATCCAAGAAAAAACACCACGCTTTATAGCCTCTAAAGCCGATTATTTACTAAATGAAATATAACAAAGTCAAAAAAAAGCCAACTAGTAACTATAGCTGATCTAAATTTTAGATTCGTTGAGTGAATCTGCCTGCAAAAGTTTAAGCAACCTTCGTGTTTCGTAACCGTGCTTTGACAATTATCGATCCAGAGTAAAACTACCGAGAAATTTTAATGACTGAACCTTCCTTTTTTTCATTCAAACATTTTTTTATGAATTATACTTGTAGTGTTTTAAATATGCAAGACTTTTATAGCCAGATTCACTAGGGTTTATAACTTAGACCTAATCGTCATGGAATTTAAAATTTCTAGTTGTGCAGTTAGTTTTTGTTTTTGTGCATGTTATATTTTATATGGTAGTAGTAGTAACAGTTATGGAGAGGTCCAGTGCATAGCAAACAGACTTCTTGCCAACCCCGAAGAAACGTTCCTCAAAATAACAATCTTACCACCACGATCATTAAGGTCATAAAGTCACTCCACGCCTCAGTACCGGCATCCTTTCGTCTCGAAGATCTCATACCTAAGTATTTTTAGCCATTTAAACTAATATATCAGTTTTATCGTTTTAATCTATAATATATATAAAATGCAACGTCTCTCTGTCTGTCTGTCCGTTAGTGCGCTTATCACTGGAGGACCACTTATCCGATTTACGTACTTTTTTTTAAAACATACATATATTCTCTGGCCAGGTTATAGGCTATGCAATGTCTCTCTGTCTGTCTGTCTGTCCATTAGGGCGTTTATCACGCGAGAACCACTTATCCGATTTACGTGTCTTTTTTTTAAATTCATACATATATTTTTTGGCCAGCTTATATAATAATAATAATAATAATCTATATCTATAATATATATAAAATGCAACGTCTCTCTGTCTGTTTGCCTCTACGTTAATGCGCTTATCCCTCGAGAACCACTTATCCGATTTACGTGATTTTTTAAATTCATACTTATGTTCTCTGACCAGGTTATAGATATATATTTTATTACATCTATAAGATATATAAAATGAAACGTATCTCTGTCTGTCTGTCCGTTAGTGCGCTTATCACTGAAGAACCACTTATCCGAGTTACGTACTTTTTTTTTTAAAACATATATATGTTCTCTGGCCAGGTTATAAGCTATATTTTATTACGATAGGAAGCATAAGGAATGAGCAGTGACGATAATACTGAATGAAGTCAGAAAAAAGTTTGCTGCTAGCGCGTTCTCTTGCAATACACAGCCTAAACCATTAAATATGGAACAATATTATGTAGCAGAGAATATCTATAATCTATAATATATATAAAATGCAATGTTTCTCTGTCTGTCCATTAGTGTGTTTATCACGCAAGAACCACTTATCCGATTTACGTGTTTTTTCTTTTTTTAAATTCATACATATAGTGTTTGGCCAGGTTATATAACAATAATAATCTATATCTATAATATATATAAAATGCAACGTCTCTCTGTTTGTCAGTACGTTAATGCGCTTATCACTGGAGAACCACTTATCCGATTTACGTGCTTTTTTTTTAAACATACGTATGTTCTCTGACCAGGTTAAGGACTATATTTTATTACGTTATGTAATATGAGGAATAAGCAATGACGATAGTAGTGAATTAAATCGGAAAAAAGTTTGCCATTAGCGCGTTCTCTTGTAATACACTACCTAAACTACTAAATATGGAACAATATCACGTAGCAAAGGATATCTATAATGTATATAAAATGCAACGTCTCTCTGTCTGTTTGTCCGTTTGTGCGCCTATCACTGGAGAACCACTTATCCGATTTACGTGTTTTTTTTTTTAATTGATACATTTGTTCTCTGGCCAGGTGATCTATAATCTTCTCTCTATAATATATATAAAATGCAACGTCTCTCTATCTGTCTGTCTGTCCGTTACTGCGCTTATCACTGGAGAACCACTTATCCGATTTACGTGCTTGTTTTTAAAACATACATATGTTCTCTGGCCATGTTATAAGATATATTTTATTGCGTTAGGTAACATAAAGAATAAGCAGTGACGATAATAGTGAATCAAGTCGGAAAAAAGGTTACCGTTAGCGCGTTCTCTTTCAATACACTGCACCATTAAATATGGAACAATATCATGTTGCAAAGTATATAATATATATAAAATGCAACGTCTCTCTGTCTGTCTGTCCGTTATTGAGCTTACAACTTGAGAACTCCTTATCCGATTTACATGTTTTTATAAATTTATACATATGTTTTTATATAATTCGATATAAGCCTAGATAATGGGAGATAAGGTGAAATAATGGGAGATAAGTATAAATAATGGAAGATAAGGAGAAGTAATGGGAGATAAGTCTGGATAATGGGAATTACGGTGAGATAACGGGAGATAAGGAGAAATAATGGGAGATAAGGAGAAATATTGCGAGATAAGTCGAGATAAGCCCAGATAATGGGAGATAAGGTGATATAATGGGAGATAAGGAGAAATAATGGGAGATAAGAAGAAATAATGGGAAATGAGCAGAGATAAGCCTATATAATGGAAATTATGTAGAGATAATGGGAGATAAGGAGAAATAATTAGAGATAAGAGGAACTAATGGTAGATACTTTATTACGTTAGGTAATATAAGGAATAAGCAGGGACGATAGTAGTGAATCAAGTCTACGCGAGCGGAGCTGCGGGCACGGCTAGTTATAAATAAAAACGAAATCTTTCGTCTTGTTTAAACCGTTAATTGACAAATAAGCCCGTTTTAGAGTTAAATCGTGTTGATGAATTAAAATCTAAGAGAGTTTGCAACATTTGGCTAATAGTTCTAATACATGTGTAGTAGTTAAATTTCAATTTCATATTTATAATAATTTATCTAAAATTAACGCGGTAGAGATGGAGTGTTGGAGAAGATGTTGTAGAGTGACATGTATGGAGAGAATACCAAATGAAGAAATAAGATGCAGAATGAACATTATTGAAGAAAAACGATTAAAATGGTATGGACACATAAGACGGAGCGAGGATAACAGGTGGATAAAGAAAATAACGGAGTGGAGCCCCACAGGGAGAAGAAAAAAAGGAAGACCCACACGATCGTGGAAAAAAGATGTGGACGAGGCTATGGAGGACAAGGGTCTAACAGATGGAAATTGGGAAGAAAGAAACGGATGGAATCAAAGGCTGAAAGAAGGAAGACAGAGTCAGCTGTAGAAAATCCTTGATATATACAGTCCCTGGCCAAATTATTAGACGCACTGTATTTTTTTTAGTAATTTTATGTTTCTTAAGAGTTTTTATGCAATAATGGTATATTTAAACTACAATATTATTGATTTTTATTTAAAAAAGAATTGTTGTAGACTACATATTTGTATTTATTTTTAACATATGGCAACACTGTGTTGACAAAGTGATACATGAACGTAAAGAAGTACAAACCTGTATCAGTCGCCATCGGAATCGAGTCAGGTACGGAAGTGTTTCTGTGGCTTTATGGACTGTGATTGTTTGTTTAACAGTTTTATACTACTCAGTTATTAGTTTATTTTGTATGCAGTGTTTTAAAAAAGTAATTGGACTATTTTCATTATGGGTAGAAAAGGCGATCTTTCACCGCGTAAAAAAGCTGAAGTGAAGGCCCTTGTGATTGCGAAAACATTTACAAACCGAGAAATATCACGAAGATTGGAGGTTTCTGAAGCTAGTGTACGACGCATAAAAAAGAAAATTGAGTCAGGGAAGGAATTAAGCCCGAAAAGAAAGAAAAGATGCGGTAGAAAACCAATTTTCACTCCACGGTCAGAGAGATGTTTGAAGAAAATTTGTATAGAAAACAGATTTGCTACCACAAAGGTAATAAAATCACAACTCCACGATGCTAGCGTAAATGCTTCTGAGCGCACTGTTCGAAGAAAATTGAAAGAATTAGATTTTAAGGCCTGTCGCCCCGCCAGGAAGCCCAAGTTAACAGCTGCAATGAAAGCAAAGCGCCTGAAGTGGGCCAAACAATGGCAAGACAAAGATGTGGACTTCTGGAGATCGGTAAGATACAGCAATTTAATCAATAATTGATACATCATTATCATTTTCAGTTAAATAAAGCAAATAAACATGGAAGTTTATATATTTTTCCTATTTTTGACAGGTCTGCTTCAGTGACGAAAGCACATTCGAAATTTTGCAGAATAAAGCTCAGTATGTGCGTCGTCGTCATGGAGAAAAGTTTCATCCTGATTGTGTCGTCCCGACGGTTAAACATCCCACCAAAGTGATGATTTGGTCAGTCATCAGCGGCAAGGGCACTGGACGTCTGTACGTCGTCAAAGGAATAATGAGGCAAGATCAGTACAAAGAAGTATTACAAAATCGGTTGATTCCGCAGCTCAGAGAATGGTTTCCAAATGGGGAACCATTCACTTTCATGCAAGATGGAGGTCCCTGCCATACTGCTCGGTCTGTTAAAGCTTTTTTGGCAGAAAAAAATATCCCTCTGTTGGATTGGCCGGGTATGAACCCCATTGAAAATGTGTGGGAGCTGATGAAAAGAGAAGTGGCTAAAGATGTGATTACCAACAAAACCCAGCTCCTAGAAAAGAATATATTCATGTGTGGAATCATCATCCTCAAATGCAGGAGACAGTACAATCTTGCATTGATAGCATGCCGCGCAGAATTAAAGCTTTGATAGCGGCTAAAGGTGGCTCAACTAAATATTGACTTTTACTAACATTAATTTCACTTTTCTTTAAAACTTAATAAACTTATGCTTTTCTAAATTAATGCTGTTTTATTTATGTCAAATAAATAGGTAATTGATTGGATAATATAAAAATAAAAAACAAATCAATTTAAAATAATAAAACGGTACAATATCACTCGGTAATTAATATTTTACATGAAATCTTGCAGTGCGTCTAATAATTTGGCCAGGGACTGTATATATATATATATATATATATATATATATATATATATATATATATATATATATATATATATATATATATATACAAATTTTAATTCGTGATATTAAGAACCTGTTTTAACCCAAAAAAATTAAACAAAGAGGTAATTTTTGGTGTTTCACAACAGATATGTATAATATCAAAATTAATCTATTATTTTATGATGTAATTTTTATGACAACTAAACAACAAATTTGAAGGTATTATACTTAAAATCTCTTCACTAGCTCAATAAAAAGCAAATTAAATCCAACTCTAATCTGATATTATAGTCAATCTTCCCAATTTTTTGAATACATGAATTTCAATTTTCATTGTTAAAGTTTTCGATTTTAGGGAGTAAAAAGCACATTCAGTCACGTCATGCCGTCTCATTGAACACACGCTTGCAGAGCATGTTATTTATTTCGGATACTTAGGCCGTTTTGGTTTTATTTTTTAGGAATAGCGGATATTGGTAGATTGGGTTATAATTTTTAACGATGTAATATTGACCAAAAAATCATGCTTTATAATAACACTCGATGGTTTTTAGTAATTTTGATATTCCAAACTCGAATTTATAATTTTTGTTAGAACAGAATTTTGTGAAAATTTAGGAAGAGAAAAATTATAAATTTAGCTCTATCTACGAATTTGTTGGTACGTACCTTATAGACCTATTTCCGAGTAACTAATTAATTTTTTTATGGACTACTGGAAACAAAAATGATTATTTAAAATTGTAACGGTGGGGGCCTTTTAAAAAATAGAGTAGCTGCATAATCACATATAAAAAACTTTGTCATTTTTACTCAATCAGCATGAGTTAAAACTGCTAATATGATACTGTGTGTCATGGTATTGACTTTTATTGAACGGTGATGTTAAAATAATACAAAATCTTGTCAAAATTTATTTGTCTTTGAAAATAACACATAAGAATATCTTATTTGTAAGACTAGATTAGGTGGTAACAATCATCATCAAGTTAAAATAAGGTTTTCCATAAAACAGCAATTGTATACTAAATTGGAGTCCTTGGCAAATTGTTTAATTTAATAACATAATTTCATTGTAAACCGTCATTTTGCCGGTTATATTCCAAGCATGAACTTATTATTGCCTGGTATACCGTTCGTTGATAGCTGCAATTTTTTGTTGAATATTTTCTTCTAGTCGTTGAAGGAAGTGGATATTATTAGTGTACTCTTTAGTCTTGAGATACCTCAACATCAAAAAATCGGTCAGCGTCAAATCAGCGCTAGGTGATGGTTATCTCGCCTGTTTTGAAAATGTTTCGAAAAGCATTTAGAGATATGTTTAAAGTGTGCGATGTCGCCTTGTCTTGCTGAGACTAGATTCTCTGGTTGTAACTTTTAAAATTTTTAAAGCATCTGTCCAGAAGTGTTTAGTCCTCCTGACATCCAGTCGCAATTAACAGTTCTACGGTCTCGATATTCCTAAAATATGTACGACCTAATATTCCACGTGCCGACATTGCGGCCTCAGCCGACACTTTAGAGGCATTTCCCTGATCTATATTTACATTTAAAGATTTTGAATGAGTTAATTGTGGATGTGTTGGACTTCAGTTAGGGTTGTTCCGTTTTTAATGGGCTTGTTAAGGTGGAAATGTGCTTCAATATGGTGTTGATAACACAGGGCAACAAAAAAATATTTTTGTTTTGGTGCCTGGGATTTTAGAGCTGATTTTAACTATATTTGGGACGCTAAATCTATACATGCAATCCGTTTTTCTCTATCAGCTCTACTTTTTTAGATACATCAACTTATCTACCAATGTGGTTTTTATTCAGTATATTCATTTATGAGAGTTCTAAAATTATTATATATTCATTAATGTAGGTACAATGGTTTTATTGTCAGTCTGTAATTGAGTAAATTCCAGGTAAATCTATAAATAGTGGTACCATTGCCTATCAGGTACCTGAACTGACCCTTTTAATCACCTAACTCGGGTAAGTCTCGTCAGTTTGTGCGTTCTTACTAATGAGAGTAGATCGAATGCGGCGTGTTATTTTTATGTTAAGAAAAGAGTGTTTTTGTGTTATTGAACAGAATTAAAATGAGTTCAGGTTTCAGTTCAAGAAGAAGTTGTGTAAATCAACCTGATGTGTTTTGCTACATATGCGGAGAATACATGTTTCAACAAAACAGACAAACTATTACTGACTTTGTAAAGCGAGCGTATCTTGGATACTTTGGAGTTAAGCTTGGTGATCAGGACAAAACGTGGGCCCCGCATCTCGTATGTAAAACTTGTACAGAGCATTTACGGCAGTGGACTACCGGGAAAAGAAAATGTCTAAAATTCGGCGTACCAATGGTTTGGAGAGAACCAAAAAACCACTTCAATGATTGTTATTTCTGTTTAGTAAATACTAATGGAATCAATCGAAATAACCGCAGTAAGTGGACTTATCCCAATTTAGACTCGGCAATACGCCCTATCCCGCACTCAGATGAAATACCGATTCCAACATTTCATCAGCTACCACATATCTCTGATGACGAATATTTTCCCTCTGATCGCTCTTCTGATGCTAATAAAAGTTCTGATGCTAATGAAACTAACAGTGACTATGAGGGGACGTCATCAGTTCCTCAACGCTTCAATCAAAATGAATTAAATGATCTTAATTTATCGAAAAAAAAGCTTCTGAAGTACTGGCTTCTAGGTTGAACGACAAAAATTTACTGGAACAAGGAACCAAAATCACCTTTTACCGTACAAGAGAAAAAGATCTGCTACCATTCTTTTCTCAAGAAGACAATCTTGTATTTTGTCACGAAATTAGGGGACTCATAAAAGAAATGGGACTTTCTGAATATATTCCAGATGATTGGCGCCTATTTATTGACAGTTCAAAGCGAAGTTTAAAATGTGTCCTTTTACATAATGGGAATAAATATGGTTCAATACCACTAGCTCACTCAACGAAACTGAAAGAAGAATATAATACCATAGCTTTGGTCTTGCAGAAGATAAAGTATTACGAACATCAATGGATGATTTGTGTAGACTTAAAAATGGTAAACTTTCTTCTTGGGCAGCAAAGTGGTTACACGAAATATCCGTGTTTCTTGTGCCTCTGGGATAGTAGGGACAAAAAACACACCACTGGGTTAGAAAAGATTGGCCTCAGAGAGAAAACATGGACGTTGGGGAAAAGAGAAGAAAAGAGAAAAAATCATACTTCCTCCGTTACATATAAAGGTGGGCTTAATAAAGCAATTTGTAAAGGCTCTTGATAAGAATGGCTCTTGTTTTGCATATATAGGGGTAAAAATGCATCAATTGAGCACAGAAAAACTCAAAGCAGGGATATTTGACGGCCCACAAATAAGACAATTAATTAAGGATCCTGCCTTCATGAATTCAATGAATCAAGTTGAACGAGAAGCTTGGACATCATTTGTTGCAGGTGTAGAAAATTTTCTAGGCAAACATAAATCTCAAAACTATGTTGAAATGGTTAACAAGATGCTTAATAGTTTCAAATCCTTAGGGTGCAATATGAGTATTAAAATACACTATTTACACAGCCACTTAGACCGTTTTCCAGAAAATTTAGGAGACATGAGTGAGGAACAAGTTGAAAGATTTCACCAAGATATTAAAGTTATGTAGGACCGCTACCAAGGAAGATGGGACATGCACATGATGGCAGATTACTGCTGGAGTTTAAAAAGGGACTGTTTAAAAAAACATTCAAGAATGTCGCGGAAAAGAAGCTTTCCAAGTGTTGAGTGACTATTTCATTTCTTCAATGTTTTTTTTTTGTTTGTAAGTACGACATAATATTGTATTTTTTATAACTAAAATAAAAATTTCGTATCTACTTTTGTTTACTACACTTACGGATTTGAGTTACAATAATGTAACTTATATTTCTCTAAAATTGTATATCTTAAAAATTTGAGCTCCTAGGTACAAATAAATACGTTATTTGAATTCAGGACATTAAATTGATATAGAATCAGCTCAAAAAACCTCGACACCAGAACAGCTGTTCCCCTGTGTAATTGTTAAAAAGCAGTATCGGTTGGATTTAATTCTTGCAGAGGTGCAGACATTAATCTTTAATTAATCGGCATACTACGGTGAAATATTCCACAGCAATTAAATTTCTAATTTTTAAAGTTAAGCTCTTTGCTTTTATTTCATACAAGCCTCATCTTTTCAAAATGCTTGTCCAGTCCCGAAAAAAAGTATCTCGTTTGATAAGTATTTTATTGAAGAATTATAAAGTTTGTTATGAATCTAATGAGTATAAAAGAGATAGAGATCTATTTTTGTGGGAGGATCGATTGGTAATGGATTTGTTCTAAGTGTGATATATAATTAGATTGAGGGGTGTCAACACGTTTTAAAAAATGTAATAATAAATCAAGGTTTGCATTGAAAATATTGATCTCGATGATGGCATCTATCATCATTCTATCCTAACTTTTTTTTGCCTCATTTAATTACATCTTTAGCGGTCACTTGGAATCATTATCGGGGCTAAACGCAAGAAAATCTTCGACAGAACTGGACAAGCAGACATGCTCGTGGTGTCACATTGATTAATAATTAAAAATTGAAATTAAAAACGTACTAAACATATCAAGCTTAAAAAGTAACATTTTTTAAAGTTTTTAAACTCGCAATGTTTTGCACTTTTTTAATTTTAACTTTTCTTACTACCTATAGCTAGGCACTATTTCCTGTTTTCTTTGTTCCTTGATCTATATATCGTCTCTCCACTTCTTTCTTGGACGTTCCATTGATCTTCTTCCATTCCGTGTCTTGTCTCTTGCTATTCTCACTCTCCTGTTGTTTAGCATTCTTCCTATGTGTTGATCCCATTCCACAATTCTTCCTCTTATGCTGATGATATTTTTATATTAGATATGCGTCTTATGTCTGCACTCCTTTCTGTATCCCTTAGTGTCTTGTTTGTAAATCTCCTAAGTGTTCTCATTTTAATTGATTTCAGCATCCTCTGTGTTACACTTGTATCGGGTCTTGTTTCAGATGTTTAAGTCATTACTGGTCGTATTACGCTCTTGTATATTCTTGTTTGAGTCTCCGCAGAGAGGAATTTATTTCTAGATATGGTATTATCGAGGCATCCCGCTATCCTATTAGACTTTTTTCCAATTTTAACTTTTGAATATTTTTAAATCTATTTTTAAAAATGCACAACATAATGGGTTTAAAACAATCTAGTTCATTTAAAGAAAGTCTTGTCTTCGGCTACCTTAGACCATTAGCAATGCAAAAGACTATAAAATCCCCAACACAATAGAGCAAATAAGTATGCAAATGGTTTCACATAATTGAAATTTTAAATTAAAACTTACAAAGAATAACAAGCTTAAAAATTAAATTTTAATTTTTAAGTTTGTTTTATTTCGTGTTTATGTTATTTTAGGGATTTATATGGTTCAAATAAGTAAAGTCTTTGGTAGTAGAAACAAATGACTAGAATTCTGGTTCGACTAGAAACGAAATCGATTTCGTTATTCCTTACAAAATATTCTATATATTATATCATTCTTGAATTTTACGGAAAAAACTGATTCTAAAACGTATATCATGTCCTATTCTTTATCCGTAGTGGTGAAAGAGAATTAATTGCTTGAATAATTCTGTTTCTAAGGGCTTAAATATTCTCTGATTTTTCTCTTGCATAACTATTTTTTGATATGGTCCCAGTAAAATAAGAGAATACCCATCCAAGGATTTACAGAGGTTAAAAAGAAGTAAGTACTACTCTAGCATTATGGTCAGGGACGCTGTTTTGTTGACAAATAAGTTTGTGCAAATTCGGCAACAGGTAAATTTTCAATAAAATTTGCGACTTGGATTCCTCAAGAAAAAAAAATATTGTTCAGTATTTAAAAGTTCTGCCAAAAGAAATTATTCTGTTATTAGTCACTCTGTGACGCCAAGTCAAACGTTAATTCTAATTTTTTTCTGGTAAGCACCACCTCCTAATAATGAAGATTTTCTGTTGATTTCACAGCTCCACAAAAAAAAAGTGGGGTATACTTTTGATGCGATATATTAGATCCGTAGTATTTTTGCCCGCTGATTACGAATCTGACGTCAGAATATCGCCATTACATCTCAATTTTTTTCTAACCTCAAAAAATAGGTAAAAATTAGTAAAAATTAAGAAAAATATACTCCTAAAAAATTGATTCAAGCTTTTTCATGAATCCAAAGATGTATTAATATGTATTCGGACACGCTAAGCTAATATTCATCGGTTGGATTAAGCCATACAGTTCTGTTTTCTTTCTAACCTCGATAAATCAGACAGATATAGTGCTTCTCGAATGCAAAAACGAATTCAAATTAAAATTCAACCGATTCTTACCAAATTTGGTACACGGGGGTTTTTTGGGTTGCTAATCATGAATCTGAGGTCGGATTTGCAAAATTCAAAATGGCGGATCCAAGATGACGGACAAAATTTTTGAAAACCAACCGATTCCTACCAAATTTGGTATACAGTTGGGGAATCCTCAAACCTGATACTCTTAAACTCTAAACCCTAAAACCTTAGACTCCCACACCCTGTAACCTCAAAAAATAGACCTCAATAACCCTGTAACTTTAAAAATGAGACCCAATAAACTCAAAACCAGGACTTTTAAACCCTATACTCTCAAGTAGTAGACCCTTAAGCCCTAGAACTGCGAAGGTTAGACCCGCGCCTAACTTTCCTTTTTTTGGCTGTATCTTGTTCTTTTTTCCGCGAATGACCTATTCAAAGGCTTTCTGCCCAAACGCTTTTGAGGACTTGTTTCTCTTTTTAGCGACCAGCAATAGTCCGCTAGCATATGGTCATCCCATCGTCCTTGATACCGATTTTCTATGATTTTCAGATCTTGGTGAAAACGTTCCCCTTGCTCCTCGCTGTAGTCACCAAGATTATCTGGGAAATCATCGATGTGGGAGTCCAGGAAATGTAATTTTAGATTCATTAAGCAACCTAATGTTTGAAAATTTTTTACCATTTTCTCGACTATTTCTTTGTACTTAGGACATTTATTATTTCCCAAAAAGTTTTTGTTGCGACTTCTTTAAAACTAAGCCAAGCAGCTTTTTCAACTTTATTCGTTTTAGTAACAAATAATGAATCTTGAAACAATTTTCTTATTTGTGGCCCGTCAAATACGCCTGCCTTAATTTTAGCTTCAGAAAATGTCGGAAATTTTTTATGCAAATATTTGAATCATGGGCCGTTTGTATCTAATGCTCTCGTGAATTGCTTCATAAGTCTAAGCTTAATCTGAAGCGGGGGAATAAGAACTTTTCCTGGATCTACCAATGGTGGAAACAGTACATTATTTTCACCAGGAGTGAACGATTCTCTTGTTGGCCAAATTTTTTTCTTATAATGACGTTCCCTGTCTCTGCTATTCCGCAGACATTTATAACAGGGATAAAGTGTAAACCCTGACTGTTGGCCAAGCAATATTGTTACAATTTTCAGATCTCCACAAATTTTCCAGTTATGATCAGCATATTTTATTTTTATCAAAAGCTGCTTCTTCATTTTTTCATATTGCTCTTCCATAACTGTGGAATGAGCAATCGGAATGGGAGCGTAAACGTTGGTATTATGCAGCAAAACTGCCTTAATGCTCCGTTTAGAAGAATCAATGAACAGTCTCCATTCTTCAGGATCGTATGAGTTATTTTGAAATTCATCCATTAGACCTTTTACATCGGTACAATATGAAAGTGACAATTCCTCGTCCATTGTGAAATATTTTCGAAATTCTTCATCTCTGTTTCTGTAATAAGAAATCGTAGCTTCTGGCTTAAGTGAATGTATTTTCTTTAAAAAGGAAGCAAGATGCTCTGAACCATCTTTGGATAAGCCTAAATCTCTGATTAGATCACTAAGTTCTGACTGTGATACGAGTATTGGTTCTAGTTTACGGTTGTATGGTAGAAATTCTTTATCTGTGTCACTAGTATATGATAGGTTGTCACTAGAACATTCATTAGTAACAGTGTTTGAATCTTTTTCGACAGTCTCAATGTTTTCGGCATGAACTGATAAGGTGAAATCATTTGTTTCCATAACATCAACATCAAGTGGTTCAGGAGGCGGAATTAGTTTAGTTGGTCTTGTTACTGTCGAAACATCGTTATAAGTAATAGTGCTTTTATTTTTTCGGTTATGCCTAGATACAACATTCATACAAAAGTAGCAATCACTTTCACTGTATGGTCTATTCCATATTGCTGGTCTGGAATATTTAATCGCCTTCTTATTGATGTACAACATTATTTTGCAAGAACTGCAAATGATGTGGGGAACCCAATCTGTGTCCTGGTGCTGTATTTCAATGTTAAAACAATCCTTATATAAGGTTTTAATCTTATCCGTTATCGGTGACCCCATTTTACTCAATACGTGTTGACATCAAATATAACAAAATGAATCACTGTTTTTATCGCACTTATGAAAAGTCCTTGTACCGTGAGACTGTTTTCTTGTAGCATTATACTCTACATGAGCCAAGTCACCCACACAAGAAGAGCTACGGTCGACGGCTGCGGGCCCGCTTTCCCACCCTGACCAACCGCCGATACTGGGTTTCCGAGTCCCTGCATCGTAATTCTCTTTCTTCTACCTGCCATGACGGCATCTAAGCCGTTATCCAGGGACTCTGCCGGCTAGTGGAGTAACACCGTTGCCCACCGTCACCACGTGGAGGTGCCCTGGATGCAGGTAGAAGAATAAAAATCGACCGATGAATTTTCTCGGCGTTCAAAATGGCGCGAAAACATCTGCCATCTTGAATTTTGCAAATCCAACCTCAGATTCGTGATCAGCGACCCAAAAAATCCCCGTGTACCAAATTTGGTAAGGATCGGTTGAATTTTAATTTGAATTCGTTTTTGCATTCGAGAAGCATTATATCTGTCTGATTTATTGAGGTTAGAAAGAAAACAGAACTGTATGGCTCAGTCCAACCGATGAATATTAGCTTAGCGTGTCCGAATACATATTAATACGTCTTTGGATTCATGAAAAAGCTTGAATCAATTTTTTAGGAGTATATTTTTCTTAATTTTTACTAATTTTTACTAATTTTTACCTATTTTTTGAGGTTAGAAAAAAATTGAGATATGATGGCGATATTCTGACGTCAGATTCGTGATTAGCGGGCAAAAATACTACGGATCTGATATATCGCATCAAAAGTATACCCCACTTTTTTTTTTGTGGGGCTGTGGTTTTATTAAACATCCACATGTTAGTGACATTCGTATGAAAATTGAATAAAAAATTTAAATTTGGGTGTTTACTTTCCTCTTGAAGTTTGTGAAGTCCAAGCGTCGTAGGTAGTCTTGGTGAACTTGATATTTACATGTTCTGAAGCCACGTTTATGTGAAATGTTTCCCACACTCTCGCGTCGAAGCTAATGCATTTATTCCCACCTTCTCGCTCACCATAAAATTTTTTTCATTTAAGCTATTATATTCTTGTTTTTTCAACCGAGGAAAATAATTTTCACATGGTGGATACCACTCTGGATACCGTTGAACATACAACCCTCTGTATACTAACAACATATCAATTTGATGCTCTCGAGTAATTTAGTTAAAATTAAAGCCATAAAATATATAATTAGAATATTTTAAACAAGCAATTAAGCAATAATAAAGGCGCTATAAAAGAAATTAAATCATTGAAATCCAATAACCCGCTTCACTATTCATAACTACCTTAGATTAAAGCACAGGGTGGATTGAATGAAAAGTAGGGTCCATCCTTTAATTCTCGATATCTCAGAAACTATTAGTTTTAATAGGAAAATATACATAAGTACTGCTTGCTGTCGAATATAAGTATTTAACAAATTTTATATTATCTCATCAAAATTATAGTTATTTCACCCTAAAAATTGATTTTTTGTTACTTTTTCGGTTGAAACGGAGGTAATATTCTTGTGACATCAGACATTAATACTTCTGATATAAGTATTATATTGTGTATATCCTCATTTGTTTTCTGTTAAAAATTCAGTCATCATCATCATCATTATTAGCTTATTCCATCCATAGTCGGATGTAAGCCTCCTCAAGTTGTCACCAATGAGCTTTGTTGTTTGCTTTTTGCATTCAATCGTGTCCTGCTAATCTTTTTATGTCGTCTGTCCATCTTGTATGTGGTCTACCTCTGCATCTTTTGTGTTCTTTAGGCATCCATTTAACTATACGGTGTGTCCATTTGTTATTATCATTGCCCCGCCCAATTCCACCTTAATGAATATATTCGTTGTATTATATCTGTCACTTCTGATCTTCTTCGAATCTCGAAGAGTCTAAGAGTTAGCATTCTACTCTTCATTGCTCTTTGGGTTACCTGGAGATTATTTATTATACTTTTATTTAAAGCCCAAGTTTCACTGCCCTATGTTAATACCGGCAGTACATATTGATCGGATGCTCTGGCTTTTATTGTATTCGGGATGTCCAATTTAAATGTAGATTGTAACCTTCCGAACGCAGACCAAGCGAACGATACTCTTCTAAGTCAGCCTTTAAATTATTTTTTGATATTTTGATTTTTTGTCCTAAATATATAAATGTTTGTACCTTTCCTATTCGTTCACCTTCTATTAATAGTTCCTGGCTGTTATCTTCATTTTCGTTGCTCAAATATTTGGGTTCGGTGAAGTTCATTTTTAGACCTATTTCTCGAGAATTGTTATTTAATTCCATCAGCAGTGTTTGCAATTTTTCTTTTGTGTTGGCGATCGGAGTGACATCATCTGCGAACCTTAAGTGATTTAATCGTTTACCGTCCATTAGTATTCCTTTATTTTCCCACTTTAACGTTTTGAACATGTCTCCTAGAGTAAGCGTAAACAGCTTTGGGGATATCGAGTCAATACCGTTTCATTATTTTATATTTTCAACCACAATGTTTTTCAAGAACGGTCAAAGAAAAGTATAGAATCTGATATATGTTTTGGGTTTGGTTTTTTCCGCTTAATTAAAAAAAAAAATATGAAACGTAGATTGTTCTGTAAGAAATAACGAAGTTCATTGAAAAACTGATTGTGACTTGTTGTTATGGTCAAATTCCGGTCAAATTTACGGTCAAAACAGTTATTTGAATTAGAAAAGTTCTTAAAATCTGAATTTAATATCTTTTTATGTTAAAATAAGCACTTAGGATGTAATGGGGTGGTCACATACGAGGCTGGTTTGAAAAGTCCGTGCGAAGTCCGAGAGATGGCACCATCGGCGCGTATCGAGGTCATGTTTAGTTAGTAGCATCTCTTGAATGAACGCATACCAAGTTTCAGCCATATTGATCTATTTCTTTGTGTTTGGCATTCGTGTGAATCAAGGAAGTCGAGTGATTTTCAAGAAATGGACGAAAAAGAATTTCGTGTGGTGATTAAACATTACTTTATGAAAGACAAAACGCCTCAGGAGACTAAAGAGAAGCTTGATAAACATTATGGTGACTCTGCACCTTCGATTAGAACAGTTTATAAGTGGTTTCAAAATTTTTCGGACCGGCCATATGGGCACAAGTGACGCTGAATGTTCTGGACGGCCTGTGGAGGTTACGACTCCAGAAATCATTGATCAAATCCATGATATGGTGATGGATGACAGAAGAGTTAAGGTGCGTGAGATTGCTAGTGCTGTGGGCATCTCGACTGAACGGGTACATAATATTTTGCATAAACATTTGGACATGAGAAAGCTATCCGCAAAATGGGTGCCGCGATTGCTCACGCTTGACCAAAAACGGAATCGTGTGAAGTGTTGCAAGGATGGTTTGCAGCTGTTCCAGAAGAATCCGGAGGACTTTAAGCGTCGTTTCGTCACTGTGGATGAAACATGGATACATTACTATACTCCTGAGACCAAACAACAATCTAAACAATGGGGGAATCTGCACCAAAAAAGGCGAAGACCGTTCCTTCAGCCGGAAAGGTTATGGCGACTGTCTTTTGGGATTCGCAAGGGATAATCCTCATCGACTATCTGGAAAAGGGTAAAACTATTACAGGTGAATATTATTCATCGTTATTGGATCGTTTGAAAACCGAGCTGTAAGAAAAACGCCCGCGATTGGCCCACAAGAAAGTCCTTTTCCATCACGACAACGCACCAGCACACACCTCAGCAGTTGTGGTCGCAAAATTAATGGAAATAGGATTCCAACTCGTTTCACATCCCCCCTATTCTCCAGACTTGGCTCCCTCGGACTACTATTTGTTCCCCAATTTGAAGAAATGGCTGGCGGGACAAAGATTTTATTCAAACGACGAGGTGATTGCAGACACTAATGGATATTTTGCAGACTTGGACAAATCCTATTATTCGGAAGGGATCAACAAACTAGAACATCGTTGGATGAAGTGTATAAGCCTAAAAGGAGACTATGTCGAAAAATAAAAAAGGTTTACCCCAAACACATAAGTAGTTTTTATTTTTGCACGGACTTTTCAAACCAGCCTCGTAGTATACTTATATAATTTTTAAAATAGACTTACTACTCTTTGATATATAAGATATAATAAAAGCTTACTTACCATATGAATAATTTTATCTTTTAAAGGTAAATAGATTCAATTTTTTGGATGACTTACCTGAAAAAGAAAGTAAATTTTAGAAATTCCTAATTGTAAATAAAAAAGGAAACACAGACAAAAAAAAATTTCCATATTTTTTAATACCCTGAGACTTAAAATGTGTTTATTTTTTTTTTGTTTTCGTTATATGTTTCTCCAATCTCTATCGGTTATCAAATAATTATCCTTAGAAAAATTAATTTTTTAAAAATATCTAGATATAAATTGTTATGATTCCGACATTTTTTAAAGAAAGCAGTGTGCAACCGCTATCATTTTTTGTCGGATATTTTTTCTAATTGTCCAAGAAAGAGTGTTAGTTTTGTTATATCCCACCAAGAAAATCGTGTTCTATGTTCTCGAGCTTGTTTTCTGCTATATTCAAAATCATCCTATTGATTATTTGATTACTTCTATTCAATATTTTAACTTAAAAATAACATAAAAAAGTGTTTTTAAAACAAATACTACCTATTTTACAATAAAAATATGATTTAGCTAAGAAAAACTTTTATTGATAAACCATTAATATATTAATACATTTACTAAAATTTTCATAGATACAATACTTATAATAATAAAAAAATCATTCGTGTTCTATAGCGTATGTTTTCGACCTTGTTTTCTGCTACATTCACAATTGATTATCTGAATCGAATTCATACTGGCATGGGTATAAAAAGTGCAAAAAAGTTGAACTTCGATGCACATATTCCAGTGGTTTGAATTGTGCGAATTGCGAAGATACTGCAGAAATATCCTCGTAAGATGTAAATGAGAATGAGCTGACTGAAGATTATGATCAGTCAGAATCGTTGACAGATGAATTTACAGATAATTTTTTCGATGACTCATCTTTATTAATGTTAGATCGTTCTATCGATAAGAGTGAGTTAGACAGAGCCAACCTTTTATACTCGTGTCAGTATGAATGTGATTCAGATAATAATCGGATGATTTTGAATATAGCAGAAAACAAGCTTGAGTACATGTGCTGTAGAAGACGAATGATTTTCTTAAATTATAAATATGTGATCATTTTAGTAAATGTATTAATGTATTAATAGTTTGTCAATAGAAGTTCCTGTTATCTAAATCGTATTTTTTTTGTAGCTTCATACGACTTTTAGCTCACAAAAAAATCCATAATAAGATTTGGACTAAGATGCAAATTTTGACCAATTCTCTTAATATTTTTTAATAAAATTTCGCACACTTTTTTTTTAATATAAAAGCTATATTTACCTATAATTTGAAGCCGTAATATCGAATTGAATAGAAGTTATCCGTAAAAAGCCATTTTGAACTTTGAACAACTTTTTTAGGTTATGTACTTAATATTTTTTAATAAGATCTACGCAGTTTTTTTAGGCAATTTTATGACGAATAAAATGAATTTTTTTCTGTAGCACAACAACGAACAGAAGCTGAGATATTTAAGAAATAGTGAGCCGAAAGCGTTAGTGAAGTCATCTTTGTAAGGTGATGGAAAGAATGGTCCTTCACAGACTTTCATGGTTTCTGGAAAAAAATAACCACTTATCTCCTTTTCATTACGGCTTCAAGTTTCGTTCTACAATGCCTCACTAGAGACAGACATCAGAGTTGCACTCCACCGACATTTTCATCTAGGTTTAATATCCCTCCAATGCGCTTGATGTTACCAACAAAAATGTAATCCTCTCCCAACTAAGGGAAATGGGCTTAGAGGGTCCTCTCCCCATATTCATCCATAACTTTCTCAGCCCACGCATATTCAAGGTGAAGGCTAATGGTCAATTATCTGACCCTCTTGATCTTCCCCTCGGAGTCCCTCAGGGGTCTGTCCTTAGTCCCACCCTGTTTAACATAGCTTTGTTATCTCTAATCAAATTGACCCATTAGAAATTGAAATACGAATTATTTGCTGATGACATTCTACTTTATTATTCCTCCCCCTCGTCACACGATATTACCTCCTCTCTTCAGAATACCTTAAACACCATTCAAAATTGTTCCTAATTCAATGGTTACACTTTCTCCTCCACAAAGTCATCCTTTTTATATTTTTGAAAAGAAAGGAACTGTTCAGACTTAATCCTCTTAAAATAAATGGTAATACCATACCTGCGAAAGACTCTCTAATCATCCTGGGCTTTTTCTTTGACACCAAATTGAATTGGCACTCGCACATCAATCTCCTGACAACACGTACTGCCCATGACCTCAACCTTTTGCGTTTACTAGCACACACTACATGGGGTCCCGATTTCAGCTCTATCATAACAATTTATAAATCCTTCATCTTATTCAAGTTGAGTTACGGGGATTTTACTTATGACTCAGCCAGATTAGGCCTTGCAGCTAGCTACGGGAGCTTTTGGAACTTCTCCCATTACAAGTCTACAATACATTTCCTCCATACCCCTAATGAAATTCGATAACAACTCGAATTATCGATCTCACTTTAGACATTCTCTAGACCTATCCTCTTTACATCGCATTCACTTATCAACTCCATTCCATTTAGGATTAAACAACTCTTGATAACCGACAATTTCACCCCTCCTCGATTTGATTATCCTCTCTTCACCACATTCCCGGCTGGACTTTCCGCCTGTTCCTCTATTGATCTCTCTATGAGTTTTCTTAATAGAAAAGTAACCCCAAAAAAAGAAATGATAAACTCCTTAATCACAGACAAAATAAATAATTTCCGTGCGGATTCTACCATAATTTATACGGATGGCTCCAAAACATCAACAGGTGTGGGTGCTGCATTTGTTACTCAAAATATTTCCAAAACCTTCAAATTACCCACAGGGCACACGTATCAAACACATTCCTATCTCCTTAAAAATGAGAACTTCGTACATGTCTCATATGTAGATCTCCTCTCACCATAAAAGACATATTTGAAACACGGAAAAAAAAAAACGGAATTCCGCACAATTTGAAATCCATTATATATTCCTCTAACAACTTGAATAAACTTCTTTCTTAAACTCTTTTCTTATCCGGTTTCCGCACACATGCCGCTCCTGGAGCGCTTTAGGGACTTCCCTGCAGCACGTGTGCTAGACCCATAAAAAAAAAAAAAAATAAACAATTAATAAAATTCTTAAATGAAAGAAATTTTATAGTATAAATCATCAAAACTTGCGCGCAAAATGACCATAGCAGTTGACGCGCTCTACCTCCATCATTCATTCTACGCTGTTTTTCAGACAATTTTATGTCGAGTAAAATAATTTTTTTTGTCGCATAATAGCGAACAGAAGCTGAGATATTTATGAAACAGTGAGCCTAAAGCCTTAAAATGTGAAAAAATGCAATAAAAGAGAGGAAAAGTGACCTTGCGGTAAAAATTAGGGTGAGAAAAGTTGTTTACATTATGTTGGCACTGTTACAAAATAATTAATGGATTTCCAAGCTGTACCCAAAAATTTCCAAAAATCATGAAAATTTTGCTGCGTTAGCCTCCACTATAAATTATTAAGAAAAGTTTAAGTTAAGAGTTTAAAAAGTCCTAAGTTTTTTAAATCATCCAGTCTTTGAGAATTTGCCATGTATTGATATTTAGCGTTGAATGTTTTATTTATTATTGATTTTCCCCTTATAAATTCTATCCGACAATTGTTCACTAAAGTTATCCTTATTATACAAATTTAATGTAGGCTCAGTATATTGCAAATTAAATTTCTAGAATGTTTATAAGTGCCACAAGAAGCAATATTGGCAAATTTAACAATTCATGTTCGCACAAACTAGGTCACAGGCCCTGATCGGCCTACTTCCGCCCAAATGTTTTCAGTAAAGTTTCTAATTTTGAGCAGTATATGGAATACGGATCCTTTCTGATTTCAATAAAATCCTACGTCTTCCAGATATTTGACTTATTTAAATATAATTCGGGTAGAGGTTGAATTTATTTTGTTATTACTTTTTTTAACGCTTTAATACAAGCCAATAAAATATATCACTACGTTAGATAAGGAAAGGGCAATTTGGCTGCCAAAAATCCTGCCTTTTTGATGGCATTTTTTTGTAGAGAAACTTTGTCATATAAAAAATTTAATCAACTACAAAAAAGTTACAAACAGTATAAAATAATGTCTTCTATTAATCTTAAAATATATCCGGCCAAGTGCAAGTCGGACTTACGAAATTAGTGTTCCGTACGTTGATTGTTTTTTAAAATAAAAATTTTTGTTACGGAGGTATAAAATGATCAATGACTTCATAAAACACACCCCAAATGAGTTTTCAACAAAGTTTTTTCCCGATCTTTACTGAAAACTGACGATCTTGAAATATTTGTTTTTTTATATACCCGATAAATTATTAAAGGTAATGCACTCATGATAATTTTCGCTCAATCTGTGGAAAATATTCCAGAATTTTTTCAAAATTGTTTGAGCAGTACTTTTCGAGATAAGGGGGGCAGCGATTTTTCTCAATTTTTTAAAAATAGTACAAAGAAAAGTTTGCGCAAATATTACTTCATATATTTTTTTGAACTCGTGTTTTTACAAGATTTCATTGGCACCCCACTGGATGACTTGGCAATTTTTTTTTATTTTCGATTTCACCCCCAACACTTAAGTCAAATGTTAACTTTCAAAACTACACGACTCTCTGATGAGGCCATCAATTTCTATATTAGTTGATTTCAACTTTCTGTGTCAAATAGTTGCAGAGAAAATCGGGTGTGACATACAGACAGACGGACATACACCGAAGTGATATTATAAGTGTTCCTTATGAAACACTAAAAATTTGTACCTGTGGTGTAGGAAAGGGAGAGCCGGGAAGACATATGCCCCCACCCCCTAAGGATGAACAAAATACGACCCCTAGAATCTTTTTTTATTGGGGGTCATCGATTTTAAAATTGAGTGTTAAGTGCCGCTATAGGTAGGGTTTCTTTTTTTTATAAAAATCTCACCTCCTCGAGCATTTATTTTTAAATCTGGTTAACGTTGTTAGAGTTCCAGTGTAGATAGGGGTCCTTTTTTGTAAAAAATCTATTTTACCTGGTCGTCGACTTTTAGTTCACATGTTGGGAGGGGTCGAAGCTTTTAGAGTTGCAGTGTAAGAGGGTTCTTTTTTTCATTAATGGGATTCGGTGCCCTATTGTCGTTTGATACCCTCTGTAACTGATTTTTGATATAAAGTTTTATTTAATAACCGTTTTCTTAAGTGCGATACTTGCGTAGGAATACGAAAGTAGCGCAGAGAGAGAAAGAAGACTTAATACGCATCGTAAAAGACAGCGTTTCTTCAATAGATTACTCTCAGAAGTCAGTTAATTACTACTATAAAGATACCTTCTGAAGTTCAAAACCGATTTGATTGATTCTTTCTTCAAATCAACCAGAAAAAGGATCGGTTTAGTAGTTTTGTGGATACTGTAAAGACATATACATACACCTAATTTAGTGCACCGACTCCTAAATGTTGCTTAATTTTGTGTGCTTCTTATTGTAAATTTATTGAAATTTGGTTAGTTTCATTTCCTAGAATACTTTTTTTACGTCCATTGAATATGGTTTCAACTACCGCCTCTTTAAAACGGCAAAAAAAGGTAAGTGATTTTTGCATGGATATTAATTTTTGGCTTTCTTTCAAAAGACCAGGCAGGTTTCCGCACAGGGTATGTATAGGATATAATAAGCCTCTGATGCTCATATTCGTAGATTTCGAAAAGGCTTCTGATTCTTGGAGGCGCTTGCTAAATGTCGTTTTAATAATCGATACTCCAGGGGAATTAAATACATATATGAAAATGCCACCGCTAATCTCAAAACACAAACTAACCAATCCACCAATAAATTTGAAATCGAAAGAGGAGTGCGCCAATGTGATACACTCTCTCTCAAGCTTTTCGTAACACTGTTAGAAGTATGCTACAATCAATGAAAAGGGGCTTAGCATTGACGGTGAAAAATTAAATCACCTTTGTTTTGCCGTCGATAATGTTTTAATAACAGACAAAATGCGAGAAGCATAAACTATGCTGCACATTGCTTCAAAAAGCTTCAGAAAGAGTTGGTTTCAAAATGAATCTATCCAAGACTCAGTTTATGACAAAGCTTGTAATAAACGACACTATACAACTGAATAACGTGAAGATTGAACAAGTACACCGATAGAAATACCTAGAACATGAAATCAGCATAGGACCACAACACATGAGATTCAGCGGAGAATAGGTCTTTCCTGGACGGTATATGGCAAACTGGGCTATATATTTAAATCTAATATACCGATGTATTTAAAAAGAAAAGTTTTTGACAGATGCATACTATCCGTTCTTACGTATGGAGCTGATACTCTCACGACGAAGAAAAATATCAACAAAATATGTGTCACGCAAAGAAAAATGGGGAGGTCAATGTTAGGCGTTACTCTTAGAGCTTACATCCCAAATTACATTATCAGGAAAAGAATGGCGGTACAAGACGCAGTCAAATTCATTCTACATCTTAAATGGAACTGGGCTGGATATGTTGCTAGGTTTAAGGATGGACTATGGACAAAAAAAATTATAAGGTGACGACTAAGATCTAAGTCTATCGAAGTAGAGGTAGCCCACCAAGTCGGTGGAATTGATATGAAGAGAATGGCTGGAAATTGGGTACAAGTGGCCCAGAACAGAAAAAGGTGGCAAGATTTAAAAGAGACTTTCATCCAGCATTGGACAGCATAAGCAGAGGATGATGATGATTAATTTTTGAAAAATAACCAATTTTGATGTTTGGCATTATTATTTTGACGTTGCCTGTTTCTAACTTCAGATTTCTTATTTCAGATATTTAGGAATTTACGTAATGAAGATGTTTACATATTGAAGAAAAATATTACTTGTTTGGATCTATATTATATAATTCTGTTAAAAGTACTGATGCTAATATGTAAAGATAAGTTTGACTTGTTTGCTTATATTTGAATATTTAGGTAATTTTGTTATACCTTTCTCAACGATTATATATATTTGCAAAATTTTATCTTAAATAAGTCGAAAAACCAATAGCTCAAGCGTAGTGTCAATTTTGTATTTAATATGATATTTTGTAAAAATTGATTTTGATCCGATCGGAGCCAGAAATAACCAAAGAAGAAAGTGGGAAATACACAACAGGAATAGGTAATAAATGACGAGTGGCTGCTTTAATTTTTTTTTTGCTGGCCACTTAGCATGCAAATTTGAAGCAATTGTGGTAATGGGCTGTATATATCTATAGTATTCTTTATTTTTGTTAGGATAAATGTAACAACTGCTATTTCGGATTAAAGATGACTTATAATTCATTATTTTAGATATAGCAAGAAATATTTTCTCATTCCAAGTCAATATTATTCTCGATATAAAGCACAAAATACCAACTTTGTATAAATATTTCCGCAGAATTTCCGATGCACTATTGGCCTTGGCTCCGTTCGTTCTCCTTTTCACCTGAGCTGACCAGGTCGGTGACCCAGTTTCGTATCGCGACGCCCGCGACGCCGCGTAGAATATAGGCCGGCGAAAAGGATTCACCTTAATTGCACCTGCGTGATCGTATAGAACTGATGTTGAAGTAAATCGAAGTCGAGAGCTCACGGAAGGGGTTGTTGTGATTTTTTATTTATAGGCTTATTTATGCAGTGGCAGCCAGGATGGTAGCTATAATGCATCAAATTTACTTCAAAATTTACTTATGATGGATATAACCTGAAGAGTTTGACATTTTTGGATCAGCTGTTACCGGTCGCTTTTAATCGTTGACTCTGCTAGATGATTTATGATTTTAATTTAACCTTTTCGTGACTAGTGGGCTGTATTTGTCATAATTCAAATATGATTTTTTTTGATAAATTAATGTTTTTGCTGATAACTTGCTTATTTTTTTCTATAAGAATACAGTAATAATTAGTTTAATGTAAAATATCAGAAAACGGACAAGGCTTATATTTCACTAGTTTACCCACCGTTCTTTTATTCGTCAAATCCATCTCGGGACGCGTTTCACAGGCTCGTCGGGCTAGGATTGACAAACAAGAGAATATAATTTACAGGTACTTTTCCAAATCGTTACGGAACACGATGGTAGGATACAACGAACTATACTAAGTACACATACCTAATACTCCATTGAAAGCTGACACAGCAGCTTTCAAGCTGAAACAGTGTTTAATATGATTAACACTGAAATAAACGGAAGCAGCACTTTTTGAGGGATCCTCCTCAGGTATATGTCTCTCTCAATCCTTTCACCCCAATAGGAGTATCGGTGACACTATGCGGTTGCTGCCTCAACAGTCATTCTCTAGGCATCTCGCTTCTGTGCGAACTGACTTGACTCGTGCATACCCATACCAAGGAGAGATCTTACTTGATCGGATGGTCTTGTCGGAGACCGTCCCTTTGATCTTCTACCTTCTACCTTCCCCGTTACTACAAGCTTTGCCACGGCATCCACTTTCCTCATAATGTGACCAAAGTATTTCAGGTACTGTGTATTAATTCTATTTGAAAGTCGGTCATTTATACTAAGCTCCTCAAAAATAAATATATTAGTACGGGGTTCGGTATATGATACTCTGAGGATTCCTCGATATGCCTACATCTCAAACGCATCGATTCATCTTTTGTCAGCTTGTTTAATAGTCCATGTTTCTGATGCGTAAGTTGCTATAGGGAATCTAAGGCTGGATAGAAATCTTAACTTTGTGTTTCTTGTGACAGCTGGATCTTTCCAGGCCTTAGTGAGTTTAATCGTCGAGTTTCTAGTCATAGCCAAACGTCTTCTTACTTTCGCTTCGCAGCCACCACTGTTGGTTATGAGGGATCCTAAATAGTTGAAATGGTCTACAACGGTGAAACCAGCAATTTCATTTATGTCTCTTTATTCAGATCAGATCTTTATTCCGACCAACAATCACTACTTTTTTTTTGCGCTCTATTAATTGTCAATCTATGGTTTTTGCTGGTGATTTCTAGGCGCTCCATAATTGATTATAGGTCTTGTATTGAAGTTGTAAGTGTAACAGTATCATCCGCAAATCTAAGGTTACTTAGCTTTTTTCCATTGATTGTTACACCCCCACTGCAGCCATCCAAAACAGACCTCATTATATGTTAAAAAGTAAGGGTGACAGAATACAGCCCTATCTGATGCCGGGACCGGAAAAACAATTATTCAGTTTAATTCTGCCATTTGTGGTCTTATACAGGGATTAAATAAGGTTTACAAGATGTATAGGTATTCCCATGCTGACTAGAATCGATCAGAGTTTATTCCATTGTATGCAGGCAAAAGCTTTAGAGTAGTCTATAAAACATATATAGGTTGTTATTTGGAATTCCCTGACTTTTTCTTTTATCTGGCGTATGTTGAGAATTTGTTCTTTAGTCACTCTCCTTGGAGTGAAACCTGTTTGTTCGGTAGATATTTGCGGCAGCAGAAAAGTTTTGAGTTTTTCATTTAGGTTCCAGAGAAACACCTTAGCAGCGTGTGTCACCAAAGCGATTGTTCTATAGTTGCTTCAATCTAAAGGGGATCCCTTCTTATGCAAAAGTATAAATGCAACTTCACACCAATCTTTTTGTCATCCCAATCTTCCATACCACATTACTCACTTGATGTAGCCTAGTCACAGCGGTTTCTCCTATCACCTTGAATATTTCCAAAGTTATCTTGTCAGTACCTGCTGCAGGCATATGTGGTTTAATGAAAAATAAATGAAAACGGACAAGGCAAGTTTACCTATTGTTCTCTTATTCGTCATATCCATCCCGAGACGCGTTTCGCCGTATCGCGGCTCGTCAGTCGGGCTAGGATTGTCTGCTTGAAAGCTGCTGTGTCAGTTTTCGATGGAGTATTAGGTACGTGTACTTAGTACAAATAGTAATAATTTATAAAATTAATCTAAGACAAATCTTTTTTTGGTAAAAAAATATCTTTTGCTGAACCAAATATATAGTTACCACACAATAATAAAACAAAGTGTTAAGCCAAATATCAAAATAATATAATTTATGTTGGTAACGAAACTATGGGATGATAGTTGTGGAGAAAAAAATATGGAACCAGGAGTATTATATTAACGTCCACCATCAAAAAAAAACCCTCTTCTATGGTGCACTTTAAAAAGAAAGTTTTCCCAAAAAAATATTACTTCCTTAAAAAAGCCTCTTCTGTAACTGAACTTCACCAACTTAAAACATCAATAACTGAGGGTATTTAAAAAAAACTCTTCGTTATATTAAAATTTCAGACGCGACGTCACCTGTTCTGGAGCCCCCAAACTTTGATGTTATGTGGTTAAAAATAATGACTCAACAAACCACAAGGTTCATCTGTATCCTCTATCGACCACCAAGTGATACTAATTTTAGAATACTTTTCGCTTCTCTTGCTGACACCATTGAATATTTACAAATTAACTATCCAAATGCCGAAATTGTCTAACCTGAACTAACCTGATCGAGACGGGGAGTTCGCCAGTCTTCTTGATCTGTTTTTAACCACCAATCCGGAGATTTACACGGTCACCGTAAATCCGTCGTTAGGTTCTTTCGACCATAAACTGCTTTCGATATAGAGTATCCTACCAATCAGTGACAGAGAGGCGCCTAAACTGCGCAAGATTTGGCACTACAGATCTGCTAAATGGGAAGATCTCATGGAATATTTTCGAACTTTTCCTTGGTTAGACATTTGTTTTCGTTCTGACGACCCACCTGACTGCACCAGGGAGGTTTCCGATGTTATTTTGACTGGTATGGAAGCTTACATTCCTTTTTCGAAGAAATGTCCTTCCAACGGCAAGCCTTGGTTTGACCGAAAATGCAAAGAAGCTGTTGCTTTTAAACATCTTGCCTATCGACGATGGCATGAAAATCCTAACACCGTAAATCGTAACACCTTTTTTCGTGCCCGGAACAGATGCAAAAAAATTATCGACGGAACCAAGGAGGCACACAATCAGCGAATTAGAAACAAACTTCTCGTTTATCCCGATAATTCCAGGTCCTTTTGGTCAGTCGCTAAGGCAGTTAGCCAAAATTTCACCAAATCCACCATACCACCACTCACACGGCCAGATAATTCTATTGCAACGACATCTGTTGAAAAAGCGAACTTGTTGGCTGAACTCTTGGCTTCACGTTCTACTGTCGATTTCCAAGGAAAAACATCACCTACTATTCTCATAGTGCAGTCAAGGATGCCCGATATTGTCTAGAAACAGCGTATCATAAAACGTATTTTGATGAAGCTAGACACCAAAAAAACTTCTGGCGCTGACGGAATGCCTGCCATAGTTCTCAAAAACTGTGCGAGGGAATTGACACCAGTTTTCCGTAGACTTTTCAACCTATCCTACAGAAAGGGAATATTTCCTTCTTGCTGGAAATGTGCCACAGTTCAGCCGATACCTAAAAAGTCAAGAAGACCTTGCCAAATAACTATCGACCAGTCGCACTCCTTTCAATAATATCGAAAATCATGGAAAAGGCTATCAATCAACATCTTCTAAAATATCTTGAAGAATCCAACATTATTAACGATTACCAATATCGCTTTCGTAAACTTAGATCAACAGGAGATCTTCTGACTTATGTAACACATGTTTGGAACAACGCAATTGAACAGTTTGGGGAATCTCAAGCGGTTGCTCTTGACATAGCCAAGGCATTCCACCGTGTTTGGCACCATGGACTGTTGGCTAAGCTACGTTCTTGTGGTATGTCTGAAAAGTTCTGTTTGTGGCTCTCATGTTTCCTCAGTGAGCGTTCTTTACGAGTGGCGGCCGACGGATTTCTTTCTAACACCTTCACTATCAACGCCGGTGTGCCCCAAGGCTCCATACTATCTCCTACTCTCTTTCTCGTTTATATTAACGATCTGCTGGAAAAGACCGGAAATCCAATCTACAGCTTTGCAGATGACAGTACGCTTATCTCTTCATTCACTTTGAACGCTCGGACATTGGCTGCTCAGGCGAGTGTCCGCAGACAGCGGGAAGTTGTTCAACTTAACAAAGACCCAGAAGAAATCTTGGGGTGACACTATCCAAGTGGAATTTAACGCTACAAAAACCCAGGCGGCAGTTTTTTCTAAAAAAGTTAAGGTTGCTGAACCCGACATAGTTATGGCGGGGCACTCCATTCCTCTAACATCATCCCTCAATTTGTTGGGCGTTAATTTGGGAGCAAATATGTCCTGGCATGAACATGTTGCAGGCATAGTAAGGAGATCTTCTTAAAAGTTGGGAATATTATTTCGAACCAGAAAGCTTTACACTCCACAACAACTGTTAATTCTTTACAAAGCTCAAATTCGACCAACTATGGAATACTGCTCCCATGTTTGGGGCTTCACTCCCACATACACTGCAATTGTTGGATTCTATTCAGAGAAGAGCTGTTCGTTTGATTGGAGACCCGGAACTGATCTGCGGCCTTGATTCGCTGGAACATCGAAGAACGGTTGGCGACTTGAGCCTATTCTACAAGTATTTTCATGGAAAGTGTTCGGAGGATGTGGCCCGTTTAATTCCTCCCAGAGCGGTGCATGTTAGAAATACACGTCGCGCTGATACTTCACATCCGTATGAGGTTCAGCTTGTTAATCCTCGAACAACGCTTTTCAAGCCGTCTTTTATATGGAGAACATCATCCCTTTGGTATAATTTGCCCAAGACTGTGTTTCCCAGCGAGTACAATTTACAGCGATTCAAGAACAACGTGAATTGTTTTTTCCTCACACGTGTCGTTCCTGTAGCCCTTTAGGGACCTTCCTGCAGCAGGTGTGCTAGATCCATAAAAAAAAAATTAACTTTATTTTTTAAAATAATGAACCTTTGTTTATAAAAAGAAAATCCTCCCTCATACCACAATTTAACCACCTTCTCAAAGAGATGAGCGGGAGGACGAAAATTCTCTAAAATAAACCAAAACTTTTCCTTATACTAAAGTGTTATCACTTTTTAAAAGTAATAGGCTGGGATGATTTAACAAAAAAAAATTCTCTTATGATCCTAAACCTTCTGAAATGTATGACCGAAGGATAGGAAATTTTCAAAAAAAGAACTCTCTTTTACTAGAGGATTTACCGCTAGCCTTTGGAGAAATACAATCTCCCCCCTCTACATAGATATGGAGTTCCCTGAAGTGGTCGGGCCTGGTGGAAAATCACTCAGTTTCTGCCTTTGTGAAAATTTTAGACAACTAAATGATGGAAAGCAAGAGCATGGTTGGGAGGGAAGCAACAACTCGAGCGGAGTAAACAAAGGTAGTACTACATATTTTCATAGAGTGTATGTTTTTATTAGGAGTTTTGCTAATAAATTAGGTGTGTTTAATTTTTAAAAGATTTTTAATTCCTCTTTAGTAGCAGTCATTTAAGTGACAAGCATATATTAATTCATTTGTCTATAACGATAGTAAGTGCGATTAGGCGTAAAACAGTTGTTTTACAAGGGAACTAAGCAAACACTAAAACTTATTGTACCTTCTTTTAATTTTGAGTTCTCAGTACCTTCAGGCTTCTTTTCCTGGTTTTTGTTACTATCCGATGGGTAAGAGATCACCTATCTTCAAAACTATCCAGGAAGACAGTGATGAACAACATGTCTTGTTATGAACTATTTCAATACCTTGTACAATAACAATTCGGGATTCTCCAGGGTGACCTAAATGTTTTATTCTAAAAATATCTGTCAGGGCCAAATCCTGTCTATGGGTACAAGGAACAGACGCACCAGTATTTTGTAAAATTGCGTTGGGACGTCTTTAAATAATTCTGTTAGGTAATCTTTCTAATTGCTTGCCACTATGTAGTTATTTTCACAAATTTCCACCAGTTACCTATATTGTTGTTTTATTACTTGCTACTTCTGTTTTTGTACTCCATAAAAGTCACCCTCTAATTTATTTGTGCACTGTTTCCAGTGTTCGCTTTTTAACTGCCTAATTAAGGCGTTGGTTTCATTCCGTATTAACTTGTATTAATCATAGTATTTTGCAATTTTTAGATATTTATTTGTTACAAAAGCTTTTCGTTTTTTCTTATCTTTGACCTTTACTGTTTGGAAGAATCAAGGGGGTTTTTCTAAAGCTTTTATCCCCATTGAAAATTAATCTTCATTGATTTCTAAAAATTTTGTTTTGCTGCGAGCTCACTTTTGGCTAACTTTATCAAAAAGTAAAATTTTAATTTATTAAAATCTGTTAAATACTACACAAGTTACGGACTGCATGTTGGTGGTTTCAAAATGAGGTACGAAAGTTAGATGCTGCCAATGGAATGAATTATAGAGATATATTTAGAGTATAAATTAACGTTAATTTTTATATATATTAGCAAAATATAACCGAGGTTACTGTTATTTGTAAAAATGGACTTTTGAATTGGCTTTCAGAATGAAGATGTGATACAACGTCATTGGATTTATTTCTGTTGGGATATGTAAAGTGTGTCAGCTACAGCAATAAACCGTTAACTGTTAAATATATAGCGTACAGTTCTAGTTATGTGGAAAAACTATCTCGAAAGTGGGTAAAGCACTAGGTCAAACAAACTTTAAACAAATATTTGAATAATGTTGCCTTTCAAAAAGCACTGATCATACTTCAATATAAGATAATAAATCATTAATAATTATTGCTTTATTTACATTTTAAAGGGAAACTATACAGTTACAGAAAATTAAAAAATAGGTATAAATATGCATAAAAAATTAAAATATACTTTAGGATATTAGATTACTAGAAGAAGTGGGCTATTTCAAGTTGATTTGTTAAAACACATTAGAAATAAACGAAATATATATTAAACTTACCTTAATGTCATTTAAAAGATGATAGTGCAGTTGAGCGTAAGTTATTTTTATATATGGAAAGATCTCAGAAGAACAAATCAATGAGGATGTGTAAAACATGATTAATTTTTCCGACTTCTTGGTTAAGTTGGAAAAACCAAAAAAAAGAACAAAAGGAGAAGAAAATAAAATAATAAAATTCAAAGGAAAATAAAAATAGAAGAAGTACAAAAAGAGGAAACAAAAATAGAGATAATACTAAATTAAAAAAATGCGCTGAATAGAAAATAAAAATAATTTATACTAGTTTAATTAAAACATGGCACGTATTGCAACTTCCAGTGTAGAAACACTTTAAAAAGTAGATTATAAAAGGATAAGGTGATTGATCTCTAACAGCGCCATAAAATAAATGCTTACACATATTTTGCTAATTAGCTAAAAACACACACATATTTACTTTAAAAGATCATAAGGGGCTATTACCAAATGAAATGTAAAAATTTTTGTAGTATCAGTCTAAATATAATTCTTTTTTTTCACTCTGTATCTTTTAATATATTGTTAATTTCTTCAGCGGGTTACTACTGGGACAAATTTAAAATAGTTTCTAATGAAACGAATATATAACCATTTAAAAAACTGGAAAGTTCTTTTATATAGTAAATACGTAGTTCTAAAATAGGTACTAAATTTGATCATATACTAAAAAATAATTTAATCCAAGTACTATAAATCACTATTTTACATGATGGGTACTTTATAATAAAATAATAATCGCAAAAAACGTAGTGCCGAGGACGCATTTTAGAGGTATTTATAACGAAAACTTGCTATTTCTATTTACATCTTACATATATTAGAAAGACTAGTTCTTGGTAAAAGCGGAAAAGTGTTGGCATATGAATAAGGAGTAGGAACATCCAAAATTTCGGATATAAAAAAGAAGCAAGGGAAAATCAAAAGGTATGTATATATGTATTATTTTATAGATAATTTTGGATACACACTATGGACGTGTAACTTCTGTTAGATTTATTTCCAAATGTGACTCCAGTCCTGGCGTCAGAAAAACCTTACGAAAAGCCGAATATCCAGAAATGGAAACTCGTTTGTATACATGGTTTTGTAAGCAACGATCAAGGCACGTCCCAATTTCCTACGAAATTTTATCAGGCAAAGCAAAACAGTTTTACACTGAAACCTACGGGGACGATAATTTTAGAGCTAGCAGAGGCTGGATTTCTAACTTCAGAAAAAGACATGGTCTGCGTGCTTTAAAAGTTTGTGGCGAAAAACTATACAATGATGAAAGTGCCGTCGATCCTTTCCTACTTTATTCGCAGATGAGAAAAAAGAATTAAACCTTGGACCTACTCAAATATACAATGCAGATGAATCAGGTCTGTATTGGAAAATGTTGCCTGAAAAAACGCTGGTTCGTTCTCAGGAAAAGACCGCACCAGGTCAAAAAATAAACAAAGAACGCGTTACCTTTCTAGCATGTTGCAATGCTGATGGATCATAAAAATTAAAGTTGTTAGTGATAGGAAAGGCAAAAAATCCGAGGGCTTTTAAAAATGTGAACATACCTGTTGAGTACAAATCATCTGCCAATGCATGGATGACTACAGCAATTTTCTTAGACTGGTTTCATCATTTTTTTATTCGTCAAGTCAAAAGTCATTTAAGAAGTCTCAACTTGCCTGAAGGAGCCCTGCTAATCGTTGATAACGCTTTGAGCTATGGAACTATAGAAGATATATAATAATGAAGAGAACCTTGTTAGGTTATTAAAAAGATGCTGTATGTCTACTATGCAATTCATGGGAAAAAATCTCCCCTGAAGTCTTGAAAAAGTGCTGGCATAAAATTATGGCTTATGTGGCAGATACCAACCAAGACACTCAATATGATGCTGAAGATCTGATTCCTCTGAGTGAATTGCGGCACAATTTGCAATGAAAGGTAAAGCCTGAAATTTTTCTTTTAGTAATTTTTTGGTTAATTCGTAAATATTTAACAGATGTTTCAGATATGCTGAATGTTCTTACTGAGCAGAATCTCACGAACGTGAAAATATGTAATTGGCTTGAAAATGATGAAGATTTGTTACCACTGGAAGACATAGATGAACAACACGAGAGTGATAATGAAGGTTCAGAGTTAAATACTAATACAAACCAGACTGTTAAGAACACTGTGAAGAATGATGAGGCAGTTAAAAGTTTCAATGTGTGCATGAGATGGGCAGAAGAAAATGATATCCCTCTAAAAGAAATTGCTTTTATGATGAACCAGAGAAAGGTCAAGCAAACAAAAATTACAATTTTTTTTATAAAATAAGATAAAACTTGATAAGATATGCTTTTATTTTAAATATAATTCTATGTATGTACTATTTTTTAATTGTTTCGTATTAAATGATTTGTTTTTTAATATAAATAATGTCCTGCTTCAGTAATTCGAATTATTTACTAATTCGGATCACCGCGGTTTTAATTAGTCCGGATTATCGAGGTCGCACTATATATATATATATATATATATATATATATATATATATATATATATATATACATATATATATATATATATATATATATATATATATATATATATATATATATATATATATATAATACATTAAAATTCCGGGTTTCAATCCGTTCGTCTAACAATGAATTTCCAGGATGTTTCGCCAAAATCTCATTTGTCATTTTCAAGTGCTCCCGCTGCTGCTACTACTCGATACTGTGATCTTGCTGCTGCTGTAGCTCGAAGCTAGCTTGAGTTAGCTTCGAGCGACCCTTTTAACTCTTTCTCTCTTTTTATAAACTTTACATACGTTTGATTCCTTGATTCCAGAAACTCTCAAAAAGGATGCATAATTCTGCTTGAGGTAGGATAATAAACAAGAAAAATCGTTATATTAAAAATCAGTAAAATTTACCATTTCTTCCTCTTAAACAGTATCGCTCAAAAACTGTAGGTTGCACACCTACTTTAGATGATATATATGAACTTGATATCTCACGGTTCTAGAACTTCAGCGCGGAAGATCAAGTAGTACACGAGGGTCCCTTACAAAAGTATAAAGGAAAGAGCGCGGACAAGATGATTATGTCAACAAGACTTTAGTGGAGTTACCAATACGAATCAAAACCGATAATTAATCCCATCAAATTTTATTGCATGGTATTGTTAATCCCACCAAATTCTCGTTGCTATAAACATCTTCCTCCCAGTTTTTTGTTTACAGTCTTGTAAAATGTTTCTTTTTTCAATTACAAACGCCCATAAATGACTGACGATTTTAGGGCAGCACATTAGTTACTAGTTAACCATCTTTTATGATTATAAGGGGATCTACACTCTGTGTTAAAAAAAACGAAGTGTTAATGATAAATAAAAAATAAATAAAAACCGGTCAAGTGCAAGTTGAACTTGCGCAATTAGTATTCCGTCAATCATCGCTCCTGATGAAGCTAACATGGTTAGCGAAAAGCGCGTCGAGTGCAAAAATAAAGTGTTTGGTGTAGTGGTGATATATACTGAATAATTCCGTACGTTGATTGCTTTTATAATAAAAATTTTTGTTACGGATGTATAAAATGATCATTGACTTCACAAAACACCCCAAATGAGTTTTCAACAAAGTTCGTTTTCGATCTTTACTGAAAACTGATGACCTTGATTTTTTTTTTTATAAACCAGATAAATTATAATTTTCGTTCAATCTACACCCCGTGGAGAATATTCCAGAATTTTTTGATCAGTACTTTTCGAGATAAAGGGGGGACAGCGATTTTTCGCGATTTTTTAAAAATAATACGAAGAAAAGTGTGCTCAAGTATTGCATTATATATGTTTTTGAACTTGTGTTTCTACAAGCTTTCATTTGACGCCCCATTTGATAACCTAGTAAAAAATTTTTTTTTCACTTCCGATTTCACCCCCCAAAACCAACCCCTTAAGTCAAAATTTAACTTTCAAAACTAAACGGTTTTGATGAGCCCATTAATTCCTATATTAGTACCAAATTTCAACTTTCTATGTCAAATAGTTTCGGAGAAAATCGGGTGTGACAGACAGACAGATGGACGGACAGACGGATGGACAGACGGACATACACCGAAGTGATCTTGTAAGTGTTCCGTACGGAATACTAAAAAAAAGGTCAGTTTATGAAGATTTACATTGACCAGTCGGGCAGTATGAGATAAGAATTTATCATCGCAAGCTTTTTGAAGCATTTGATATGTTTTGGTTATAATGGCTAATGCAAAGTCAATCGAAATTCTTTGTTGAACTAACTAATTAGCACTATTCAGAACACGCCACCATTTGGTTCAATTTTCTAAAAGTTCGATTTCTTTCTGGATAGATGGTGTAAATACAGCACAGTATAGAAGAGTCAATCTCAGCTCATTATTTTTAATACATTTCCAGATCATTCTTCAAAATACGTTGCATACATTTTAATATTATTCCTAACACCAAAGGGCACACACCTAAGACAGAAGATGTATTAGTAATGATATATGACAGGATAAAATGATTATTAGAGCGGTTTAGGAGAGAAAATAAGATATTGTGTATCTCGACTATAAGCCAATAAAGAGATCCCTATTGCTCTTGTACATAGCAATGCAATAACTTTGAGTAAGTGGTGACGAGCTGAAATATGAATATTCTACCTATGACATTTATGAAAAAAATTTTTACGTTAAGCAAATTTAATACTAGAAAAATAGAAAAGGATATGCAATTTACAAAAAAAGTATTAGTTTGTGTATTATAGTTAAGCGAATTGTTAGAGGTATTAATTATATTAATAAGAACAATAAAACACAAGCATAACTGAGGTTTATATAATTTATTAAACTCTCCCATTGTTTACCAGTTCTAAAATAATTTCTTAGAAAATAACATATGTAAGGTTTTATAACACGGTTCTAGGACTCTAGCGCCCGGGAAGACCAATTAGTACACGATGAGCGTTTGTAATGAAGGAAAAACGCCATTTTACAATACTATAAATAGAAGAGCCCGGGAGGATGTTTATAGCAAAGAGACTTTGGTGGATTTACAAATAAGAATCAAAATAGACAATTAATCTCGCCAAATTCTATTGCCTATTTTGATTGGTGTTGTTAATCCCACCAAATTCTCGTTGCCATAAACATCTTCCCCTCACTTTATTGTTTATAGGGTTCTAAAATTGTTTTTTTCTCAATTACAAACGCCCATAAGTGCCTGACTATTGTAGGGCAGCTCATTAGTTACTAGTATATTTTATGGTTATAAGGGGAGCTATATTCTCTGTTAGAAAGCAAAGTTTTAATGATAAACAAAAAATAGGTCAGTTTTTGAAGATTATATGTACCAGTCGGACACTCGAGTATGGGATAAGCATTTATCATCGCAAGCTTTTTGATTTTATTGATTTAATACGTTTTGGTTATATTGGCTAACGCAAAGTCAATCGAAACTCTTTGTTTGAAACTAACTAACTAGAACTGTTCAAAATAGGCCACCATTTGCTTCAATTTTCTAAGAATTCGATTTCTTTTTGGATAAATTGTGTAGATATAGTACAGGACAGAATAATCAATGTCAGCTCATTATTTTTAACACATTTCCTGATCATTCTTCAAAATACATTATAAGCATTCATATATTATTCCTAACACCAAATGGCACACTCCTAAGACAGAGGGTGTACTAATAATGATATATGACAGGATAAAATGATTATTAGAGCAGTTTAGGAGCGGCAATACGATATTGTGTATCTCGACTAAAAGCTAATAAAGAGGCCCTTATTGCTTTTATATATAGCAATGCAGGAGGTGAGTTTCGGATCGCGCAGGGTAGTGTTTCGATCTATTTAATTATTCTTCGATTGCAAACGAGAGGGACTAGAAATAAAGCAGAGTGTAGTGTGAGATTAAGACAATAAATAAAAAATTTGAAGATTTATGAGAATAATTTTGTGAAATTGTATGAAGCTAACGAAACGATAAGTGACGACCTTGATTATTTTACTGTTTACGGTGATAAGAAATATAAACAACAATTTTTTTCTTTTTCTCCCGTGTTTAAAAATGGAATATACGAGGAACACACGTAAAGTTTTTATAACAGAAGGAACAATGTATAGCGATGATTATACCTCAGGAGACTCGAAAAGAGGAAGAGTTGAAGAAACAAAGAGCCAATGGGATTATTCAAGGAGAGTAAAAAGCTGATAAGAACACCACAGAAAGAGAAAATCGAAAGAGGAGATAAGATAGACAATTTGATAGAAATGATCAGAGAACTAATGTCAGATATAAAGGATATGAAGCAAGATCAGAAGAGATACCAACAAGAGTTGAAGGAACTAAGAAAGGAGAATGAGGTATTGAAAGAAGAAAATAAGATAATTAGAGAAAACATGAGAAATATGGATTTGAAGATGAGTAGACGGGAAAAAGACAACGTAAGGAATAATATTGTAATATCGGGAATGAGTTTTGAAGCGAATAGCCTACCAGATTTGAAAATGGAGAGGGCTATGGACACAAAAGTACAGATTAAAGATGTGATAAAAATGGGAACGAGTATATACAAGATAGAACTTGGGAACAAGGGAGATAAGGAAGCTGTAATGAAAAATAAAAACAAACTGAGATACCTAAGAGAGAGAGTTTATATAAACAACGATTTAATAAAAGATGAACCCGAAATTCAAAAGAAATTGAAGCATATAGCAGAAAACGAGAGAAAGAATGGAAAAAGGGTGAAAATAGGATATCAAAAAATCGAAAGAAGAGAATATAAATGAGACATTCAGGAAGAAAAACTGAAAGAACAAACAAAGAATTCTACGATCATCAAGTAAAAAAACTGAGAAAAACGAGAGAGATAGGTAGATTGACGACGACCTTGACAAAGATAAAGGATATGAAAGAGAGGACTGGTAAAATGAATACAAATAAGAAGACGATCAAAGAAATAGATAGGAAGAAAAAAATGGGAAATAATTATCGAGTTTTTAGATTGAGAATCCGGAATAATAAGGGTATAAACGGAAAAGAGGATGAACTGGCAGAAGAACAACAAATGCACTATGTAGGAATCACTGAAACAGAGAGGCAAGAAAATGGATGCAAAAAATTAGAAGGAAAAGCATACAAAAATCAACATAGAGACATAATACAGAAGAAACAAAAGAGACAATCGGCACTTAAACAGGATGGAAGGATATAGAAGGAAATATGGAAAAGACAAATATGGAATAGTAAGTATATAGCAATGCAGTAACTTTGATAAAGGGTGATGGGCTGAAATATGAATATTCTACTTGTGACTCTTATAAAACAAATTTTACATATAGCAAAATTAATACTAGAAAAATATAAAAAGATATACAATTTAAGCGAGTTAAGCTAGAGATAGTAATTACATTAATAATAACAATAAAACTAATTACAACAAACATAACCAAAACTGAGGTTTACATAATTTATTAAGCTCTCCCATTGTTGACCAATTATCTTATTTTCCAAAAAGTGATTGGATAGAAAAAGTTTGCGCCACATTGTATGTAAAAGAATTTTAAATTTCTGCTCGTTTTGAATCACGAAAATGAGTTTGCTATTTTCGGCAGTTAGTTGCTCTGCTTGTCTTCTGAACTGTTATCACGATAACTCTTAAATGAACAGAGATATCGATTTTTCAACAATGGTACATATAAAGTACTGTAATAAGATGTCGAAATTCGTAGTATTAAAGTGACGTTATTCAGTGAAAGGATATAAAAGAGGTGGAATAGAATAATAATATATAATGCTATATGTCCATTTTAAAGTTCCTGGAATCGAGGAATATGAAATAGGGTTATTGTGTTATTATTTCTAATTTCAGTAGCAATAGTATATATATTGAGGTAGGAGGTGAGTACAATATATTCCTTATTCGTTTTTTATTTGTTGATTTAAAAAAGCTAATTTTGAACTTGTGAGAAAGAGTACTTTCCAACATGTTGAAATTAATATCTCAATATAAGGTATCACTGTTTTCTTTAAAATATCGAGTAAAAAATTACAACAGTGAACAATAAAAAGCAGTATTTATTTCAAAAAGTAGTTCTTGTTACGGAAGTACTGTATAAATAATTTTACTATTTTTCGTAAAGTACTTAGAAAATTTGCATTTAAAAAAGCATGATTACCAAATGTTTAGTGAATATCTCAGTTCTATTTCGTGGATAATCTACAAGTTTTAATTTTAGACTAATTAACTCTAAGTTAGGGTAACGTACCTTTTTATATAAATGACCAGAAGTTTTGTTAACTTAGTTGACCCAAAACGCTTAAGTTATATTAAAAATTAATAACCCAGTATTTCTCTCACAAATTCAACTTGACAGACTCAATATATTTTTTGAGCAAGTGAGTCTTGTTAAGTTGTTGAAAATGATGAAAAATAAGATGGTATTTAAATTCATCCACTTCGACCGCCCGAAAAAGGACATATAATATAATGTATTCGAAGGTTCTCCGCTCTATATCCCCGCACCACCCTTAAATGTTTAATTAAAAATATCTGTGCCTAAATTTTGTTTCATTTCGTCTAAAAATTCTTATATCAGGGTTCTTCTTGCCTGCAGCTCTTCCCCGAATGATGTTGTAATTACCAATATTTTTGTTTTTCATAACCTCTTTGATTGTAACATGATCTGTCCAGGGAATTCTTAGTATTCTCCTGTAGATCCACATCTCAAATGCCTTAGTTTTCTTCTCTGTGGCATTTGATATTTTTCATACTTGAGCTATACAAGAGGGTTGAGAAAATATAACACTAAGACCTTTGGTACAGAGAAGTGGCTCTATTTTGATAAATGTCTTTGACATTTAATTTCGAGTGAGTGAACCCAATCTCCATTTATTTTACATTCCAAAAAAGTAATTTTTTTTACTGCTAAAGGCTTATCTTTGATTATTTTGGACTGCTTCTTAGAAATGACTATACATTTGGTCGGCATATCGCATATTGTTTATAAATTGTCCGTTCGAAGATATTCCTAGCTCGACGTTGTTAAATGCATTTTGGAAGATTATTTTAGGATAAAGGTTAAAAAGGAGTGGTGATAGAACATAATCTTGTCTTTTTTCTGATTTCAGTGGTCTCCAGTTTTGGTACACTATTATCACAAAAGCTTTCTGGCCCCAATATAGATTGGTTATAATCTTAATATCTTTTTCATCAAGATCTAACTTTTTAAGGCCTTAACTCACCATGTTGACACTTGTAATACTAATATATATATATATATATATATATATATATATATATATATATATATATATATATATATATAATCGTATATCCCTTCTACCATATGGTGTAGGGCACATACTATAATACTAATAAAATTCTAAAATGTTACCAACTCCTACTTCTTTTATTCCCTTCTCCTGAAACCATGTCGTTTTAGGTTTCATCTTTACTTGAAGTTTTATATGTGGACCAAATTTGAACTGGAATACTAATTTTGTTCGGAAGTTATCATGATAACAGATAAATAGCTCGATAAATTGACAGCTGATAGACCGATGGCCTGAAAAACTAGCAAAAGTTGGAGTCTAAGTTTTTCATGTTCTACAAATAATGAAATGAGAAGAAATGTATAAATCTCTGAATGATTTTTTTCCATTAATGTAAAAGTGAAAAGACGTGGGTAGGGCATACTTTCTTCTAAATTAACCCCAGCTCATGACATATTTCGCTGTATTAAGAGCTCGCTAGCTAGTTTTTGGTGATATTGGTGATAATCCTGGACCTTTACAACACAATTATGGCAGCAGCAAAAATTGTAATGCTCTTTAGACATTAATGCTACTTGCCGCGATTACTTACAGCAACACACCTTGCTATTTATGATTTTACTATAGCAACGAATGGTACCTTTGGAGTTTTGAATGTGCAAATTAATAAAACATTGCGTATAAACATAACTCGAAAAATAAGTTCGCAATGTATGAAAAAGTTCCGTTAATGGCTGAAAGATCTTTAAAGTCACGTCTCAAAAGATATTGTTGATCAACAGACTTCAGTGTCATCGCACGCGAAACTTTTATTAATCAAAGAGTTCACGGACCACCAAAGCTTGAGTGCAAGGGCGAACACTACCAGCCAGCCCTCGTCAGCTATACTCGTATATTCTACTGCGTTGGATTCACGGACGCTTAATACTTATTTCGGTTATAAAAAATTCGTCTGATTTTCTCCGAAACTATTTGACACCGCAAGTTGAAATTTGGCTCAAGTATAGGAACTGATAGCCCAACCAGAGCTTAGTAGTTTTGAAAGTTAAGGGGTTACATACACCTGGGTGCTGCAAAAAGTATGTATTTAAAAAAAAATACTTTAAAGGTTATTAAGTGAATAATACAAAATAATGGCGATTATATATTTTTATTGTACTTGAAAGTATAAGAAAAATTTTTTTTTTAAATATGTTTTAAATGTTAACATTAGTTTTTCTCGGCTTAAATGGACCACTGACAAAAACTATGGCCTCTTTGTCTGCAGTATGACTTCATAGAAAATAATAAAATTTGCAGAAATAAAAATTAATCTTGTAAAATTACCATATATAGTATTTCAAAAAAAAAAAAATCGTGGTTTTTCAAACTTTAGTATGCAATTTTCGACCAAAAAATGTATGTTTAAATAATTAAACCTAAATTATAAAATATTTTATATTAGAAAAATTAACAAAATCCCTTGACATTTTGTAGAAAAAGTAATTAAAATTTAAAAAAAAAGTTAAAAAATATTAAAAATTGACTGAGTAATATTGCAGACAGTGTCTGAAAACAGGTAGCGGTCCCAATCTGACGCCAGGTTACTTTGTAATGGAATGGAATTTTCTTAAAAATTTTTGTTTTGAATAATTCTTAGAAGTATAGAGACTAAAGATCTGTAAAAAAATAGAATTTTTGAAAATTCGAGGTGTATGTAACCATTTAAATTTTAACATAAGTACTTGATTTTGGGGGGTGAAATCGAGAGTGAAAAAAAGAATTTTGCGGGGTCATCGAGTAGGGTGTAAAATGAAAGCTTGTGAAAATACGAATTCAAAAATATATACGATGCAGTAGTGGGGCAAACTTTTCTTTATATTATTTTTAAAAAATAGACAAAAATCGCTGCACCCCTATAACATCTCTAAGAATACTACTCAAAAAATTTCGAAAAATTTTGGAATATTCTCCATTGAGTGTAGATTAAGCGAAAATTATCACGAGTGCATTACGTTTAATAATTTATCTGGTATAACAAGAAAACTATTTGACTTGACAATATGGGATTTTTTTCGTGGAAAGTTGTGTAATTTAACTGCTATTAAGAGCTACGAAATATCAATATGTGTTTGATACAATCAGTAATATACTCATATACTTTTCAGTACATTACTGCTTTAAGCATTTGGCCAATTACAGGTGAAATAAATTTCCTGATGTCCAACTGATAGATACCGCGACAAAATAATTTTATTTTATTTGTTAATAATTAAACAAATATTTAGATATTAGATTCTTATATTGAAGATGAATATATGAATGGATTTTACAGAATACTTTTGCAGTCATCGTACGGAACACTAATTGTGTACTTGGCCGTTTTTTTTAAATTTATTTTTTGTCTTATTACTTACTTTAAAATAAATGCGGCGATAGAATTTAAATACAGAAATCTCAAATTTTCAGCTACTCAGCACATACGTACGTTTTTCTTTTTAAATAAGTTTTCTTGTCCCTCAAAATATCAAATTGCTACATAGAGTACAAACAAGTAAAATCGTTATGTCCTTACAGCGAGACAGAAATAATAGCTTTGTTTATTTTCCTTTTTCTACCAAATTTCCTCTACATGATTGTACAAAAAGTAATTTCAATTTATCAAACGTCATTTACTCTGGTGGCTCACGAGTAATTTGAGAGTCTGAGACTAAAATAAACATCTGCCTGTAATTTATTGTTTTCTTTTAAAAACTTTAGTAAAGATGTTTTATGAGATTTAATTTTAACTTGTGTTCATTCATTGTATAACAAATTTTCTTTACAACTTTATCGCCGAATAGATTCAAATAAAAGTTTAAACTAACTTAAAGCAGCATTTTATGCATTGATTAAAAGCCATTTCGGCTTACGAGAGTATGTTCCGTTATTGTATTTAATGATCTGAATATCTTGAGATATCATAGGCCAGCCTTAGAGAAGAAATCGCATTTTTGACAAAATAATGATGAAATCAGTGAAATAATGGAGACAACTGAAACACATTTGGGCTTGGAGACATGATATAAATAAATGGAGCATCCTCAGAGGATCTTGCTTCACATAAGTTATGGAATAACTCCATTGCAATGGAATAATGCAAATATTATCATCATGCATAAAAAAGGAGATACTTCAGACGTTACAAACTATCGACCCATTAACATTGTAAACAAGTTATTCGCGAAAATACTTACCAAACGTCCGGCAAATAAATTGGATTTTTTCCTTTTAAAAGAACAGGAAGGTTTCCGCTCGGGGTATGAAACAAACAACCATCTGCTTGCAGTTAAAATCCTCATTGAAAAATATAATAAGCCTCTTGTGCTTGTATTTCTGGACTTCGAAAAGGCTTTTGATTCTGTAAAATAGCAGAGGCTTTTGGAAGCACTTGATGAGTGTCGTATTGATCATTGATATTCTAATGTAATTAAATACATGTGTGAAAATGCCACTGCTCATGTTAAAACAGAAACTAACCAATCTACCCTCAAATTTCGAATCGAAAAAGGAGCACGGCAGGGTGATGCGCTCTCTTCCAAGCTTTTCGTAATATTCCTAGAAAGTACTCTAAAGTCAATAAACTGGGAAAGAATGGGACTTAACATTGACGGTGAAAAGTTAAATCACCTTTGTTTCGCCGACGACATTGTCGACAAGAAGCACAAACTATGCTACACATGCTTCAGGAAAGGTTGGTTTAAAAATCAATCTAATCTAAGACCCACTATATGACAAATTTTGTATTAAGCGACACTATAAAACTGAATAACGTAGAGATCGAGTAAGTGCACCAATATAAATACCTGGGACATGAAATCAGCATAGGACGAGATAACTACACATGAAATTTAGCGGAGAATAGGTCTTTCCAGGGATGCCTCTGGCAATTTGGCCTATGTATTCAAATCTAACCTTTTTATGTGTTTAAAAAGAAATGACGAAGAAAAACATCAATAATCACATCCTAAATCACATTATCAGGAAGAGAACAGGGGTATAAGATGTAGTCAAATTCATTCTATACCTGAAATGGAACTGGGCATGTTGCAAGGTTCAAGGATGGACGATGGACAAAGAGAATTATAGATTGGCGACCAAGATCCGAAGCTTATCGGAGTAGAGGTAGACCACCAAGTCGGTGGACTGATGATTTGAAAAGAGTGACCGGAAATTGAGTACAAGCGGCCCAGAACAAAAAAAGGTGGCAAGATTTGAGGGAGGCTTTGGCCCAGCAGTAGACAGTATAAGCTGATGATGATGATGATGAATTTATCGACATAAAATTTTTCAGCTTTATATCAGTAAGAAAAGAATACAAGTGAAATCGGTATCTAAGTAATTAGAAATTTTAGAAAATACTTCTTTCAAGGTAGGCAATGTAGTGAGTTTTTACAAAAATCTAAGTGTAAATGAATAAAAAAACTACTATTTTAATAATTTCAAAAAACGATGTTTAAAAATTAGGTAGGTAATAAGGTAGTTGAAATATGAGATTTGTTTCCTATTGAATATTGATATAACCTATTTCTAAATGAAATGTTCTAACAGTGCGTGATATTCTGTTCTCAATATTTTGTTTACCTACTCAGAGATATATAATGAATATCTTGAACGAGAGACCGTGGAAAATGTTGAGCATGAGGGTTGGCCAGTTGAAGTACCAACTTCTGAAAAAATTTGCGTTATTGAGAAAAACTGTCGAATAACTGAAGATAAGGAGAGCTGGGTTTAGTAGTGTATACTAAAAATTATCTTCATATAAACGAGGTGAGCGCAATATGATTTATTACTCTTGGTCAATGGTAGGAAACGTGTCCTGTGTGCTTCCATATTTTTGGACCTCTGTGGCAGAAACCCTAAGTAAATATTGGATTGTATACACACCGAAGCTAAAACTATGATGCTTTACTATGATAAAAAGAGCAAATACATTTTGATGGACTGACGTTATAAAGGAAAAACATTCCCAGGAAAAACAAGTGTTACAATCTAGTTGCAAAATCATGTAAAAAATTTCCAAGGAATCCTGATGCTGGATTTTAAAGAATGATGTACCACAGTAAACAGAGTTTACTATGCAACCCTTCTGCATAGGACAAGAGAATATTCTAAAGAAAAATGATGCATGATAGTGCTCATATTCTCACAGCTGCAGTTGTAAAACCTCCCAATCGCGACTGTGAATTCACCAAGGTAGATTAGAAAAAGAACTTTGCTAATGAGAATATTCTGCAATAAAGAGTTACTACACCGAAACGTAGTTGGTGTTTTAATTGTTTTTATTTTTGCCTCCAAATTAAACTTGATTATGAGATCGCCCTGAGATACCGTTTTTACAAAGTCCTTGAACATTTTGTTGCAAATTAGACGAATTTAGTTACTTGCTAGCTTTAAAGGAGAGACAATCAAAATAAATTTAATTTTTAAACAATTTTTGAACATTTTAGGTTGAAATTAGTTGAAATATATCATTTTTGTGAAGTTCTAGACAAAATCAGCACATTTAATCAAGTTCTGGATATTCTACTAACGAAACAGACATAATGACTAGATTTTTATAACTTTCTAGAAAATGCAGTTTTTATAAAATTTTAAGTTAAAAATAATCATAATAAATACTGTATTTACAAAATTATAGAACAAATTTGTAAGTCTTAGACTCTTTTCTCGCAAAATAGACGAAGCCAATACATTTTCGCAAATTTATAAAATATTCTTTGTTAAAATCAGTAAAAGTACACAATTTTTGTCGAGGTCTTGAACATGGAAATTAGTTGAAGTAAATTCCTTGAAATTCTGGAATATATCCTTAGTCACCTAAAAAACTGTGTTTAAATTCATCTAATTGTGTCTGTACGATTAAAAAAAAAGTTGTTTATCTTTTAGAATTGCTTTGCTTACTATCTCTATAATGATGACATGAGAACGACATTAATTAACATAAAAACAACTTTCCCAACCTTTTTTTGAGCTATAATTTTTGATGGCTTTTAAAATTTTTCCATGATAATGTTGCAGCCTTTATGAGTTTACCTTATGGGGGTTTTCAAATAATTTGTGTCTGTTTACAGAATTTAAATAAAAATATGAAAAAAAATTATTTCTTTTGTACGCACCTACTAATATGCGACAAGATGTACAGTACCATAACCAGAAGGAGTTGTAATCCGTCAGAGTTTGGGATTTGATTTTCTCTCAAAAATTTACTCTGTTAGATTTATAATAGAGTGGGTTCCCAAATTTTTGTGAAAGGGTGCTCTTTGTGTTTTAAAGCGGTTAAGGAATGTACCTCCTATTGCCTTTGGCTACTACAGCAATCAATTTTGTCAATTGTTAAAGGCAACTTAACGTAAGAGTGGGCTAACAAAAATTCTAGGCTATCTTAAAAGATAGAAAAATCCTTCTTGAAATGATACACTCATTGTAAATAAGCGCTTGAGCTTTTTAAAACTTCATAACAAATCGTTTTTTATGGTAACTCGTACAGTAATACGTAAATTATTCTCTTCATTGTACAGGTTTATATTTGTAGAAAAATTATGCATTCTGAGCATCAAAACACGCAAAAATAAAGCATGACTAACACATTTTTATAACTATAATTTTCTATTCTTTATTGTTATGTTCCGATCAAATTGCTGTGAGTCCATAAATCCAAATTTTAGTGCTGGGTTTTGTAGAAATATTTTACACACTATAAACATATATTATATCGTTTATCGTTAAATGTATATACAGGACTTCCCAGACATAGTTTAAGCTGAAAATAGGAATAACTCGAAAAATGTTTCTTCATGGCAAGGGAAAAATATGAGAAAATATCCTTATCGGAGGATTTAGTAAATCAATAATTCAAAACTTAGCTGTACCCACAGTACTATGGGCACGACACACATGTCGCAAGAAAATCCGTATTTCGCTACAGGAGGGACATGGAAGAGGCAGTATATATATATATATATATATATATATATATATATATATATATATATATATATATATATATATATATATATGTGTGTATATTAGAGTGACCGGATCTCATAGAGGGGGAAAAAAAATGTCGGAATCTTGTTCGTCTGGACCCCACAAAACGATTCCCTTTCCAGATATTGAGATAGTCGAAATTTGAGCTCGATTAAACGACGTTAACCCGTGCCGCTCGTCGCTCAAAGTTTGAAAAAATCCAAATTTTTGGCCAAAAAGCTGACATATGGAACCATAACTCCAGAACGGTAAATAATAGAAACACGCCTAATATCTCAAAAGAAAGCTAACGTTGTTCTTCAAAATTTATATTCTATACATAATTGTTGTTATTTTAAGTCAAACCGAGTTACAACAGCCTTTAGCCCCAAAAACGTGACCTGGTACCACTAGGAGCATACTTCGTATATTTTGTTATTAAGTGATAAATTTTGCTTTTTTTTGGTATATTTTTGAGTTTAAAGTAGAAATATAATAAAAAAACAAGTAATACTGATAAGTCTAATGACATTTTTTATTTTAAAAATATAAAAATTAGGTATATAATACATACAAAATAGACACAGAAAAGATATAGACGTAGTACCTACATGAGTTGATAATTTTACATAGTTATCTAATCTATTCTAGAGCTTTTGTTAAAGTAGTTTTTGAAACGTCAGGATATAATGCTCGGCATTTACTTACAACTTGCAGGACATATTGCTTTTGGTCTTCATCTTTTGTCAGAAGGTCGTTAAAGTCGGTTATTATTTAACACCACGCTTAGCCATATCATTAACTACTTTTAATGTTTTGACAATTTTCAATCCTTCTTGGAAGTCATTATTTTGAGGCCAGGTGTTTGGATGTTGTCTTAGGAAATCTGTTTTTATATTAAATTGGTCAAAGAATGTAAACGTTTCTTTGGTAAGTAAATTTACCAATCCTCCACCTCTTTTAAGTTTTCTTTCCTAACTTTTGGATTTACAACCCTAGCGTGCTGTGATGGTTTATCTGTGCTACTGAGCAATTTATTAGCCATTAACAACTTTTCATCGTCTGTAATGGTGGGATCAAAAAACGATAATCCCACCAACTTTGCATTCAAATACCACAAATGGTTCGAAAATTTGGTCAGGGCTATTTCTGCAATGTCATTGTCACATTCTTTATAGTCTAACAGACTATGCAAAATACCTAAATCTTGTTTTGGTGCAAGATGAGCTTTTGGAGCATTGAACCAAGCTTTACAATAAATTTTAATTGGGAAAACAGAAATGGCACGCACAGAACTTTCTTCTTCTTTAGACATCTTAAATTGACGACGAAAAATGAACATTTTTAAGCAGTAAATAGCCTTTGCCATCCACCTAGCGTGATGAATGGCTCCTGGAATTCTAAAACCCACAACATTGCCGCCTAGTGATCCAACAAATACGAGCACCAACTGCAATAGCTCCTTGTAGTCATCTCTGGGGTGGCTCTCAGTTAATTTGGTCTCGAATTCAGCAGTAACATTTGCAATTACTTCTGGAGTTAGCTGCTTTTGTATTAGATTGTCACTGATACCTGTGTCGTATTTTTCTTTGTCTATCTTGGGCCACGCAGTGAGGAATCTCTTGAAAATGTTTGGATGAGGTCCACTGGTTGATCCCATTTTTGTGTCGAATACGCCTCTTAACAGAATTTCCAAGATATGGTGACGGCAAGCTAGGTATAACAATTCTCTTCCTAACATTTGCGCCAATATGACGCATGCTCCTTTGAGTCTTCCCGTGTTGGATGCTGTAGTGTCGAAGCACATCGCCTTGACGGTGTTGAGAAGACCCCATTCATGTAGGCATTCATATACGGCTACGGCTTGCTCCTCTCCAGAGCTGTTTGCTGTTACAGGAACTCCCAGCAGCTGTTCCTTTTCGCCATATGAAATAGCTATAGCTATTCGCTCACATTGTTCATTTTTTAAAACACCCGGTAAAAGTTTACCGTACCAATGGACAACCACGGGCTCTTTTTCAGGAATGTTTACTTTATCAAAATTTTTTTTTATTATATTGTTCTCTAAACATTTGCCTTCTATCATGTAATAAAGTTTTCGAGACTTTGTACTCAAGAGGGTCAAGGTTTAGTGCTTCTAGAGTAGCTATTAAAATTCTCGTGGCATTTCTGTCGGATACCTTACATCGATCTAATAAAATGGACAATTTCATGTTTAAAATCTCTTTAACGCCCCTTGCAAATGAAACTTTTATCCTCTTGCTCTCAGATGGTCCTGGATCTTCTGCAGCTTCTTCAGGGATGTCCAAAGGTATTATTTAAAAAATATAAACTCAATCACAAATATGCCAAATCATGCTCTCGTGTACAATTTTCTTTCAATTATAATGAAACTATTTACTTATTTGTTTATCTATTTTTTAGAATACTAATAATAATAAAAAAAAAACTCACCAATATCAAAAGTTGCTTCTTGGATTTGTCGGTTCATTTTTGCAAGTTCCTTTTGCACCTTGATTTCTTCAGCTCGAGACAACTTGAGATCCACTCCAGTCATGGAACCTGGGCGGCCCTTCTGCCTCTGTTTCACGAGAAACGCCTTATCTTCTTCCGATTTCATCAGAGCCAAGGTATCTTGTTGAGCAATATCAAAGAGATCATCCAACTTTTCAACAAACTGTTTAAATTTGTTCTTGGCCGTTTTCGATGTTTTCTTCCGGTCTTTTTGAAGAGTTCTCCACTCGGCGTGAAGTTTTTCCAGCTTAGTAATTGCATCTTGCTCATGTTTAGTCGGGATTCGAGCTTTCTCTCAAAAAATGAACACTTCTCGTATTGTAAGTTTTGCTGATTCTCTTACAGTTAATTTCACAGTACGTAAATTATAAAATAAAGCACACAAAACTTGCCGATTTGAGGGTAGTTTACAACCGGTGATCTGGTGAATGAAGCAAACAAGAAATATTTTATCCTTGGTCCGGCTTTGTACACCTGATGTGGATGCCATTTCAGAAGCCAATAGGTAAATAACAGTTAACTTGGGAAATGAAACAAAATATATTGCAAACTTTAATTTCAATAAAATGTTTTCAAATGTCTTTTAAAATAATACTATAATAGTTATAAAAACAATAACACACACACTTGGAAAATTAAAAAAAAAAAACGTTAAAATATCTTCACTAGATAATTGTTCGATCTATCCAGCTCAAAGGCACTTTAGAAACTAAACTGAATAAATAAAAGGTCGGTTGTACGCTGAAGTAAAATCACCCTCCCTAAAATAGAAATTAGATTCACCCTCCTTTTTACCTGTCAAACGGGTCTTTCTTTGGTAAACTAGTCAGGTAATCCCCATATAATAAGAGATTAAATTTGAAAAAAAAGGCTCTTTATGTTTGAAAATTGAGTTCCAAAATACTTTTTAACAAAAAAATGTTAATTCCGAGATACATTATGTAAAAACCCGTAAAATTCTTAGAATACTCCCAAACTGGCTCCTACTGGTACCAGGTCACGTTTTTGGGGCTAAAGGCTGTTGTAACTCGGTTTGACTTAAAATAACAACAATTATGTATAGAATATAAATTTTGAAGAACAACATTAGCTTTCTTTTGAGATATTAAGCGTGTTTCTATTATTTACCGTTCTCGAGTTATGGCTCCATATGTCAGCTTTTTGGCCAAAAATTTGGATTTTTTCAAACTTTGAGCGACGAGCGGCACGGGTTAACGTCGTTTAATCGAGCTCAAATTTCGGCTATCTCAATATCTGGAAAGGGGAATCGTTTTGTGGGGTCCAGACGAACAAAATTCCGACATCGATTTTTTGCGGTCACCCTAATGTATATATATATATATATATATATATATATATATATATATATATATATATATATATATATATATATATATGTATATATGCTATTCTCATAAGACTCAGCTTATAATAAACCGTAAAAGTGATTAAACGTGTATACTACCATAGATTAACGAATTAATAATAAATAATTATATTATAAAAATATGAAACTAGGCAACTTAATAGCTGGCTGCTGGGAGGGGGGGCAGCAGAATCGTCCTTGGTTAAACAACAACAACAGAGGCGGAGGTAGAATTGGACAGCTAATAAAATATATGCTTTGAAGTTCTTCCTCCCCATATTTACCGATTACTAGCGGTTATTTGAAGAATGTAAAACATAGTTTGCTTATAACGAACCCAGTTATAACGAACTTCCGGATAAAGCACACCAAATTTGGATGTTTTGTGTCCGTTTATAACGAACTGGCCACTCCCTGTGCTCGATGTCGTGCGACTTGATCTAGGGAATTCACCGAAATTCGCTGGGAACCCCTATTCTACTTGTTTCTGCCGCATCGCTAGTTCGAACAGTATTATTTTCAATTCACTTATTGTGTTATGCAGTTCTAATGCATATTTAATCAAAGTAGCAAAGTGAATGTTTAAGTTTTTATTTTAAAATGAGTACACAAAAACGCGTTTACTTTAAAAGATAAACACTATATTATAAGGAAAATAGAAAATGGAGCTAAACAAAGTGATGTTTGCAAACAGTTGAATTTAACTAAATCTACGGTTTCTGCCATATGGAAGAAGAGGCAAGAAATCTTATCAATTGATGATAAACGAAACTTTAGTTGTAAAAAAGTAAGAAAATCATGACCAAGTCGATAAAGGACTCCTTAAATGGTTTAGTCAAAAACGACATGAACATGTTCCTATTACCGGGTATACTTTACAAGAGAAAGCTAGTGAATTAGGAAGGAAAATAGAGAACACCGAGTTTAACTGTTCTAGAAGTTGGATTGAACGATTTAAAAAGCGACATAATATTAGTGGGGATAAGATAGTAGGAGAAACTGCAGGAGTGGATATGACTATTGTTGATCAGTGGTTGGCAAATGTATGGCCGGAAATTGGAGAAAGTTATGAATATGTCGACATGTTTAATGCGGATGAAACGAGTTTGTTTTACAAGATGATGCCTAATAAGACATTAAAGTTTTTCGGAGAGAATTGTGCTGGTGGAAAATTATGAAAAGTAAGGATTACTGTGTTGATAACTGTAAATATGTTTGGAATAAAGAAAAGAAAATTGTTAGTGATAGGAAAGTCCGCCAATCCCATTTACTAGTAAAGTATAAATCAAACAGTAAAGCTTGGATGACATCAGAAATTTTTAAAAACGAACTGATCGAATGGGACAAAGAATTAAAATTCACAAACCCTGAAGTTGATTTATAGCAAATAAAATTGGTTTTTATGCGTCCAAACACAAGGACAAAGCTCCAGCCTATGGATTAAGGTGTGATACATTCTTTAAAATGTCATTATAAAAAGATTTTACTCATGAAAATGTTAGAGACGATCGATAAAGGTAACATTTTTTTTGTAACTCTCTTGGACGCTATAAGCTTTCTTCATATGGCTTGGCAAAGAGGCAGTAGGGAAACCATTGCAAACTGTTTTACGCATGGCGGATTTTTAAGGAAGGAATGTAGATATGACTCAGATGATGAGCTACCAATGACTCAGTGGATTGAAAAACATCGAGTAGATCCTACTGATTGTCAAGAATTTGTTTACGATGCTGATATTCAACAAAGTACAGTGGGAATCGAGATTAAAAAGATGTTTAACACTTTACTTTTGAAGAATATGTATGTGCAGACAATGAATTAATGACGAGAGAAATATTAACTAATGATCAAATTGTGACATCAGTGACTTTTAAAAAGATTTTAAGCGATAATGACGACGAAGACGAGCTTGGAGAAGAAGATAATATTTATGTTCCATCCATTTCAGAAACGACTAAGGAAATGACTGAAACTCGTAATTTTTTGGAATCTCGTGAAGTTCCTGCACATATATGGAGTAGTTTTTGTGACTTTGACAATTATATAAACACCATTTCTTTTTCAAGTAAAATTTTACAAACGAAAATTACTGATTTTATTGTATAAACTACATATTTTAATGTTTATACTTGTATATGTATCCACATACGAAATAATAACTTTAGTGTGACTTGTTTTATTTTCCTTTGAAAGTTTTCTTTTAATTTAATAATTATTATTATTTATTTTCTAAGCATTAGCGCCTAATCTAAATAAAAAAGTAGTGAAAAATGATATTAGATTTTGTTTACTGTTTATAATGAACTTCGGCTATAGCGAACGCTTGCAAATAGAACCAAAACACTATCAAAGAAGGAAAACCAGCGTAGTTTGGTCATAAAATGCAAAGTGAGAAGTATCGACTTCTTCAACTCCTTATGCAGGGAAAAGTAGAAGGAGAGCGAAGTGTTGGACATCACCGTACATCGTTCTTAAAAATCTCAGACAATGGACCGGTATGACAATAGCGCCAGCGGTTAATAGGATTAGATGGGCCAATGTGATAGTCAACATCCACAATATATATATATATATATATATATATATATATATATATATATATATATATATATGTATGGTACGGTTAGGTAAACTGCGTATTAAGCGTAATAATCGGTTGGAACGGGTATTGCCCAAATGTAATAGTTAACAAGCGAATAGATCCAAGTATCAGGTATTAACCGAGATTAGTCGTATCCATCCTCTGCTAGTTCAAGTGCCAATTCAGATTTTATGAACAGCGAACAATTTACAGCTACAATCGATAGTGTAAAATTAGCGAAAAGTACTAAAAAGAAAACTCCTAAACAATACTGTCGTTTAAAACGTTTCGACATCTATTCGATCGATGGTACCAAAATAAAAGTTTGATTATTTATTTCGTATTTTATTTTCACGAAACTATAAACTTAAACAAAAATAAGCTAATAACCAAAAAGTTTTGGTTATAACCGGCACCAAGTGCAAAAATCGCGTATTAGTTGGTTAATTGCCGAAAAGGCTTTCAATACGTTCATTTTGTTAGAGGTTAATTGTCGTCTTTGGTTGATTCGCGATCTAGCCGGTTAAAACGCGTAATAGGTAGTTTCGCGTATTACCGTAACATATATATATATATATATATATATATATATATATATATATATATGTATATATATATATATATATATATATATATATATATATATATATATATATATATATATATATATATATATATATATAATATTACATCTATTTCAATTTAATATACTTCCCTTTGAACAAAGGAAAAGTGTTTAATACATATATTTTTTTAGGTCGAGGCTAAGTTTTTATAACTTTTTATTATAAAAGTAAACTAATAAAATGACAAATAAACGCACTGAAACGCTTCAAAAAAAAACTATGAAAAAGACAGAGAGAGAGAGAAAAGGATCCAGAGAGTTTACGACCTTTTTTCCGGTTAGAAAATTGACAAAGTTTCTAAGGGTCCAAATTTAATTAAAAGTAAACTTCTTCGAGTAGGCAGCAATTGAAGGTGGAAACGTTTTATCATTATACTGAATTAACACTGAATATTTCGGCAATGTTATATATATATATAAACAGTAGGGAAAAAGTATGATAAAAACTTTGAGAATTAACATTTTTTAATAACAGATTGTTTCACTTTTAAAGTTAATTAAAAGTAATATTACACTTTTTTACGAAAAATAACATTTTGGCTTAGGATGTAAAACATTTTTGATTGCCTGATATTTAATTTATGTTGCCCTGTCTTGTCCGAAAGTAAAAATGGACATTTATTTGGCAGGCAAGTGCAAAGTCCTTTTCTTAAACGAGATGAAGAAGAGTACAAGTGCTTTTAAAATTTGGCCCCTACTGAAATAAATTAAAGAATCTTCTTTTTCTTCCTTTGAGTATACACGATTGCCGGTTTATTATTAATCTCATCTTCCTTACATTGACAAGGTTGTCGCTACAACATTCTTAGGGTCTACTTGAGATTCTTCTCCCTACTGATGATCTGCCTCCTGTGATTCTAATAATTTTTCCTTATGTTATCATATGTATCTATCTGTTTGTTACCCAGTTCTTTAAGAAATTGTTGTTCTTAGGATTACAAGTGTCAGTTTGGAGTAATTTTTCGACGTTTCGCATACGATTGCATGAATTATCTTCCAAAATCTTTAATGTCAGAGTGATCTTTCGAGATCTTACTCTTCAAGAATAAAAAATCCTGAAACAGAATCGCAAGCAAACCTGTTTTGTATTTAATATTTCAAGTCGGGTTTCCAATGTATAACTGACTATAGATCTAAGTATGGTCCTGTAAACTTGAAACATCTTTTTAATTTGTCCGTTTTACCTCATTTAAGTATGCCGGTCTCGCTTACTTTTATGTAATTATCCCCAAAACTCGATATACCTATGCCAAGATATATAAACAAGAAACTGTATTTTGATGCGTTGTAGGTATTGTTAAGCACTTCGTTTTTGCTGCCGATATTGTTATCTTAATTTTTTTCCGGCCTTGTTAAATTGTTAAAGTCATTTCTGAATATTATCCTCATTCTCTGCTATCAGTACGGCGTCGTCAGTATAGCATAGTCTTTACTATTTCTCTATCACCCATTCTATAATCCTTCAGTTTACGAAGTTGTCTAATTATTTCATCCATTATTATATTGAAAACTAGTGAACTCAAGGAGCTTCCACGGCGAATTTCTCTTTCTGCGGTTCAGGACATCAGTTCTTTTAGCTACCATGTTGGTTCTTGAGTACATATGTAGTATGTGCCTTTTGTAAAGGACATGTAAGACTTCTTCTAGTTGTATTCTAACGAGAAATTTTCTAAATTAACAAAACATAAGAATGATAGTCAATCATATTTTAACCATTTATCGAAAATTCCTTATGGTGAAAACATTATTCGTGCAAATGGCGCACATATTCAAACAGTCATTTCCGGTTAGTTAAGATCAGCGTTTTCTTGTCGGCGTAAATATATTTTTTGTATTCCAAGCAATGTAAATATTTATCGTCCGTGAGAAGTAAATAAAAAAAAGTAAAGTTATATTTTGGCTTAGTGACCTAAACTGTTAAGCAGGTGTTCTGCTCTTGCACCAAAAACGCTAACTTTCTTTATATTTTTATATATTCAGTTAGTCAGAGTCAGAATTCGCGAGTGGCTTCTACAGTAATATAAACAAAAAACTAAATGGCCAGAAAAGAAGTTTTAGTATAGTATGTATGATTTGTGAAAATTTATAGCAAGGTAAATAGTCTGAATGTCTTCGTAATATGGAATTAAAGTATGTGTTTGTTGGTTCCGTCGATTCATTCGGTCAGATTTCAGATATGCAATGAGAAGGACACTCTCACCATCGTTAGTCTTTTCTAGAGCCAGTAATCCCTCAACAAAAAAATGCTGTGAGCAGTTATAGTCGGAGTCCACCTTTTATCTATTCAAGTTAGTTTTCAGATATATGTCCCATCCAAGAGCAGAGTGGAAAGAACATTATTTTTTCCATCAATCTTTACTAATTTGAGCAGGCTATTGATGAGAGACTGCTACCTGCCGTGACAATAACGTCAGCTTTGAAAGTTAATATGATGTGTAGCCTAGAAAAATATGCTTAAATAAATCAATATATTAATTTTTCCGGGATCAAACGTGGGAAGCCGCATAATTATACTCGTACAATGGAATTAAAGCTGCCAGAAAAAATATATAATAGAGTAAATAATTTTGAAATATTTACAATTAAATTTTTAACAGAGATCCTTAATAAACTTTTGGCCTGTTATTAATAATGGTATGCTTACTGGTACATTGGTATTACCTGATCTGCTGTAGTAATCCATATCTGTGGGAATTTTTTATTATGTGTCCTCAATACTCCAATTTTCCTATTTTAACAGTCCATAATTTCCAGTTTCTTGTTCATGCGACGTAAGATATCCTCGTTGGTGATATGTAGTATAAGAAATTATCAAAATTCTGCTATATAACCTTAATTCAAATGCTACAAGTTTCTTAGACGTGGCTTCAGCCTACGTCCAAGATTCCATACCGTAGAGAAGGACACTGAAGACATGACATCTTAGGAGTCTTATTTTTGTACCTAATTTTGAAAAGTGATGTCATTTTGAAGAACACTGCTCTAGCTTTTTTGATACACAACGAAATTGTTGCGAGTGATCCCACTTTTTCGCTTATCATGGTACCTAGATACGAATACTGTGGAGTTCTTTGTATTTGTGGATTGTTAACCATCAACAAAGTTGGCCATTAAATGTCTTTGAGTACTAGACAGACAATGGTGGGTCGGTTTCGTAGCTTTTAAGATAATTAGACTGTAACTCAGGTTATTTTCATCGCTCAGACTATATGAAAAACTAGTATATGAAATTGAAATTAATACAATGAACGAACTGTGCACTCTCATTGAAACTACGACAATAACAATTCGAGAACGCCCGTCCGTTATATCCGTATTTACTGCACCGTGTAAGTGCAATTTTTTGTGTGCGACAAAACTGTGAAAATTTCGAACATTTATCCATGGACCTCAACAAATAAATGCTGATACATTTTTGAAATTGAATATTACTGATAGAGTTTATAGGAGGAAATTAGCTATTCTAGTGAAAACTGTGACTAATTAAAATAATGTTTTACTTTAAAAAACATTCTATAAGTTCTGCGATTTGAAGATTTATGTCCCCTAAATTCATGTCTTCCTGAGAATCACACAACATTTTTACATAATAAAAGTAATTTAGATCCTCTTTCCCACGTTTATTCAAAATTTCTTGTAAAGAAGTGTTAAAATATTCGAAATTAATTTGAACTGTGAATGTAACTTCTGTTAAATCAAGAATAGTAGGTAGTAAAGAATTTCCTGAAATGGAAACAATGAGTTGCGTAGGTGTTCATTTGACTTGAATTAATAATCGTTTTGAGAGCAATTAAGAATAATTATGGAGACGATGAACTCTGCGCTGAAATTTTTAGGAAAAGTTTGAACATTTATCGCATACCGAGAAGAGACCTAAAGTCATTTTGCAAGAAAGATATTTCTTGGGAATAGGCACGATATCATCAATATTTAATATGAATATTTTGTTTTCCAAAATATTATGACAAGAAATATTTGCAACATTGTCAGCCATAGGTTTCTCCATATATGGAGGGAGTTTTATATATAAAACTCAACGTTTGTCTGTATGTATGTCCATCGATAACTTACGCACTTAGATTTTTTCACACGTATTTACTTCATCTACGCAGATTTTACATTATTATATTCGACTGAAATTAGACAAGAAAAAAAGAGAATTATCAGGGAAATAATATGAAGGAATTTTCTTACATATTGACACTTATGAACTTCTTCAGCAACATATACAAGTAGGCATCAAAACTAGAAATTAGAACCAAATATTGATTACATTAAAATAAAACAAATATTACAATTAGAATTAATTAATTACGAAATTAATAAATAGTGGATTAGACCAATACTTATTAGTACCACAAATTGAAAAATACTCACTATATAAATCACCAAAAGAAACAAACTGAATTTAAGCTGAAGCTGATACCCAATAAAAATTAAAATTGGGACTGAAATGTACAGATCGCTCCTGAGTGGAAAGAAGCAATAAGAAACAGATATTTACAACAAAAAAAAAAACAAAAGTCCATATAAATAGAATAAGCTGTATACTATACAGCTTATAGCAAACGATAAGTGGAAATAACTTAAAGGAGATGACCGAAATACTTACGAAGATCATTCCGTTCAAGATCCACACATAACAGTGAGCAATGAACTAATAGAAAAAACCATAGGCTAAATAAAAAACAAAAATTGAACTTCAAAACTATACACCACGGTAAAAAAAATGTTTAACATATGAATAAATGGTGAAGAAAGACTAGACGATTAAAAAGAATCCTAGCTTATCTCCATACATTGAGAGATAAACTTACTTGTGGCCCTGATAATATTCCCAGCTTTATTGTGAAGGATTGTGCTCATGCTTTGTTGTTACCTTTATCTTATATATTCAATTTTTGTCTCTAAAAACGAGCAGATTTCCTGACGTATGGAAGAAGGCCAAAATCATTCCCGCATTTAAAAAGGGTGACGCAAATGATATATCTAATTATAGACCGGTATCTTTATTACCGATATTCGCCAAAGTCTTTGAGATGTCGGTACATCAGTGTATTTTTGCACAGGTTAAAAGCCTGATTTCTGTAAATCAACATTGTTTTTTTAGCAAACGTAGTACAATAAGTAATTTGGCTTGTTTTGCTCAATTTACAGGCAGTGCTTTAGACAAACAAATGCAAGTTGATGCTGTGTACAATGATTTCTCGAAGGCCTTTGATAGGGTTGACCATTCCATATTTCTACATAAGCTGGATAGACTGGGTTTTAGCAATAATCTAATTACTTGTTTCGAGTCCTATTTGTGTAACCGCTTACAGTACGTCGAAATTCGTGGACATAAATCCTCAACGTTTAGTGCCACAAGTGGTGCACCACAAGTGGTGCACCACAGGGTAGCAACCTTGCACCTTTAATTTTTTCACTCTTCATTAACGACATTAGTGATAATATAACCAGTAATTTTCTTTTGTTTGCTGACGACCTAAAGCTTTTCCGCACCATATATTACAGTTGTAACACCTTCAAGGACCTTGGAATTATTTTTGATCCTAATCTTTCATTTGCCCATTATATTAATTGAATATGCACTACTGCGATGAGGACGTTGGGTTTCATAATAAATGGTTTCCATAACAGTAAAACATTAAAAACTTTATATTCCAGCTATGTGCTTTCAAGGTTTGAATATGGCGCAATTGTTTGGAATCCAATATACGCTAAGTATATTAAACAGGTAGAGAATGTTCAAAGAAAGTTTGCCAAATTTCTTATATTAAAATATGATGGTGTGTACCCTGATAGGGGTGTCGATGAGGTCATTATAACTGAATATTTTCAGCTATCTTTATTGATGAATCGAAGAAATTACCATCTGGTCTGTTTTCTTATAAAATTATAAATCTCTTATTGACTCTCCTGACTTACTATTTCAAGTAAACTTTCACGTTCCTAATAGATTGGTCAGAACCTCTCCTGTTTTCTACTTACCTACTGCATCAACTAATTTTCTCATCAGAACACCATTGTTTCAAGCTATGAGTGTTTTCAACAGTACTTGTAACCACATTGACGTGAACAAGCTGTCATTTGCGCAATTTGCTTAAAAAATAAATTGCATGTATAGGTATTTATGCCAAGGGTATCATTTTAATTTTAATTTTCCAGTTTTATATAATTTCTATGTGATTTTTATATTATCTGTCTCTTTTGTTCTATACTAGTACTTTATTTTTCTTTTTTATCTTTATCTCCTTTGTATTATGTTATTTATGCTTAATTGTCTTGTAAATGGGATATCTGTTAGACAATAAAGATTATTATTATTATTATTATAAAAAGGCAGTTAAAACATTGTAATAATTACGGGCGTATTCTCCTCTCCAGCACTTTCAATAGATTCTACAAGAAAATAATTGAGGAGAATAGAAAGTTGAATTTTTAACAGATAGTTCATGTGTAGATCATATCTTTACAGTAACACACATTAATTAAAAGAAAGTGCCAACAAATAGACAAGTTCATTCTCTTTTCGTAGATCCAATCAAGGTCTGTGTGTTCCATTGTGTCAGTAGGGGCAAACACTTTAATGTAATTTTGATAAGATCCATTTAACATCCTTCTGTTAATATAAATATAACATAAATAACATTACAAATTTTCTGATAATTTTATAACCACTAGAAAGTTAAGGCAGGGATGCAGTTCTTCTTTCACACATTGAACGGACTAATAAAACATTTAAGAACAGGTTATTGTCGGGGAATACCAATAACTGATAATTCGACTCTCTTGACTCTCCGTATCACTGATGATCAAACAGTAATTTTTATGACAAATCGATTCGTAAATGAATATGAGTAAAGGGGAATAACAGTATATATATATATATATATATATATATATATATATATATATATATATATATATATATATATATACATATATATGAAACGAAATGATAAGAGAACTAGAAATGAACAAACGAGAAATATATCAACATGCACAAAATATAGAGAGTTATCTAGAAGCAAAAATCACACAAGAGGAATAAAGAGGGAAATACTTTCTGAAGGTTTTTTTTTTTATGGGTCTAGCACACGAGCTGCACGGCAATCGCTAAAGCGCTACAGGAGTGACATGTGTGCGGAAAAAGCGATTCACGTTGGTCTTGAATCGCTGTAAACTCTACTCGGTGGGAAACACAGTCCTGGGGAAATTATTCCAAAGGGATGAGGTTCTCCATATAAAAGACTGCTTGAAAAGGGTTGTACGAAGAGTAACAAGTTGAACCTCATACGGATGTGAAGTATTAGCGCGACGTGTATTTCTAGCATGCACCGTCCTGGGACGAATTAAGTGGGATACATCTATCGAACACTTTCCATGAAAATACTTAACTATGTCGGGTTCAGCAACGTTAACTTTTTTAGAAAAAACTGTCGCTTGGATTTTTGTAGCGTTAAATTCCACTTGGTGGCTGTTACCTCAAGAATTTTTTCCAGGTCTTTCTTAAGTTGAATGACTTCCTGCTGTCTACATATATTCGTCTGAGTATCCGATGTCCGAGCGTTCGAAGTGAATGTAGAAGTAAACTTACTATCATCTGCAAAGATGTAAATTGGATTCCCCGTCTTTTCCTGCAGATCGTTAATGTAAACGAGAAAGAGAGTAAGTGACACTATGGAGCCTTGGGGCACACCAGGGTTGATAGTGAAGGTGTTAGAAAGAAAGCCGTCGACTGCTACTCGTAAAGGACGCTCTCTGAGGAAATGTGAGAGCCATAAACAGAACTTTTCAGACATCCCAGAAGAGCATAGCTTAGCCAACAATCCATCGTGCCAAACACGGTCGAATGCCTAAAGTGTTCAATTGCGTTGTTCTAGATATGTGTTACATAAGTCAGAAGATCTGTTGATTTATGTTCAAGATAGCCACATTGGTGATCGCTAATAATGTTGAATTCTTTAAGATATTTTAGAATATGCTGATTGATAGCCTTTTCCATGACTTTCGATATTACCGAACGCAGTGCGACTGGTCGGTGGTTATTTGGCAAGGCCTTCTTGTCTTTTTTAGATATCGGCTGAACTGTGACACATTTCCAGCAGGAAGGAAATATTCCCTTTCTGTAGGATAGGTTGGACAGTCTACAGAAAACTGGTGTTAGTGTCCTCGCGTACTTTTTGAGGACTATGGCAGGTGCTCCGTCAGCGCCAGAAGCGTTTTGGGTGAACACAAATATTCAAACTGCAGCACATTAGCACAGAAAATGTAAACACTACAATAATAGAGGATATCAGTAAGAGCAACTGTGCTGGTATGGTAGTGTGCAAAGAATGAATGACGAACAAATACCCAACCCAATAATTAGCTGGACTCCAATGGAATATATGTATATATATATATATATATATATATATATATATATATATATATATATATATATATATAATTGGGTAATCTGTTATCGACCGTACGTTAATTAGATGCGTGTTTGATTATCGTGAATCGGTCTGGGCTGTAAATAAAACTTTTTTTTTATTTAATGCTCAATATTTTGTTATATATTTTGTTATCGTTTGATAAATTCTTCAGGAGTAACTACATTATTAATACACGGATTAGATATATAACAGACAGACAGACAGACACCGAAGTGATCTTATAAGTGTTCCGTACGGAACACTAAAAAACAATATTATTTTTCGTCTAGGTATTAAAATGGTGAAATATAAAACAGAAAAATGTGAACAAACGAATAAACTAATAAAACAACGTACGAAAATGCGAGTTAGTCCTCTAAATCAAAATTTAATATCTCGATTTTTCTGCACAAACTGAGAGTAAACAGCCTCGTTGCATGTGTACTGACGTGAATTCCAAATGAACGGAAAAAACAGCAAAAGAAAAAGACTTTATTTATTCATTTTATATCAAGAGGTGGAAAATTTTAATTATTATTTTTGTAGTTATAAATGATTAATAAGCATTGATTAGGTTGCTGTATATATTACTTTTTTTACTTATTTATACCAAGAGGTGGTAAATTTGTAATTATTAATGTTGCAATTGTAAATGATTATTAAGCATTGATTATGCTACTGTAGACATTACTAAGTTGATTAGTGTCTGATTTATAATTGAGTTGGGGTTCTGTTTATGTGGTATATTTCTTTAATGTACCATGTAAACAGGGACTCCAACTAAATCAACTTTAAATCAGACACTAATCAACTTAGTAGTGTCTACAGTAACATAATCAATGCTTAATAATCATTTACAATTGCAACATTAATAATTACAAATTTGCCACCTCTTGGTATAAAATAAGTGAATAAAGTCTTTTTTTTTGCTGTTTTTTTTTCCGTTTATTTGGAATCCAGGTCAATATATATGCACCGAGGCTGTTTACTCTTAGTTTGTGTAGAAAAATCGAGATGTTGAGTTTTAATTCCGAGGACTAACTCGCATTTTCGTACGTCGTTTTATTTATTTATTCGTTTGTTCATATTTAATTTTTATATTTTAACATTTTAATACCTAGACGAAAAATAACATTGTTTTTAATATATATATATATATATATATATATATATATATATATATATATATATATATATATATATATATATATATACTCCTAAAGAAGTTATCAAAAGATAACGAAATATTGTGTATTAAAGCAGAAAAAGTTTTATTTACAGTCCAGACGGATTCCCGATAATCAAACACGCATCTATATATACCGTGTCTGACGTAAGTTATTGGGCTTTGATATTCAACAAGAATATGTCCTATAACCCTTCCTCTTTCAGGTCTGGTTAGTCAGGCTATTTAAAAAGGTACTGCATAATATAGAGTCTGGTCTCCAAATCACTGGTGAACTTGTAAACACTATCAGATATATCGATAATACTGTTACTTCAAATTACAACTTCCAAAGTCTTCAACACCTTTTAAATGCTATAATCACAATGTGACAAGAAATGGAATAAAAATTAGTATCAGTAAAACAAGTGTCAAAGTTTTCAGTGAACTATGCCTTTATGCTCTACCGCCAAGGTTGAAAAGGTCACTTACTAAAAATATCTGGTCTCTTACTGAACAAATAGACGCTGAAAAAGAAGTTAAATGTACAATAGAATCAGCGCCTTCATCTTCTCACAAAATTAGACAGTATCAATTTACACAACTTCGTTCAAAAATTAATAAATGTTCCACTAGCAACCGCAATTTGGTTCCTTAAAGTTACCCGTAGGCATTAGAATCAACAATGTCCGATACGGCGATGATACGGTGTTGCTCGCTGCTAGTCTTGAGGATATGCAGTTGTTGCTGAACAGAGTCAGGGCCCAAAGTATAGAGTATCGATTATACCCCAACATAAACAAAACCAAGTATTTCACCATTAGTAAATCAGCTATGTAAGGAAGGCTAATGTCAGACTTGGAGGAGATCGAACGAGTAGATAGGGTCACGTACCTGGTGAGTATCTTGAGTGAACGATGGGATCACGACACCGAGATAAGGTCCCGGACTGAGAAAGTCAGATGAACGTTCACCGAAATTCACTTTTGTGCTGTCGGAACTTCTTTCTGGACATGAATATCAGAATGGACATTCACCAAGGTAACGGAGAAAAAGATAGAAGCCTTCGAGATGTGGATCTATCGACGACTGCTACGTATTCCTTGGGTGGACCACATCAACAACGAGGAGCTCCTACACCGTATTGGTAAACAGAAAGAACTGCTGAATACCATAAAGCAAAGGAAATTAGAATATTTTGGCTATGTCATGAGATATGAGAAAAAACACCACATCCGTCGGTTGGTAATGCAGGGGAAGATTTATGGACGCCGCGGATCAGGGAGACGACGGATATCTTGGCTTCGGCACGTCAGAGACTGGTACGGGGTGACATCTATTGAGCTTTTCCGAAGAGCAGTCAACAAGACTAGGAGCGCCATAATGATAGCCAACATCCGGTACGGATAAGGCACCTCATGAATGAAGGAAAGTTGCCAAGATCAATCACTTCGAAATATTGGATATCTGATTACATAAACGAAAGCTTCTATTACCTTTAACAGAGCTATAAACTAATGATACAGTTTTAAACAGTACAAAGGCTGCAGAAGCAAGTAAAATGGTTAATTGTAGAAAGCCTCTATATATTGGACATCTTTTTAGAATAATAGAATTGTACAACTTATAATAGTGAGGAGTAAAATCGGAGGACATGGCGGGGTTAGTTAAAAACTCTATTCTTGGTTAAAGAGTATCAGATAATGAACTGAAACACAAAGCGCTGTAACACAGCCCCTCAAATGTAATTCCTAACAACAGGAAAAAAATATCTTGTAAAAACTCCTTTTTCAGCAGTCTGTAAAACATCCTTATTTTAAAACTTCGTAATTTAGAAAAAAGTATTCAACAATATGCTAAACACAGAAAAGACAAATCGTATTTTGCACACAGTACTTATCTTTTTGTCTCTATATTATGTTATATCTTATACGATATGAGCTTAGAAATTTGCGAGAAAAGTGAATCTGGTTAGAATCTCATTTTGTTTCAAATTTCCGTCAACGAAAATATAGAATGCTTTCGTACTTTGCATAATATTTATACGTCACGTTAAAATGGCTGAGAGTTGTTAGGAAGCAAAAATGAAATTGTATGAGAGATTTTCAACTTTTTTAGTTTAATGGATATTTACGGACTTTATTGAAGGAAAGCTGTTGGGCAAAAAATGAACATAACTTCAAATTATATAGAATGGTGGTTTCCAAGTTTTCCTAAAGCGAAAAACCCTTTTGTTAAAAAAAATTTTTGGTGGTTCTCTCCTATCGCCTCCTGCAGTAGTCAACTTTAATTATAATGAAAAAGTGACTGTACGGCCAAATGACTGGGATCAACAGTTACAAGGTAGCTCAATTATTTTCTTCTATTGATGCTATATGTTACCAAGTAGTAAAATTTGTTTCCTTGTAACTTGTGCCACCTCTCACTCAGTAGGGCAATTTATTTCTCCGTGTTTTCGTTACTTTTCATCATATCTAAAAAGTATATAAGCAGTGAAGCACAATAAGCAGGCATAATCTCCAACGTATGAGCATGACTACAATAGAGAATATTTAACAATGAGTTTTACTCATTATCATCATCATCATGTTAATACTGGTCTCCTCCCTCCTCATCAGCAGCCGCCGCCAACGCCACTTCAATGTGTTAGTTCCCTAGTTCGAACACCGGCGAATCCAAAACAATTCAGCCAAGACCCATCATGTTCCCCAGGGCATCCCATCGCCGACAAGCCTCAACCTCCAAGGCACCAGACTCCGATGGTCAAACAGCATCAACTACATGGGTTTCCACCACGACAAGGACCAGATTACCGCCTCCACCAAGAAAGCCATCCAGCTCCTTGGGAAGCATTGTCCTCTTCTCAAGTTCAGTAAATTTGTCAATTCGCTACGAGTGACATTTTACGAGATAATCATTCCAGCCGGATTGATCTACAGCAGCCCAGCACGTTACCAAATGTTACGTTCCCCCAGATTCACACTTCAGACCGTCCAAAACAAGGCCCTCCGTATCATCGCCAAAGCACCATAGTTTATACACAACACCCAGCTTCACCGATACCTCCAGATCACAACAAACCGGAAATTCATGAGAAATGTTCAGCTCAGGGAAAAATTGTCTTTTGGCAGTACGGCTTTACGGAGTGAAGTACCCTAAAGACGTATACCATCTAGAAAATTTTTTCAGTGCTTAATGGAACGGTTTGATGGTAGTGGTAACGTTGAGTATACGAAACGGAAAGTAGTAAACCAGAATTCTCCCGATGAGGAAAAAGAAATGGAGATTTTACTCATGCTGAAGATAATCCCCAGGTCAGCAGCCACCAACTAGCTGACTTATCTGACACATCCCAATCTACGGCTGATCGCACCACGAGAAAATACAAGTATCATCTCTTTCGTATGGAACTACACCAAGAACTTCAAGGCTGTGATTTTGAACGACGAGTAAACTTTTGTACCACCATGAATGGAGCAATAGAGGCCGATCCAAATTTTTAATCCAAAATGTTTTCTGATGAAGCTACTTTTAACACTAATGGACCAGTTAATATGCATTATTATTTAACAGTTAATCTATTTTGGGTCCGAGAAGTTCAAAACCAAAACCATTGGTCGCTTAATGTATGATGTGGAATATTAAATTTTCGAATTATTGGTCCATATTTCTTCCGCGAACCGCTTAATGGGCCTAGATATCTGAATTTTTTGCCAAATGAATTACCCCAGCTTCTTGAAGAAGTTAATAACTTTGAAAGGGAACAAATGTGGATTCAACAAGTCGGAGCTCCTGCTCATTACCACCGGGAAGTTCGGGCATTTTTAAAAGATCGTTACTCACAAAAATGGATCGTTAGGGATGGATTCATTCAGTGGCCCCGTCACTCATGTGACTTAACACCTTTAGACTTCTTTTTGTGGAGCTACAATAAAGGTCGTGTTTATATGAATCCCCCTACAATACCAGTAGATATGGAAAATAGAATACGGGATGCGTGTAGGACAGTAACGCCCTTTATGCTAAGGAAAGTGAAGGAAAATATAGTAAAACGACTAAACATGTGTATTCAAGTAGACGGGCATATTTTTGAACATTTATTAGGTCATAATAACTAATCATTAGATAAGTTAAACTATATTAAAATTATTATTAACTGTTTGTTTATGTTTTCATAATAGCGTAAGTGTATTAAAAACGAGGGTAAAAATTGAAAAATTCGAAATAAATCGAAAACTATTAGAAATAGGTATATGACATACTTAATAAAAATTGGAGGGTTTTGTAAAATCTATCAGAAAAAATAATAATATACAGGATGTGCCATTTAAAAAAATTTAGATTTTTCAATTTAAAATAGTCGAAATATATAAATTTATTTTGAACACCCTGTAGCATTTAACTCAAATTTCTTTACATATGTCTTTTTTTTTTCATCTCTATAGAACGCTCGTACCACCTTCACAAATAATGGAGCTACTGGCAATTTTTTACAAAATTGAAAACTAGTATTTTTTTTTTTAAATTGAAATATTAGAAAAACTACTAGGTTTAAGTATATAACTTTATTAATGAAAAAGTTATAAAATTTTACGCAGAATTTAAAAATAAATTAGAAAATAGGGTGTTGCATATAAAAAAACCTATGTTATATCGGCCACACTTTTTTAAAGTACCCTGTATTCTCAAAAATAATTTTAAACTGTGCACCTTAACATTCTACATACAAAACTATTGTATTTAACATTTTACAACTTTAACAAATGAGATAATGAACTTTTACTCTATCGTTGACTCACCCTGTATATTATGTTTCTGTAATCAAATCATTGTATGTATCGTGTAGTAATAGTGTGAAGCGACTTAGTTAATCAATAAATAGTAACCAGTAATACTGGTCTCTATGTCAGAGTAGCAGTATTTACGTTTAAATAGTTTTTTTTTACAGGTACCACTAAACTGTTAATAGCAATATGTATTAGTACGCTATTTCCAATGTTGACAGTAGCACATTATCATTTTCCCTTTTGTAGATTTTGCACCTCTTTTGGCGGTTTTACATGAGAAGGAGCTAAGATTTGTTGACTATTAATATCTTTTAAGCTATAGTTCATAAATCTTTACTGATCTGGTGATTATGTTGTGGCTATCTGACGAGCTCCAAAATGAAACATAACATGGCTCGTCTTAGTTCGGTGACTAATAGACAGTACGTCCCTGTTGTCCGATATACTTTGATCTTCTGACTTTTAAAGACAGGGTAAAACATACTAACGGCTTTCACCAGATAAGCCGCTCTATATTATTGTCCTTGTTTTTTTACGGGCTCTAAACCCATATTTCGCTAATTCCATCCAAAATTTGATGGTATTAGTAAGGGACTTTTTTCCCTTTTAAACAAGCACTTGAATACGACTGTTAGGATACACTGAACCCTTGAATGTGCCCATTTCTTTCATGCTTCGGTGCACCGAGCTGAAATACAAATAGGCTTTTAAATATAAAAAAGACCTCATGTAATCCGGATGGAAAATGACCCCGGTCAGACAACCTTAACAGCTTAAATCTTAAAACATTTTAGGAAATTATGTAAAGTTAAGATTATTTTCTTGTTATTGAACAGCTGTTTCAACAACTGTATGGAAGCTAAAAGCTTTTAGACTTATTTCTTTGCCATACTTAATTGATACTGTACTTATTTGTGTGATAAAATTTTAAATAACCGGTCAAGTGCAAGTTAAACTTGCGCAATTAGTGTTCCGTACGTTAATTGCTTTTAAAATAAAAAAAAAATTGTTACAGAGGTATAAAATGATCAGTGACTTCACAAAATACATCCCAAATGAGTTTTCAACAAAGTTTGTTTCGAATCTTTACTGAAATCTGATGACCTTGAAATTTTTGTTTTTTTTTATATACCATATAAATTATTAAAGGTAATGCACTCGTGATAATTTTCGTTCAATCTACACCCTGTGGAGAATATTCCAGAATTTTTTCGAAATTTTTTGATAAGTACTTTTCAAGATAAGGCCCGGGACAGCGATTTTTCGCGAATTCTTAAACATAATACAAAGAAAAATGCGCGCAAGTATAATATTATATATATGTTTTTTACTCGTGTTTTCACAAGCTTTCATTTGACACCACACTCGATGACCTAGTAAAAATTTTTTTTTTCACTTCCGACTTCACCCCCTAAAATTAACCCCTTAAGTCAAAATTTAATTCACAAAACTACATGGCTCTGATGAGGCCATCAATTCCTATATTATTACCAAATTTCACCTTTCTATGTCAAAAGTTTCGGAGAAAATCGGGTGTGACAGACAGACAGACACCGAATTGATCTTATAACTGTTCCGTACGGAACACTAAAAATGGGTAAAATTATTTACCCAGCACTCGCATTGCAAATACTGCTCTAAGTCTTTTTTTTATTTTATTTTACGTATTACTTTTTATACTCGAAATAATGAAAAAAAAAAAATTGGTGAAATGATTTTAAAATAAACATTAAATGTGACTGTCTCACACTAAAGAATAATTTAATACAATCAACTTTATGGTGATAAAATTAGAAATTTACAATGTTTAAATAATCAAAATAGTATTTAATAATTAAAAAACTACATTCCTCTCATTTAAATCCACATCGAACAAAATATTTACTCTCTGCCAATGAAATATTTGTATACGTGAAAGAATAAAATCCAAATGTAGGCGATACAGATAAAATAATAAAAACCGGTCAAGTGCAAGTTGAACTTGCACAATTAGTGTTCCGTACGTTGATTGCTTTTAAAATAAAAAAAAATTGTTACGGTGGTATAAAATGATCAGTGACTTCACAAAACACACCCCAAATGAGTTTTCAACAAAGTTTGTTTCCAATCTTTACTGAAAACTGATGACCTTGAAATTTTTGTTTTTTTTATATACCAGATAAATTACACAGGGCAACAAAAAAATATTTTTGTTTTGGTGCCTGGGATTTTAGAGCTGATTTTAACTATATTTGGGACGCTAAATCTATACATGCAATCCGTTTTTCTCTATCAGCTCTACTTTTTTAGATACATCAACTTATCTACCAATCTGGTTTTTATTCAGTATATTCATTTATGAGAGTTCTAAAATTATTATATATTCATTAATGTAGGTACAATGGTTTTATTGTCCGTCTGTAATTGAGTAAATTCCAGGTAAATCTATAAATAGTGGAACCATTGCCTATCAGGTACCTGAACTGACCCTTTTAATCACCTAACTCGGGTAAGTCTCGTCAGTTTGTGCGTTCTTACTAATGAGAGTAGATCGAATTCGGCGTGTTATTTTATGTTAAGAAAAGAGTGTTTTTGTGTTATTGAACAGAATTAAAATGAGTTCAGGTTCCAGTTCAAGAAGAAGTTGTGTAAATCAACCTGATGTGTTTTGCTATATATGCGGAGAATACATGTTTCAACAAAAAACAGACAAACTATTACTGACTTTGTAAAGCGAGCGTATCTTGGATACTTTGGAGTTAAGCTTGGTGATCAGGACAAAACGTGGGCCCCACATCTCGTATGTAAAACTTGTACAGAGCATTTACGGCAGTGGACTACCGGGAAACGAAAATGTCTAAAATTCGGCGTACCAATGGTTTGGAGAGAACCAAAAAACCACTTCAATGATTGTTATTTCTGTTTAGTAAATACTAATGGAATCAATCGAAATAACCGCAGTAAGTGGACTTATCCCAATTTAGACTCGGCAATACGCCCTATCCCGCACTCAGATGAAATACCGATTCCAACATTTCATCAGCTACCACATATCTCTGATGACGAATATTTTCCCTCTGATCGCTCTTCTGATGCTAATAAAAGTTCTGATGCTAATGAAACTAACAGTGACTATGAGGGGACGTCATCAGTTCCTCAACGCTTCAATCAAAATGAATTAAATGATCTCACCAGGGATCTCAATTTATCGAAAAAAGCTTCTGAAGTACTGGCTTCTAGGTTGAACGACAAAAATTTACTGGAACAAGGAACCAAAATTACCTTTTACCGTACAAGAGAAAAAGATCTGCTACCATTCTTTTCTCAAGAAGACAATCTTGTATTTTGTCACGAAATTAGGGGACTCATGAAAGAAATGGGACTTTCTGAATATATTCCAGATGATTGGCGCCTATTTATTGACAGTTCAAAGCGAAGTTTAAAATGTGTCCTTCTACATAATGGGAATAAATATGGTTCAATACCACTAGCTCACTCAACGAAACTGAAAGAAGAATATAATACCATAGCTTTGGTCTTGCAGAAGATAAAGTATTACGAACATCAATGGATGATTTGTGTAGACTTAAAAATGGTAAACTTTCTTCTTGGGCAGCAAAGTGGTTACACGAAATATCCGTGTTTCTTGTGCCTCTGGGATAGTAGGGACAAAACACACCACTGGGTTAGAAAAGATTGGCCTCAGAGAGAAAACATGGACGTTGGGGAAAAGAATGTCATTAACGACGCTTTGGTTGAAAGAGAAAAAATCATACTTCCTCCGTTACATATAAAGTTGGGCTTAATGAAGCAATTTGTAAAGGCTCTTGATAAGAATGGGTCTTGTTTTGCATATATAGGGGTAAAAATGCATCAGTTGAGCACAGAAAAACTCAAAGCAGGGATATTTGACGGCCCACAAATAAGACAATTAATTAAGGATCCTGCCTTCATAAATTCAATGAATCAAGTTGAACGAGAAGCTTGGACATCATTTGTTGCAGTTGTAGAAAATTTTCTAGGCAAACATAAAGCTCAAAACTATGTTGAAATGGTTAACAAGATGCTTAATAGTTTCAAATCCTTAGGGTGCAGTATGAGTATTAAAATACACTATTTACACAGCCACTTAGACCGTTTTGCAGAAAATTTAGGAGACATGAGTGAGGAACAAGGTGAAAGATTTCACCAAGATATTAAAGTTATGGAGGACCGCTACCAAGGAAGATGGGACATGCACATGATGGCAGATTACTGCTGGAGTTTAAAAAGGGACTGTTTAAAAAAACATTCAAGAATGTCGCGGAAAAGAAGCTTTCCAAGTGTTGAGTGACTATTTCATTTCTTCAATGTTTTTTTTTTGTTTGTAAGTACGACATAATATTGTATTTTGTATAACTAAAATAAAAATTTCGTATCTACTTTTGTTTACTACACTTACGGATTTGAGTTACAATAATGTAACTTATATTTCTCTAAAATTGTATATCTTAAAAATTTGAGCTCCTAGGTACAAATGAATACGTTATTTGAATTCAGGACATCAAATTGATATAGAATCAGCTCAAAAAACCTCGACACCAAAACAGCTGTTCCCCTGTGTTATTAAAGGCACTCGTGATAATTTTCGTTCAATCTACACCCCGTGGAAAATATTCCAGAATTTTTTCAAAATTTTTTGATCAGTACTTTTCGAGAAGTATTACATTATATATATATATATATATATATATATATATATATATATATATATATATATATATATATATATATATATATATTTTAGTCGTGTTTTCACAAGCTTTCATTTGACATCACACTCGATGACCTAGTAAAAAATTTTTTTTCACTTTCGATTTCACCCCCCAAAACTAACCCCTCAAGTCAAAATTTAACTTTCAAAACTACATGCCTCCGATGAGGCCATCAATTCCGATATTAGTACCAAATTTCAACTTTCTATGTGAAATAGTTTCAGAGAAAATCGGGGTGTGAAAGATAGACAGGCAGACAGATAGACGGACAGACAGACACCGACGTGATCTTATAAGTGTTCCTTACGGAACACTAAAAATGGGTAAAATTATTTACCCAGCACTCGTATTGCATATACTGCTCTCAGTTAATCTTTTTTTTAATTTTATTTCACGTACTATTTTTGTTATTATTCGAAATAATAAAAAAAAAATTGGTGTAATTTTAAAATAAACATTAAATTTGACTGTCTCACACTAAAGAATAATTTAAAACAATCCATTTTATGGTGATAAAATTAGAAATTTACATTGTTTAAATAACAGGCCAACGATGAAAAAACTTTTTTAATAATTTTACCTGATTCCTATGTTTTCTGGCGTGCTGAGTCCGAAAACAATAATAAAAAGTCGTATCACCCCTCAATTTTTCACATTTTGATATTCAAAATATGAAAAGTTTATTTTTTATCATTCGAATGTTATTAGGTTGGCAATAAAATCAGAATTTTATAAGTTTGGCAGTAAAAGCAAATGTTATTAGGTTGGCAGTTCCGATAAATGTCACAGTTGTTTGTTTTCTTCCAGTTAATATAAACTCGCATTCCAGTGTTTAACGCATGTGCTTTAATTCATACTCAAAATATGGCTAATCGTGGTTGTAAAAACTTTCCCAAAACTTTTTGTTATATACATATGTGGTGAGCTTGTAGTTAAAAAACACCAAAGAAACATTACTGACTTTGTAAAAAAAGTATATTTTGCATATTTTGGTGTAGAAATCGGTAATCAAGAAAAATGTTAGGCTGCTCACAAAGTATGTTATGTTTGTGTCGAGGATCTTAGGAAATGGTATAAGAAAGAAAAGAAAGCTTTTAGATTTGTAGTACCCATGGTATGGAGAGAGCAAGAAAATCATTCAAATGGTTGTTATTTTTGCAGCGTTGATGTTTCTGGATATAACTCCAAAAATAAGACAGTAATAGTAATAGTCCCGAATTTAATGAAAGTCGACCGGATGATGATGAGTTATCTAGAAAATTTAAAACCACAGTTGTTTACACAAGCTGAGTTAAATGATTTAGTGAGAGATTTGAGTGTGACTAAGGAAAAAGCAGAATTGCTTATTTCTAGGCTGAAAGAAAAACATTTATTGGAATCTGGAACATCTATTTATCGTTATAGAATAGGAGATCAACAGTTTGCTCAGTTTTTCAAGCAAGACGAGGATTTGGTTTACTCCCATGATCCCTATTTTGAAATTAAATCGATGTCATATTGTGAGAGAACTGTGGGTGACACAAAAAAACTGATACCAGATAAGGTTTCAGCACCCAAAAATACACTTAGATGTATTGGTTTAAAAAGTTTTTACAAATATTTTTTTTGTTGGCCTGTGTAATCAAAACGGTATTTAATAATTAAAAAACTACATTCCTCTCATTTAAATCCATATCAAACAAAATATTTACTGTCTGCCAACGAAATGCGTTAAAGAATAAAATCCAAATATAGACGATACAAATAAAAAATTGCCAGTGATGCTAAAAAAAAATGTCTTGATTTGTAAATAAATATAAACCATTTTTGTACTGTCTGGCTAGATTATTATTTTTTCTATAAGTAGTTTTATGTTAGAAGTTAAAAAATATGTATTTTGTTATCTAAAAACCCTAAGACCTGATTAAAGCAAAAATTTTGGAGGGAGATTTTTTTTTACAAATACAGTACTTCCCCCTAGCTGGAAAAGTAAATACAATAATTACCCTGCTGTTTGCTGAATACAATTCCGAAAACTTAAGCGTTTGTGTTTCTAAAACTTATTCTATATTCAACTCACTATTTTTTTAGGTTACTCTGCAATCAGATTTTAATCCATTCAGTATACTATTTCTGATAAAATTAGAAATAATGGAAAAACAAGAACAATTAAATAGACGTATTTTACAACATACACGCAATCACTTTTTTTAACTCGCTACCACATCCCTTTCGCCCTATATATATTAAAATATAACAAAAATTTATAATAAAAATCCAATATCACAATCAAAAACCAGGAAACATTATTATAATGCTATTGAAATGATACATTAACCCCCACCTGTTTCACCCTCTTCCCCCGTTTACAATGAAAATATTGAAAAAAATGTAATGATTCCTTGAGTAGAAGAATTCCAAAAAAAAAAAAACTTATAACAATAAAATACGAAGCATACCTCCACATTCCACCCTTTGGGTACCTAATATGCTTTAATATATATAAGAAATCAATTAAAATTTGCCCATTCTTCCATACAAAATATAATTTTCATAATATTATAGTCTCATACAAGATTCTTCCATCTTTCTCACTCGCTTTGCCTATTAAAATTGATAATAATAAAAAAAACTTAAGTTTTATGTTCCTACAATTCAAGAACCCTGAAAGGGCCGTAGAGTAGGATATAAATGAGCAGCACCTCTAACCCCCTACCCTATAACCCTTTATATATTCTACTTAAGGTTTGTCAATTCCATCAACGAAAAACTCTGTGAAAGTTTACAAAATACTATTGAACCTATACAATATTTAACGGCCCCCACCTTTTTCTTCGGTTAAAATTGAAAATAATGAAAACATAACCTAACTAATTCCTCTACTCTAAAAACCTGGAAAAGAACATATAACGCTTTATATACAAAATTACTGCTCTAGTCTCCTTCTTCGCCCCTTCCTTCTCTATCACGTTATACTACAAATATGTACTCAAAATATGTATTTATTATCTTACCAAAAAAATCAAAAACATTATCGTATTACTATTAAAACTATATAAAAATCATCGACTCTTGCACTTCCTTGAGCTCAAGAGATATATCTCAAAAATTTCATCTCATTATTACGACTTCCTCGCCGATATCCTTAGGATATGAAAAAGGGTAAAAGCCCTACTCATGTGGAGATGCGATGATAAAAAAAATCTCCTCAATAGGTATTACCTATGTACTAAGTTTGAAATTGATATCTCATTTCCTTTACGAGATATCGTCCCAACAGACCGACAGACAGACAGAGCGACGAAAATCAGTGGCTATGTTTTTCGTGATATAGAAATTCCAAAACGTGAACAAAAACAAAAATCTTGGATTGTAATTTTTCACGAATACAATACTTTAATTTGGTAATAAAAGTAACATAATTTTCAAATTTAAGGACTGAAAAAACCCTGAAAAAGAGGTATACATGTGAAATTTTAAATCGCTCCTCCAAATCCTTTCCCTCACGCATTTAAGTCATTGTATGTAGAGCCATTTTACGTAAAGTATGTTCATTATCTTAACCAAAAACTAGAGTACAATATTGTTATAATGCTCTTGAAACTACACAAAATTGATTAACCACTGCTGCTTTCATTCTTTCCGCAGAAGGTTGTCTTTATACTTCAAGCATCATGTACTGAATTTGAAATGGATAATTCATTTCGCTCGAGAGTTATTGTGGCAACAGACTGGCACACTGAGGGAAAGGCAGGACAACAGAAACAGGAAACTATACTTTTGTGACCTAGGGACCCTGAAATATGAAGAAGTGCAAAAATCTCGGAGGGAAATTTGTTCATAAATAAAATAGTCTCCTTTAGCAAAAGAAGTAAAAAAGTGTCTTCGTTGGAATTGAATTATGTGTCAACAGTTAGTGAATTCTTATCGAAAATCAATCAACGTTCATACATCTTTTCATCAAAAAGAAAACTAACTTTTAATGCAAAACAAAACACTTATCAATTATAATTGTTAAACTATTCATTTAAATCAATATATACTTTTTCAGTTTCGATACAGCTTTTGGCATGGTGTAATATTTTGCTAAATTAGTTTTTTAGAGGCTCTCGAGAAGTCGCGAGTAGTGTCGCATCCTTCCAAACATTTTCAATGGGATTCATATAGCACTTTTTCATAACAGTAAAGACTGGGGAAGAGAACATAGCCATCGGTTGCTAAATTGGATGAATACGGCAAGTGATCTAATGCGTAAACTTGGTTTTTGTTGAAAGATTATTTTACAATATTAGATTGGAATTAGCAAATTTGAAGCCTCACGAGCAGTCCTCCTATATACAAACATGCAACGTTGTAATAATATTACCAGCAGTAATATAATCTTAGGGCGTAGAGACTGATCTATAAACCCGTGCAAATAACTTGTTTCTATTACTAACTGTTTCTGCTATGTTTACAATTGCCCTTTTTGCAAGCATAGGCGCATCGTAAAGAAAACGACGAGTTTTCCTTCGTACAAATAAAAAACTAGCTATTTTGAAAATCATTTGGGAATTCCCTATAAAAATTTAGGTTGAAAAATAGGTGGAGTAAGTGATTAGAATCATATAAATAGTTTTGTTTTTTATACTGTTTAATTTTGTTTATGCAACGGTATTTTAATCAATGCTAATTTGTTTCAACGTTAGTTTTCTCAAATTTAGAAAAAACTTTACTAATACCATTTTAAAATTATAAAAGCGGAACAGTAAAGTCCTTCTGTTTGCAACGCATACTGAAAAAGTCAGTTTATTTTAAGAGACAATTAAAAAACTTCTCTTTAGTTCGGAACTGACCGCACTACTATGTCGTAAAATGTTCCCACTTGACACGAACGATCTTTCCGTGGGCTTATGTGGATTCGGCCATAAATAATTTCCCGTTTACAAACAAATGCTGTAGGAAATCTTAAAATCAAAAAAGAGCGGCACGTATGACGAAAGAAATGATTCACGAAGGTCTTGAATCGCAACTAGATGTACAGGGTGAGGCAACGATAGAGTAGTTTATTATCTCATTCGTTTCGGGAATGACGAAAAAAATTTAAATACGTTTTAGGGAATATTAAGGTGCACAGTTTAAAATTGTTTTTGAATATAGTTTTCACTTTCGTAAAAAATTGCCAGTAGCACCATTGTTTCTGAAGGTGGAATACTCATAATTGGTACGAGCGTTCTATAGAGATGAAAAAAAGATATATGTCAAGAAATTTGAGTTAGATGCTACAGGGTGTTCAAAACAAATTTATGCATTTCGTATATTATTATTTTTTCTGATAGATTTTACAAAACCCTTTACAAAAACTTTTATTAAGTATGTCATATACCTATTTCTAATAGTTTTCGATTTATTTTGAAATTTTCAATTTTTACCATTGTTTTTAATAAACTTACCCTACTGTGAAAACATAAACAAATAGTTAATAATACTTTTAATATAGTTTAACTTTTCTAGTAATTAATTATTATGACGTAACAAATATTCAAAGCTATGCCAGTCTACTTGAATACACATGTTTAGTCGTTATACTATATTTTCCTTTACTTTCCTTAGCATAAAGGGCATTATGGTCCTGCATGCATCCCGTATCCTATTTTCCATATCTACTGGTGTTGTAGGAGGATTTACACACGATCTTTAATGTAGCCGCACATAAAGAAGTCTAAAGGTGTTAAGTTACATGATCGAGGGGGCCACTGTATGAATCCATCCCTACCGATTCATTTTTGTGGGTAACGATCGTTTAAAAATTCCCGAACTTCTCGGTGGCAATAAGCAGGAGCACCGTCCTCTTGAATTCACATTTGTTCCCTTTCAAAGTTATCAACTACTTCAAGAAGCTGAGTTAATTCGTTTTGCAAAAAAAATTAAATATCTAGGCCCGTTAAGCGGTCCGCGGAAAAAATGTGGACCAATAATTCGAAAATTTATTATTCCACACCATACATTAAGCGACCAGTGGTTTTGGTTTTGAATTTTCCAAACCCAAAATGGATTAACTGTTGAATAATAATGCATGTTATGGCTGTTAACTGCTCCATTACTGCGAAAAGTAATTTCATCAGAAAACATTATTTTGGATAAAAAATTTGGATCGGTCTCTATGCTCCATTCATGGTGGTACAAAAGTTTAGTCGTCATTCACAATCACGGTCTTGAAGTGCTTGGTGTAGTTCGATATGAAAGGGATGATACTTGTATTTTCTCGTGGTGGGATTAGCTGTAGATTGGGATGTGTCCTGGGCATTATCTTCAACATGAAGTAAAATCTCCATTTCTTTTTCCTCTTTCTGGTTTACTACTTCGGTTTCGTATACTCAACGCTATCACTACCATCAAACCGTTCCACTAATCACTGAAAAGATTTTCTAGATGGTATACGTCTGTTAGGGTACTTCGCTCCGTAAAGCCTTACTGTCAAAAGACAATTTTTTCCCGCTTCGCCCAGTATATAAACCATATCAATTAATTCATTTTTAGGAAAATCTATAACTACTACCTTTATATGTCACTTACTACAACAAATTAAACTATTTTTACTTACTTAATAGACATGTTCAAATTTGACAATGCCTACATTTTTGTTTTACCTTGGCAACTATGAAGCTATAGCGTAAGAGTATTAAAAACAAGGGTAAAAATTGAAAAATTCTAAATACATCGAAAACTATTAGAACTAGGGATATGACATACTTAATAAAAGTTGGAGGATTTTGTAAAATCTATCAAAAAAATACATATATACAGGGTGTCTCATTTAAAAAATGTAAGATTTTTCAATTTAAAATAGTCAAAATGCATAAATTTATTTTGCACACCCTGTAGCATCTAACTCAAATTTCTTTACATATATCTTTTTTCATCTCTATAGAACACTCGAACCAATTATGAGCATTCTACCTTCAGAAACAATAGCGCTACTGGCAATTTTTTACGAAACAGAAAACTAGTATTTTTTTACAAAAATTGAAATAAAAAATTAATAGGTTTAGGTGTATAACATTATTAATAAAAAAGTTATATAATTTTACGCAGAATTTAAAAATAAATTAGAAAACAGGATGTTCCAAAAAACATATATTATATCGGCCACACCTTTTTTGAAGTACCCTGTATACTCAAAAATAATTTTAAACTGTGCACCTTAACATCCCCCAAAGCTATTACATTTAACATTTTTTCGTCATTTCAGAAACAAATGAGATAATGACCTTTACTCTATCGTTGACTCAGCCTGTACTGTGGGAAATGCAGTCCAGGGCAGTTCATTCTGAAGAAATGAGATCCTTCTTATAAAATAGATCTTAAAGAGGGTGGTAAGGAAAGCCGCAAGCTTGACCATGTACGTATATGATGTATTATTGGTGTCTTTCTAACATACATTGTTCTGGAAATAATCAAACGCCCTACGTCCATCGAATACTGCCCACGAAAATATTTATAGATTAGTGACAAGTCATAAACTTCTCTTCTTCGGTGCAATGTGATTATAATTTGAGGGGAGTTTGGGTCCAGAAATCAAAATATAACTAATGCAGGCTATATTTGCAAGCATATCCCGACACAAGGACCCTGTGTTGGATTAACACCTCTTGTGGAGTGCACAGCTGTCTGATACTGATGAGTTCTTGAAAAGTTTTTTTTTCTATACGTCTAACATGATTCTGCCTCAACATATTTGCTCTCAAGTTAGCGCTTGGCAAGTTAAGCGAAGATGCTAGTGGAAAGGAGTATCCCGAATAATCATGTCGGATTCTGTAAAATTAACTTTTTTAGAAAAAAAGCGCTGTCACGTTTTTTTGTGACTTAAGTAGCACTGGGATAGAATTTCTTCCAAGGCTTAGTTGGAAGTGAAGAAATATAGTAAACATGTAAAGCAAAAACACTGGACTTGAATCAACCTCATTGCTTTTTTTAATGAAACATTTGGTATATAATTTTCTTAATGAACAAAACCTATCAATTGAAGAAAAATTATAGGTCTATTTGAAACTGTAAGCTTATTACGGTAATAACTATTTTAAGTTAGGGGCGTTGTATATATAAAAGAAAACTAAATTTTTGCAGTCAATACGAAATAATTTCCGATATATATAAGAATTATGGCTTTTATTCAGAAAGGTCAAGGTCAAGTAATGTATAGATTTAATCTACAAATTGTTAATGGATGTTACGGAGAAATTCTTCGATATTTTTAAAACCTTTTATAGTTTAAATAGTCTTGGTTTGCGAGATAATTTTCCTTTATTGCTTGTGTCTTTGAAATATAAGAAAATATATCAGGATATAGATCAGGCATTACTATAATGGGGTTCTCCAGTGGTAGACGATCATTTTCAAAAACTTTTGAGCTCTATGTACAGAATTGTTAGATTAAAAATTTTATTCTGCATCTATGCATATAATAATTATAATCTGACTATATGTCGTAATAAAGAAAAAAGCAATATTTATATATTGGTTGTCGAATTCTTTAAATTTTTGTAAACAATTGTAAAATTTTTGAATAGGTCTTGTTCACATAAATTCGTGAATCAAATATTTGCAGATTCATTACAAAAATAAGACTGGTATTGATGACGAGTACATTGCAAGGTAAAACATTTTGCTTTATTTGTAATGCGAAATTTTGCGCATTTACGCTGCAAATCCTCAAAAGTCATTTTCATTTCTGTCCTAAATAAGCAAAATTTGACAGATGAACTGTACTACAGAAAATGTTAAAATTAACTAAACTAGGGAAAAAAGTCATGAAGTTGAAGACGAAAAGACAAAAAAGAAAGTTCAAAAGTGTGAAGCAAACAGAACAATATTGCATCGAAAATGAAATAGTATGAAAGCAGCTAGATAACAAAAGACTTTGTAGAGTTCAGTATCTATATACTCTCTTGATGAATTCGTTTGACAGGTTCACTACAATTCTTCAATGTAGTGAGGTAAGGAGAATGTTACAGGTAACTTAAAATAAACTACTGTAGAAAAGTTTGGAGCCAAGGTCATTGTCTAGCAGATTATAAATATGTATATCATACTTAAGAATATGTATTTTGGCCAGATTTAGCAACGGCACATTAGGTGAAACCACAATACTATGGCTAGAAAACTTTAATATCTTCCCTGTGTCTCGAAAAATCTGAATTCCCATAACATAACAGAACAGAACAGTTGAGAGATACTGGCCTTAAAAAAAGTATTTTTAATGTATTGTTCAGTTATTGTAAATATATTAGACTAGCCGTGTCCGCGACTCCACTCGTGTGGACAACATTCACTATTATCGTCACTGCTCATTCCTTATGTTACCTCACGTAATAAAATATATCCTACAACCTGGCAAGAGAACATATATATGTTAAAAAAAAAATCAGGTAAATTGGAGAAGTAGTTCTCGACTAATAAGCGCACTAACGGACAGATAGACAAACAGAGAGACTTTGCATTTTATTTAAATTATATTCTTTGGTACATGATATTCTTCCATTTTTAATGGTTTAGGCAGCGTATTGCAAGAGAACGCGCTAGCGACTTGATCCACTATTATCGTTAGTGCTTATTCCTTATGTTACCTAATGTAATAAAATATATCCTATAACCTGGCCAGGGAACATACGTATATTTTAAAAAAAAATCACGTAAATCAGATAAGTGGTTCTCGAGCGATAAGCGCACTAACGGACAGGTAGACAGACATACAGAGAGAGAGACGTTTCATTTTATATATATTATAGAAGATTATAGATAACCTGGTCAGAGAATAAATGTATACTACTCAGTATATATCACCACTACACCAAAGACTTTATTTTTGCGCTCGACGCGCGTTTCGCTAACAATATTAGCTTCATCAGGAGCGATGATTGACTCATCGTATCTCTCTCAATCACCGGCCCTGATGAAGTTAACATAGTCAGCGAAACGCGCGTTGAGTGCAAAAATAAAGTGTTTGGTGTAGTGATTATATATACTGAATAGTGTCATTATGCCAAAGATTCCACGTTTCTAACACAAAAAATGTATAAATTAAAAAGAAAACACGTAAATCGGATAAGTGGTTTTCGAGTGATAAATGCGCTAACGGACAGACAGACAGACAGAGAGACGTTACATTTTATATATATTCTATTCTTTGCTACATGATAGCATATAGGCATATAGGCAGTGTATTGCAAGAAAACGCGCTAGCGGCAAACTTTTTCCGAATTGATTCACTATTATCATTTTTTTCCTTATGTTACCTACCGTAATAAAATATATCCTATAACTAGGCCAGAGAACATATGTATGTTTTAAAAATAAACACGTAAATCGGATAAGTGGTTCTCCAGTGCTAAGCGCACTAACGGACAGACAGACAGAGAGACGTTGCATTTTATATTTATTATAGATATTCCTTGCTACATGATATTGTTCGATATTTAATGATTTAGGCAGTGTATTGCAAGAGAACGCGCTAGCGGCACACTTTTTTCCGACTTGATTTACTATTATCGTCACTGCTTATTCCTTACCTTACCCAACGTAATAAAATATGGCCTATATCCTGATCAGAGAACATATGTATGTATTTAAAAAAGCACGTAAATCGGATAAGTGGTTCTCCAGTGATAAGCGCACTAACGGACAGACAGACAGAGAGACGTTGCATTTTATATATATTAGAGAAGAATAACACAGGTTTAAGTATTTTTTTATGCTGAATCCGAAAAAATCATAACAAAAGGTATTCACCGTGAGGTTTTTTTCAGAAAACATACTTAAATTTGCCAGAAAACTATTAAATTGAAAAAAATACATTTTAATAAATAACACAGGTATACAAAAAAAATCTCTGTCTTTTAAGTGAGACACGTGTTTTCTGAAGTACTCTTTAATGCTTAGTCCATAAAAAATCATTAAAAAAGACACCCACCTTGAGGTTTTTTCAGAAAACAAACTTAAAGTTGCCAGAAAACTATCAAATTGAAAAAAATGCATTTTAATAAATAATGTAAAACTGTATAATCATTAAAATTATCAAATAAAACTATTATTTCGGACATCTTTAAATGTTCTTAATCTACATTTATCATAAAAAACTTAAAAATATTAGATTTTAGTGTTCATGTTTAACAAAAAACACGCATACACCACCTTTAACTAAGCTACGTAGCAAAATGCTGTTTAAAATAAATACGTGCAACCGCTAAATTAAAATAACCGGTCAAGTGCAAGTTGAACTTGCACAATTAGTGTTCCGTAAGTCGATTGCTTTAAAAAAAAATTTACGGAGGTGTCAAATGATCAGTGACTTCACAAAACACACCCCAAATGAGTTTTCAACAAAGTTTGTTTCCAATCTTTACTGAAAACTGATGACCTTCAATTTTTTTTTTTTTTTTTTTTATATACCAGATTAATTGTTAAAGATAATGCATTCGTGATAATTTTCGTTCAATCTACATCCCGTGGAGAATATTCCAGAATTTTTTCAAAATTTTTTGAACAGTACTTTTCAAGATAAGAAGGGGGACAGCGATTATTAAAAAATAATACAAAGAAAAGTGTGCGCAAGTATTACATTATATATATATATATATATATATATATATATATATATATATATATATATATATGTATATATGTATATATATATATATATATATATATATATATATATATATATATATATATATATATATATATATATATATATTACTAGTGTTTTCACAAGCTTTCATTTGACACCACACTCGATGACCTAGTAACATTTTTTTCTCACTTCCGATTTCACCCCTCCAAAACTAACCCCTTGAGTCAAAATTTAACTTTCAAAACTACATGGCTCTGATGAGGCCATCAAATTTTTTGAACAGTACTTTTCAAGATAAGAAGGGGGACAGCGATTATTAAAAAATAATACAAAGAAAAGTGTGCGCAAGTATTACATTATATATATATATATATATATATATATATATATATATATATATATATATATATATATATGTATATATATATATATATATATATATATATATATATATATATATATATATATATATATATATATTACTAGTGTTTTCACAAGCTTTCATTTGACACCACACTCGATGACCTAGTAACATTTTTTTCTCACTTCCGATTTCACCCCTCCAAAACTAACCCCTTGAGTCAAAATTTAACTTTCAAAACTACATGGCTCTGATGAGGCCATCAAATTCCTATATTATTACCAAATTTCAACTTTCTATGACAAATAGTTTCGGAGAAAATCGGGTGCGACAGACAGACAGACACCGAAGTCATTTTTTAAGTGTTCCGCACGGAACAATAAAAATGCTTTTAATTTTTATTAATATTGAACAAAAATATTATTTCCAGTGTTTTTTAAAGTTTTTAACCCCGATTTGACATCAAAAAATAAAGTTTTATGTTCAGTTACAACAAAAAACTCGCATTTAACACTTACAAGAGTGCTATGTGGTAGGTAAAATGTTTTTGTAAGTAAATACCTAATATTTTTAAGTTTTTTTTTAATAAATATAGATTCAGGGCATTTAAAGATGTCCGGAATAATAGTCTTATTCCATAATTTTAATGATTATACAGTTTTACATTGCACAGGTACACAAAAAAAATGTTTCTATCTTTAAAGCGAGACAGGTGTTTTTTTAAATTTTTTTTTATGCTGAATCCGAGGTTTTCTCAGAAAACACACTTAAAGTTGCCAGAAAACTATTGAAAAAATACATTTTAATAACTAATGTAAAACTGTATAATCATTAAATTATGGAATAAAATGAAACTGGGAATTTTTTAATTTTTGTTTACCTTTTCAAGTTTTTGACAACCATAATATTAGATACTATTTGTGGTCGAATTTACACATCTTTGTTTTTACTGGTAAAAGAGTTTACTAGTTATTTCCATATTCCTAAAATTTTCATTTTGGCACGAGTCCAATGTAAATGCATACAGTTTTCACTTGGACCGAGAATCTATTTTGTCCGTGTAATGGATTCGGATATAATAACCTTGGCCCCTTATGAATAGTTAAGTTAGTTAGTATACAGTTCAATCTAATTCTAGAATATTAATAAAACCTATTTTAAAAATAGACATTAAATGATATAGTACTATATATTCAGAAACAAAGCTGTAAGTAATACGTCTTGTGACTAGGGGAGTAGGTAACTCAATGAAGGTAAAATTGTTGCCTCACTTCCGCTATCCTAGTTTTCTTGTAGGAAATTAATCAGTGCCAGTTATATGCTGTATAGTAAGTGTAAAGTGCAGTAGCAAGAAACTGATACACTACGCATCAAAATAATATCTAACAATAATTTTAAATTTAACCTTCATCGTTTTTAATTCATTGATTGTATGGACACAAAATGGAGTAGGAGAGAGTAGACCTAAGAAAGAAAGGGAACAGGTACCAAAAATTGGATTATAATAGTTTTTGTAAATAGATAGTTCTCTAAGCTTAATCCAGTAAGTTATAAAATAATATCTCTGTTGTAAATTAAAGTGTATCTGGGCTAAGTTTAGAATATTTCTTTAGCATGAGTCATGCAATCTAGAAACTAGCATCTATCGTAAGTACAAAATATTATAACAAAAATATTTGCCATTACAGTACTAATTTGCGTTTGCATACAAAAGTCATTAAATTAAACTATGCGATTTAATTTCCATTTGATATCAAGTGAATGTCAGCGAAGTGCGTATATCAAATACTAATTTAATTTAACCATTTCTGGTTATAAACTTGGTCACAATTTACAAATCATGTTAAATTACCATTTTGACCTTCATAAATAGAATTTTCAAAAAGAAACAACTTAGAGTTTTAGTTTATGAAATTGACAATAGTGTTGGATATTACACTAAAAAAATTATAATTAAATCAAATTATGTCCTTGTACAGCAGCTTCATAGCAGCAACTGTATAGTATAAAAATAAGAAACTTTTTAATGTCAAAATTGCTCGAAAATTTGTTAGTAGTTAAGTATTAGCATAGGTACAGTAATAAGAATAAAATACCACCACCTTAAGAACCCAGCCAGTCACTTCTCTAGGTAAACTACCCCCAGTTATCAAAGAGCAGATCAGGGACAAAAACCGGCTGCTCAGATGAGCCCTCAGAGCGGGAGACCACGATGTCAAAAGGCTCGCAAATCAGGCAATTCAACAGGTGAAAGAATCACTTGTTCAATACCACAGCAGCAGGTGAGAGTCCAAAGTAGAATCCCTCTCCACCCAGGACTGCTCTCTTTGGAAAATGGCGAAAGCCCTTTCCACTGACGAGCCAAGATCAATTCCCGCCCTCACCCACGCAGGCACTACCGCTTCCTCAACCCCTCAACCTTCTGGCAGACCTGCTAGAGGATCAGTTTTCTCCCAATTTTCCTGCACACCCTGATCCAGCCCGTGATCCCAGGGTCGCTACCACCATACGAATCCTCAATCTCACTTAGCCTCCTCGTAATACCTATTTCATAACCCCCTCTACTGTTAATGAGATCATCCGCTTTCTCTCCATCCGTAAAGCCCCAGTCATGACATGACAAGAAACTTCCCAAAAAACAGATCTCAGAAACCACTAACATCATTAACATCATAATGAGACTCAGCTACTTCCCATCTTCTTGGAAGAAAGCTGAGGTCATCATAATCAAAAAACCAGGCTCTTCCTCCACGAGGCAAATATGTTAGCTATCGCCCAATCAGCTTATTTCCCGGTCTGGATAAGACGGCTGAAAAAGTTATTCGCGAAATTATCAGAGCAAAGTGCGCGGCCCTCCGTGTTATACCTGACGAACAGTTTGGCTTCCAACCTCTTGATGGCACCACTCATTACACAACCAAACTCGCCCAAACCATTTCCAACCGCTTCAACACACACCATAAAGGTGGAGCTGTGTTTCTCGATGAAACCAAGGCCTTCGACCGAGCCTGGCACGCAGGCCTCATTCTGAAACTGATTCGACACGGTTACCCCCTTTTCATAGCCAAACTCATTCAGTCCTTCGTCTCTGACAGAACCTTTTAAGTCAGAGTCGACACAGCCATCTCCGACGTCAAGGTCATCAGAGCCAGAGCCCCCAAAGCTTCGTCTTCTCCCTCCACCACTTTAACATCTTCACATTCCCAAGTCGGATCACTCCAACCTCCTTTTTTATGCTGATGACACCGCCATAATTACCCAGTCGCCACCTGGATAACCTTGACTCCTGGTTTGACCACTTGAGGATCAAGCTAAACCCCTACAAGACTCAAGCTATTGTCTTTTCCAAGGGCAGGGGCATCCCTCACGTTTATCTCCAGCTACAGGGCTCCCGCATCCAACGGGCAAACACCATCAAGTACCTGGGCATCCATTACGACAAACAGCTCGTCTGGAAGGATCAAGTCTGCATTGCCACCAAGAAAGCAAAGCAACTGCTGGGCAAACTATATCCCATTATAAATCACTCCAGTAAATTGCAAAGCAAATTCTTAATCTACACTATCATCGTAATGGTAGGCCTTATGTACGCCTGTCCTACATGGTGCCAGTTCTCCAAGACAAGGAGAAACCAACTTCAGGCAGTGCAGAACAAGGCCCTGAGGATGATCACAGGAGCCCCATGGTTCATGAGAAACAACCAAAGTCACAGAGACCTCGGTGTGCCAACCGTAAAGGCACACATGAGGAAGGCCCAATTGAAGCTAATGGACAAGGCGTCCCAGCACCCCAACCCACCAGGGACGCCTTCCGAAACCCCCGCATGTTCGCCGTTAATTACCGAGACCTTCAGACCCTCTCTCGGATGAAGACGATGGCCCTTCCCATCCACCATGACAGAAGACCGTAAAATTAGATTAAGTTAACATAAGTCCTAGGTTAAGTTAATATTAAGTCCTAGGTCGAGTTAGTATAGGTCCTAGGTTAAGTTAGCATAAATCCTAGATTAAGTTAGGCTAGAACACAATTATGTAAACAAACCCATTTCCTAGGTTAAGTTAGTATAGGATCACTGGTATAAATGTTTAGGTTAAGTTAGAATAAGAAATTTTTCATAACATGTATTAACATCATTCATTAATAGAAGTAAGAGGCTATGCCTTACTTATAAATCAATAAAGAAAATGGAAAACATAGAAAGAATAAAATAATTGTAAAAACAGTGGACAAGTATCGTATCTTTCCCAGTGTGGAGGTGAGGTAGTTTTGTAAGAAATGTTTAAAATTTTATAGGCCTAACTCTAATAAACCGACGCAATTAATTTGCTATTGAATGCAAAATATTTTAAAAATGTTAATTTAAAAGGTCGATTTATTACGTATAATTTTTACAGTGATAATTTATGGGATAGTTGTTATTTGTTCTGGCGTCACTTTCAAAAGGCTGCAAGTATTGTTACAAAATTTAGCACAAAGATATAAGTGCTGGCTAACATAACAGGATACTAGTTATTTATAAAATGGGAAGAAATCTGGTAAATTAAACATATATATGTGTTTTTCGAATATCATCATTTCAATATTTGCACGGCCATTCAGTCATCCTTAATCAAAATACTGTTGTCTGTTTCTTTTGTCTTCATTCTTGTCTTCACTCCATTTCTAATTTCTTTACTTGGTATTCTATTGATTATTGAGGGTCCAACACTCCTTCCAAGATATTCCATTTTAACTGTTATTAGTTAATACTTCCCGTCACTTTCAAGCGTCGATACCGTTTCTATCATCAGTTAATCAGTATTGATTGTTTATTATACATTTTCATCTTACCAAATAACAGAAAAGCTTTCTTCCATTTTAAATTATTTGCCTTATTTTTATCTTCTAAACAGTTCAATTTATCTGTTTGTTGGTGGTGATCTTCATCCGAACCTACATTCGCGCAAAAATCTAAATACCTATGCATGGCAACATGAATGTCGCATTGCCTGTTCTCCTTATGTAACCCCGTTAACACAAATTTTAGGTCAACAGAGTCTTGTGCCAGAACTACTTGATCACCACCAAAAGTAGTGATAAAGAAAAGATGATCTGTTCTATAATAATAACATTGAGGATAAACTATAACTTTGTCTTTTAGTTCGTTATATTGGATCCGAAACGTTGTTACATTGTTACAATAGCAGTATTTTAGTCCTTTTTCTTCTAATAATATTTCGTCTGTTCCGGACATTAGCGATTAACAGAGCTATTCTAACTTTATTAGCAGCAATACGAAAATACTGTATTGAACTGTGACCAAACCAGTCTCGTAGTTTTTTCATCCAGAAGTGGCGTCTTTTGCCTGGGTCTCTTTTTGCTTCAAGCTTGCCTCGAAGTATGAATTGCAACAGTCTATACGGATCGTGCCTCATGGCGTGTCCAAAGTATTCCAATTTTTCTAGCGTCCAGGTTAGTTCTAGACTCTTTCCCATTTTCCTGAGCACCTAGTTATTAGTTATATGTTGTGTCCAGGGAATCTTCAGGATACGTCGGTAAAGCCACATTTTGAAAGCATTTATTCTCCTCATTACTGCTTCGTTGATCGTCCACGATTTGACTCCGTAAAGTATGACAGAGAAGACATAGTAGCGCAACATTCTGACCTTCAGTTACAGACTCAGATCTTTCGAAGTGAATAAGGTCCTCATTTGAAGGAATAATACACTGGTCTTTTCGACGCGACATCTAATTTCTGCTCCATAGTCCCATGTGTCATAGATTGTAGTACCCAAATCATTGAACATCCTCACCTGTTCTACTACTGTGTAGTTAATTGTCTAAAGAGCCTCTGATTATGTGTTGATTTTTTAGAAACTATCATGTACCTGGTGTTCGAAATATTGAAGGTAAGGCCATTTTAGTCATAGAACTAGTAATTTACACCGATTAAGTGAGTAATTCATCCAGCCTCTATTAGTAATTTCCAAAGTTTATTTCATGCAGAACATCATGTGGAATTTCATATTGGAACAATAGTGGAAATGAAAAGCCCTTTATTCATATTATGGCGGCCCGTGGCTCCGTAGCGTAGTAACTTGCTTGCGGTGGAGAAGGCCTCAGGTTCCAATCCCGGCAGGTCGGTATACTTTATTTATTAATTTATTTAAGTATATTTGGTCTGGCCATGTAGATATGTTAGGTGGTAGTTGCAGAAATGCAATAACGTCCATGACAACACTACCGCGTTGTCTAAAAGGTGCTGTGAAATACACAATTTATGTTTCAGCACTTGGACAACGTTGCCGGGTGTTTCGACATCACCGCCGATATCCTCAGGATATGAATACATTTGTATGGAAGACTTACATAGTTTAAACATTTGTGTCAAAAAGTAAATCAAAACTAACGAAACTATTTTCTATGATTTTCGCTTATGTAGCATAAAATTTTTATTGTTCCAAATACCCTGCTGCAACATACCTATGCTCACTTTTTTTTTAATTCTGAACAGACTTGTTAAACACAATTTTTGGTATTACTTTGAAAGCGGCCAGAGAATTCTCTTTTACAGATTCAAAATGGTATTCAGAGAGTGGCAGTTTCAATATATATTTCCCAGAGATGAGTATGTCGAGTTTTTCTCATGTTTTTTCTGTCTTTTCTGATGAATAAGCGTAATAAAGTGCCCCCACAAAGAACAATTTTTGAACACATGACTTAGCAGTAAGTACTTTATTGTTACCTATAAAATAGGGTTGTTCTTTACTTTTAATACCAAAAATACTGATAATCTTCTATAATTGTAGCCCTGATGAAGAAAATGAAATATTTTCGAAAGCTTGGCGTAGCTAAAAAGGTGTCTAAAACTTTTTAGTTTTTTTTTCCAAAGACCGGTTTACCCCAAGAACATAATACTGCTATATATATATATATATATATATATATATATATATATATATATATATGTATATATATATATATATATATATATATATATATATATATATATATATATATATATATATATAATTATGCAAAGACGTATGTCGGGTTTCGTAACGTTAACTTTTTTAGAAAAAACTACTGTCTGGGTTTTGTTGCGTTAAATTCTATTTGGTTACTGTTACCCCAAGATAGAATTTTTTCCATGTCTTTGGTATGTTGCATACGGTGCTTAAATAATACTAAAATATTAACTGTTTAGCTAGTTAAAAGCAATTCTTTCTGATAAGACCACAATAATTGACAAACACAGTTAGCATAATTGTTTTCTTTGTTTTTTTCTCATATATTGGATTTTTTCACACAGTAGATCCATTACCAATAATTCTGCAAATTATGCAAAGTCATCTAAAGAATGCGTCTTTTTAGCCACCCCAACATGATGATGTTTTCCAAGAACTTAGGTTATTTTGGAACAAGTTGAGAAAATACACAAGACTAACCCAAATCCTCCTGTAATATCGATTGTATTAATCCAACTGATATTTGAGTAACGTCTAATAGATCTCTAATACTTAAAAGACCATTCCAAAATAGTTGATTTTGTTGGTGTTTGCTTCAGTGGCTGCGGTGGATCTTTTTCATTTGCTTCTCTACGCTCTATAACAATTTGTACTACATATAATAAAATTTTTGAAATTGGTAAATATTTATCACCGTAACATTTTTAAGGCATCAGTACAAGAAATTTTTTCCATGCCAAAATTTAATGCAAATTCTTCAGTTAGTTTCTCTCTCTCTCTCTTTCTCTCATTCTTATTTTAAAAATTGCAAACACAAAATATACTTTAAAGTCAAACCTAACATATCAAATGATATGAACATTTTCGTCGCATGTTAATAACAGTTCTAGCAATCTAAGAATAAATATTGATATAAATAGGGAGCGTATTTTTTTAATCAGTTCCCTTAATAGTGTAACCTAAATATTTAAATGAATAAATACTATAATTAATAACATAGTTGTACAATAAAATATTCATAAGTGCTTGTGTATAAGCAGAACAACTACTGGAATATTGAAAACAACACTGGACATTGAGAGATTCATAGATTTTTATGCATATTAATGTTAAGGGGTAAGGCCACACACAGGCTAATATGTTACCTTGAAGGCCAGTTGAATGGTGTAGGGGTCGCCGATTAAAGGTGTAATGACATTTTCTACTGTAGAATATTACTCTAATTTCAAAATTGTATTTTTCAAATCGAGCGAAATGACAGCTGCCACAAATCTTTATCGACTCTCTTGAAGTGAGAGTAACTTTTCAGAGACATTATCTAAGTTATAAACTTCCTTTTTTATAAACAATTTCGTGAAATTTTTGGGTGAAAAACGAACATTTTTTTTTCACATGTGCACCATTTTTTGAATAAACGATATTTTCAAATTTCCCTATTTTATCCACTAATTTTTATTTCAGGTCTTGCATAAAAGGTGCCTTGTCATCTTGGAGTCTGAAGCGGCCATTTTGAATTAAAAAGATAAAAAAAATACTTTTCTACACATAAATATTTGCTTAATAAAGTATTTCAAATAAATTTTCGACTGCTTTTATTATACTTACTTAACATTTTTTTTTCAAATGTGCACCATTTTTTGAATAAACGATATTTTCAAATTTCCCTATTTTATCCACTAATTTTTATTTCAGGCCTTACATAAAAGGTGCCTTGTCATCTTGGAGTCTGAAGCGGCCATTTTGAATTAAAAAGATAAAAAAAATACTTTTGTACACATAAATATTTGTTTAATAAAGTATTTCAAATAAATTTTCGACTGCTTTTATTTTATACTCTTGAAAAAAATTCCCGAAATTAGCCCTTTTTCCCGGGACCTGGAGTGGCCTTACCTCTTAACGAATATTTCAGAATTATAGATGTTTTTATGACAGACAAAATGATAACGCTTTAGAATACGGTTGTATATGATATATAAGTTTATAATATATTTCAGACTACAAATAGAATTAATAATTGAACGGATTTACAATACATTACACATTAGTACATGGCAACAAAGCAAATAAGAGCATGTAAAAAGTAGGAAGATATTAGCTTATCAACGTAAGTCCTAATATTTATTCTCTCTATATCATACCGTCATATTAAGAAGGAGAACTAAAATTATATAATGCTTATTTGCAGTGTTTTATAACTTTAACTGTTTTTGTTTTGAAGATTTTCTAGTACACCTATTATGTATATGAATATAATTGTCTGAACATAAACAATTTACGACACCCTTTGTTAATCTGAAATTTAACTAGAGATAGTTACTTTTAAAGTCAGAAGTTTTAAACGTTTCTCTATGTTGACTTTTTAACGGATGCTCTACTGCAGATAGTAACTTTTTTTATCATCAATAAATTAAAATTTCCAAAAAACTTAACTATCACTGCTTAATATCCATAAAAACCTCGGTCATTAATTTATAGTCTCATTCAGATTTAACCCTAGACAAGCTAGACCTCGATAAATCTCCCCATAAATTAAAATATCCAATAAATTTCGAATACGTCCGGTTTGGAGTAATCTATTTCTACAAAGAGCGAGGCAATAAAATTCATACTTATTAGTACCTTGTTTGACGTTATTCAAGGTAATTTGAGCTTCACTTAGCTACGACTATATTAGTAAAACATATTAATAAACCTGAGAAAATAGAAGCAAAATCGATAATGTATATTCAGAATTTTTGATTCTGAATATTTTAGCTGAAACTAATATTAGATTAGATTAGGATTATTTTTTTTTATTTTTCGACCCTAAAAATCTGAAAAAGACATTTAGCATGATATATATTCAAAGCCCTTTTCTGTCCCCACTTTTTTGTATACAACGATAAATTATGCTTTAAATTAGCTTGTGTTGACCACTTTCATCTCATTTTACCCTTTTCTTGTGTCATTTATCGTCATAAATTTTGGTTTTTTACATTAAGTAGTAGCATATGTGTTTCAACTTGCTTGGTTCGGAAACAATTACAGCAGTAAAAATTTATCAATATTACTCAGATGATGCACCTTAAATCTAAATTCGCTAATTTATTTATATTTCCTTATAGACAGCAAACAATCTGCAGGAGAATCTCTGTTAGTCACAGATTTTTCTTCGTTGGTCTAAAGAATCAGGGCTTCTGGTGAGTTTAGAATCTCTACCTAGACCCTTTTGGACAATTAGAAAATTTCTTAGTATGTTGCGATGTTTGAGAAAAAAGAACACAATGGGAAGGAAAGCTATATGCAAGATTAAGGACATGCATGGTAATGTAATAACAAACAGAAGAGATATTTTACAGATACAAATTATTTTATCAACAATTATATACCTTACAAGATAAAAGAATATAAATCAACGTACCAAAAGTCCTGAATCAGGGGTCGGAGGATTTTCTAGATATCACAGAAGAAGAAATTACATCAGCCTTGAAGGACATGAGAAATAACAAAGCTCCGGGTGAAGACAAGAGGCAATTAAACAAGGACAACAAATTTTCAAATCTCTTAAAATAGTATTTAATAAATGCCTCCTGGATGGAATAACTATCGTCGTCATGCATAAAAAAGGAGATACTTTAAATCTTACAAACTATCGACCCATTAGCTTTCAGAACCATGTATACTAGTTATTCACGAAAATGCTTACCAAGCTTCTAGCAAATAAATTCGAGTTTTTCCTCTCAAAACAACAGGCAAGTTTCCGCTCAGGGTATGGAACAAAAATCTGTTTACAGTTAAATTCCTCATTGAAAAATGTATAGAATATATTAAGCCTCTTGTACTCATAATTGTGGACTTCGAAAAGGCTTTAGATTTTGTAAATCAGCAGAGACTTTTAGACGCATTTGTTGAGTGTCGTATTAATAATCGATATTCCAATGCATATATGAAAATACCACTGCTCATGTTTAAAACACAAACTTATCAATCCCCCAGCAAATTTCGATTCGAAAGAGGACTGTGGCAGGGTGATATGCTCTGTCCCAAGCTTTTCGTAATACTTCTAGAAAGTATTCTACAATCAATAAACTGGGAAAGAATGGGACTTAACATTGACGGTAAACAGTTAATTCACCTCTGTTTCGTCGACGACATTATCTTAATAACAGACAAAATACAAGAAGCACAAACTATGATGCACATGCTTCAGGAGGTTTCAGGAAAGGGTTGGACTAAAAATAAATCTATCCAAGAGCCCTTGTATGAAGCCACACTATAAAACTGAATAACGTAGAGATAGAGCATATATTATATATATATATATATATATATATATATATATATATATATATATATATATATATAAATATATATATATATATATATATATATATATATATATATATATATATATATATATATATATATACACATATATATTAGCACTGTTGTGCCTGCAATTAAAACTAGTCTTCGTAGACTAACCATTAATTTTTATCTCAATTCTTAAATCTATGTACTTATCAGCTAGAGTCAATTCATTGATGTCTTTTAGATTTTTCGCAGGCTATTTGCATTTCACTTGCGCACTGTGCTCTGCTTTTATATACAAGATCATATGGTTTTCTCCTCTTTAATTTTCGGACCTGGTATTGATTGTCCAGCAGTTGAAGAGCCTCTGCGTTGACGGGGAGGTGAAGCCTGACTTTATGCTTTTCAGGAAACCTTTTAATTTCTTCCTTAACCGTTGGAATCCGTAGATCTCTATGAAGGTCGGAATTTCGAACATACCAACAAACCACTATGTTTCTTAACATTTTATTCTGAAATGTTTGGATATACTTGGTGTTGGAATCGCTGGCACAGCCCCGGAGCTAGATGCCATAAAGCCATCCTAGTTTTAAGATCTGATTATAAATCAGTAATTTGTTGGAAATTGATAGTTTGAAGTTTTTTCCAATCAACCAATAGTGATGTCTATATTTTAGGGCTAATTCCGCTTTTTTCTTTTTACATGCTCTTTCCACCTAAGTTTAGCATCTAGAGTCATGCCTAAGTACTTGGCGTTGTGGCGCAGTGGTGCCGTTTATATCTAGAGACGGTGGGTCTTTTATTAGTTTATTTGTAAAAGTGATATGGGTGGATTTCAGCTCATTTAACTTTATGCTCCATTGTTTAGTCCAGTCAAGTATTACATTGATGGCTGTTTGTAGTTTCCCAGTAGATAACTCTTGATCTTTGTCTACTGCAAGTAGTGCGGTGTTATCTGCAAATATAGCCACAGTAGTTCCCTCCAAGCCCGGTATATCACTAGTATATAAGAGATACAAGATGGGATCCAGTACGCTACCCTGAGGCATTCCTGGTTTTATCTCTTTTAGATCCGAATATTCTTCTTCTTTTTTAATTCTGAAGAGTCTGTCCGAGATGTATGATGTTAATATCTCTAGGTATTGTCTTAGGAGCATTTTGTTTAATTTGTGTATTAAGCCTTCATGCCATACTTTATCGAATGCTTGCGCAATGTCTAATAAGGCTGCTGAGCTGACTTGCCTTTCTTCCAAGGCGCATTCGATAATGTTGGTTATTCTATGCACTTGATCTATGGTTAAATGCCTTTGCCTGAATCCAAATTGGGAATCTGAATTAGGTTATTAGTTTCTGTTATTGGTTTCAGTCTTTTAAGCAGTAGTTTCTCAAAGGGTTTTAATCTAAAAGCTGCGTTGAAGAGGTAGGTCAGGATGACTATACGTTTTCTAGGCATATGCTTTAAGATCTCTCCTGTAACGAGGTCGAATCTTGGGGCTTTCTTTTGGTTCAAGTTAGTTTTTATCTCATCAGCTACTTCTTTAGGGGTAACTGGTGTGATACTTTCAGTTCTTTGATTTTCAGTATTGGTCATCTCTTGATTTATTTACCCCCGATTGGGAGTAAATATCTCAGCCTGGTGTTCGGCAAAAAGTTTTGCTTTTTGCTTATTGTCTCTGGCCCATGGTCCATCATTGTTTCTAATAGGAGGAATAGAGGTTACTGGTCTCTTAATCTTCTTGGTTGCCTTCCAGAGTGAATAATCAGACTCTTCATATGTTGACAATTCTTATAGATAGGAGCTTATAGATTCTTCTTTAAGCTTTTGGATTTCTCTTCTGAGTTGTTGAGTCTTGTTATTAAGTATGGTTTTGTCTACGGGATCCCTCGATTGCTGCCATCTTCTTCTAGCTCTTCGTTTTTCTTTGACAAGTTCTCCGATTTCGGCTGAATAATTTACACCTTTCATTACGTGTGTTATCTCTTTGGTGTTGTTATATGACGCTTTTTGAATAAGCATGGTGAAGTTTTCAACTTTTTTTTTCTAGTTGTTCACTCGTTCTGAGACTAATATTTAGGTTGATGTTGTTTTGAAGATCAATCTGGAAACTTTCCCAGTCAGTAGTTTTGTTAGTAAGTGTGACTCTAGCTGCTTTTTTTTATTATCCTTTTACTTAGCATTAATAGAACGGCTAAGTGATCAGAATCCATGTCAAAATTCTCTTCAACTTATATATATATATATATATATATATATATATATATATATATATATATATGTATGTATGTATATATACACACACATATATATATATATATATATATATATATATATATATATATATATATATATATATATATATGTATAGATCCACTAAAAATTATTTTCATTAATTTAATATAATTTTGGAGTAAAGTTTTTAAAACAGGTGTTTTTTTTTAAAAATTTAGATTTACATTTTAAACTATTGCCCAAATATACATAACATTCTCTTCAAGCTACAGCCGGTGTTGTCAAAGCGTATCCAACTGTTATCGTCTGCAGACAGATAGCTCTAGTCATTATTGTTGACATATCGTGTATAAAGATTAAAAACAACAAAAAAAGATCCAGAATGGACCCCTGCAGAACATCCATAACTTTTAGTTTTGGCTTCACTTCAACCATATTTACAAACTTCTGCTCTCTATCTTTCAGGCATGACTGTAAGAGTTATTTACTTTTCCTCTTAGACCATCGTGGTTACTCGTCGATAATGTGCGTTAAATCGAAAGCCTTACTTCGGTCCATAAGTACTTTTTGCTACTATCTCAGAGCTTATTGAGCTGCTTGATAATTGGCAAAATTAGAAAAGCCGTAACTTTGAGCTTTCTAAATTGATGTTGATAATTAGTAATAATGCTGATATAATATAATTACAATTTTTTCCAAAAACAGTCCTTCCCAGCACTTAAGCTTAGCAATTTTTATAGATAGGTCATTTAAAATTAGAGAAATTTTAACAATTAATGAATGATTGCCAACTTTCGAACCGGTACCTCGTTTTTGCTTGTTTCAATGAAACTTCTTTAGCGGTTTTAATGTCAAGTTATTTTTATTAATTTGTTCATCACAGGAAATGCCAGTGATGTCGTCATCTGTCATAACGTTCATTGCCCTTTTGTGATCTCCGAAACAATATTTATTTCTATAAAAAATACTATAAATCTTAAGCATAATTTCTTATAAATAATACAAGATGATATGCAAGTATAAACTTTTAAAGTTAGAGGGACTAAATATGCCTTACTAACTTTACAAACATATTTGTTATTTTGGACTGTAATGATTGTTTTATGAATACTTCTGTTTATCTGATAGCTTAAAATACCAAACTAGTTTAAAAACTCTGCAAAACATGTTAAATTTATTAAATTCTTATTTACTACCTTTATTTATATTGGATTATTTGTTGTAACTTTGACAGTTCAGAAATTTTAACAATTGGCACTAATACATATTTGTGACATATGGTAGTTTTATTGCCGTGAAGAGATTTTATTACTTAGTATTACGGAACGTTGGAGGGTATCTTAATATTCTTATTTTTATTAGTTTATCGGCTATCACTACCAAATAAACCTATTTTTGAAGCGTTTTGTACAGAATTATTATTTAAAAATGGGTAGCACGACAATAATGCCAATTTCAGCTCAGAGAAAACGTGATGATTGCGTTCGGATTCAGAAAGTAGTAGTGAATGATCGTGTTATCAAATCACCAAACCAAGATCTTTCTTTATTGCAGTTTCGACTTGGCGAAATATTGTGGAGGTTAATGTGACGAAGAAACAGAAAATTCATCGTTTATCGCAAATCATAATACGATTGACAAATCTGTGTTGCTCTTGCAAAAACGAAACGTAGAGCATGTTTCTTAACTACGATTTTTTTGATTTTCACTCAATTCATGTGACACCTATTTATCAAGCTTATTTTATTTTGTACGTTGCCTGATGTGATCTAGAACAGTATAACTTATTCCTAATTATTCGGCAAGCTGTGGTATTATAGTGCTCTAATCTTTATCGACCCACGCTTCTAATTCGTCATTGTCAAATGCCAAAGAACGTATACGACCTTCTTCAACTTCATTACGAAATTGTTGAAATTAATGTTATATCATACATTTGTTTCTGTTGTTTTGGTCGAATGCGCTGTTGACATTACGAGTCGCCTCTGCTGCTTAATTGCCCAGGTTGAACTAGAACAAAAATATCGTCCGCAATTCCTTCTCTTTTACCATTAACTCTATAAATAAATAGAGGGAATAAAATCAATGTCAGAGAAATACTGACCAAAATCTGCGTTTTAAAATACCATAATAAAAATACTCGTATATTAACCGAAATATTTATTCCAAAAACAAATAATTGAGTCAAATATAGATGAGATTATTTTTATACCAGCCTAATATACAACTTTTGAATATTTATCAAAATCAATATAGAATCTCTATCCGACGGCTCAACCAAATATCTATATCAACAAAGGTTAACAGAAAAAAAAGGCCACAAATGATATTCGAGAGTCCGATGACGTAGAAACGGCATGGACAAAACTAAAAACTAATATGCTAGCAGCAGCAGTAGAAGCATTTGGAAGAAGAACTATAAAGAAAGGAGGAAAACCAAACACAAAGTCTTGGTTCAAACAAGAAGTTAAGACATTAGCTGAAGAAAAAAGAAAATCGTACCTACAATACAGATTCAATGCTATAACATACAATGATTATAAAAATGTAAGAAACAGGGTCAACGAGAATATCCAGAGAATCAAAAGAGAGCATTGGGAGAAATTTTCGAACGATATGGAACATGATCTGTACGGAGGACAAAAAAAAAAATATGGAATCTACTGAGAAATAGAAAAAAAAACCAATAAATGAGTATATACAAAATACAAAAATTACGGTGGAAGAATGGAAAAGATATTTCGAAAAACTCTATAGTCCATCAGAAACCAATTCATTAACACAGGAAATACAGCATGAAGATGAAAATGTTGCCCAACCAAATAGGACCATTTCCTTGAATCAAATACAGCACATGGCAGCGAAACTAAAAAACAGAAAAGCCCCGGGCATGGACGAAATTAAGAACGAAATGATCAAATATGAAGGTGATAAATTACTAGAAGAATTACAGATTTTCTTTAACAAAATACTCACAGCCAAGATTATACCATCCGAATGGAAAGAGAGCATCTTAATACCAATTTTTAAAAAAGGAGAAAGGACGGATCCAAAGAACTATCGAGGTATCAGCTTAATGAGTGCGGTACTAAAATTGTTCACTAAAATTTTAGCAGAAGAAATAATGTTAACCGGAATCTGTGAAGAACAGCAAGGATTCAGAAAGAACAGGTCTACTATAGACGCCATATTTATAATCCGCCAAATTACTGAAAAAGCCATAGAGTTTAATAAGATAGCCTTTATGTGTTTCATTGATCTTACCAAGGCATTCGATAGGGTACGGTTAACTGATGTCATAACCCTACCACGAAAAAGGTGAATTCACCCGAATATAATAAAAACTATCGAAGAGTTGAACACCAACAACCACACATATGTAAGAGTGGCAAATAAATTAAGCAATAAAATACCTATGACAACCGGAATCAGACAAGGAGATAGCCTAAGCCCAATCTTATTTAACATCATAATGGATGAAATAATAAACGAAGTAAAGAAAACTAGGAGAGGATATCGAGTGGGAGACAAAGAAATAAAAATAATATGCTACGCCGATGATGCAGTAATCATATCAGAAGACGAAGATAACTTACAGAGACTCCTACATAAGTTCCAACAAACAGCAAAAGTGTTTAATATGCAAATATCTGTAAAGAAAACAAAATCCCTTACAATATCTAAAGAACCGAAAAGATGCAAACTCGCGATTTATGATCAGAGCATAGAACAAGTGATGTCCTTCAAATATCTAGGGGCAAACATAACAAGTACCAGGAACCTTAAGGAGGAAGTAAAAACTCAAACAACAAAGGCATCATTCATATCAGGATACTTAAGAGATATAATTTGGAGAAACAAATATATGAGCCCCAGGAGCAAAGTAAGAATATACAAAACATACGTAAGACCGATCATGACGTACGCGATAGAAACCAGAGCGGAGAACACAATAACAAAACGACTCCTAAGAACAACAGAAATGCGAACACTTAGATGGATAACAGGACATACCTTATTTGACCGGAAGAGATGTGAAGAAATAAGGGAAATGTGTGAAATACAGGATGTGGTGAGATGGGCAAGGAATAGGAGAAGAGAATGGAGAGACCATGTGGACAGAATGCCAAATGACCGGTTGGCTAAGGTTGCAAAAGAGAAGCGACCGACCAAACACACCTCGACCGCTTGGGAGACCACCAATAAGATGGTATGAGAGCTGGTCTTCATCATCGCAAGTGTTTCTGGGAAACCTTTGAAGTGAACACAGGACATGGTCCTAACGTAGGAAGAAGAAGAAGAAGAAGATATTCAAGTAGTGGGCCATTTATTCTCGCAGTTGTTTCTATTAACTGAAAAAAATGAAGAAAGTTGCGATAGTTTGACAGCTTTTTATTACTTTCTATTTTAAATTCAATATCATCTATCAAAACTGAACAAACTCAATATTCCAGCAGTTATTTACTATTCTCTAATCTATCAAATCACCTGAGATAACATTGTATCGTATTATTATCGTATTATCTCATTAGCCGAGATAGAATTGACAGAAAAGAGAACACATTTTAAGAACTTGTCTTGGTACTAGTGCTGAAATTAGGTAAGATGCAATAATTTGTAGTTCTGGTTGCTGTAAGAATAAAGTTAACTAAATGTGAATATAAATACACTAGCCGGGCCCGCGGTTCCGCTCGCGTGGACTTGATTCACTACTATCGTCACTGCTTATTCCTTATGTTACCCAACGCAATAAAATATCTCCCATTATTTCTCCTTATCTCCCAATATTTCTCCTTATCTCCCATTATCTCTACATAATTTCCATTATCTAGGCTTATCTCTGCTCATCTCCCATTATTTCTCCTTATCTCCCATTATTTCTCCTTATCTCCCATTATCTCACCTTATTTCCCATTATCTAGGCTTATCTCGACTTATCTCCCATAATTTATCCTTATCTCCCATTATTTCTCCTTATCTCCCATTATCTCACCATAACTCCCATTATCTAGACTTATCTCTGCTTATCTCCCATAATCTCTCCTTATCTCCCATTATTTATACTTATCTCCTATTATCGAGGCTTATCTCGACTTATCTCCTATTATTTCTCCTTATCTCTCATTATCTCACCTTATCTCCCATTATCTAGGCTTATATCCAATTATATAGAACATACGTATAAATTTATAAAAACACGTAAATCGGATAAGTGGTTCTCGAGTGATAAGCGCACTAACGGACAGACAGAGAGACGTTGCATTTTATATATATTGTATTCTTTGCTACATGATATTGTTCCATATTTAATGCTTTAGGGAGTGTATTGCAAAGAGAACGCGCTAGCGGCAAACTTTTCTCCGACTTGATTCACTATTATCGTCACTGCTTATTCCTTATGCCACCTAATAAAATATATCCTATAACCTGGCCAGAGAACATACGTATGTTTAAAAAAAAGCACGTAAATCGGATAAGTGGTTCTCCAGTGATAAGCACACTAACGGACGGACAGACAGACATACAGATAGTCTCTGCTACATAATATTGTTCCATATTTAATAGTAAATCGGATAAGTGGTTCCCGCGTGATAAACGCACTGATGGACAGACAGACAGACAGAGAGACATTGCATTTTATATATATTATAGATTATAGATTACAGATATTATTTGCTACATAATATTGTTCCATATTTAATGGTTTAGGCTGTGTATTGCAAAGGCACGCGCTAGCGGCAAACTTATTTCCGACATCATTCACTATTTTACGTCACTGCTCATTCCTTATGCTACCTATCGTAATAAAATATAGCCTATAATCTGGCCAGAGAACATATGTATGTTTTTAAAAAAAAAGTACGTAAATCGGATAAGTGGTTCTTCAGTGATAGGTACACTAACGGACAGATAGACAGAGAGACGTTGCATTTTATATATATTATAGAAGATAATAAATATAAGTTAAAAAAGTCCATTACAATCAGTTCGCTCGCGGCTGCTCTTAAGTTGTATCTGGTTTTACTCCAGGTAAAACTAGGTGATGACAATATTGGTGGATAACCTACAAAAATGGGTGACAGAACTATCAAATAATAAACTAGAAAGAATTCACCAAAAAAAGTTTGCAAATTCTAGTAAAAATGACAAATACGACTAACTTCTCAAGCGGCCTTGAGATGGACACACTTTTAACTGGATGTCATTGCTCAGATGGAAATGAAGATGCAGAAAAAACATTCGTCTATGTTGAGGGAACTAAACTGGATCAAAGCGTATCAGAAGATGATTCAGAATTATCTGAGACTGTGTGGTATAATATGAAACCTCCAAAATTTTCAAGTTTTGACTATACTCCATTAGTGACAGCTAGACAGATACAAATAAAACGAATTCAGTTGAAAGGAAAACGAAAGTTAGTTGGGGATGACGAACAAGGCAGTGAAGAAAAAGAGAAAATAAATGTTAGCCCACTAAAGAAAAAATCAGCAGTTAGATTCCTTTCTAATACTTCTGTAGAGATTTAGCAATATATAATATGATAATAGATGATGATATGATAAAACTGAAATAAAAGTTTATGGTTTTTCTGAGCGTGTCTAAAATTAAGTCATGGAGTCATCTATATTTTTAATTTTAGTCATCTCGCAAACTAAATCGGATGACAAGCCCTGTCAGTGCAAATTATTACTTCATTGTAAAAGATACCTGCATTGTCTTGTGTTTCTCTAAGACAAATGTAAATAAGTAGTATGATGTAGATCACTTTTTGAAAAAATCATATAATTTTCTTTTAAAAAATAAATATGGTAGTAAAGGTATTGATAAACATATTGATTTCGTTACTGGACCCCTAGATCATAAAGGATATAGTTCTTCATTTCTATGGGTGTATTGGTCTGAAGACACGATAACTTTCAAACCAAATGAGATGTCGATTTCAAATTTGGTTCACATATACTACTTGAAGTAGGGATAAATCGTGAAGTTTTTATGTGATAGCGTTCTAGCATATTTTCAGTATCAATATGATAATTTTTATTGGTTCTTTGGTAGATAATAAACAAATTTTACACATAATTATTTATAGTAAAACACGTAAGTAGTTAAAGGGGTGGGGTAAGGATTAGAGGAGTTCTTTCGTATATGTAGAGTTATACATTCTTTTTAAGGATTTTCGGGCCTAGGAATCTGAAAATTGTGCTCAATTACTTATATCAAACATATACGTGGTTAATGAGGCAAGGATGGGAGTTGTATGCTATATGTCGTACTATAAGTTCTATTAAATGAGAATTTAAAGTGTACAATGTGAATAACGCAGGCGGCGCAATCGACAAGGAAAAAACAATATATTTATATAGAGGTATCCTACGTAAAAGTGATATGTGTCAGCTGGTAGTTAGATTTGTCAAAAGCTATAACATGCCACAAAAAATGGAGTGTCATCATCATTTAACGCAGTAAAATTTTTTATAGAATTTGAGCCAAAACAACTATCGTATACTTAGCTTACTAGCTAAAGAAGAATATTTCAGATTATTGTAAATTTAGAAATATTTGTGGCTATTTTAAGGTTCTCTATTATAATTTCACCCACTTTGTTAGATTGTGGACCTCCAGTTCATACTCACATATATCTGATCATAATACCCTCCCACGCGATCTGAATGTCAGTAAATTATAAAAATATATTTCTTCTCAATTTATTTCTTTTCGTTCATTCAAATCCTAATTTTCGAGACCAAATGTAAGACCAAAATATATGTACATATATATACATGGTTATATATATATATATATATATATATATATATATATAAATATATATATAAATATATTTTTATACATACATATATATATATATATATATATATATATATATATATATATATATATATATATATATATATATATATACATATATACATATATATATATATATATATATATATATATATATATATATATATATATATATATATATATAACTAACACAGTGCATCCGTCTGTCGTTTAGTTTGTTACCCCAAATATTAGTTGATTAAAGATTTTTTATATGGGGAACTTTATTATTCTAGAATGAACCGTCCAGAACTATTTCCCGCCTAGTACAATCTGCAGCAAAGCAAGACCAACTTAAATCGCTACTTTCATACACGCTGCGCGCTTGGAGCAATTTGGAGATTTATCTGCAGCAGGTATACTATGCCATTAAAAAATATTGCTGGGTAGCTTTAATGGCACCAAGTTCTTTGACCATGCTTTGTAGAGGCAATGTTATTGCCAGTACTCACAATTTTTAGACTAAAATCTCCGATTTTTCACTTTTCTATGTAAGGGAAGTTTTATATTAGTGAAATTACCACATTTTAAAATTTCTTTATGTTTCAAGGTCCCTGATCACGACAGACAAATTCTTCAATTTTTGTAGGATTGTCTACCTGTTGGGCGAGAACTACCGAACAAAACCTGATATCGATTTGAAGTTTATTACACATATAATACTTGAAGTGAGAATGGAACTTGTAATTCATATGCGTTATATATGTATTTATATATATATATATATATATATATATATATATATATATATATATATATATATATATTATTATATATATATATATATATATATATATATATATATATATATATATATATATATATATATATATATATATATATATAGTTTGTAGGAGGTAGTTAATGAGGCATATATGACGGGAAAAATAGAAGAGAGGTACAGATAGGCCGGTACATTCCTTGTAGTTAAGTAAGGGTGGGAAATTCTCTATTCACCGCGAGAAAAACGAAGTCCGGATTACCGCAGGGTTCGGTGTTGGCTCCCGAATGATATAACTTATATATGACCGAACTATCAACCAAATAGGTCTTCCTGTAGGTGATGCGCTCATCTATGCTCACTCCTATTATGCAAACGTAGCAACGGCACATATCTGCAACGACCTCGGAAAAATAACTTGGACAATGGAAGATCAATTTGAATGAAACTAATGTGAAGGCATAGTCCTAACTAAAAAAAATTATCAACATTCACAAAAACGAACCAATTAAAATTAATGGCATCCAGGTACCCTTCAAAAATCGTCTGAAATACCTGGGTGTCATAACAGATATCAGATTAAGATTCCACCTATACGTCAATCATATCCTGAAAAAAGCCTTCGTTGCTATGTAGAACCTATATGCACTGTTAGCACCAAATTCTCTGCTTTCAGAATAAATTGATGCCATACAAACAAACAGATACACAGGTCGCACGAATACAACGAATGCAAAATAAAATCCTCAAATGTGTAGCCTCTACGGGACGATACTCTAGAATAGGTGACTTACATGACATAACTAACATACAAAACATAAAATAACACATCATGGACATATCTGATATATTTTACACTAACATCGACACTAATTCACTACCTAACAACAATGCGTGAGGCACACAATCCGAAATATAAGTTTATATATGCACGACTACCAACTGGGTAAACTAAAACTTCATGGAGCAGCAATTTATAGCAAGCATTTATAGTTTCATGTTACAGTGTAAATACTCGTAGTTTTACAGTTTACAGTATAAGTAAATAAAATAAAATAAAAACCCAGACAGTGCAAGTGAGTGACGCAAAGAAATAAAAACAAATTAGTACATATAAGTAAACAATATGTAATATAAACGCAATCTTAGAGTGCAAAATTGTAAATATGTACATGTTATTAAAAATTAGTAAAAAAAAATTGTAAATGTATAACACAAGAATGAATGAGATGGATGAATGAAAAAAAAAAAAAAAGAGAGAGAGAGATGGGGGGAGAGAGAGAAAGAGAGAGAGAAAGATACCCTAGGCTATATAACATGATAATAATAGCACGCACTAGATTGTACCTGTTCAATTCAAGCAGAGTTTTTTGGAATAATTTTTTTCTGCAAAAACAAAGTTAACTATGAACACATAAAAAACTAAATTGACAAAATATTTTCAAATTAAAAACAAATTTTGTGCCACATTTGGAAATGATGCTTGTAAAACTACAAACAGTACAACGAATTACCACAGGGCAGACCATCGGCCCGCCGCAAGGCTTCTATACAGACGAATGTGTCTTTAGGCATATTGATCGGTAAGACTTGAAAGAAACTGTAACTCAATGTAAACATTGTAATAATTTTGCAATAATAAAGAGATCCTTGACTTTGACTATGTAAATTTTGTATTTGTTATTACATTACAGCAGGAAAACTAATTAAGTCAGGTTAAACATTTTTCAGATGTTCATGAGAAAAATCTCTGCATTTTAGAAAGAACGAAAACACTTTAGACAATTAAGCGGTAGATATATTATATTTTACCCTATCCTGGGCTGCTGACCTTTCTCTCACTGTTCAACTCATAAAGCATGGTCTATAAAATGTCTTTAGCTCTTCAATAAACTTCGTTTATTCCTGGTTTTTATGTTCGATTGTACCACAAATGCAATAAAAATGAATTAAAGGTTTAAGATTCTCCATTAAAGGAAACAAAGTGCCAGAAAAAGACAATATCAAAAGTGAATGTTTGGGTAGCAATAAAACTTTAAATGCAAGAGTAAAACAATTTAATCTCAATTTCAAATTCTCTCAAAAACTTTTACTTTTCCACAAATATCCACCGTCGAACGCTAAGTTCAATGAAGCGAGAACTTATAGGAAAAATACCTATTTTATTACATAGAGTCGGCTTTGGTGTCGTCTAGAAAGGCTGTATATTGTCTGGCCAAGATGTAATATATTTTTTACCTAACTGCCTGTCAGGTATAAAACCCTAAGTTTGTTTGTGCTTATCTAAAATAATATATTTTTTAAAGTTCTAAAAATAAAAAAGAGGTCCGAAAAATTATGTTGCATCCAATAAGAAAGTTTAATATCAAAATATATTTGGTGAAAAAATGTAAAAACGGTTACCGTATATTAAACTATACTCCTTTGAAAATTATTTATTAATAACTAGCGACCCGCCCCGGCTTCGCACGGGTAGTAGAGCATATTATGCCTACATGTTTTGTCTGTCGTAATATAGCATCAGCTTGATGCGTCGAATATGTGGATTAGATTTAAATGTAATATAATGTCTACACTACTTGAAGTATTTTAATGTATTTTATTATGTAGATATTATAAACATAAAAACAAACTAAAATATTTCTTTATATACAACATTGATAACTTCTGCCTGATTACGTGTAAAAACGAACATATCTTGTTTAGAAGTTACACGTGACAGGGCAACATACGATTGTCCGTGTGAAAAGCATTGAGTGGTTAAGTCAATTCCAGCAACTTTTAAAGCTTGACCTTGTGCTTTGTTAATAGTCATTCCAAACGCTAATTTTATTGGAAATTGGAGCCGTTTGAACTGAAAAGGCTATTCTGAGGGTATCATAGGAATTCTTGGTATAAAAACAGTTTCACCAGTTCCGTTGCCAGTTAATATGGAACATTCGACCAAAAAATTTTTAAAATTGACTTCTTTGAGTCTTGTATCGTTGCATAGTTTTGGTGGATTTAAATTTCTTAGTAATATAATAGGGGAACCTACTTTTAATATTAATTTGTGCGGGAATTCCGGGATGCCTCAAAGAATTCAAAAATTCAGTTGGATAATGTACTGCCTCCTCTCTATCCACGACTGTGTCAACTGTGTAGTAGGTTTGTGATGATGCTTCAAATTTTGAAAGAATAAAATCATTTATTTTATCAACTTGCTCATTAGTGGGTGATAATATAGCCCTTTCTTGAAACCAATTTAGTGTGTTAGTGGATATGTTACTAATATCGGGATATACCTTTTCAATCAATTCTTCCACATTTTGCACCAAAACACAAAGATTATTAAGAGTGATACACACATTTCCAGCTTGAAATTCACCATTACCTATTTGGAGCAAGTCGTTAGAAAATTGCCTATTATCTTCGCTAGACGATAAAATTCTCATGTTGGTTTTAAGTTCACATTTCGTTATATGTGGCCAAAGATACGATCTTTTGAGCGATGCAAGTCGGTGATCGCATCAAGCGAGTCCCGTCATCGGTGTGAGAACCGCCCTTGAATTTATTTTCGCGGGCGTTAATTTTCTGCGATAACTCCTAAGATATTCATTTAAATTATATGGTGTAAAAGATTATAATAATGTGCATGAAATGCTTAAGGTAACTAACGTATTTAAGTTGATAAGGATTAATACTGTATCCGTCTAAATAGCTTTCCAATTACCGCATTGTACGTGACCATTTTTTTAGAATATAGAATGGGTATAGTAAGCTATCCTGAAAAGATAGATATATGCCATCGCGGACTTTTTTGTAGATCTATAAAAGAGGAATATCCCACCATGCACTGTTTTGTTATATCTCAAAGGGATTAGGCAGCGTTTTCGATGAAAGCTCCCAGGCGGCTTGACTTTTTTCCGACACTTCCAACAATTATCGTTATAAATTCAACCAATTTATACAAAACCTTGACAAATTATATACCTAAACCTTCCTCATGAATCACTCTATCTATTGGTGAAAACCGCATGAAAATCCGTTCAGTAGTTTTTGAGTTTATCGCGAACAGACAGACAGACAGATGCGGCGGAGGCCTTTGTGTTATAATATGTAGTGATAATGTCATCTAAATGTGAAACGTTATGTTCCGGGCGCTCTTCCAAACGAGAGGTAAAATTATTGATCACAGCTGAAAATTCTGGCAGGATATTGTCTTATAATTATTCCAGGCAGCGAGAATTGTCCTATAAATTTTAGTACTGAGGTATGTTATTTTCACAAGAAATATTCGTCGTCAAATAAGAGCTATGTGAAAGCTAACTTATGTCAGCTCTTTGGATATCAATTTATTTATTTGTCTGCGGGAAAAGAGCTGTTTGAAATGTGCGATGTTGCTCTATCTGATTGAAGCCAAGTTCTTCCGTTATATCCATCAATAGGGTATAAAGAAATCTTAAATCACTTCCACATAGCCCTCCGAATTAACCATTGTTGTGCGACCTCTGCAGTTACTTTAGGGCAACGTAAAGTAGTCGGACTCCAATAATGATAATTCTATTCATTGACCTTTGTTTCATTCGAGAATAAAATATTGGTAAAGTGACCTAATATCAAAAATTAAAAAAAGTGGAAAAAGTTTTCCGTCAATATGAAACGAAATATGAAATTTGATTTCAAACTTAGTCCACTTATTAAACTTGAAGTAAAAATGAAACTTATAATTTTTGAGTTACATCGTCTAACGAGAAGGTGAAAGGGGTAGGAGCTGACAATTTTTTTATAATTTCAATAGCGTTATGAACATGAACAAAATGATGGCATTATTATGCATAGTCAAATATACAGGGTGCCCTGATTCCACAGTATTTATTAATCAGTGTATCAAAAAATGTTTAAATAATAGTTATAGGGTGTTATACGGCGCACATGCTGACGTTAACCATAAAATCGTGTAACGAAATTATGCCATCTTAATTTTTTTAAAATGGAAAGCCCTGTATATTATTTTATTTTTGAGTCCCACTAAAAATTCTAGATATTATTTGTCTAACATACCATATGTCTAAAATGAACTGTTTTGGAATTATTGATATTTGAAATTAAGAAGATCAAATTAATTTTTTTTTTTTAAGATGGCTTGTGTCAAACATTTACTGTCAGGTAACGACTTAACGCGTCAAAAATTGATTTATTGACGAAAATGTTTATTGCTGCATTTTGTGAAACTGCAATTTGAGACCGTAGGAGAACACAACAGGGGGTGTGTGATCTTTTTAACACAGAATATCCGAATCGAGAACCTATTACCCAATCCGTAGTTAACAAAACATTAAAACGATTTAGACAATCAGGTCATGTTAAGGATCGTTCTAAATCTGGACCTCCAAAAGTTAAAACAAGCACTGATAACAAGTTATATGTTTTATTGGAGGTTACAGAAAATCTCCATATAGCGACTCGTCAGCTTTTGCCTAGACCACAACATAAGTAAATGTGAAGAAAAATCGCATCCATACAAACCTATTCTATTGTAAAAATTATCTGAAGATGACTACGAGAGACGCGTTGAATTTTGCGAGGTCATGATGGAACGAATCAATAAAGATGATAACCTAATTCATAATATTGTTTTTTTCTGACGATGCCACATTTTGTCTTAACGGAAGAGTTAAGAGAATCCCCACTCGATAATCGACCTTGGAAATCTTACACGATAGCGGTATTTACAGTTACTCCAAGAGCAAGTTGTTCCAACTTGTGCAGGTCTTTTTCCAGAGGAAAATAATTTGGATACCCCTAACAGGAATCTGTGGTATCAACAGGACGGAGCACCTTCTCACTATGAAACCAATGTTCGTAGATATTTGGATGCGATTTTTCCTAATCGATGGATAGGCAGAAGAGGTGCTGTAGAATGGCCTGCAAGGAGTCCAGGCCTTACGCCCACACATTTGAAAACCAAAGTTTACCGAAGTCGACCTGAAACTGTAGAAGATTTACGACAAAGCATTCAATATGAAGTAGCACAAGTAACCCTAGATTGTCCGCAAAATTCTGTTCAGCCTATTTATGACAAATTGGGTCATTGCCTCGCTGTTAACGGTAGAAATTTTGAGCAATTGTTACCTTAAAAATAAACCTAGAGTATTTATTAATAGTTTTTTTTGTCTTTTTTTATTTTAAATTTCAAATGACAATAATTCCAAAACAGTTCACTTAAGATACATGGTATGTTAGGCAAATAATATCTAAAATTTTTGGTAGGACTCAAAAATAAAAGAATATATAGGGCTTTCCAATTTAAAAAATCAAGATGGCATAATTTTTTTTGAACTGATAGTTCAAAACATTTTATTGTTAACGTCAGCATCTGCGCCGTATAACACCCTATAACTTTTATTTAAACATTTTTTTGATACACTGATTAATAAATGCCGTGGAATCATTATTCCATACATATGGGGTACCCTGTATAAGTGGTTAAACGGGTGGGATGTTGGTTAGAGAGGTTGCTTCAAACATATCTTATTATATGTTTTAAGGGTTCTTGGAATCAGAAAATTTGAAAATTATGTTTCCTTGACTTCACTGATTATTATTCATCTTAAGAATAACTAGTATATAAAGAGATGTAATTATAGACTAGTCCTAGTTAGCATGCACTAAGCTATAAGATAGAATAGAGAACTTGGAAGTTACGAAACATAAATAATTTATAGACCAAAGCCTGTAGAGACATTTGTTTTTAAAGCCAACCATTTCGCTAACATCAAAAAACCGATATATCCACGAAGGCTACAACAATAACCTCGTAAAAATTATTAGGTCGTTATCTCTTCTATTCAATTTCTAATTTTTATGAGGTAGAGCAAATTTTTATTTTTTTAGTAGCAATAGTTAAAATAATCTGCTTTAATATTTATATATATATATATATATATATATATATATATATATATATATATATATATATATATATATATATATAATTTTAGCAGAAAGAATTTAAAATAACTGACTTGTAAGCCTTGCGTTAAAAAAAAAATAGTTTGATCAAACACCAATAAGTTTCAAATGAAATTATCAGTAAGAGCAAATTAATTATCGAGAGCTCGTGAGAAAACTCGACTTTAGAATGACACAGTGCACCGATGAAGGCTTAGATTTAACAAAATTGGAAACTGATCCACAAGTATCTGATTTTTCACATGCAAAAATAAGTTACTCCCAGTTTTTTGGTGGTTGAACGTACAAAACATTACATAAACATATTACCTTCGCGAATAAGTAAATTTTTGGAGGAGGAACCACAGAATCTTGAAGAAGAGTACTAAAGAGATAAAATATAAACAATTTGTTGACACACGCACACATAATTTTCCGCATATAACAGACGAATACACTAAGTTTATTAATTTACCTCGTATTGGAGAAAAAAAACCGGTCAAGTGTAAGTTGGACTTGTGCAATTAGTGTTCCGTACGTTGATTGCTTTTGAAATAAAAATTTTTGTTACGGAGGTAAAAAATGATCAATGACTTCATAAAACAGGAGTTTTCAACAAGGTTTTTTCCGATCTTTACTTAAAACTGATGACCTTGAAATTTTTGATTGGTTTATACCATATACCGGATATAAATTATTAAAGCTTATGCACCCGTGATAATTTTCGTTTTTAATCTACACCCTGTGGAGAATATTTCAGAATTTTTTCAAAATTTTCTGATCAGTCCTTTTCGAGATAAGGCGGGGGGGGGCAGCGATTTTTCGCGATTTTTAAAAATTAATACAAAGAAAAGTGTGCGCATGTATTATACTATATATATTTTTGAACTGGTGTTTTTACAAGCTTTCATTTGACATCCTACTGATGACCTGGTTTTTCTCACTTCCGATTTCACCCCCCAAAACTAATCCCTTAAGTCAAAATTTAACTTTCAAACTACACGGCTCTGATGAGGCCATCAATTCCTATATTAGTATGAAATTTCAACTTTCTATGTCAAATAGTTTCGGAGAAAATCGTGTGTGACAGACGGACGGACAGACGAATGGACATACATCGAAGTGATCTTCCGTACGGAACACTAAAAATAACACAATCTAGTGTGTGTGTGTTTTTTTTTAAATAACAATTTCTTGTGGTTACTATGAACTCCACAAAGTGTAGCAGAAACATCGACAATTGTAATTAAATTGTTTACTAAATTTTTTATGTAAAATATTCTAAGGATCACAGAGATAATTTGAGAGTGGTGCTCTCTTTGTATTATAAAAAAAATCTCCGAAACAGTCTGCAAGTACGAGTTAATTGGAAGTTTAACAGAAAGGTGCGTTGAATCCGACAGATTACTTTCAATTTTAGGGTTAATCTATAACTTGTAGTCCAGCCAAGAGTTAATTTAGAAGCACAAAAATTTAGAATTTCCTACTTTTCTTAAGGTAAAAATAGAATCTTTATGTGTGTCTATGTTCGACAAGAAGAAAATAAAATAAATAAATAAAAATAAGTCTGTAGAATATTTTACACAGTATTTCCTTCGGTATGAGACAAATCTGAAAGAAACTCTAAATTTGACTTCTTTACATTAACGGATAACTAAATTGATATATTACATCTAGCTATTTTAAATGGCGGATGTTTTATTCTGAGATGTTAATCATAAAAAATTTAGATCAAAAAACGGGCTTCAAATGTATTTCCAGCTAAAACCAGACATTTTTCTTTACAGCTATTACTGTTAAAATTGGAAATAATGAAAAAACAACATAATTTTCATATTTCCTGACTTTGAGAACCATATAAGAACGAATAAATAATACTTTATATACTTTATATACGAAGCAGTCTTTTGTCTCCTCTGCCACTACTTTAACCATTTACATATATGTGTCACTCTAGATAATTACGTTTAAAATTTGTTTATTGTAGCCACCGAAAATCAAAAAAAAAATCTAATAATACTTTTGAAACACTACAAAATTTATCACTTCTATACTTCCTTTTTTCCTTCTCTTCTACACTGCAGAAGTAGTTCTGAAAAATTTAGCTTTTTGTTTCTACTATAATTATTATTGGTGAACAAAATTTAAAATCGATACCTTATTTCGTTCGAGAATTATCGGGCCTGCAGAGAGATGGGTAGATAAATAGACCTACGACAGACTGACAGAAACTGAAATCTACATTTTCTGTTATCTAAGCACTTTAAAATGTGAGAAAAAAGCAAAAGCAAAAGGATCAGAGGATGATTTTTTACGAATACAATACTTCCTTTTAGCAAGGGAAGTTAAAAATGAAAAATTTTTGTCATGCTGTTGAAACTATACAAAAATGTCCACACTTCGCTCGTCTCCTTTTCCTGTGACAATATCACTCAAAAATGGGTTCCTTTCCTATTTCAAGAATTATGTTGGTAGTAAACTTGAAACCGATATCTTAGTCCACGAAAATTATCGTACCAACAGCCAGGCAATAGGCAGATCGACAGACATACAAGCTGGCAGATAAATTAAAATTAAAACTGTTTTTCTTATAGTAGGAATCCTAATATTTCAAAAATGACAAAAATCTCAACTGCGTTATGCCACGAAAACCTATTTTCCTTAGTAAGGGGAAGTAATAATTTACATTCAGTTCTTACATACCCCACACTTCTTAATTCTAATCGCATAAAAATTGAAATCAGAGTACTATTGTTAAAATCAGAATGGCGAAAACTTATTTTTCTTTGGCTTCTTCTTGATGTTGTTCTACATATAAATGTAAGAAGTTTCGGGAAGATCGATTAATCTTGCCACTTTTTGGTCTGTAATATAAACTTTCTCTTTTACTTAATGAAATTTATGCATGTCAGCTTGGTTTTATACAACTTTTATTGTTGAAAAATGTGCTGCTATTAATAATTTTTCTTTTTCTCTCTTTTATATTAAATTTAGGTTACTAGGAACACATTTTTATTACATGAAATCAGTCCTAGTGCGGAGAACTTCATAAATCGTAAAATTACAGATTGGTTTTTTTATTACATAACTGATGAAAACACACGAACAGGAAATTTTATAAATATCTTCAGTTTGTAAACGAATTGTGTCTTTTAGTGGTCTTAAGCACAATCTATATATATATATTTATATATATATATATATATATATATATATATATATATATATATATATATATATATTTATATATATATATATATATATATATATATATATATATATATATAAATATATATATATATATATATATATATATATATATATATATATATATATATATATATATAATATATATATATATATATATATATATATATATATATATATATATATATATATATATATATATATATATATATATATATATATATATATATATATATATATAATGCAACGTCTCTCTGTCTGTCTGTCTGTCCGTTAGTGCGCTTATCACTGGAGAACCACTTATCCAATTTACGTACTTTTTTTTTAAATCATACATATATTCTCTGGCCAGGTTATAGGCTATATTTTATTACGATAGGTAGCATAAGGAATGAGCAGTGACGATAATGGTGAATGAAGTCGGAAAAAAGTTTGCCGCTAGCGCGTTCTCTTGCAATACACACCCTAAACCATTAAATATGGAACACTATTATGTAGCAGAGAATATCTATAATCTATAATCTATAATATATATAAAATGCGATGTCTCTCTGTCTGTCTGTCTATCCATTAGTGCGTTTATCACGCGCGAATCACTTATCCGATTTACGTATCTTTTTTTAAATTCATACATATATTCTTTGGCTGGGTTATATAATAATAATAATAATAATAATAATATATATTCATAATATATAAAATGCAACGTCTCTCTGTCTGTCTGTCTGTCCGTTAAGGCGCTTATCCCTCGAGAGCCACTTATCCGATTTACGTGATTTTTTTAATTCATACATATATTCTCTGACCAGGTTATAGATATATATTTTATTACATTAGATAACATAAGAAATAAGTAATGACGATAATAGTGAATCAAGTCGGAAACAAGTTTGTCGCCAGCGCGCTCTCTTGCAATACGCTGCCTAAACCGTTAAATATGAAACAATATCATGTAGCAAAGAATATAATATATATAAAATGCAACGTCTCTCTGTCTGTCTGTCCGTTAGTGCGCTTATCACTTGAGAACCACTTATCTTATTTACTTGCTCTTTTTTTTAAACATACATATGTTTTCTGGGCAGGTTATCTCTAATATATATAAAATACGCTCTCTGTCTGTCTATCTGTCTGTCTGCCCGTTAGTGCGCCTATCACTCTCGAACCACTTATCCTATTTACGTGCTTTTTTTTTTAAACATACATATGTTCTCTGGCCAGGTTATAGAATAAACATATTTTATTACGTTAGGTAACATAAGGAATAAGCAGTGACGATAATAGTGAATCAAGTCGGTAACAAAGTTTGCCCCTAACGCGTTCTCTTGCAATACACTGCCTAAACCATTAAATATTGAATAATATCATGTAGCAAAGAATATAATATATATAAAATGCAACATCTCTCTGTCTGTCCGTTAGTGCGCTTATGACTTGAGAACCACTTATCCGATTTACAAGATTTTTTTTTGATTCATACATTTGTTCTCTGGCCAGGTTATCTATAATCTTCTATAATATATATATAAAATGCATCGTCTTTCTGTCTATCTATCTGTCTTCTGTTAGTGCGCTTATCACTCGAGAACTACTTATCCGATTTACGTGTTTTTTTTTTTTAAATTTATACATATGTTCTCTTGCCAGGTTACGTGAGTATAATAATAATAATATATAATCTATAATATATAGAAAATGCAACGTCTTTCCGTCTGTCTGTCTGTCTGTCTGTCCGTTAGTACGCTTATCACTCGAGAACAACTTATCCGATTTACGTTTTTTTTTTTTTTTTTTTAGGTTCATACATATGTTCTCTGGCCAGGTGATACGATATATTTTAATACGTTAGGTAATATAAGAAATAAGCAGTGATGATAATAGCGAATCAAGTTGGAGAAAAGTTTACCGCTAGCGCACTCTCTTGCAATACGCTGCCTAAACCGTTAGATATGGAACAATATCATGTAATATATATGTAATATATGTTATATAAAATGCAACATCTCTCTGTCTGTCCTTTAGTGCGCTTATCACTCGAGAACCACTTATCCGATTTACGTGTTTTTTTTTTAATTCATACATATGTTCTCTGGCCAGGTTATATGATATTAATAACAATCTATGTAATAATATATTAAAACGCAAGGTATCTCTGTCTCTCCGTTAGTGTGCTTATCATTCGAGAACCACTTATTCGATTTACGTATTTTTTTCAATTCTTAACTTAATATTTATCAAAAAAAATATATAATATATATATATATATATATATATATATATATATATATATATATATATATATATAACGCAACGTCTGTCTGTCTGTCTGTCATTTAGTGCATTTAGCACTCAAGACCCACTTATCCGATTACATGTTTTTTTATAAAAGACATATGTTCTCTGGCCAAGTTATAGGATGTATTTTATTACGTAAGGTAACATAGGAAATAGGCAGTGACGATAATAGTGAATCAAGACCACGTGAGCGGAGTCGCGGGCACGGCTAGTATAGTAATATAGGAATAGCAGCCCTGACAAAATTTTTTAACGCCATTTATGAGACCGGAATACTACCTACTGATTCGCTGAAATCAACTTTTGTCATGATTCCAAAAAAGAATAGAGCAACCATTTGTAGTGATCATTGAACAATTAGTAGCGTGAGAATATTTTTGAGAATTATGCATGGCAGGATGTATAATAAACTTGAAAAAAGAATTGGAAACAGTCAGTTTGGTTTTCGAAACGGATTAGGGACTAGAGAGGCACTGTTTGGTATCCATATGTTGATCCAGAGATGTCGCGATGTCAACCAAAATGTGTTCCTTTGTTCAATTGACTTTGAAAAAGCCTTCGATAAGGTACGCCACGAAAAACTTCTCTAGAGATTTTAAAAACAACTGGTATAGACGATCATTCGAATCATCATCAATTTGTACTGGCAACAGACTGCTAAAGTGCAGTTGGGGCATCAACTATCGGATGAAATTAAAATCAAGCGGAGAGTGCGCCAGCGTTGTATTCTATCGCCTTTGTTGTTCAAACTCTATTCAGAGGTGATATTCAATGAAGCACTCACTGAACAAATCAATATCAACGGCGTTAACATAAATAACTACAGATATGCCGATGATACATTAATTATCACTAATAACGGAAAAGATATACAAAAACTTATGGATAAAATAACTGACACTTGCACACAGTTTGGTTTAAACCTCAATGCAAATAAAACAAAATATGTGATTATAAGGAAAGAATCTAGTTGATATATTGATGTATTTCGGTAGCGATATCAAAGATCACTGGGACCCGACGGTGGAAGTTATGAAGAACAAAAAAATCTTAACTAGTCACGACTTATCATTGAAACTACGGATGAAAATGGTAGGCTGTTATGTCTTTCCGGTTCTCTTGTACGGCATGGAAGCGTGGATGCTAAATGAAGCAACAGTTAAACGTCAGGAGGTATTCGAGATGTGGGTGTATCGACGACTGCTGAAAATCAGTTGGATGGACAGAATTAGTAACGACAGCGTTCTCACTCGCATGGACAAGGACTTGGAGGTGGTTACGATCATCACATTTTGAGACATCCAGAAAAATACGAAATCTTGCATCTGATTATGGAGTGAAAGATTCCAGACAGGTTTGGTCCAGGGAAAAGGGGAACATCGTGGTTGAAAAATTTGAGACAGTGGTACGGAAAGTGTACGGTTCAACTCTTCCGATCGGCTGTCAATAGAATGGTCATCATTAACATGGTAGCCAACATGATAACCAACCATCGTTGAACGGTTATGGTACCGGAAGAAGAAGAAGAATTATTGGTCACTTTTCTTCTAAGTGGCGAAAAGTATCCGAATGGGATCCTTTAAGTAAGTTAGCTATTTTGTTTGTAGTACTGTGTATGTAAGGTAGAACTGCAGTATTTACTGGTGGATTCTTATTACTATCTTATTTAGGAGCAGGGTTTTCAAAGCGGTTCAACAAACGTTTAATATTGCCAGTCTATTACTTTTAGAAGCACTGGTCAGTTTATCTCTTTATGATAAAATAGAATATTCATCACATATTCCTAAAGGTCTAGATACCAGTGAGATGATAACAGAGAGCTCTTGAGAAGTATAAGTACTTTTCAGATATCTACTATTATGAGGTTTTCCGTAGACCAAGAATTTATATGATTTTGTTTCAATGATAAATTTTATATTTGAAGATTGTTGATTGAGGTGATGCAAAAATATCTTCAGGTTTCTTCATCATGGGCCCAGATAACAAAAGTGTCATCAACATATCAGCACTAAAATTTGGGTTTTAGAGGAGCTGAGATTAAGAAATCATCTTCAAAAGCTTCCATTAAAATATTCGTCATTCGTAGGGAGCCCATGGCTGCTCTCGAAGTTTGTTCATAAAATGCTACTATTAAATCTTGCTTGACATGTTGCTATTAAATCTGCTAAAGATAAATCAAGGTTATTATAGATATAGAAACTGTATCGTTAACTGAAATATTTTTATATAGAGATTTAACGTAAATACCAGTCAGAATATCTCCAGGGTTTAACTTTATAGTTTACAGCCCCTCAAGTAAATATGTGCTGCAAAAAATTTACATTCAACACTCGCACAATCTTCGTCATTTGTAGGAAAATTAGACAATTCGTTTGCAAACTGAAGTTATTTATAAATTTCCTTGTTCGTGTGGTACAAAAGAAGCGGGAAGATCAATTTCAAATAGAATGAAGAAACTTGAAAGATGCATATAAAAGAAATGAACATGTATTGTTGGGATGTTTAGATATTTCGATAGACTCCCCAATTTTTCTAAAATAGAGAAAGGAATCTGTTGCAAGGATTTTTGATTGGTTAAAGAGACTCTGGTATCCGGTGTCATGATCGTGTTCTAAAAGTGTTAAAATGGAAAAGTACTGTCCTTGTTTTGTTTTTTAACTCTAGTACATATTTTTCTGCTCGTTTCGCCGATATAGGTATCACAGCTACATGGGATACTGTGGAGTCCTGGGTGTTTTATGGGTATTTTACTTTGGGTCTTTAGTTTACGTCTAATCATTGTCGAGCTTGATACAGCCTTTATCCTGCCTAAGGTTGACGAATTTATTCGATTATATTGGCGAATAACGCTTCAACTTCATTTTAATCAGGTTTCGAGGACTGTATTATTTGGAATAGCATCGAAAAATATAGCATACAAAAAAAATTGTGCGCGTTGGGTCCCCAGAAAATTTACCGATTTTCACAAAAAAAATGGCATGTCTAGCACACTGAAGTTTCTGACGCTATATCATGAATTGGAAGACGGGCTTTTAGACAGAAGCGTTACCGGGGATGACACGTGGGTTTATTTATATACTCCTGAAAGTAAATGACAATTTTTGCAGTCGAGACATATAGATTTTCCTGGTAAAGAAGAAGTTAGGTGGTGACACGTCGAAAAATTCGAAATAATATAAGTAAGGTGTGTTGAAAATAAAAATTTGATATTTAAATTTTAACTTAAGTTATTTAAATTTGGCCTTTACTTTCCGAATGATTCTCGTACAATCGGCTGCAGCTAAATATGAACATTCTAGAGATCATAACATTAATGTAAAAGAAACGAAAGTTCTTGGATCTGTTTATAATTTCTATAAACGAATGTTCAGAGAATTAAAATTTATAAACACCCTTATAACATTAATACAGACTAGGGCCACTGTCTGCATCACACATTGAAAACCATTAAATTGTATCACGGTTCGGTGAATCCCGGACAGTCGAAATGTTGTCACGGTCTAATATCAAAAACCACTATTTCTCATTTAATTAAAAGCTTGAAAGGTTCCGTAGTAATTGACATAGTATAATTACTGTAAAGTGTTTGAATTACCATCGACTATTTCAAGCGTAGTTGATTGTGAAATGAATTATTTTGTGACAGTAATTCGTAAATGCCCTAATTTTTTTCAACTTCCCAGTAACTGATAATGAGTGTTTTCAATTACTATTGGTACTTGTTTCTAGCTTTAATTGAACTATTGTTTTAAATAACTGATAACAGCTGTACTTGCGTTATTCAAAATTTTTTACAATTCGTAAGTACAAAATATTTCGAAGATTCACAAACATATACACTTTTATTTGACGGATTTATTATGTGTGTATGTACAGGGTGAGTCAACGATAGAATAAAGTTCATTATCTCATTTGTTTCGGGAATGACGAAAACCTGTTAAATACAATAGTTTTAGGAAATGTTAGGGTACACAGTTTAAAATTATTTTTGAGTATATAGGGTACTTCAAAAAAGTGTGGCCGATATAACATATGTTTTTTTTAAATAGCGCAGCCTATTTTCTAATTTATTTTTAAACTTTGCGTAAAATTTTATACCTTTTTAGTGTTCCGTACGGAACACTTATAAGATCACTTCGGTGTCTGTCTGTCTGTCTGTCTGTCTGTCTGTCTGTCTGTCTGTCTGTCTGTCTGTCTGTCTGTCTGTCTGTCACACCCGATTTTCTCCGAAACTATTTGACATAGAAAGGTGAAATTTGGTAATAATATAGGAATTGATGGCCTCATCAGAGCCATGTAGTTTTGAGAATTAAATTTTAACTTAAGGGGTTAGTTTTGGGGGGTGAAGTCGGAAGTGAAAAAAAATTTTTTTTACTAGATCATCGAGTGTGGTGTCAAATGAAAGCTTGTGAAAACACGAGTAAAAAATGTATATATAATATTATACTTGCGCGCACTTTTCTTTGTATTATTTTTAAAAATTCGCGAAAAAATCGCTGTCCCGGGCCTTATCTCAAAAAGTACTTATCAAAAAATTTCGAAAAAATTCTGGAATATTCTCCACGGGGTGTAGATTGAACGAAAATTATCACGAGTGCATTACCTTTAATAATTTATATGGTACATAAAAAAAACAAAAATTTCAAGGTCATCAGATTTCAGTAAAGATTGGAAACAAACTTTGTTGAAAACTCTTTTGGGGTGTGTTTTGTGAAGTCACTGATCATTTTATACCACCGTAACATAAATTTTGACTTAAGGGGTTTATTGTGAGGGGTGAAATCGGAAGTGAAAAAAATTTTTTTTTACTAGGTCATCGAGTGTGGTGTCAAATGAAAGCTTGTGAAAACACGAGTAAAATATATGTATATATATATATATATATATATATATATATATATATATGTATATATATGTATATATATATATATATATATATATATATATATATATATATATATATATATATATATATGTATATATATATATATATATATATATATATATATATATATACATATATATATGTATATATATATATATATATATATATATATATATATATATATATATATATATATAATGTAATACTTGCGCACACTTTTCTTCGTATTACTTTTAAAAAATCGCTGTCCCCTACCTTATCTCGAAAAGTACTGATCAAAAAATTTTGAAAAAAATGCTGGAATATTCTCCACGGGGTATAGATTGAACGAAAATTATCACGAGTGCATTACCTTTAATAATTTATTTAGTATATAAAAAAAAAAAACAAAATTTCAAAGTCACCAGTTTTCAGTAAAGATTGGAAACAAACTTTGTTGAAAACTCATTTGGGGTGTGTTTTGTGAAGTCACTGATCATTTTATACCACCCTAACAAAAATTTTTTTTTTAAAAACAATCAACGTACGGAACACTAATTGTGCAAGTTCAACTTGCACTTGACCGGTTTTTTCTTAATAATGTTACATACCTAAACCTAGTAGTTTTTCTAATATTTCATTTTTTTTTTTTTTTAAATATTAGTTTTCAGTTTTGTAAATAATTGCCCGTAGCGCCATTGTTTCTGAAGATGGAATACTCATAATTGGTACGAGCGTTCCATAGAGATGAAAAAAAAAAAGATATATGTAAAGAAAGATGAGTTAGATGCTACAGGGTGTTCAAAATAAATTTATACATTTCGACTATTTTAAATTGAAAAATCTCAAATTTTTTAAATGGCACACCCTGTATATTATTATTTTTTCTGATAGATTTTACAAAACCTCCAACTTTTATTAAGTATGTCATATATCTATTTCTAATAGTTTTCGATTTATTATGAATTTTTCAATTTTTACCCTTGTGCTATTGTGAAAACATAAACAACAAACAATAATAATAATTTTAATATAGTTTAACTTATCTAATGAACACTTAGTATGACGTAATAAATGTTCAAAAATATGCCCGTCCACTTGAATACACATGTTTAGTCGTTTTACTATATTTTCCTTCACTTTCCTTAGAATAAAGGGCGTTATTGTCCTGCACGCATCCGTATCGTATTTTCCATATCTACTGGTGTTGTAGGGGGATTCACATAAACACGATCTTTAATGTAGCCCCACAAAAAGAAGTCTAAAGGTGTTAAGTTACATGATCGAGGGGGCCACTGAATGAATCCATCCATACCGATCCATTTTTGTGGGTAACGATCGTTTAAAAATTTCCGAACTTTGGCGGTAATGAGCAGGAGCTCCGTCTTATTGAATCCACATTTGTTCCCTTTCAAAGTTATCAACTTCTTCAAGAAGCTGGGGTAATTCGTCAGCTAGTTGACGGCTGCTGACCTGGGGATTATCTTCAACATGAAGTAAAATCTTCATTTCTTTTTCCTCATTGGTAGCATTCTGGTTTACTACTTTCCGTTTCGTATACTCAACGCTACCACTACTATCAAATCGTTTCATTAAGCACTGAAAAGATTTTCTAGATGGTATACGTCTTTTAGGGTACTTCACTCCGTAAAGCCTTACTGCCAAAAGACAATTTTTTCCCGCCTCGCCTAGTACATAAACCATACCAATTAATTCATTTTTAGGAAAATCCATAACTATTATCATTATACGTCACTTACAACTATTTTTATTTGTTTAATAGACATATCAAAATTTGACAATGCCTACATTTTTGTTTTGTCTTGGCAACTATGATGTTATAGCGTAAGTGTATTAAAAACAAGGGTAAAAATTGAAAAATTCAAAATAAAACGAAAACTATTAGAAATAGGTAGATGACAAACTTAATAAAAATTGGAGGGTTTTGTAAAATCTATCAGAAAAAATAATAATATACAGGGTGTGCTATTTAAAAAATTTGAGCTATTTTCACTTTAAAATAGTCGAAATGCATAAATTTATTTTGAACACCCTGTAGCATCTAACTCAAATTTCTTAACACATATCTTTTTTTCATCTCTATAGAACGCTCGTACCAATTATGAGTATTCCATCTTCAGAAACAATGGCGCTACTGGAAATTTTTTTAGAAAACTGAAAGCCAGTATTTTTTTTTTAAAAATTGAAATATTAGAAAAACTACTACGTTTAGGTATATACCATTATAACAGTTATAAAATTTTACGCAGAATTTTAAAATAAATTAGAAAATAAGATGTTCTATTTAAAAAAACATATGTTATATCGGCCACACTTTTTTGAAGTACCCTGTATACTCAAAAAAAAATTTTAAACTGTGCAGCTTAATATTCTCTAAAACTATTGTATTTAACATTTTTTCGTCATTCCCGAAACAAATGAGATAATGAACTTTACTCTATCGTTGACTCATCCTGTACATACATACATACTTGGAATTTTGTTTAAATCTTATAAAAGGTAATCAAACTTCGAATACATTAAAATTTAAAATTTCAGTTGATGCTGACCTGATTCACTATTGCATTCTATTGAAAATTGTATGTATAATTCTCAAAAGTCAATTTCTATTAAATGCTCGACTGATGAAATAGGCTACGAGTTAAGGATGCTGAATAGATATAAAATTTTCAGAAAAGGCAATGGTGAATAAACATAAAAACTGTGAAGAGGGCATTTATAAGTTTTTATTATGTTTATCCAACAGAGCGATAAACGTCACCTTTTCTTTATTATCCAAAAAAGGGAAGAATCTTTATTGATGTCCTTATAATGGAAAACGAATTCAAGTGTAAAAAGCAGATACAAATAAGGATGTTTGGTATATTTCAACTTCTCTACCATACGTCAAGTAGCTATTTTTAATAAAGTTACAGTATAATTTTTCTACCAAAGCTTCTTAAGGGTATTATATCCTAAATAGAGAGTTATTTACGGCTATTATCGATATGATGAATAAGAGGCCAAAAAATTGTTAAACTGCCTTAACATCACCAACAATTGGATGCCCGCTCGATGTGAATTTAGAGTACGTTTACTTTTACCATAGCAACGTACTATATTTAGGTATGCTATGGTGTTAGCTTATGAAAAAAACTTCTACTTATAAAGTTGCGTGTCCGACGATATTTGGGCTTCGAGGGAGGAGTAAGTGTCACATAGATGTACCTATTTCAACTGGTTTTTGGTATAATAACAAAAAAATTAAACTACAAAAAATAGTTGGAGTACGTATATGACCTGAACTGCACCGTTTAATGCTGTTTTGAAAGAAATCTAATAAGTAGATAACTATATGGATACAAACGATATATTATTTTATTATATTTATCTATAAAACTCTATTTATTAAACCAAATGTATGTTTATCATCGGTAGAAAATGCACAGAAAGATATATAGCGGTTTATCGTCGGTATGTTTTTCCCTGGAAGAGCATGAAGCACTATTCTTCAAACAAAAATAAATGATTGAAGATACTATAATATATTTTAGGTCTAGTCGACTTCTATTCCCGATTTAGGCGTAACTTTGGAATCTGTCTTTTTGTCAGAAGCGAACTCTCTTGCCAACGAGAAGAGGCTCTGGAGCCCCCAAACTTTGATGTTATGTGTTTAAAAATAACAACTCAACAAACCACAGGGTTCAACTGTATCCTCTATCGACCACCAAGTGATACCAACTTTAGAACACCTTTCGCTTCTCTTGCAGACATCATCGATCATTTTTAAACTAACTATCCAAGTGCCGAAATTGCCATCCTGGGCGTCCACAGTATCAAATGGCTTATATATTCAAATACTACCGAAGAACAAGGTCGTGACGCCGAATCATTCTCACTCAGTTGTGGCTTAACTCCCGAGACGGGGAGTTCGTCAGTCTTCTTGATCTGTTCGCCGTTAGGTTCTTCCGACCATAAACTGCTTTCGACATCGAGTATCCTACCAATCAGTGACAGAGAGGCACCTAAGCCGCGCAAGATTTGGCACTACAGATCTGCTCATGGAATATTTTCCAACTTTCCCTTTGATAGAGATTTTTTTCGATCCGACAACCCGTCTGGTATGGAAGCTTACATCCCTTTTTCGAAGAAATGCTCCTCCAAGGCAAGCCTTGGTTTGACCAAAAATGCAAAGAAGCTGTTGCTTCTAAACATCTTGCCTACCGACAACGGCGTGAAAATCCTAACACCATAAATCGTAACACCTTTGTTCATGCCTGGAACAGATGCAAAGGAATTATCGACGAAACCAAGGAGGCACACAATCAACAAATTAGAAACAAACTTCTCGTTTGTCCCAACAATTCCAGGTCGTTTTGGGCAGTCGCTAAGGCAGTTAGTAAAAATTTCACCAAATCCACCATACCACCACTCACACGGCCAGATAATTCTATTGCTACGCTACGCTTTTATGGTATGTCTGAAAAGTTCTGTTTGTGGCTTTTATGTTTCCTTAGAGAGCGTTTTTTACTAGCGGCGGTCGACGGATTTCTTTCTAACACCTTCACTATCAACGCCGGTGTGCCCCAAGGCTCCATACTGTCTCCTATTCTCTTTCTTATTTACATTAACGATCTGCGAACATCGAAGAACGATTGGCGACTTAAGTCTGTTCTACAAATATTTCTATGGAAAATGTACAAAGGATGTAGCCCGCTTAACTCCTCCCAGAGCGGTGCATATTAGAAATACACTTCGCGCTAATACTTCACATCCGTATCAGGTTCAGTTTGTTACTCCGCGTACAGCGCTTTTCAAGCAGTCTTTTATATGGAGAACATCATCCCTTTGGAATAATTTGCCCAGCACTGTAATTCCTACCGAGTACAATTTACAGCGATTCAAGAACAACGTGAATCGCTTTTTCCGCACATATGCCACTCCTGGAGCGCTTTAGGGACTTCCCTATAGCACGTGTGCTAGACCCATAAAAAAAAAATGTATTTTAATCTAATCTATTTGTGTAAAATGAAAATATTTTGCATTTAAACGTTTCAAATTTACTAGAGGATTACTGTATATGTTTCTGTTTATTGGCACGTGCTGTAGAGAAATCCCTAAGGCGCTACAGGAGCGACATGTGTGCGGAAAAAGCTATTCGCGTTGATCTTAAATCGGTGCAAATTATACTCGGTGGGTAACATAATCCTGGGTAAATCATTCCAAAGGGATAAATTTCTTCATATTAAAAAGGGTTGTACAAGGAATGACAAGCTGACCTTGATACGGATGTGAAGTATTACCGCGACGTGTAGTCCTAGCATGCACCGCTTTGGAAGGAATTAAGCCGGCTACATCCATCGGACACTTGCCAAGAAAATATTTGTAGAATAGATTCAAGTCGGTGTTCTTCGATGTTCCAAGGAATCAAAGTTGTTGGTCAGGTCTGGCTCTCCAATTAGGCAAATAGTTCTCTCCTGAATAGAATCTAACAAATGAAGTGTATGTTTGGAAGCAGATCCCAAACATAGAAGCAGTATTCCATCGTCCATGGTCGAATTTAAGCTTGCTACAGAATTAACAATTGTTGTAGAGTGTAAAGCTCTCTAGTTCGAAATAATATTCCAAACTTTTGAGAATTTCTCTTTTCTATGCTTGCAACATGTTCATGCCAAAACATATTTGGGTTCAAATTAACACGCAGCAAAGTTTGGAAGGATCAAGAATATTATACACCCGTCTATAAATCACGCTCTCTAGTAAAGGCAAATGCCGTAAAATTTTCGTGATTTTTGTAAATTTTTGGGTATAGCTTTGAAACTACTTTGAAATAGTGCCAAGACAATGAAAATAAGTTTTCTCAGCCTAATTTTCACCGCAAGGCCACTTTTTTTCTATTGTAGTTCATTTTTTTACACACTTTAGGCTCACTTGTTCGTGCAAAAAAGTTGAACTTCGATGCATTACTTTATGTAGACACGGCAATGGTTTGAATTGTACGAATTGCAAAGATACTGTAAAAATATCCTCGCAAGATCTAGATAAGAATGATGAGAATGAGCTAATCGAAGATTATGATCAGTCGGAATCATTGACAGATCAATTTATAGATAATTTTTCCGATGACTCATCTTTATTAATTTTAGATCGTTCTGTTGATGAAAGTGAGTTAGAAGCGCTAACCTGTTAAACTCGCGCCAGTATAAATCCCATTCAGATAATCAATCGGATAATTTTGAATATAACAGAAAACAAGCTCTAGGACATACGCTATAGAACACGAATGATTTTTTTAAATTATAAATATTGTATCTGTGATGTAATGTATTAATGGTTTGTCAATAAAAGTTTCTGTTAACTAAATCAAAATTTTATTGTAAAATAGGTAGTATTTGTTTTAAAAATACTTTCTCATGCTATGTTTAAGATAAAATATTGAATAAAAATAAAAAGAATGAACCAGACCTTTTCTATAGCAAAAGCGAAAAAAATTAAATTATTCGTAACGAAAAAATTGAAAAATAAGATAGTTTTTTTGTATATTCTTTATTTTTCCTTCTAATTATCTTGAAGAATATAAAACTTCGAATATTTAAAAAAAAAACTTTCTACCACCTTTTGCCCGCAAAAAATCCACAATAAGATTCGGACTAAAATGTGAATTTTGACCAATCCTCTTAATATTTTTTAATAAAATTTGGCACACTTCTTTGCCAATATAAAAGCTATATTTTCCTATAATTTGAAGTTGGAACATCGAAGTTACCCGTAAAAAAAACAGTTTTCAATTTGCAGCAGCAAATATTTTTTTTAGGCTACGTATCTAATATTTTTTAATGTAATCTAAGCAGTTTTTTTAGGCAATTTTATGACGAGTAAAATGACTTTTTTTTGGCACATAGCAACGAACAGACGCTGTGATATTTAAGAAATAGCGAGCCGAAAGCGTTAAAATGTGGAAAAAAGCTCTAAATATAAGAAAAGTGGACTTGGGGTCAAAATTAGGCGGAGAAAACCCGTTTACAATATGTTGGCACTATTTCGAAGTAGTTAAATTGATTTCCAAGCTGTACCCAAGAATTTTCAAGAATCATGAAAATTTTATGGCATGTTTCGCTCCATTTCAGACTAGTTAGTCGAGATGAAGATTACAATATCAACTGGCTTAAATATTCAAATACTACCGACGAACAAGGTCGTGAAGCTGAATCATTCTCAATCAGTTATGGCTTAACTCAGCTTATTGACGAACCAACACGGATCCCTGATCGAGACGGGGAGTTCGCCAGTCTTCTTGATCTGTTTTTAACCACCAATCCGGAGATTTACACGGTCACCGTAAATCCGCCGTTAGGTTCTTCCGACCATAAACTGCTTTCGACATCGAGTATCCTGCCAATCAGTGACAGAGAGGCGCCTAGGCCGCGCAAGATTTGGCACGACAAATCTGCTAAATGGGAAGATCTTATGGAATACTTTCGAACTTTCCCTTGGATGGACATTTGTTTTCGATCCGATAACCCATCTGACTGCGCCAGGGAGGTCTCCGATGTTATTTTGGCTGGTATGGAAGCTTACATCCCTTTTTTCGAAGAAATGCTCCTCCAACGGCAAGCCTTGGTTCGACCGAAAATGCAGGGAAGCTGTTGCTTCTAAACATATTGCCTATCGACAATGGCGTGAAAATCCTAACACCGTAAATCGTAACATCTTTGTTCATGCCCGGAACAGATGCAAGGGAATTATCGACGAAACCAAGGAGGCACACAATCAACGAATTAGAAACAAACTTCTCGCTTGTCCCAACAATTCCAGGTCCTTTTGGGCAGTCGCTAAGGCAGTTAGTCAAAATTTTACCAAATCCACCATACCACCACTCACACGGTCAGATGATTCCATTGCAACCACACCTGTTGAGAGAGCGAACTTGTTGGCTGAACTCTTTGCTTCACATTCTACTGTCGATTTCCAAGGAAAAACACCACCTACTATTCCCATATTGCAGTCAAGGATGCCCGATGTTGTCTTCAGACAGCGCACCATAAAGCGTATTTTAATGAAGCTAGACACCAAGAAGGCTTCTGGCGCTGACGGAATACCTGCCATAGTTCTCAAAAACTGTGCAAGGGAACTAACACCAGTTTTCTGTAGACTTTTTAACCTGTCCTACAGAAAGGGAATATTTCCGTCCTGCTGGAAACGTGTCACGGTTCAGCCGATACCTAAAAAAGGTAAGAAGACCTTGCCAAATAACTACCGACCAGTTGCACTGCTTTCAATAATATCGAAAGTCATGGAAAAGGTTATCAAAGAGCATCTTCTAAAATATCTTGAACGATTCAATATTATTAGCGATCACCAATATGGTTTTCGTAAACATAGATCAACAGGAGATCTTCTGACTTATGTAACACATGTTTGGAACAACGCAATTGAACACTTTGGAGAATCTCGAGCGGTTGCTCTTGACATATCCAAGGCATTCGACCGTGTTTGGCACGATGGACTGTTGGCTAAGTTACGCTCTTATGGTATGTCTGAAAAGTTCTGTTTGTGGCTCTCATGTTTCCTCAGAGAGCGTTCTTTACGAGTGGCGGTCGACGGATTTCTTTCTAACACCCTCACTATCAACGCCGGTGTGCCCCAGGGTTCCATACTGTCTCCTACTCTCTTTCTCATTTACATTAACGATCTGCTGGAAAAGACCGGGAATCCAATCTATAGCTTTGCAGATGACAGTACGCTTGTCTCTTCATTCACCTTGAACGCTCGGACATCGGCTGCTCAGGCGAATATCCGCAGACAGCAGGAGGTCTTTCAACTTAACAAAGACCTGGAAGAAATTCTATCTTGGGGTGACAGTAACCAAGTGGAATTTAACGCTACAAAAACCCAAGCGGCAGTTTTTTTCTAAAAAAGTTAACGTTGCTGAACCCGACATAGTTATGTCGGGGCACTCCATTCCCCTAGCATCGTCGCTCAATTTGTTGGGCGTTAGTTTGGGAGCAAATATGTCTTGGCATGAACATGTTGCAGGCATAGCAAGGAGAGCTTCTCAAAAGTTGGGAATATTATTTAGAACCAGAAAGCTTTACACCCCACAGCAACTGTTAATTCTTTACAAAGCCCAAATTCGACCAACTATGGAATACTGCTCCCACGTTTGGGGCTCCGCTCCCAAACATACACTGCATTTGTTGGATTCTGTTCAGAGAAGAGCGGTCCGTCTGATTGGGGAGCCGGAATTGACCGGCGGCCTTGATTCGCTGGAACATCGAAGAACGGTTGGCGACTTGAGTTTGTTCTACAAGTATTTTCATGGAAAGTGTTCGAAAGATGTAGCCCGCTTAATTCCTCCCAAAGCGGTGCATGTTAGAAATACACGTCGCGCTGGTGCTTCGCATCCGTATGAGGTTCAGCTTGTTACTCCGCGTACAACGCTTTTCAAGCAATCTGTTATATGGAGAACGTCATCCCTTTGGAATAATTTGCCCAGCGCTGTGTTTCCCACCGAGTACAATTTACAGCGATTCAAGAACAACGTGAATCGCTTTTTCCGCACTCGTGCCGCTCCTGGAGCGCTTTAGGGACTTCCCTGCAGCACGTGTGCTAGACCCATAAAAAAAAAAAAAAAAATATTTATTTCGGTTCGTATCTCGCAACAGAATTACCTATAGCAAGAACTTAAGAATCATATCTCAAAAAATATTAATAGAAAACAAATCTCAGCACTACCTGATGTGAACCCCTAATCTCTTAGTCGAAATCAAATATGGCTGTCTTAGTTTGATGATTAAAAGACAACGCGGCATTATTTTTGAACCTCTCATACTTTTAGTGCAAGTGCAAAGTAAGTTTTGCACTTGCATTATACGTTTTCGTTTGATAAGCCTTTATACATTTTTCTAGATCATCTAAATGTAGTTTATCTTAGAAATGGAACGGAACATCCAGCTGTTGTAAATTTATACGATGCAAATATTTTTTTCCGAACGTGGAAAACGACAATTGAAAAAGAAATAATTTACAAACAAAACAGAAATGGAAGATACTGATATGACGGTCAAGTGGGGGGAACCAACTAAAACCTTCGGAATACATATATAAACCCAACGGCAACTTAACTTGTTAGTAAGTCACTCAACTAAGTCGAGCCACTATTAAAAATACCAAGTAAGATGTGCGAAACATCTGCAAGATTCAGTGTTACAAAAGCATTAAAACTATTTGCATAATGAATTGGGTATTTCTTAGATGGCGAAATATCATTTACTTTAGGACATCTATGAAGCGGTTTGAACCTGAAGACTCCTCGGAACAAGAATGAATGTCAAAAAATGTTTAATTAGAGAAAAACAACTTTTTATAATTTAAAAGTATATATTTCTATTACTTTATGTTATTTTTATATTAATATTGTATTAACTTATTACTATATAAACATATTTTTTATTTTGACTTAAAAATATGCTCTGGTTTTATACTTTAGTAAATACTGCAAAAAGTCTGAAATTAGTGAATAAATTCCACCACATAAACAATGCATGTCATTGACATTCCTTGTTTTTGAAATGTAATTGACATTCCTAATTTTTATATATTTTCCAATTAATTTTAAAATAATTTAACAAAAGTAACATGTATTTAAATAATTTTAACTTTTATGTAAAGTTTAAAAGACTTAATTTTTAATAACTTTTTAATCTAATGTGGAAGGGAATCAAAGTAAATTTTAGCTTCAGGGGAGCAAAACTGTTTTAAGACTTGAAGATAGAAGACATGAATATTAAATGTGTAGATTGAAAGTTGGCGTTTGTAGTACACATCGTTTGTTGTAATATTTGGCAGTAATATGTTTTTTGATTGTCCATTGCTATGGCAGCACAACTTTTGTCTCTCTGAGCTCTCAATTTGGCTTTCTTTTTATGATCATAAAAAACACTTGCTTTCAGAATATGCAGTTTCTTCTCTATTTCTAAGTCATGAATTTTTTTTTCTATTTCTTGCGTTTTTTCTACAGTTTTTTTCAAGGAACTTAATTCAGCTTCAATCTTATCACAAGAGCTGCATGTATCTGATAGGGGATATCCAAAAGACACATCGTATTTTTTAAATTCTTTTCTGTAACTTTCATAGCTCACAATTTCATGTCTGGATGTTTTTCTATGAACAATTTATAAACTATATTTATATTGAATTCCTCAGGGAGGTAGATCTTTGATGACTTTTTATTACTGTAGTGACTGGAATGTCCCTTGAAAGATTTTAAGTGTTCTTTTATTGCATTCAATGTGGTATCACTTAATTTTTTTGGCCTATTTTGATGTTTACCTCGCTTGTCTTGGGGAACCACACCAGCCAACTTTAGATGAGTGTGTATGTATTGAACTTTACTTTTAGTTATACCAAATATTGAACAGAAAGCTTTAAAACAAACTTGCACCTCCTGACAAACATCATTTTTGACGATTTTTAGAATATAGGAATAGTGACTGTCGTGTAGTTTGCTTTCTTCAATGTTTTATTTTCTCGAGTGTCGTTGCTTTACAAGGTTCACTGTTATCATAGATGCTAGAAATCTATTTTGTTCATCTACGAATTGTAACTGGTTAAAATGACGAAGCAACTGCTTTCTTTCCGTTTCACATACATTATTAAAGCACTCCTATCGTTTGCAAAGACAATCTTCTCCAGGTTCATGATTTTGTAACCGAATTTGTTTCATCACATATTTTGTTCGTCCTATGCGTATTTTTTTTTCGCTCAGGCGATTTAATGTGAGTATTTTCATCACTGTCTAACATTTTAGTAGAGTCTTCACTTAAAATATTAATAAACAAATACATCACAATAACATTAATATGGAGGTTATGAAATAGCGCGCACGCCAACTGTCAAATTGACGACGATTTTTGACGTTTGCGGGCGGACATTCCTGTTTCTTGCGATGGATGAACAGATACAAATTAAACTATTGCAGCTGACTAAGACGTTTTTACCCAGTTCTGATTATTGTATAAAATAAATACACCAAAATGCCAATCGATGACATCAGTCTTCAATTGATGTACGGAAATGCAAAAAACTGTCACAAAGACACAAAAAGTTCGTTTACGGTTAATCAATTCAGATAGTTAAATGTAAAAGTCAAATAGTATCGACATGGACATGGAAAATTGTTCATGCAATTTTTATTGAAATCGCCAAAAAGTTAAAGTTTGGAGAAGTTTGCTTTAGTTATTAGTGGGTAATGAGATTTATATTCAATAATAGTTCAACTGTACAACCACATGCTAGCCTTAAAAATGTTTGAAAAGGCAAAAGTTAAAGCTTTATAATTTCTAAACAATTTAGAGTGAAATAGAAATAACAAAGTCGCTCTCTACTAGAAAATCGATCATTTGTTTCAGATTCAATCGATTATAGCAGCGTCAAATCAAAAGCACCAACTTTTGAACAATTGAAACTTATGTACAAAAACGCCATCTTGATGTCCTTTTCCATTCCAGAGTTAATTAAATTCAGAATGTACAAACATAAGCAAATTAGCAAAATAGGACAAGGCTAAACTGTATCCTTTTAAAGTTAGTGATTATGATAAAAGTCTAGCTTAAATTTCTCAGTACCTATCTGCAAATGCGAAACGGAAAAACAAAATTGGAAAAGCAATATTTTCTACATGATTTACTACTGGATAACCATCAGGCGACTACTCAACCACTAGAAATTTTTAACCCGATATAAATTTTAAGTTTAAAACTGACTGGTTAAAGTCCACTCACCCCTATTAAATCATTTACGTGAAAGCTTTAGGTTTTACTCGAGATTCCTAAACTAATTTACCGCATGCTTCCCCAAAACTTTTCAGTTAAATTAAAGCAACTTAAAGATATTTGTAAACTGGTCTATCAGATTTACGAAACCGAAATAAAAAGTTAAAGAAGATTTTTATTTTATTGTTCGGATTCTGGACTAAGAAAGGACAAAAAAATTACTTACTACTTCGCAAGTAGTATAAAAGTTCTCTATTATAAAGTTGTTTTTTGTGCATTCGTTCGGAGAATTATCATTTTTTTATAAGTTTCGGGCCGCATAAAATAATCTTTCTCGTACCAGTCAAGAAAATAAACTTGCATATATTCACTTAGTATTTGTATTTTTTTTCAGATTACGTGAGATTTAACGAGACAGATGAAAAACATTTTCTTTTTTTCTAGAACCGTAAAAATAAACAAAATTTTTTGCATTATTGTCCGTGCGTTAAATATTCTGCACCCTAGTGCTTCAATTATTTTGCATATATTACGAAAATAATAAGAGTAGAGAGGTAGTAGTTGAAGGAATAATTTTTTTCAATGTTTTTACTTTTAAACTTACAAAAGTTGAGCAATAAATCAAGACAAACAAATACATATAAAATCAGCAAGTATTTTTTTGTTTGCGTTTCTGAAGTCGTGAACATACCTCGAGATATAGAAATTAAACAGGTCTTTATTTATAACCTAGATAGTACACTACTATATCTTCATGTGAAACTTCACAGTTTAGAATTTTATTTCAAATTTTAATTTTATTTTTGACAAAGAACACTGGAGGCAACTGAGATGGATTTCTGGCGAAAATCAGCAGGAAGATCAAGGTTGGAGAGAGTGAGAAATGAACGGATAAGAGAGATAATGGGAGTGAAGCATACCATCACAGAAGACACAAAAATCAACCAATTAAGATTGTATGGACACGTGAAAAGAATGGGCGACGGCCGCATACCGAAACTGCTTATAGATTGGAGACCCCCCGGAAAAAGGAAAAGAGGAAGACCAGGAGAAGCTTGAGGGAAGAAGTAGACGAGGAAATCAGAGATAGAAGCTTGGGCGACGACTTTACGAAGACAGGGACAGGTGGCAATTTGGAATCGGAAGACGTAGAACGTTGTACAACCGACTTAGTAGTAGTATTATTGATAATGTTAAGGGGGAGGAGACTGCTTTGGATTTATTATGGTATAGGTCTTCTTCAGATTTCTTACAGTTAAAAACTCTGGAAATGATGCTGATTTTGGCATTTGCACTTTCCTCTGCTCAACCTTATTAGGTTGAGAAATATTTTTCTCCATAACTGCCTAATCATTTAAAGTCAAATTGCTATGCTCGGGTTAGGTTATAGGTTATCTCTTAGTATGAGGAGGTACAAATTCTGCATTTATTATAGAATTAAGTGTTCGTGCTAGAAATACCGAATACACTTTATGAAATCTTTTGTTTATTTTATTAAAGACGGGGAGTGTAGTCGATATAATTAGCTTAATTCTAACTATATTAAACTGTCCCACATTTTTCATCTTCTTCTTGTATTGCCTATCTGGTTCGAATGTTGGCGATCGTTCTGGCTACTATGGCCTTGTTGGCTGCGGTACGGAATAGTCCTATTGTTGTTACTGAAAACCACGTCCTTAGATTCTTCAGCCAAGAGATTCTCTGTCGGCCTGAGCCACGTCTCCCTGGGATCTTCCCTTGCAGTATTCGCTGTAACAGGCCGTATCTTCTTTGATTTCTCAATATATAACCGAGGTATTCGAGTGTACGAGTCTTTATCGTCGGTATCTTTATCCATTCTTAGGAAAACTTCCTCGTTAGACACATGTTTTGTCCATGAAATTCTTAGAATTCCACGATAAAGCCGCATTTCAAAGGTTGTAAGCTTTTTGATAGTTGCTTCGGTCAAGGTCTCTCTCTCTATTGCTCCGTAAAGCAAGATAGAGAGGAGTAGCAGCGGAGGAGTCTTACTTTCGTCGTTAATTTGATGGATCGACTTTTGAAAACTAATGCCATTTTAAAGAATTGTTTTTTCTATCCGGCAACGGACCTTTTGTGAATGGTCCCATTAATCATATAGTACGGTTCCCATATAAGTGTATTTATTGAATTTCTTAATTTGCCGTTGATTTATTGTGAGATGTTGATGTGGAATTTGATTTTTGCTTACAACCATATATTTGGTTTTTTTGACATTTATATCGAGACCATGTTCTATACTCACTTCCGCCACCAGAGTCATAAGTTGTTGTAAACCGGCGTATCTGATGTTGTTTTGTCATTCTCCATTTACAATTCCAGCTTTTACATTCTCAAGTGTTTTTCTAAATATGTATTCCGAGTACGGGGATATCACAACCCTACCTCACACCTCGTCATATATTTATAGCATCCTACTCTTCCTCATCTTCTGTTATAGACGCCGCTGGCTGATTCCAGTATAGGCGAGATATTATTCTCGAATCCTTTCCGTCGAT